>JANCRA010000173.1:5000-604286 GCA_024362935.1 Setophaga petechia
TGCTGTGCTATTACTGATCAGGGTGGATTGGTGGCACCTGGGGTAGGAGGTACTGATTATGGGGGTGTGGTTCCTATATACTGTATATATAAAAAGAAGAAAAACTATATGTCCGGTGCAGCAGTAGAAAATTTCAGGCTCCCGGGGAGTAAATGGATTTTTTTTATTTTATTTTAAATTTTTTTTTTTTTTCCTTTACTCCCAGGGAGCCTGAAAGTTGCTACTGCTGCTTTTTTAAACTAAAGCTGGAAAAGAAGACAAAGTTAAAGTTAAAGAGACAGGAGAGAGAAATGGAGATGAAGAGAGAGAGAACAAGAGAAAGACAGAGAGAAAAGAGAGAAGAAGAGACAGAAGAGAGAAAAGCAGAGAAGAAGAGAGAGAAAAGGAGACAAAGAGAGAATGGGAGAGAACAAGAGAAAGAGAGAGAGAAAAGAGAGAAGAGACAGAAGGGAGAAAAGGAGAGAAGAAGAGAGAGAAAAGAAGAGACAGAGAAAGAGAGAGCAGAAGAGGAGAAAACAAGAAGGTGTGGGGGAGAGAAAGACAGAAGAAGGACAGACAGAGAAAGGAGGGAGAGAGAGAAAAAACAAGAAAGAGTCAGAGGAAAGAACAAGAGTGAGACAGAAAAGAAGAAGGGAAGAGCAACAGAAAACAAGAACAGGGAGAGAAAATAAAAGGAGGGTGGTAAACTGAGAAAGTACAGGAGTTAGAAGGAAAAGAAATGGTTAGGGTTAAAGGAAAACTTAAGGTTAGAGTAAAAAAGACAAACTGAGGAAAAGGAGAACACAGGAAAAGAAGAAAGAAGAGTGAGGGTTTAAGTTATAGAGAAAAAGAAACAGGGTGCAAAGAATGAACAGAAGAGAAAGAAATAAATACAGTCTGACAGAAATAGTGAAATGGACAGACAGAAAAAGCAAGTAAATGGAAACAGTTACAGAAGCAGAGACACAGTGTCAGAAAGAGTGAGAAACAGGAACAAGGGTTTACAGACAGATGAAAGTTATGTTAGAAAGAGAAAAGTAAAGTGAGGAACTAAAGGAAGAAACACAGTGGAATGAAAGGACAAAACCACACTAAAAAAAGACAGGAGCCACGGTGGGGGTAGGGCAGGGGAAAGAGGATCTTCATTAGGGGTGATTCAACTTTATTAAATGAATGTTTTTATTTACACAGCAGCAGCAAATTACATGGAAACGGTGTATACAAATGCAAGTGCAGATACAATCCATGGATGCACCAGTAAAAACCTAATTTACACATAGAGCAGTACAAGGAAATGCAGCAATTAATGCAAATGCAATACAGAGCAATAAAACACAAAACACATATTAACACAAGATGATAAACTTTTTCTATTTTCATTAAATGTCAATCTATTATTACAGGAAACCCAATACAACAAAAGCACACAGAAACCAACACTCACCTACCATTAACATCCCCTTCACATTACACACAAACTCACCGTCGCTCTCAGCACAACTGCTAAATCACAGCCAAGCAATCATTGGTCCTCGGGAACGTGGTTCCTGGGACCCCCGAAAAATCCTCCTGCCTGACGAAAACCCCGGTCCCTGGACGGTCTGCACCCAAACTTTGGCGATGAACGTCACCTCACAGACCGGCCGGGACCGAGGAAAAAAAAACCCAGCCGGGGGGAAAAAAAAAAAAAAACCCCGGCTGGGGATTTTTTATTCTAAATTTAAAAATGAGTTGCAAAACCTGAAAAGCAAAAGTCATACAAGGTTACAACCCTTCAGCACACACATACACACACACACCCCCTCACTCACACCTCAACCGCTCTGCTAACCCCCAACACACATTCACACTGCTCCTCGGGAACGTGGTTCCCTGGAGCCCCTGAAAAATCCACCTGCCTGACGAAAACCCCGGTCCCTGGATGGTCTGCGCCCAAACTTTGGCGATGAACGTCGCCTCGCAGACCGGCCGGGACCGAGGGAAAAAAAACCCAGCCGGGGGGAAAAAAAAAAAAAAACCCCCCGGCTGGGGATTTTTTATTCTAAATTTAAAAATGAGTTGAAAAACCTGAAAAGCAAAAGTCATACAAGGTTACAACCCTGCAGCACACACACACACACCCCCTCACTCACACCTCAACCACTCTGCTAACCCCCAACACACATTCACACTGCTCCTCAGGAACGTGGTTCCCTGGAGCCCCTGAAAAATCCGCCTGCCTGACGAAAACCCCTGTCCCTGGACGGTCCGCCCCCAAACTTTGGCGATGAACGTCGCCTCGCAGACCGGCCGGGGACCGAGGAAAAAAAAAACCCAGCCGGGGGGAAAAAAAAAAACCCCCCGGCTGGGGATTTTTTATTCTAAATTTAAAAATGAGTTGAAAAACCTGAAAAGCAAAAGTCATACAAGGTTACAACCCTGCAGCACACACACACACACCCCCTCACTCACACCTCAACCACTCTGCTAACCCCCAACACACATTCACACTGCTCCTCAGGAACGTGGTTCCCTGGAGCCCCTGAAAAATCCGCCTGCCTGACGAAAACCCCTGTCCCTGGACGGTCCGCCCCCAAACTTTGGCGATGAACGTCGCCTCGCAGACCGGCCGGGACCGAGGAAAAAAAAACCCAGCCGGGGGGGAAAAAAAAAAAAAACCCCCGGCTGGGGATTTTTTATTCTAAATTTAAAAATGAGTTGAAAAACCTGAAAAGCAAAAGTCACACACACAAAGTTAAATCCAGTCAGCATGCACTCACACAGGCAGAAACAGGCATACACAGACAGACACAGTCACGTGCTCACACGCTCTTCCCACTTACACGCTCACTGCGGCCCTTACTCGAGACGCTGAAGAACGTGCTTCGACACCTCTTCTGGCTGCCGCTCCTTGACGTCAAATGGCAGATTCTGGGGAAATCGGTAGCCTCTGGGACCTGTGAGATGACAGGAAGTGGTCAGTGAGTGGCTATCTGACAGCTAGGACTTGTCCCCGCTCTGGACCGATAAATTTTCCACCCAAAATCCCATAAAAGACAGATGAACAGTAAAATTTTTATAACTGTTCTACCTAACTGTGACTATGTGCCAGGGCAGGGCAGCTCCGATTGTAAATGTTACAACATAAATACACACAAAATAAACCGACAGATACAGTGCAAGTGTACATAGAGTGTAAATGCACACAATATAAGGCGACGCGCTTACATACAGTATAAGTACACACAGTATAAGTCAGCATAGGTACACACAATGTAAGTACATACAATATAAACCAGCATAGGTACACACAATATAGGTACACACAATATAAACCAGCATAGGTACACACAATATAGATACATACAGTATAAACCAGCGTAGGTACACACAATGTAAGTACACACAATATAAGCCAGCATAGGTACACACAATATAAACACGGTATAGGTACATACAGTATAAGCCAGCATAGGTACACACAATATAGGTACACACAATATAAACCAGCATAGGTACACACAATATAGGTACATACAGTATAAGCCAGCATACATACACACAATGTAAGTACATACAGTATAAGCCAGGACTTGAGATAATTCTCTGGAAGATGAATTCATGAGCCCTATACCCTTTGAGAAGATGGAACCTACAGAACTACTGCAGTCACATGAGGAGGGTGTAAGACACTCCCTCTAGAAGTCCAAGAACATGGCATGGAAAAAAAGGCACTACCAAAGCTGGTAGTAAGAAGGAAGATGGATGAGAACCTCTTGTGTAATCCTTCCTGTCTCAAAGAGTAAACATGTAAAGATGCCAGGATAACGGATATCCTGAAAGGAACGTGAGCAGAATACCAGCTATATGGCACAGAATAGTGCCGATAAAGGATCGAGACGTAACAAAGGCCTATGACGTGGAAGACAATGGACACAGACTACATAACACAGACACAGACAACATAACAGACACAGATGACATAACACAGAGACAATTGGAAACTCCTTGACACTTTCCCCTTAGGGACCCAAGATTCCTAGCGCAAGATGAGCCAGAGGCTGATGATGCCAAAGAAAAGGAAGCCCTATGACGAGAGCTCATGATAATGTAATGTAAAAAGAAGTTAAAAGAAGTTTGTGCCAAAGCAGTCAGGAGGATGCTCCAGAGCCTCAGTAAGCCTAGAGAAGGAAGCGGACTGCCGGGTGACCGTGGCTGTAGCTCCGGACCTGAAGGCGAGCTCCTCGGGGAAAGATCCGTGACAACGTCGAGTCCGGGAAGGTAGACGACGCAAAGTACATGAGAATGACGCAAAGTACATAAGAATGTGGATATGGGTCGGAACTGCCCTGCCCGGCAAAGGCTCTGGTGAGGCTGAGGGGAAACCCTCTCCCTTTACTTCCAGAGAGCCTGCCCCACTACAGACCTCTCCGCTAAGCTGACATCAGATTGCCTCCTATGACAGTAAAGGTTTTCCCCCTTCTCCCAACCACTGGCCCCGATACTTAGCTTTTGGAAGAGGAGCGGACAAAATCCATCCTCGGTCAGATGTGGACATTGAGATGTTCTCCGTGTGTGCTTCAGTGCTGCTGTTTCCAAACTTTGAGTACAAGTCTCCTCAGGGTACCTGAGACAAAACAGAAAATGTGACTATTGCCCTCAGAAAGAGTAATCCCTGGGACTCCTCCACGCCACTGCTCCAGCTCACCTCAAATCTTGATTTGACTCCAGAGGCCGCCCAGAAGACACCTGCAAAAAGAAAAGGTACACACTTAGCATGCTGCTGCATAATGCTCACCTATGAGTCAGCCTGCCTAAACGCCAACTCACCTGCCCTCCCCTGTTCCTGGCCATGCCTCGGGCAGCGACAACACCTGCAAGGACACAAAGCAGAAAAGCATGCTGAGATACTGTGAAAACACAACCTCCCAAATCTGACAAGTATGCCCCACCAACACCTTAAGCTTGCACCCACCTGGCATGGGGATGCTCGGCTAGGAAAGACTGCAAGTGGATCACCTAAAATAAAAAAAAAGAGGAGATGCTTAGAGTTGCACCAGAAACTGAGACCTCAGCAATAACAACACCTTCTGTATGCTACTCAATGCTCACCTTGGCCCCTCGGCCATGACAGCTGGTCTCAGCCTTGATTTCCTAAAAAGAGACACAAAGAACAGTGCTGTAACAGCAACCATTTATGCTTCCACTACAGAGACAAACATTGACTGACCTGATCAGGGGAATGCCCCCACCCAGGATGGAGGGCTCTGCCCAGGATTTTATCCTTCTGCATCTGAAAGGAAGTGAGGACAAAAGTCAAACGGCTGCATGATAATTTAAGGAAACCAGATACCTTGTGATCATCTACAAATCCCATCTAGAGTCCAAGTACATCCCACATTACAAACTTCAAGTCCCCAGGACTTCTACTGCACCAGGCTATGCAGCAGGGCAGAGCAGTTCTGGCACAAATGTGTGCAGACACCCGTGACACAGAACACACAGGACATGACAGACAGGACATGACAGACAACGGGGACACAACACAGACAGAAATCTCTTGGCAAGGAAAATGGCTGCGAGGAATGAGAGAATCCAAAAGGAGATGACCGAGGCAAAACTGCTGGTGGGCTCATGCCAGGGTTTCTGACAGGCCCCTCAAAGGGCTAAGGAAAAAGACGTGAGATATCCAAACAACACATAAAACACAGAAGACAAGTGACACGAGACACACCAGGACTGCTCTACCCGGCACACCTCATCAAAAGTGAGACTTTCCTCTAATGGGGCCTAAGGAGCCACTTCTTGGCTACCTTCAACTTCAGAGCCATTTCAAACCCCCCCTCCCCACCCCGGGAGACCCAACTCAGCACCCCACTTTCATCCCCTCTGTGGGTCACAGCCCTCCACTTATCTCTGGGACATCTGGGTGTGCCAGTCCGCTTCAGGTGCCAAGGAAGGCGGCCTCGCCAGCTGGGAAGCTCCTGCTCTCACCGGGCTGGTGTCTCTTGCACAGCTAGATTAAAGAGAACCAAATATCACTGCCTCATCTTGACACCACATCAGCCAAAACCAAAGAAGTCTGCTACTCACCGTGCTCCTAAGAAGGCCTGGCACCTCCTAAGCCCAACCCTCTGCCACAGATGGAATGCACCTGCACCTGAAAGAAAGTTAGAAAATATGTCAAATATCTGCAGCATAACTCAAAAGCTGCAAACACCTTCTATCAATCGAGGAATAGCATCTACAGTCCAAGTACACTCCACGTTACAAACTTCAAATCCCCGGGACTTCTCCTGCTGCACCAGGCTATGCAGCAGGGCAGAGCAGTTCTGGCACAAATGTGTGCAGACACCCGTGACACAGAACACACAGGACATGACAGACAACGGGGACACAACACAGACAGAAATCTCTTGGCAAGGAAAATGGCTGCAAGGAATGAGAGAATCCAAAAGGAGATGACCGAGGCAAAACTGCTGGTGGGCTCATGCCAGGGTTTCTGACAGGCCCCTCAAAGGGCTAAGGAAAAAGACGTGAGATATCCAAACAAGACATAAAACACAAAAGACAAGTGACACGAGACACACCAGGACTGCTCCGCCCTGCACACCTCAGTGCTAAGAGCAAAAGTGAGACTTTCTTTTCATGGGGCCTAAGGGGCCACTTCTTGGCTACCTTCAACTCCAGAGCCAATTCAGACCCCCTCTCCCCAACCCGGGGGTCCCAACTCAGCACCCCGCTTTCATCCCCTGCACTTATCTCTGGGACATCCTGGGGTGCCGGTCTGCTTCAGATGTGAAGGGAGGCTTCTTCACCGGCTGGCAAGCTCCTGCTCTCACCGGGCTGGTGTCTCTTGCACAGCTAGATTAAAGAGAACCAAATATCACTGCCTCATCTTGACACCACATCAGCCAAAACCAAACAAGTCTGCTACTCACCGTGCTCCTTAGAAGGCCTGGCACCTCCTAAGCCCAACCCTCTGCCACAGATGGAATGCACCTGCACCTGAAAGAAAGTTAGAACATATGTCAAACATCTGCAGGATAACTCAAAAGCTGCAAACACCTTCTATCAATCGAGGAATAGCACGTACAGTCCAAGTACACACCATATCACAAACTGCAAGTCCCCGGGACTTCTCCTGCTGCACCAGGCTATGCAGCAGGGCAGAGCAGCACTGGAACAAATGTGTGCTGACACCCGTGACACAGGACACACAGGACATGACAGACAACGGGGACACAACACAGACAGAAATCTCTTGGCAAGGAAAATGGCTGCGAGGAATGAGAGAATCCAAAAGGAGATGACCGAGGCAAAACTGCTGGTGGGCTCATGCCAGGGTTTCTGACAGGCCCCTCAAAGGGCTAAGGAAAAAGACGTGAGATATCCAAACAACACATAAAACAAAAAAGACAAGTGACACGAGACACACCAGGACTGCTCTACCCGGCACACCTCATCAAAAGTGAGGCTTTCCTCTAATGGGGCCTAAGGAGCCACTTCTTGGCTACCTTAAACTCCAGAGCCATTACAAACACCCCCTCCCCACCCCGGGAGTCCCAACTCAGCACCCCGCTTTCATCCCCTCTGTGGGTCACAGCCCTCCACTTATCTCTGGGACATCTGGGTGTGCCAGTCCGCTTCAGGTGCCAAGGAAGGCGGCCTCACCAGCTGGCAAGCTCCTGCTCTCACCGGGCTGGTGTCTCTTGCACAGCTAGATTAAAGAGAACCAAATATCACTGCCTCATCTTGACACCACATCAGCCAAAACCAACGAAGTCTGCTACTCACCGTGCTCCTAAGAAGGCCTGGCACCTCCTAAGCCCAACCCTCTGCCACAGATGGAATGCACCTGCACCTGAAAGAAAGTTAGAAAATATTTCAAATATCTGCAGGATAACTCAAAAGCTGTAAACACCTTCTATCAATCGAGGAATAGCATCTACAGTCCAAGTACACTCCACGTTACAAACTTCAAATCCCCGGGACTTCTCCTGCTGCACCAGGCTATGCGGCAGGGCAAAGCAGCCCTGGCACAAATGTGTGCAGACACCCGTGACACAGAACACACAGGACATGACAGACAACGGGAACACAACACAGACAGAAATCTCTTGGCAAGGAAAATGGCTGCGAGGAATGAGAGAATCCAAAAGGAGATGACCGAGGCAAAACTGCTGGTGGGCTCATGCCAGGGTTTCTGACAGGCCCCTCAAAGGGCTAAGGAAAAAGACGTGAGATATCCAAACAACACATAAAACACAAAAGACAAGTGACACGAGACACACCAGGACTGCTCTGCCCGGCACACCTCATCAAAAGTGAGGCTTTCCTCTAATGGGGCCTAAGGAGCCACTTCTTGGCTACCTTCTACTCCAGAGCCATTTCAAACCCCCCCTCCCCACCCCGGGAGTCCCAACTCAGCACCCCGCTTTCATCCCCTCTGTGGGTCACAGCCCTCCACTTATCTCTGGGACATCTGGGTGTGCCAGTCCGCTTCAGGTGCCAAGGAAGGTGGCCTTGCCAGCTGGGAAGTTCCTGCTGTCACTGGGCTGGTGTCTCTTGCACAGCAAGATTAAAAGAGAACCAAATATCACTGCCTGATCTTGGCACCACATCAGCCAAAACCAAAGAAGTCTGCTACTCACCGTGCTCCTAAGAATGCCCAGCTGCTCAGGCTACAGGCTTCGGGCACAGTCGTCACAGGGGGTGCCTGGATTAAGAGGAGAGGCAGTGATTTAGCATGGCTGAAACCTGAGTGGACCCTTGTTCCTCCTCCCTACTTACCCAACTCACCGCAACTCATTGGCAGTTGCCCAAGGCCACCTGGATGGCACCTTTAAATAGAAAAGTTCAGGGCTTCATCACCAGGTCCTGCAGTACATCCACAGGGGTCACATGTGCAGGAAACCTGGTGCATCGGCCCGGTGGTGACAGGGGCTTGGCATATTCCAACCGGATTGCCTAAGGCACAAAAACAAGAATGGAAGCTTAGAGCTGCACCAGAAATTGAGAGCTGAGCAATAACAACTACTTCTCTCCACTGCTCACCTTGACTGCGGGTATCCAGACTTACTTCCTACAAAGAAAAGGAACAGTGCTGTAACAGAGTCACACTTTATACTCCCCCTGCAGAAACAAACAGTGACTGACCTGCTCAGGGGAACCCCCTCTCCCAGGATGGGTGGATGGATTTTGCCCTGGATTTCATCCTTCTGTGTCTGAAAGAAAGTTAGGACAAAATGCAAAGGACTGAAGGATAATGTCACAGCGCCAAACATCTTGTGTCTATCTAGGAATATCATCTAGAGTCTTGACACACCCCACAAACTGCAAGTCCCTGGGACTTCTCCTACTGCACCAGGCTATGCAGCAGGGCAGAGCAGCACCGGCACAAATGTGTGCTGACACCCGTGACACAGGACACACAGGACATGACAGACAACGGGGACACAACACAGACAGAAATCTCTTGGCAAGGAAAATGGCTGCGAGGAATGAGAGAATCCAAAAGGAGATGACCGAGGCAAAACTGCTGGTGGGCTCATGCCAGGGTTTCTGACAGGCCCCTCAAAGGGCTAAGGAAAAAGACGTGAGATATCCAAACAACACATAAAACACAAAAGACAAGTGACACGAGACACACCAGGACTGCTCTGCCCTGCACACCTCAGCACTGTGATCCAAAGTGAGACTTTCTTTTCAGGGGGCCTAAGGGGCCACTTCTTGGCTACCTTAAACTCCAGAGCCAATTCAAACCCCCCCCCCCCTCCCTGCCCCAGGAGTCCCAACCCAGCACCCCGCTTTCATCCCCTCTGTGGGTCACAGCCCTCCACTTATCTCTGGGACATCTGGGTGTGCCAGTCCGCTTCAGGTGCCAAGGAAGGCGGCCTCGCCAGCTGGGAAGCTCCTGCTGTCACCAGGCTGTTGTCTCCTGCACAGCTAGATTAAAAGAGAACCAAATATCACTGCCTGATCTTGGCACCACATCGGCCAAAACCAAAGAAGTCTGCTACTCACCATGCTCCTAAGAAGGCCCAGCACCTCCTAAGCCCAACCCTCTGCCACAGATGTAATGCACCTGCACCTGAAAGAAAGTTAGAAAAGATGTCAAACATCTGCAGGATAACTCAAAAGCTGCAAACACCTTCTATCAATCGAGGAATAGCATCTACAGTCCAAGCACACCCCACATCACAAACTTCAAGTCCCCGGGACTTCTCCTTCTGCACCAGGCTGTGCGGTAGGGCAGACCAGCTCCGGCACAAATGTGTGCAGACACCCGTGACACAGAACGTGACAAACAGGGGGACGTTCAACACAACACATTATGTTTGTGGTGAGGGCATTGAGGGGAAAAGGCAAAAGGGACCCCAAAGACACACTAGGTAACACGGTACACTAGACAACACAACACAGACCGGAACTGTTCTGCACTACCTGCCTGAATGCTGCCATCAAAAGTAGAGCCTGTCCCTTTAGCTGTCCTAAGAGGCCCCTTGGAGAAGATTGCTTTTCCCTCTGCTAGTTTTTAAATCTGTCGCAAAAACTCCCAACCCACTACCCTCCCATCGTCCCATCTCCAGGCCATGGCCCCTGACTTATCTTTTGGATGATTGGTGACGGGAATCCACAGTGCACCTGAAATGAGCCTGCCTCGGAGGGGCCCGTGATGGCCTGTTAGCCTCTCGGTCAGCTACAATAAAGAATACCAAAACCAAAGTATGAGTACAGAGTTATGAGGGCCAAATCCCAGCAAGTCAGCTACTTGCCCTCTCCTGAGGGTGTTTGGCTCCTTCAGGCTCCAGCTTCATCCTGATTCCAAGGCTGTGGCCGTTATTATGAGTGGTACCTGGGTTAGAGAAAGGCAAAGTTACATGGCATTCCTGTGAGTGCAGTGGATGACCTTGTGTGCTGTAAGACATGGGAATGCCTCTGCTATGCTTCTGAAAAGCCTTGTGTGGGGGGGCCCTGAAATAAACACTCTCTCTCACCCTGCTACCTGTAAACCTCCCTGCCCCAACAACTCCTAACTGGATACCTGCTCACCCTCCCTCTCCTACACACAACCCTCAACTCACCTGAAGCCTCGATCTCAAACATTATCTTTGACACTGGGCAGATCCCTCTTGTGACACAATGAAACTGCTGAAAAAGTGTTGTAATTGACACAGCCTGGAGTCTCTGGAAGCTCTGTTCCTCCTAAAAAATACAAAACAAAATAAGAACAAAACCAGAAATTACAAATGCACTTCACCACCCCTAAACACAAAACCCAAAATTGTGAACTTAAAATACTCCCTGTATTCCATGCTGCTTTCTTCACAGTATCTTCAAAGCCTCTGTTGCTTCAGATGCCCAGAAACACCTGCTGAAAACAAGCTGAGATAAGCTGAAAGAGCCTCTGCACTGAAATGAGAGGAGAGCACTTACCCCAGCACATCCCAGAGAGGGAATGAAGCCCCTCAGCAAAGGCTGGGGTTAATATACCCCTGATTGTGCCCGCCTCTCCTTCCCATGATGCCCGGGAAAAGGGAGGGGGCTGATCCCACCGCGTTTAAAAGCCCTCAGAGCAGCTGCAGCTGTTTGGCTCCTCTGACTCCAATTCAAGGGGAGTAAAGGGCTTGTTATAGAAGAAAACTCTTCAGAAAAATAACAGGGCTTTCTTTTTTGCAACAACTACTTGGAGCAAAAGGGCAGAAAACTGGTAAGAAATAAAGTTTCTGCTTAGGCAGTATAACTAGATAAATTGGGTAATTTGCTGTTAACTTACATAATTATTCCTTAGTGACTCCTAAGTAGTACTTCTCACGTGACTAAGCCAGGTGGAGAAGAATACTAATGATATGAATAGTCTGAGTCTCCTTGGGACCTCTAATTAGGGCTGTCTGCATTATGAGTATAATAAGAAAAATAAAAGCTTCCCAGGCAGTGTAAGGGTTAAGTGCATGCTAGGCTTACCCTTCTCTGAGATACTTGATTCTATGGCACAGAAAGGAGTGCCCTGATATGTAGTTTTAAACCCTTAAAATGCTGAAAAAGTCAGGGCTTCCTTCCAGTGAACCAGTTAAAAAGAGGAAATGGGACAGTTACCTCTACTGAAGCTAATACAATGGCAAATAAATTGCTCCTGTCCTTAAATTTACTCTCCTTAAGTATTGGGAAAAGAGGGGTTTTCCTCACTTTGAATTTCTCCAGTGATGAAAAAAGAGGGATTTTTCCCTCAGTTCAAACCCTTAAGATGGAGGGATAGCTGGGCTTCTCCCTCAATTTAGGCCTCAGGACAACAAAGAGGGAGCGGCTACCCTTAATTCAAACCCATAAGAAACGTTGTCCAGGTTTTCCCCTTTTATTTAAACTGGAAAATAATAGAAAATGGGGACTCCCTGTCAATTAACACCCCTAACAGCATAGAAAAGGCAGGGATTCTTTCAACCGAGACCATTAAAATTGCAGGGGAAGCAGAGTCCCTCCCAGTTTGAACACAAAAAATAATGGGAAAGGAAGATTTTCCCTTTTTTCTAAACCCTTTTTCTCCTAAAAGCCCCTGTCCTTTCTGGGAGTGCTGTGGAGGGTCTGGGGGCTCTGGGGAGGGACTGACACAGTAAAAGGGGAAAGTTGAAAGTCCTCTCCTGGAACCCCACATGCTGCCTGGCCTGCTCAGATGCTGCCCCTTGGCAAAAGGGCTCTTCCCTTGGCATTTTCTCAAAGTGATACTTCATGCCCAGGTGGGTCCCGCTGCTCCCTAGTCTGTGCTGGATGCTCCAGCCACAGTTCCTGGAGGGACACGTGGGATACCCCTGTTAGCCCCTCTGGACTAGCAGCTCCCTGTGCAGGTGTGCCTGGGTAACCCTCTGAAAGCAGCTGGTCACACGGGGGGCTGCTAGACCTTGGAGTGGGGGTTGAGGTGAAGAAAGGTCCTGTGAGGAGTTCCTTCCCCTACACAGCCCTTCGTCTGCCCCGTAAACCATGGGGTGCCAGACTTTCCTTTCTAAGGAAATTAACAGTCTTTCCTCTCAGTGTGCCCATGGCCGAAACTGCGATTCTGCCTCCAAACTGCAGAGAACAATTTCTCACAGACCGCAGCTGCCAACACCAAGAACTCTCGCTGTCCTTGGAGTGCCACATGCCTCCTGTGAACGGACGTCGACACGCAGCAGGGGTGAGTTTGGTTTTACAGGGAAGAGGGCTGGCACAGGATTTCTCCAGGAGCAAAGCTGCCCCCACCGAGAACTCGGGCTGCCCTGGCAGTGCCAAGCACCTCCTGCAAACTGGCATCAGGAAACTTGGGGGGGTGAGCTTTTCTGTGCAGAAGTTCTCCCAGACCAAAGCTGAGAGCATCTAACCCTAACCACAACAACTTAGCTGGGTCTAAAAGTTACAACCTTCGGACTGGCAGCGAGGGACCCAACCCGCTGTGCCACCGCTGGCCCCTTTCTAAAGCATTCCACTGCAGTCCTAAAACTCTGCCTTTTCAGAGGCTGTTTCCTCTGACCCTGACCTTAATCTTCAAAATATGCTAAAGAATCATAAAATGGCTTTGAAAAAGCCCCAACAATACCCTAAAAAGTCCCAGAAAAGTCCCTTCCAAAATCCCCTAAATACCTTTAAAAGTCCTGGAAAAAAAATTCAAAAAGACATGCTCAGTCTCTGAACTCTACCTCTTGCTGTCTAGCCCACAGATGTCGTCCCTACCTTTTTGCAGAGGGTCTGTTGTCCTCTGAGGGTTCTGTCATTGTCCTGGTGTGTGAGGGTTGCTGTCTGGTCTCGCTGTTAGGGTTGCTGTGTTGTGCTGCTGTTGGGGGAAAAGGCTGTTTTTAGGGGGGCTGGTCAGGCTGAGGTTAGGGCTGGGCTGAGGGGTGGTGCAGCTGTACCCTGTACCCCTGATCTCCACTGGACTGTCCAGCCCTCAAGCCCTCTCCCTTTACCCCTCAACCGGTCCCTCTGCCCCCCAGCTCTCAGCTCTTGTGTGTCACCCCTAACCCCTCTCCTTTGCCCCTCAGCCCCCAGCGTCTCTGTGTCATCCTACAGCTGCCCCTGCCACCCTCAGCATCTCTGTGTGTCACCCGCTGTCCCCTCTCCCTGTTCCTCCCTCAGCTCCCAGCCTCTGTCACCCTCAAACCCCCAGTGCCCCTCAAGCTGCCCCTCAGCCTCCATGTGTTGTGCCATGAAAAGACCCTAAGAAAACCTAAAACTTCCCTGAAACCCCCCAAATCTTCAAAATGTCCTAAAAACCCCACGAAAACCTAAAAATAGTCTCAGAATACTGCTAAAATATACTGAAAATACCCTACTTAAAAAAAACCCTAAAACACCCCTAAAAATCCCCAAAGAACCTTTAAAAATCCCTAAATATACCCTAAATAGTCCAAAAAGAGCTCTAAAAATACCCCAAAAATCCTTAAAATGCCCTGATAAGACCCTAAAAAACCTAAAAGTTCCCTCAAAAACCCTAAAAATACCCTAGCCTTAAAAAGTCCTTTACATACCCGCAGTAGTTCTAAAAAAGCCCCAACAACACCCAAACCCCCTCCAAACAATTCTTAAAAGTACTAAGAAAGCCCTTAAAATACCCTAACAAAGTCTTTTAAAAGCCCTGAAAAAGCTCTAAAAGTATCTTAAATGTTCCCAGAAAATTCCTGAAGAACTCCTCCAAAAAAGCCCTAAAATAGCCTTTTAAAGCTTTAGAAAAACCCTAAAAAACTGCTCGGCCCCCAACTCCTACCTGTCACTCTCTAGACCACAAACATCATTGCTACCTTTTTATTAGGGTTGCTGCCTGCAGCTGCTGGGAGAGTTCTGGGGCTGTCCCAGCATTGGGGTTACTGCCTTGGGCTGCTGTTGGGGAAAGTTGGGGTCCTAGGGGTGCTGTTTAGGGTGACCTTGGGGTTGGGTTGAGGGGTGCTGCACCTGTACCCTAACCCTGCCTGGTACCCTGTGTCCCTTGTACCCCTAACCCTCAGTGTGAGCTCTCCATCTGTCAAGCCTCTCCCTCCTTGCCCCTCAGCCCACAATGTCTCTGTGCCCCCCCGAGACCTCTGACATTGTCCCTTGGCCCCCTGACCTCCACCGTGCACTCTCCACCTGGTTAGGGGTGGTTTTTAGGCTAAGGTTAGGGGTGGTGTGAGGGCTGGCTCACCTGTCACCCTCAAGCAGCCCCCACTTTGCCCCTCAGGGCATCTGCTTCCCCTCACTCTCTTCTTGTCACCCTCAAGTTCCCCGCTCTCAGCATCTCTGTGCCACCCTGGAGCCCCCCAGCTGCTCCTAAAGCTCCCTTCTGTCTCCCAGCTCCCCCCATCCTCTGTGTCACCCTCCAGCCCCCTCCCCTCAGCCCGCAGCCCCTTGTGACACCCTGCAGCCCACAGATGTTGTCCCTGCCTGTCTTACTTGGGTGCTGTCCTGTCCTGCTGCGAGAGCTGCGCTGTCCCCCAAGGGTTCAGGCTCCTGCGTGCTGCTGGAGGGGACTCGCAGGGGGCGGTGGGTGAAGTAATGGATGGAGCAGGAATTGTGGTGGGACGGGTTAAGGGCGGAGTGAGGGATGGAGCAAAGGCGGGGTGGAAAATAGAGTAGGGTTAGGGGCGGAGAAGGGGACGCAGCAGGAGGGGGCTGAGGTGAGGAGGTAAGTGTTAGGAGGAAGCATAACTCCATAAGTGGTATTTAAGATGTTAGGAAAAAGTGAAAAACAGGAGCAGGGGACCAACAGATAGAATACTGAGAAATGGGGCAGAAATCCAGTAAAGTAGATACAGGAGAGAAAAGCGGGAGAAAAAAATCACCAACAGAAAATACCCCAAGATAGCCCTCTGGGAATTATGTTAGCCAACTGGGAAAAACACCTGTACAAGGAAAAAGGACAAGGTAAAGATGATACAATTCTGTATGCTCGAATGCCCGACAAAGGAAATAAGACCTGACCACGTTTATTGGCCGAGGGGGGGGTCCCGTCCGTCCCATCCCCGGCTGCCCTGACTCTGGTCGGCTCCCGCCGCTGCCGCCGGCGTCAGTCCCGGCTTTGTCTCTGCCGGATCAGCCGCCATCAGCCATGCGGGAGCGATCCACGCTCCAGCTCGGTCTGCACCGGAACAGCCCCTCGGGTGATCCCGGCTGCAGACCCCGCCTTTGGAGGACCGAGACTCGGAGTCGTGCCGATCCCCTC
Organism: Setophaga petechia; assembly: GCA_024362935.1. NCBI lineage: Eukaryota > Metazoa > Chordata > Aves > Passeriformes > Parulidae > Setophaga > Setophaga petechia. The sequence goes on from JANCRA010000173.1 coordinate 21,121, forward strand.
GGGCGACCCCGGCTGCAGACCCCGCCTTTGGAGGACCGAGACTCGGAGCCATGCCGAGTGCCCCGTCCTGCCCCGAGCTCCGTTCCCTTGGTAACCACAGCTCCGGCTGCTCAGGAGAACTCTCTAAAGGAATCACCTTACCGACACAATAAAAGTTCAGTTAAAAGAAAGTCCTCTCCTGATTCTTCCCAAAAATATGAGAAAAAGGCTATAGAAGATAAAAATCCAAAAAGAATGGGATAAAGGGATTGGTCTATTTCCATTACGAGAGGTTCCCATAGGAGGGGACAGAGCAGAGTTTGTGAATGCTCCTTTGACTTCGTCTGAGGTCTGAAATGTTAAAATATAAATAAAAGGATATTTGGAAGATCCCATAGGTATAGCTGAACAATTAGACCAATTTTTAAGTCCAAACATTTATACTTGAGAAGAGATGCGGTCTGTAATGAAAACAATATTTTTCTCAGGAAGAAAAGCAATTAATCAGAGCAACTGAAATAAAAGCTTAGGAAAAAGATAATCCGTGGGGACCCCCAGAGAAGACAAAATGCCAACTGTACCTCCTGAGTGGGAGGTACAGGAGGGGAGTAAACACATGAATAAATATCGTAATTACATAACCAAGAGAATAAATGAGGCAGCATATCAAAGGCGAAATGCAAAAACAAAAGGTTTTTGAGAGACAGCTTTTAGAGGGGAAAGAAGAAACTCCAACTAAATAGATAACCAAACTTAGGAGAAATAGGAAAATAGTCCTAAGTAAGCAGAAGATCTGAAAATCTTTAAACAGATGGGCACAGAGGAAGAATAGGGAGGTCATAGGCTCTAATTTTTTTGGGGGGACAAATACCATTTAGAGCCTGTGATAACTTTAAAAGTGCATCCCCAAGAAGAAGAATTGTAATTTGTAATAGACACAGGCAGAGAGAACCTGCCTGTTAAATATTCCAAAAAGTTATAGTGTGAGCAAATATACAGTGAAAGTAATGGGCAAAAAGAGAAAATTTTACATTTCTGGTAATTAAAGATGTAGTAATTGAAGGAAGAAACTAGAATTTAGATGGGAGATGTGTTATTGGTCTCAGGGGCAGGTAACAATTCATTGGGAAGAGTCTTACAAGTACAATTAACAATAGGATTTATATACAAAAATGAGAAAATGACAGCTAGAGTTTTAAAATTAAGCCAAGAAGATGAAGAAGAAGAGGAAAAAATCAATAAAGTTTGCGCTGGAGAAGGAAATAGGGGAGGATTAAATATTGACCCCATAAGGGTTACAATTGAGAGAGAAGATTGTCCCATACGTGTACATCAGTATCCTGTATCTTTAGAAGGACAGGAAGGTTTGAAGCCAGTAATAGAAGGACTAAAAAAGGATGGGGCATTAGAACCCTGTATATCTCCTCATAATACCCCTATTCCCCCAGTAAAGTCTGATGGGAGTTATAGATTAGTACAAAATTTAAGAGAGGTTAATAAAAGAACTCAGACTAACTACCCAGTGGTAAAATATCTTAGACACTTAATAAATAAAAGTAGCTAGAAACCCAACCATGAGAAAATTGCAAGAATTTTATTCCTTGTCCCTCCCGCTTCAAAGAGGGAGATCAGAAAATTACCTAGATTATTGAAATATTATAGATTATAGATTGAGGGGTACACAGAGGTAGCAAAATTTGGGGATGAAAAATTGACAGAAGGAGATGATATAAAACGGACCAAGGAAGATATTGTTAAAAGAGTTAGGTTAAAACTAGTCTAAGTTCCAGCTTTAAGCTTACCCTTGTTTGCAAAATCCTTTATCATTTATACATAAATACAGAAAATGGAGTAGCTCATAAAATTTTAATTCAGGAGTGAGGAAGAGTAAAATAAATATCTAGTAGCTTATATATCAAGGATGTTAGACCCAGTAAGCCACAACCAGCCAGTATGTATTTAAGTTATAACAGCTACTGCAATCCTAGTAAAAGAAAGTTGTAAGCTTACTTTTGGAAGTAAATTAGTTAGGTTCACCTTTTACCGTCTGAGGTGTGTTGAATCAGAGAAAAAAAAAGTAAGAGAAGAACGAGAGAAGTTGAAGTAAGGAGGTGGTTAAGAAACTCTGAGATGTTAGAATGTGAAGTGATGACATCTTTGTGCTAGAAGAGAGCAGAAGTGTGAATGCAGGTTTTTGCATGAAAGACAGGGAAGTGTCCTAACACATGGTTGTTAGGAAGTTATTAAATGCTGAACTGAGGTTCAGAAAGAGTTTAGCAGAACCGGGCCTCCTTGAAGAGAAAAGAAGGTAAATTGACTAGAGAAAGAAAAAGAATTCAGGAGCACCTGGGGACGCCAAGTTTGGGGTTGTCAAGGTTGGGAGGTGTCTGACTGCTCCCTGCGAGCAGCGGGGTCTCGGGGGCTGCGGCAGGGACCGATCCATGGCGGTGACCCGGTGGCGGCGCTGGCAGCACAGGACACAGGTTTGCCGGCCAGGAGCGGGCTGGCTCCGTGGCGGAACTGCCGGGGGGCTCCCAGACTGTCGGGGCCCCGAGTCCAGGATGGCAGCGTCGGGCCCAGTAAGTAGGCCGAGAGAGAGAAGGAAAGAGAGAGACAGAGAAGAGAGAGAGGGCAAAAGGAACCCAAGGCAGCCCCCCAGGGTCCCCATGCCCGTGGCTGCTCTCCCCTGCTCTGGCCCTGCAGCGAAATGGCAGCAGCGGGGAAAGGGCGAAGAACAGCATCGACAGCAAGGCTGTGAAGAGAGGGGGAGGGAGGGCAGCGCTAAAAGATAAAATCTAAGCAGAGATTGATGATTCTCCAAACCTCACAACGTGGTTTGTTTTTCTTACGTAAGGAGTTGTTTTCCTTTTTTGTGTTTTGTTTGCTGTTAAAGAGAAGGTTTTTTTCTTGAAGAAGAAGAGGCTGCTGTGGAGAAAAGCTTTTAGCTAAACCCAGAAAGTTTGGAAGAAAAGTGAATAGTAAAAGTTAATGCAGTATTATCTTTCTTTTATTACTGTGCTATTAAGAAGTCCTTTCCAGGTACTACTGAAGCAACAATCAGAATCACAGAAAGAGGGTGAATTCATGCCAGCAGAATCAAAGGACTTGTGAAGAAACCTGAAAAATGGACTTTCACACTTAAACCGGGTGATACCAAACTGACTTTCCAATGGTGACTGAGTGGTAATAGTGGCGGTGCCAGCATGGGGCGGCTGGGCGGGCTGGGGCGCCCCGGTCCCAGCGCAAAGCGTTGCTGTGCCAGGACCGGGGGATTGCGCCGAAACGCCGGCAGGGACGGGGTCAGCTCTGGTTGTGTGCCCTGCCACAGGGAGCGTGGGCAGCTCGGCGTGTGCTGCGTGCGCTGGAACGCGGGGGGGGGGCGGGGCGGCAGGGTGCACAAGGGGCGCTGGGGACGCCAGCACGGCCGCGCCAGGCGGGCTCGGCACCGCAGATCCGGGAGCCGCAAGGGACTGCAGCAGCGATGGGACTTGGGCCACCACCAGCGTTGTGTCGGCACAGGGGGATGTGGGGGACCGCAGGAGCGGTCGTGGGTAGCGGGGGGGGGGGGGATGCGGCGGACTCAGCAGGGGCCGGAGGGGGCGGGGTCGCAGTGACGCTAGTGGGCGGGCTCGTAGAGGCGGGATTAGGGGGCAGGGCGGCCGCGCCGGGCGTGCTCGGCACCGCAGATCGGGGAACCGCAGGGCACTTGAAACACGCAGCAATGACGGGACCACGGCACCACCGGCGCTGTGTCAGCAAAGGGGGCGAGGGGGAATTGGGGGGGGCGGGAGGAGCGGCCGCGCCCGCAGGGAGTGAGGTGAAGCGGCGGGCTCGGCGGGGGCGGGGGGGGGTGGGTCCGCGGTGACGCTAGTAGGCGGGCTCTGAGAGGTGGAACTGAGGGGTGGGGCCCGCGGTAGCCGGGAGAGCAGCCACAGACGGGATGGCAAAGGCGGAGATGGCGGGGGCGGCGGGAGGGGCTGGGGAGTTGGCAAGGGCCGGGGGGACGGGTGTCATGGCTGCAAGGGCAGGGAGCGGGTCGGCAGGGGTGAGCAGGACTGCGGGTACCGGAGCCGTGGGGTCCAACGGGGGGCGTGTCCCATTGGAAACTCGCGGCGGCAAGCGGCGGACTCGCAGCACGGGCGGAGCTCGGCGGGGCGACCGCTGAGGGCATTCCCCTTGCAGCACGCAGCTCAAGCAAAGCCCTGCAGGCTGGGACCAACACCGCGGACGCCGTGTACCTGCGAGACATACTAATAAAGTGCTTAATCCCAACTGTGTCCCAAAAGTCTCTTTATGACAGTACTTTACGTCACCTTTTAGGACAGTCGCGCTTTACGGCAGCTTCTGCGACAGCCGCACATTACGGGGCCTGTTACGACACTCGCTCTTTATGGCAGTTTTGCAACAGTGCTGCTTTACGGCAGCTTTTATGACATGGCAGGTTCATGATGGCAGATTGCAGGACCCACTTGGCACTCTTCAACTAGCCTGAATTTGCACCGGTGCCTCTTTGCCTCTGGGGGCTATCCTGCGCAATGCGGAATTTCAGGAGCCAGCCGGCCCCTCAGGGCCACGGGTACCCAAACACAAACACCACCCCTTTTCCCTGGCAAACAAAACTTACCAGCCCTGCATCTTGATGGCAGATTGTGGGACGCACTTGGCACTATCAAACCAGCCCGACTTGCCACGGGTGCCAGCTTGGGTCTGGGAGGCATTCTGCGCAATGCGGAATTTCAGGAGCCAGCCGGCCACTCCAGGCTACAGGTACCCGCACACAAACAGCACCTGATTTCCCTGGAAAACAAAAGGGACCAGGGCAGGTTCATGATGGCAGATTGCAGGACCCACTTGGCACTCTCAAACTAGCCTGAATTTGCGCTGGTGCCTCTTTGCCTCTGGGGGCTATCCTGCGCAATGCGGAATTTCAGGAGCCAGCCGGCCCCTCAGGGCCACGGGTACCCAAACACAAACACCACCCCTTTTCCCTGGCAAACAAAACTTCCCAGCCCTGCATCTTGATGGCAGATTGTGGGACGCACTTGGCACTATCAAACCAGCCCGACTTGCCACGGGTGCCAGCTTGGGTCTGGGAGGCACTCTGCGCAATGCGGAATTTCAGGAGCCAGCCGGCCACTCCAGGCTACAGGTACCCGCACGCAAACAGCACCTGATTTCCCTGGAAAACAAAAGGGACCAGGGCAGGTTCATGATGGCAGATTGCAGGACCCACTTGGCACTCTTCAACTAGCCTGAATTTGCACTGGTGCCTCTTTGCCTCTGGGGGCTATCCTGCGCAATGCGGAATTTCAGGAGCCAGCCGGCCCCTCAGGGCCACGGGTACCCAAACACAAACACCACCCCTTTTCCCTGGCAAACAAAACTTACCAGCCCTGCATCTTGATGGCAGATTGTGGGACGCACTTGGCACTATCAAACCAGCCCGACTTGCCACGGGTGCCAGCTTGGGTCTGGGAGGCATTCTGCGCAATGCGGAATTTCAGGAGCCAGCCGGCCACTCCAGGCTACAGGTACCCGCACGCAAACAGCTCCTGATTTCCCTGGAAAACAAAAGGGACCAGGGCAGGTTCATGATGGCAGATTGCAGGACCCACTTGGCACTCTTCAACTAGCCTGAATTTGCACTGGTGCCTCTTTGCCTCTGGGGGCTATCCTGCGCAATGCGGAATTTCAGGAGCCAGCCGGCCCCTCAGGGCCACGGGTACCCAAACCAAACACCACCCCTTTTCCCTGGCAAACAAAACTTACCAGCCCTGCATCTTGATGGCAGATTGTGGGACGCACTTGGCACTATCAAACCAGCCCGACTTGCCACGGGTGCCACCTTGGGTCTGGGAGGCATTCTGCGCAATGCGGAATTTCAGGAGCCAGCCGGCCACTCCAGGCTACAGGTACCCGCACACAAACAGCACCTGATTTCCCTGGAAAACACAAGGGACCAGGGCAGGTTGATGATGGCAGATTGCAGGACCCACTTGGCACTCTTCAACTAGCCTGAATTTGCACCGGTGCCTCTTTGCCTCTGGGGGCTATCCTGCGCAATGCGGAATTTCAGGAGCCAGCCGGCCCCTCAGGGCCACGGGTACCCAAACACAAACACCACCCCTTTTCCCTGGCAAACAAAACTTCCCAGCCCTGCATCTTGATGGCAGATTGTGGGACGCACTTGGCACTATCAAACCAGCCCGACTTGCCACGGGTGCCACCTTGGGTCTGGGAGGCATTCTGCGCAATGCGGAATTTCAGGAGCCAGCCGGCCACTCCAGGCTACAGGTACCCGCACACAAACAGCACCTGATTTCCCTGGAAAACAAAAGGGACCAGGGCAGGTTCATGATGGCAGATTGCAGGACCCACTTGGCACTCTCAAACTAGCCTGAATTTGCACTGGTGCCTCTTTGCCTCTGGGGGCTATCCTGCGCAATGCGGAATTTCAGGAGCCAGCCGGCCCCTCAGGGCCACGGGTACCCAAACACAAACACCACCCCTTTTCCCTGGCAAACAAAACTTCCCAGCCCTGCATCTTGATGGCAGATTGTGGGACGCACTTGGCACTATCAAACCAGCCCGACTTGCCACGGGTGCCAGCTTGGGTCTGGGAGGCATTCTGCGCAATGCGGAATTTCAGGAGCCAACCGGCCACTCCAGGCTACAGGTACCCGCACACAAACAGCACCTGATTTCCCTGGAAAACAAAAGGGACCAGGGCAGGTTCATGATGGCAGATTGCAGGACCCACTTGGCACTCTTCAACTAGCCTGAATTTGCACTGGTGCCTCTTTGCCTCTGGGGGCTATCCTGCGCAATGCGGAATTTCAGGAGCCAGCCGGCCCCTCAGGGCCACGGGTACCCAAACACAAACACCACCCCTTTTCCCTGGCAAACAAAACTTCCCAGCCCTGCATCTTGATGGCAGATTGTGGGACGCACTTGGCACTATCAAACCAGCCCAACTTGCCACGGGTGCCACCTTGGGTCTGGGAGGCACTCTGCGCAATGCGGAATTTCAGGAGCCAGCCGGCCACTCCAGGCTACAGGTACCCGCACACAAACAGCACCTGATTTCCCTGGAAAACAAAAGGGACCAGGGCAGGTTCATGATGGCAGATTGCAGGACCCACTTGGCACTCTTCAACTAGCCTGAATTTGCACTGGTGCCTCTTTGCCTCTGGGGGCTATCCTGCGCAATGCGGAATTTCAGGAGCCAGCCGGCCTCTCAGGGCCACGGGTACCCAAACACAAACACCACCCCTTTTCCCTGGCAAACAAAACTTACCAGCCCTGCATCTTGATGGCAGATTGTGGGACGCACTTGGCACTTTCAAACCAGCCCGAGTTGCCACGGGTGCCAGCTTGGGTCTGGGAGGCATTCTGCGCAATGCGGAATTTCAGGAGCCAGCCGGCCACTCCAGGCTACAGGTACCCGCACGCAAACAGCTCCTGATTTCCCTGGAAAACAAAAGGGACCAGGGCAGGTTCATGATGGCAGATTGCAGGACCCACTTGGCACTCTTCAACTAGCCTGAATTTGCACTGGTGCCTCTTTGCCTCTGGGGGCTATCCTGCGCAATGCGGAATTTCAGGAGCCAGCCGGCCCCTCAGGGCCACGGGTACCCAAACCAAACACCACCCCTTTTCCCTGGCAAACAAAACTTACCAGCCCTGCATCTTGATGGCAGATTGTGGGACGCACTTGGCACTATCAAACCAGCCCGACTTGCCACGGGTGCCACCTTGGGTCTGGGAGGCATTCTGCGCAATGCGGAATTTCAGGAGCCAGCCGGCCACTCCAGGCTACAGGTACCCGCACACAAACAGCACCTGATTTCCCTGGAAAACACAAGGGACCAGGGCAGGTTGATGATGGCAGATTGCAGGACCCACTTGGCACTCTTCAACTAGCCGGAATTTGCGCCGGTGCCTCTTTGCCTCTGGGGGCTATCCTGCGCAATGCGGAATTTCAGGAGCCAGCCGGCCCCTCAGGGCCACGGGTACCCAAACACAAACACCACCCCTTTTCCCTGGCAAACAAAACTTCCCAGCCCTGCATCTTGATGGCAGATTGTGGGACGCACTTGGCACTATCAAACCAGCCCGACTTGCCACGGGTGCCAGCTTGGGTCTGGGAGGCATTCTGCGCAATGCGGAATTTCAGGAGCCAGCCGGCCACTCCAGGCTACAGGTACCCGCACACAAACAGCACCTGATTTCCCTGGAAAACAAAAGGGACCAGGGCAGCTTCATGATGGCAGATTGCAGGACCCACTTGGCACTCTTCAACTAGCCGGAATTTGCGCCGGTGCCTCTTTGCCTCTGGGGGCTATCCTGCGCAATGCGGAATTTCAGGAGCCAGCCGGCCCCTCAGGGCCACGGGTACCCAAACACAAACACCACCCCTTTTCCCTGGCAAACAAAACTTCCCAGCCCTGCATCTTGATGGCAGATTGTGGGACGCACTTGGCACTATCAAACCAGCCCGACTTGCCACGGGTGCCACCTTGGGTCTGGGAGGCACTCTGCGCAATGCGGAATTTCAGGAGCCAGCCGGCCACTCCAGGCTACAGGTACCCGCACTCAAACAGCACCTGATTTCCCTGGAAAACAAAGGGGACCAGGGCAGGTTGATGATGGCAGATTGCAGGACCCACTTGGCACTCTCAAACTAGCCTGAATTTGCGCTGGTGCCTCTTTGCCTCTGGGGGCTATCCTGCGCAATGCGGAATTTCAGGAGCCAGCCGGCCCCTCAGGGCCACGGGTACCCAAACACAAACACCACCCCTTTTCCCTGGCAAACAAAACTTCCCAGCCCTGCATCTTGATGGCAGATTGTGGGACGCACTTGGCACTATCAAACCAGCCCGACTTGCCACGGGTGCCACCTTGGGTCTGGGAGGCACTCTGCGCAATGCGGAATTTCAGGAGCCAGCCGGCCACTCCAGGCTACAGGTACCCGCACACAAACAGCACCTGATTTCCCTGGAAAACAAAAGGGACCAGGGCAAGTTCATGATGGCAGATTGCAGGACCCACTTGGCACTCTCAAACTAGCCTGAATTTGCACTGGTGCCTCTTTGCCTCTGGGGGCTATCCTGCGCAATGCGGAATTTCGGGAGCCAGCCGGCCCCTCAGGGCCACGGGTACCCAAACACAAACACCACCCCTTTTCCCTGGCAAACAAAACTTCCCAGCCCTGCATCTTGATGGCAGATTGTGGGACGCACTTGGCACTATCAAACCAGCCCGACTTGCCACGGTGCCAGCTTGGCTCAGGGAGGCATTCTGCGCAATGCGGAATTTCAGGAGCCAGCCGGCCACTCCAGGCTACAGGTACCCGCACACAAACAGCACCTGATTTCCCTGGAAAACAAAAGGGACCAGGGCAAGTTCATGATGGCAGATTGCAGGACCCACTTGGCACTCTCAAACTAGCCTGAATTTGCACTGGTGCCTCTTTGCCTCTGGGGGCTATCCTGCGCAATGCGGAATTTCGGGAGCCAGCCGGCCCCTCAGGGCCACGGGTACCCAAACACAAACACCACCCCTTTTCCCTGGCAAACAAAACTTCCCAGCCCTGCATCTTGATGGCAGATTGTGGGACGCACTTGGCACTATCAAACCAGCCCGACTTGCCACGGTGCCAGCTTGGCTCAGGGAGGCATTCTGCGCAATGCGGAATTTCAGGAGCCAGCCGGCCACTCCAGGCTACAGGTACCCGCACACAAACAGCACCTGAGTTCCCTGGAAAACAAAAGGGACCAGGGCAGCTTCATGATGGCAGATTGCAGGACCCACTTGGCACTCTCAAACTAGCCTGAATTTGCACTGGTGCCTCTTTGCTTCTGGGGGCTATCCTGCGCAATGCGGAATTTCAGGAGCCAGCCGGCCCCTCAGGGCCACGGGTACCCAAACACAAACACCACCCCTTTTCCCTGGCAAACAAAACTTCCCAGCCCTGCATCTTGATGGCAGATTGTGGGACGCACTTGGCACTATCAAACCAGCCCAACTTGCCACGGGTGCCAGCTTGGGTCTGGGAGGCATTCTGCGCAATGCGGAATTTCAGGAGCCAGCCGGCCACTCCAGGCTACAGGTACCCGCACACAAACAGCACCTGATTTCCCTGGAAAACAAAAGGGACCAGGGCAGGTTCATGATGGCAGATTGCAGGACCCACTTGGCACTCTTCAACTAGCCTGAATTTGCGCCGGAGCCTCTTTGCCTCTGGGGGCTATCCTGCGCAATGCGGAATTTCAGGAGCCAGCCGGCCCCTCAGGGCCACGGGTACCCGCACACAAACACCACCCCTTTTCCCTGGCAAACAAAACTTACCAGCCCTGGGTCTATATGGTAGATTGTAGCAGGGACTTGGCTCTGTCAAACAAGCCCGATTTGTTAGGGGTGCTAGCTTTGGTTTGGAGTCATCCTTCCTTCTGCACAAGTTCAGCAGGCAGACAGCCATTTATTGTTAGGTAATTTTCAAGGACAAGGTCTGTGGGAAACCTCTTTGTAGCAGCTTTTTGTTCCCCTTGGGATTCCTTTGCAGCTGTAGCGTGCCTGGAGCTCTGGGCTTTGTGATTTAAAATCCCTAACCCTAGATGTAACCCTTGGTGTAACCCTTACCCTAGGCAGCAAACAGTGCCTTAGGCTAATGCTAAGCCAAAAATGTCCTAGGAAACCTTTAAGAATCCTCTGTATATCCTTAGAAGTTTTGGAAATGTCCTGAAAAAAATGTGCGCAGCCCCCACCCCCACCTGTTGCTATATAACCCTCATATGTCTTCCCTACCTTTTTGCAGTGCATCTTGTCCTCTGAGAGTTCTCTCCTTTTCCTGGTGTGAGGGTCGCTGTCTTGTCCCACTGGGAGGGTTCCGCTCTGGTCTTGCTGTCAGGGTTGCTGTGCTATGCTGCTCTTGGGGTAAAAGGCTGTTGTTAGGGGTGCTGCTTAGGCAAAGGTTAGGGCTGGGCACAGGGGTGGTGCACCTGTGCCCTAACTTGCCTCCCAAGCTGTACCCTGAAGCCCTGATCTCCACTGGACTGTCCAGCCCTCTCCCTTTACTCCTCAAGCCCTCCCTCTGCCCACCAGCCCTCAGGCTCTGTCTGTCACCCTCAAGCCCTCGCTATGCCCCTCAAGGCCCCTCAGCTCCTGTGTGTCACCCTTAATCCCTCTTCTTCGCCCCTCAGCCCCCGGCTTCTTGGTGCCACCCTCAGCATCTCTGTGTGCCACTCACTGTGCCCTCTCTCTGCTCCTCCCTCAGCTCCCAGCCTCTGCCACCCTCAAGCCCCCACAGTACCCCTCAAGCTGCCCCTCAGCCTCTGTCATGCCCTGAAAGGACCCAAAAAAACCCCCTATCAATTCCCTAAAAAAGCCCTGGTTTTTAAACTGACCTAAACACCCCAAAAATCCCTAAATAGCCTCAGAATACACTAAAAATACCCTACTTTTAAAAAGCCCCTCAAACACCCCTAGAAATCCCCAAAGAACCTTTAAAACAATCTCTAAATACTCCTAAAAGAGCTCTGAGAATACCCATAAAATCCTTAAAATGCCCTGATACGCCCCTAAAAAAAGCTTACAAAATTCCCTCAGAAACCCTAAAAATACCCTACTCATAAAAAAGTTCTCCATATATCCTCAATACTCCTCAAAAAGCCCTAAAACCTTCTAAGTAGTCCTAAAAAACCCCCAAAAATACCCAAAAACACCCCAAACAATTCCAATTAGTAGTAAAACATCCCTTAAAACACACTAAAAATTCTTTTAAAATCCCTGAAAAAGCACTAAAGGTATCCTAAACATTCCCAGAGAATTCCTAAAAATCTCGTGCAAAAAAAAATCCCCTAAAATATCCTCTGAAATCCCTGAAAAAATCCTAAAAATAATCCTAAAAGACTGATCAATTCCTACTTCTAATTTTGTGGCCTCCAAACATGATCTCTACCTTCTAAATGGGGTAATTGCCTGCACCTGCTGGATGGGTGCAAGGGCTGTCCCACCATTAGGGTAATTGCCTGCACCTGCTGGAGCGTTCTAGGGCCATCCCACCATTAGGGTAATTGCCTGCACCTGCTCAGAAGGTCCTGGGGCAGTCCCACCATTAGGGTCGCACCTGTACCCTAACCCTACCTGGTACCCTGCGTCCTTGGCACCCCTGACCCTCAGTGCCAGCTCTACACCTGCCAAGCCCCACCGTCTTTGCCCCTCAGCCCATGTGTGGGATCCGACGTGGTGCTGCAAGGAGTCACTGGGAGGGGGGGTGAGGAAACTGAGAGATGGGGCAGGGGCGACCTGGATTTTAGAACCACAGCAGACGGCCAGCAAATCACCACTAACGACGCCTGAAAACAAATGCCAACATTTTCCCCTGGCAAACAAAAGGGCCACGGCAGGTTCCTGATGGCAAATTGCAGGAGCCACTTGGCACTCTTAAACTAGCGTGAGTTTGAACGGATGCCAGCTTGGGTCTGGGAGCTATCCTGCGCAATGCGGAATTTCAGGAGACAACCGGCCGTTCAGGGACACACGTACCCAAAAACCAACACCACCCCTTTTCCCTGGCAAAAAAACTTACTGCTTTACAGCAGTTTAACGACAGTCGCGCTTTACGGCAGTTTTACGACAGTCACGTTTTACGGCACCTTTTGCGACAGTCGCGCTTTACGGCACCTTTTACGACAGTGCTGCTTTACGGCAGTTTTACGACAGTCGCGCTTTACGGCACCTTTTACGACAGTCGCGCTTTATGGCAGTTTTACGACAGTCGCGCTTTACGGCACCTTTTACGACAGTGCTGCTTTACGGCAGTTTTTACGACAGTCGCGTTTTACGGCAGTTTTACGACAGTCGCGCTTTACGGCACCTTTTACGACAGTCGCGCTTTACGGCACTTTTTTCGACAGTCGCGCTTTACGGCATCTTTTGCGACAGTCGCGCTTTACGGCACCTTTTACGACAGTCGCGCTTTACGACAGTTTTTACCACAGTCGCGCTTCACGGCACCTTTTACGACAGTCGCGCTTTACGGCACCTTTTACGACAGTCGCGCTTTACGGCAGTTTTTACGACAGTCACGCTTTACGGCACCTTTTACGACAGTCGCGCTTTACGGCAGTTTTTACGACAGTCGCGCTTTACGGCAGTTTTACGACAGTCGCGCTTTACGACACCTTTTACGACAGTCGCGCATTACGGCAGTTTTACGACAGTCGCGCTTTACGGCAGTTTTGCGACAGTCGCGCTTTACGGCACCTTTTGCGACAGTCGCGCTTTACGACAGTTTTGCGACAGTCGCGCTTTACGGCACCTTTTACGACAGTCGCGCTTTACGGCAGTTTTACGACAGTCACGTTTTACGGCACCTTTTGCGACAGTCGCGCTTTACGACACCTTTTACGACAGTGCTGCTTTACGGCAGTTTTTACGACAGTCACGCTTTACGGCACCTTTTACGACAGTGCTGCTTTACGGCAGTTTTTACGACAGTCGCGCTTTACGGCACCTTTTACGACAGTCGCGCTTTACGGCAGTTTTACGACAGTCGCGCTTTACGGCACCTTTTACGACAGTGCTGCTTTACGGCAGTTTTTACGACAGTCGCGTTTTACGGCAGTTTTACGACAGTCGCGCTTTACGGCACCTTTTACGACAGTCGCGCTTTACGGCACTTTTTTCGACAGTCGCGCTTTACGGCATCTTTTGCGACAGTCGCGCTTTACGGCACCTTTTACGACAGTCGCGCTTTACGGCAGTTTTACGACATTTTGCGACAGTCGCGCTTTACGGCAGTTTTACGACATTTTACGACAGTCGCGCTTTACGGCAGTTTTACGACATTTTGCGACAGTCGCGCTTTACGGCACCTTTTACGACAGTCGCGCTTTACGGCAGTTTTAAGACATTTTACGACAGTCGCGCTTTACGGCAATTTTACGACATTTTGCGACAGTCGCGCTTTACGGCAGTTTTACGACATTTTACGACAGTCGCGCTTTACGGCAGTTTTACGACATTTTACGACAGTCGCGCTTTACGGCAGCTTTTACGACAGTCGCGCTTTACGGCAGTTTTACGACATTTTGCGACAGTCGCGCTTTACGGCAGTCTTACGACATCTTACGACAGTCGCGCTTTACGGCGCCTTTTACGACAGTCGCGCTTTACGGCAGTTTTACGACATTTTACGACAGTCGCGCTTTACGACACCTTTTGCGACAGTCGCGCTTTACGGCAGTTTTACGACATTTTGCGACAGTCGCGGTTTACGGCACCTTTTACGACAGTCGCGCTTTACGGCAGTTTTACGACATTTTGCGACAGTCGCGCTTTACGACAGTTTTACGACATTTTACGACAGTCGCGCTTTACGGCACCTTTTACGACAGTCGCGCTTTACGGCAGTTTTACGACATTTTACGACAGTCGCGCTTTACGGCAGTTTTACGACATTTTACGACAGTCGCGCTTTACGGCACCTTTTACGACAGTCGCGCTTTACAGCAGTTTTACGACATTTTGCGACAGTCGCGCTTTACGGCAGTTTTACGACAGTCGCGCTTTACGGCAGTTTTACGACATTTTGCGACAGTCGCGCTTTACGGCACCTTTTACGACAGTCGCGCTTTACGGCAGTTTTACGACAGTCGCGCTTTACGGCAGTTTTACGACATTTTGCGACAGTCGCGCTTTACGACAGTTTTACGACATTTTACGACAGTCGCGCTTTACGGCACCTTTTGCGACAGTCGCGCTTTACGGCAGTTTTACGACATTTTGCGACAGTCGCGCTTTACGGCACCTTTTACGACAGTCGCGCTTTACGGCAGTTTTACGACATTTTGCGACAGTCGCGCTTTACGACAGTTTTACGACATTTTACGACAGTCGCGCTTTACGGCACCTTTTACGACAGTCGCGCTTTACGGCAGTTTTACGACATTTTACGACAGTCGCGCTTTACGGCAGTTTTACGACATTTGACGACAGTCGCGCTTTACGGCACCTTTTACGACAGTCGCGCTTTACAGCAGTTTTACGACATTTTGCGACAGTCGCGCTTTACGGCAGTTTTACGACAGTCGCGCTTTACGGCAGTTTTACGACATTTTGCGACAGTCGCGCTTTACGGCAGTTTTACGACAGTCGCGCTTTACGGCAGTTTTACGACATTTTGCGACAGTCGCGCTTTACGGCACCTTTTACGACAGTCGCGCTTTACGGCAGTTTTACGACATTTTGCGACAGTCGCGCTTTACGGCACCTTTTACGACAGTCTCGCTTTACGGCAGTTTTACGACATTTTGCGACACTCGCGCTTTACGGCAGTTTTACGACATTTTGCGACAGTCGCGCTTTACGGCAGTTTTACGACATTTTACGACAGTCGCGCTTTACGGCACCTTTTACGACAGTCGCGCTTTACGGCAGTTTTACGACATTTTGCGACAGTCGCGCTTTACGGCAGTTTTACGACATTTTACGACAGTCGCGCTTTACGGCACCTTTTACGACAGTCGCGCTTTACGGCAGTTTTACGACATTTTGCGACAGTCGCGCTTTACGGCAGTTTTACGACATTTTACGACAGTCGCGCTTTACGGCACCTTTTACGACAGTCGCGCTTTACGGCAGTTTTACGACATTTTGCGACAGTCGCGCTTTACGGCAGTTTTACGACATTTTACGACAGTCGCGCTTTACGGCACCTTTTACGACAGTCGCGCTTTACGGCAGTTTTACGACATTTTGCGACAGTCGCGCTTTACGGCAGTTTTACGACATTTTACGACAGTGCGCTTTACGGCACCTTTTACGACAGTCTCGCTTTACGGCAGTTTTACGACATTTTACGACAGTCGCGCTTTACGACAGTTTTACGACATTTTACGACAGTCGCGCTTTACGGCAGTTTTACGACATTTTGCGACAGTCGCGCTTTACGGCAGTTTTACGACATTTTACGACAGTCGCGCTTTACGGCAGTTTTACGACATTTTGCGACAGTCGCGCTTTACGGCACCTTTTACGACAGTCGCGCTTTACGGCAGTTTTACGACATTTTGCGACAGTCGCGCTTTACGACACCTTTTGCGACAGTCGCGCTTTACGGCAGTTTTACGACAGTCGCGCTTTACGGCAGTTTTACGACATTTTGCGACAGTCGCGCTTTACGACAGTTTTACGACATTTTACGACAGTCGCGCTTTACGGCACCTTTTGCGACAGTCGCGCTTTACGGCAGTTTTACGACATTTTGCGACAGTCGCGCTTTACGGCACCTTTTACGACAGTCGCGCTTTACGGCAGTTTTACGACATTTTGCGACAGTCGCGCTTTACGACAGTTTTACGACATTTTACGACAGTCGCGCTTTACGGCACCTTTTACGACAGTCGCGCTTTACGGCAGTTTTACGACATTTTACGACAGTCGCGCTTTACGGCAGTTTTACGACATTTGACGACAGTCGCGCTTTACGGCACCTTTTACGACAGTCGCGCTTTACAGCAGTTTTACGACATTTTGCGACAGTCGCGCTTTACGGCAGTTTTACGACAGTCGCGCTTTACGGCAGTTTTACGACATTTTGCGACAGTCGCGCTTTACGGCAGTTTTACGACAGTCGCGCTTTACGGCAGTTTTACGACATTTTGCGACAGTCGCGCTTTACGGCACCTTTTACGACAGTCGCGCTTTACGGCAGTTTTACGACATTTTGCGACAGTCGCGCTTTACGGCACCTTTTACGACAGTCTCGCTTTACGGCAGTTTTACGACATTTTGCGACACTCGCGCTTTACGGCAGTTTTACGACATTTTGCGACAGTCGCGCTTTACGGCAGTTTTTCGACATTTTACGACAGTCGCGCTTTACGGCACCTTTTACGACAGTCGCGCTTTACGGCAGTTTTACGGCACCTTTTACGACAGTCGCGCTTTACGGCAGTTTTACGACATTTTGCGACAGTCGCGCTTTACGGCAGTTTTACGACATTTTTCGACAGTCGCGCTTTACGGCACCTTTTACGACAGTCGCGCTTTACGGCAGTTTTACGACATTTTACGACAGTCGCGCTTTACGGCAATTTTACGACATTTTGCGACAGTCGCGCTTTACGGCAGTTTTACGACATTTTACGACAGTCGCGCTTTACGGCACGTTTTACGACAGTCGCGCTTTACGGCAGTTTTACGACATTTTGCGACAGTCGCGCTTTACGGCACCTTTTACGACAGTCTCGCTTTACGGCAGTTTTACGACATTTTGCGACAGTCGCGCTTTACGGCAGTTTTACGACATTTTACGGCAGTCGCGCTTTACGGCACCTTTTACGACAGTCGCGCTTTACGGCAGTTTTACGACATTTTACGACAGTCGCGCTTTACGGCACCTTTTACGACAGTCGCGCTTTACGGCAGTTTTACGACATTTTGCGACAGTCGCGCTTTACGGCAGTTTTACGACATTTTACGACAGTCGCGCTTTACGGCACCTTTTACGACAGTCGCGCTTTACGGCAGTTTTACGACATTTTGCGACAGTCGCGCTTTACGGCAGTTTTACGACATTTTACGACAGTCGCGCTTTACGGCACCTTTTACGACAGTCGCGCTTTACGGCAGTTTTACGACATTTTGCGACAGTCGCGCTTTACGGCAGTTTTACGACATTTTACGACAGTCGCGCTTTACGGCACCTTTTACGACAGTCGCGCTTTACGGCAGTTTTACGACATTTTGCGACAGTCGCGCTTTACGGCAGTTTTACGACATTTTACGACAGTGCGCTTTACGGCACCTTTTACGACAGTCTCGCTTTACGGCAGTTTTACGACATTTTACGACAGTCGCGCTTTACGACAGTTTTACGACATTTTACGACAGTCGCGCTTTACGGCAGTTTTACGACATTTTGCGACAGTCGCGCTTTACGGCAGTTTTACGACATTTTACGACAGTCGCGCTTTACGGCAGTTTTACGACATTTTGCGACAGTCGCGCTTTACGGCACCTTTTACGACAGTCGCGCTTTACGGCAGTTTTACGACATTTTGCGACAGTCGCGCTTTACGGCAGTTTTACGACAGTCGCGCTTTACGGCAGTTTTACGACATTTTGCGACAGTCGCGCTTTACGGCACCTTTTACGACAGTCGCGCTTTACGGCAGTTTTACGACATTTTGCGACAGTCGCGCTTTACGGCAGTTTTACGACATTTTACGACAGTGCGCTTTACGGCACCTTTTACGACAGTCTCGCTTTACGGCAGTTTTACGACATTTTACGACAGTCGCGCTTTACGGCAGTTTTACGGCACCTTTTACGACAGTCGCGCTTTACGGCAGTTTTACGACATTTTGCGACAGTCGCGCTTTTCGGCCGTTTTACGACATTTTTCGACAGTCGCGCTTTACGGCACCTTTTACGACAGTCGCGCTTTACGGCAGTTTTACGACATTTTACGACAGTCGCGCTTTACGGCAATTTTACGACATTTTGCGACAGTCGCGCTTTACGGCAGTTTTACGACATTTTACGACAGTCGCGCTTTACGGCACCTTTTACGACAGTCGCGCTTTACGGCAGTTTTACGACATTTTGCGACAGTCGCGCTTTACGGCACCTTTTACGACAGTCGCGCTTCACGGCAGTTTTACGACATTTTGCGACAGTCGCGCTTTACGGCACCTTTTACGACAGTCGCGCTTTACGGCAGTTTTACGACATTTTGCGACAGTCGCGCTTTACGGCAGTTTTACGACATTTTACGACAGTCGCGCTTTACGGCACCTTTTACGACAGTCGCGCTTTACGGCAGTTTTACGACATTTTACGACAGTCGCGCTTTACGGCACCTTTGACGACAGTCGCGCTTTACGGCAGTTTTACGACATTTTGCGACAGTCGCGCTTTACGGCAGTTTTACGACATTTTGCGACAGTCGCGCTTTACGGCACCTTTTACGACAGTCGCGCTTTACGGCAGTTTTACGACATTTTGCGACAGTCGCGCTTTACGGCAGTTTTACGACATTTTACGACAGTCGCGCTTTACGGCACCTTTTACGACAGTCGCGCTTTACGGCAGTTTTACGACATTTTGCGACAGTCGCGCTTTACGGCAGTTTTACGACATTTTACGACAGTCGCGCTTTACGGCACCTTTTACGACAGTCGCGCTTTACGGCAGTTTTACGACATTTTGCGACAGTCGCGCTTTACGGCAGTTTTACGACATTTTACGACAGTGCGCTTTACGGCACCTTTTACGACAGTCTCGCTTTACGGCAGTTTTACGACATTTTGCGACAGTCGCGCTTTACGGCAGTTTTACGACATTTTGCGACAGTCGCGCTTTACGGCAGTTTTACGACATTTTACGACAGTGCGCTTTACGGCACCTTTTACGACAGTCTCGCTTTACGGCAGTTTTACGACATTTTGCGACAGTCGCGCTTTACGGCACCTTTTACGACAGTCGCGCTTTACGGCAGTTTTACGACATTTTACGACAGTCGCGCTTTACGGCACGTTTTACGACAGTCGCGCTTTACGGCAGTTTTACGACATTTTGCGACAGTCGCGCTTTACGGCAGTTTTACGACATTTTACGACAGTCTCGCTTTACGGCACCTTTTACGACAGTCGCGCTTTACGGCAGTTTTACGACATTTTACGACAGTCTCGCTTTACGGCACCTTTTACGACAGTCGCGCTTTACGGCAGTTTTACGACATTTTACGACAGTCGCGCTTTACGGCACCTTTTACGACAGTCGCGCTTTGCGGCAGTTTTACGACATTTTGCGACAGTCGCGCTTTACGGCAGTTTTACGACATTTTGCGACTGTCGCGCTTTACGGCACCTTTTACGACAGTCGCGCTTTACGGCAGTTTTACGACATTTTGCGACAGTCGCGCTTTACGGCAGTTTTACTACATTTTACGACAGTCGTGCTTTACGGCAGTTTTACGACATTTTGCGACAGTCGCGCTTTACGGCAGTTTTACGACAGTCGCGCTTTACGGCACCTTTTGCGACAGTCGCGCTTTACGGCAGTTTTACGACAGTCGCGCTTTACGACACCTTTTACGACAGTCGCGCTTTACGGCAGTTTTTGCGACAGTCGCGCTTTACGGCACCTTTTGCGACAGTCGTGCTTTACGGCACCTTTTGCGACAGTCGCGCTTTACGGCTCCTTTAACGACATTTGCGCTTAACGGCAGCTTTTGCGACAGTCTTGCTTTACGGCAGTTTTACGACAGTCGCGCTTCAAGGCAGTTTTTACGGCAGTTCTACTTTACGGCAGTGCTGCTTTATGGCACCTTTTATGACAGTCGCCTTTTACTGCAGTTTTACGACAGTGCTGCTGTACGGCACTGCCTTTTATGGAACTTTTACGGCATTTTACAGCAATTTATGGTTGGGGTTTTTTTTTTCACTTATTTTTAGTTAATTTTATTTTTTAAATTTTAATTATTTTTTATTTAATTTTTATTTTTAATTTTTCTATTTTTAAATTTTTTTTTTTTTTTAATTTGGTGCTGCCCAGACCAGCTGAAGCCGGTGATTGTGTTTGTGTTCGAGGGTCCCCAGGACGAGGGAAGAGATCAGAATCTTGACTCCACCTTTCAGAAAATCCTTTTAATGCCCTGAAAAAGCCCTAAAGGCTTCCTAAACATTCCCCAAAAAAATCCTAGGAAAGTCCTGAAGGAAAAAAAAAATTTAAAGTATCCTTAGAAATCCCTGAAAAAAAAAACGTAAAAAAAAAAACCTTGAAACCTTCTCAACCCTTACCTGTAACTCTGTAGCCTCCAAACATCATCCTTACCTTTTAATTGGTGTAATTGCCTGCACCTGCTGGGGGGGTCCTGGGGCTGTCCCACTATCAGGGTTACCCTACCTGGTCCCTGTGTCCTTTGCACCCCTAACCCTCAGTGTCAGCTCTCCACCCGTCAAGCCCCCCTCATCTTTGCCCTTCAGCCCTCAGTGTCTGTGTGTCACCCAAAGCCCCCCACCATTGCTCCTTGGCCCCCTGACCTCCACCCGGTTGGGGTGGTTTGTGGCCCGCAGTGTTTGGTCAATTCCTGAAACAGCCCCTCCAAAGCCCTTCTCGGTTTTGGGATCCCCCCAACCCCCTTCCCAAGTTGGGACCTCCCTGCAATCCCTTCCAAGTTTTGAGACCGCTTTTTTGACCCCCAAATTCCCTCTGTCACTGCCCCCATCCTTTTGGGCTTTGCAGGGACTGAACCGAGACTCTCCAAACCCCTGAGCCCCTCAAACTCCCCTCCTGGGGGCTTTTTGCTCTCCCTCCCTCAGGGATTTTAACACTCTGTCCCGGGGTTCTCCCCCCCCATTTTTGTCACCCCCTAAAACCATCACCCAGGTCCCCCAAAACACAACTTTATTCACATCCCAGCCCCGCCCGTGCCCCCTCTGCACCCCATAGGGGGGTCACCCTGTCACCTGCCCTGCCCCCCACCCCCCCCCGAGGGTCCCCACCCCCACAGGGGCGTTCCAGTGTCACCCCCTGCCCCCAGGGGTCCCACCCCCATGTCCCACTCCCCTTCCCCTATTTACAGCTCTGGGGTGTGGCACCGTGAAGGGCACCGAGGGTGATATGGGGCACGGGGTGGGGTGGACTTGGGGACATCAGCTCTGTGTCACTCTGTCCAGTCCATGTGTCCTCCCCCTTGGAGTCACTGTGTCCTGTCCTTGTCACAGTCAGGTGCCCCCCCCACAGTCTCCCAGCTTGGTGTCACCACATTCCCCCACCTGTGGCATAACTCGTGTGACCCCAGCTCCGTCACCACGTCCTGCCCATGAAACACTCTGTGTCTCCTCACATGGTGGCACCATGTCTCCCGTCTGTAGCACAGTCCCTGTGCCCCCCACCAGGGTGCCCCACTGTCTGTGTCCCCACAGGTCACCGACAGCGGGCACTGCCAGAGCACCACCCAACAGTCCTTGTGTCCCCACCATGGTGTCCCCTCAGGGCATGAAGAGCAGGTGATGCCCCAACTATCCGTGTGTCCCCATGTCCCGGTGCCACTGTCCCCCTGCCCGTCAGGGCACGAAGAGCGGGCAGTGCCCCCAGCAGGGCAAGGACAGTGCCCCACTGTCCCTGTGCCCCCTCCGCACTGTCCCCATGTTCCCTCAGGGCACAAAGAGTGGGCAGTGCCCCCAGCAGTGCAAGGACAGTGCCCCACTGTCCCTGTGCCCCCTCCACTGTGTCCCCTCGTTCCCTCAGGGCACGGAGAGCGGGCACTGTCCCCACATTGTCCCCTCAGGGCATGAAGAGTGAGCGGTGCCCCCTCTGCAGTGTCCCCATGTTCCCTCAGGGCACAAAGAGCGGGGGGTGCCCCCAGGAGTGCGAGGACAGTGTCCCACTACAGTGTCCCCATGGCCCCTCAGGGCACGAAGAGTGAGCACTGTCCCCACATTGTCCCCTCAGGGCACAAAGGGCGGGCAGTGCCCACGGCCCCACTACCCCTGTGCCCCCTTCACAGTGTCCCCACGTCCCCTCAGGGCACGAAGAGCGGGCACTGTCCCCACATTGTCCCCTCAGGGCACGAAGAGCGGGCGGTGCCCCCGGCGGTGCCTCCTGAGCGCGGCGCTCCGGGCGAAGCTCTCCCCACACTCCACGCAGATCAGCGGCTCCTGCCCGCCCGAGGCCCCCGTGGGCCCCTCGCCCTCGCCCCCTGCCCGAGGCCCCTTCAGAGCCCTCGGGGCACCGGCAGGGTGGGCGCAGCGCCGCGGCCGCGCCGCCCCCGGCCCGGCGTGGGTGCGCTGGTGCTTGATGAGGTTCTTGCTCTGCGTGAAGCTCTTGCCGCACTCGGCGCAGCCGTACGGGCGCTCCCCGGTGTGGATGCGCTGGTGCTGGATGAGGTTGGAGCTCCAGGAGAAGCTCTTGCCGCAGTGGCCGCACCTGTACGGCTTCTCCCCGGTGTGGGTGCGGCGGTGCTGCACCAGGTGCGAGTTCTGCGAGAAGCTCTTGCCGCACTCGCCGCAGGTGCTGGGGCGCTCGCCCGTGTGCGTGCGCTGGTGCCGCAGCAGCTTGGACCAGTGGCTGAAGCTCTTGCCGCACTCGTTGCAGATGAAGGGGCGCTGGCGGCCCCCGCCCCGCCGCCCCCCGCCCTCCTCGGAGCGGCTATCCTGGGGGCTTCTCCTGAGGGGCTTCTCTGTGATGCGGGGCTTGGGGGGGCAAGAGGAGGTGTGGGACCCCCAGAACCCCCAAACCCGCAGAGCCCCCACAGCCCCACTTCTTTGCCCTCTCAGTGCCCCAGAGCACCCCCAATTCCTGATACCCCAGACACCCCCAGCCCCATCCCTTTCCCCCCCAAGGCCCCAGCCCTGTTCCCCAGCCTGCTTAAGGGATCAGATCCCCCCCAGTCAGGGCCCACAGCCCCCGGCCCCACTTTCTGACACCCCCAGCCCCACTTCTACCCCTATAGAGACCCAAACCCCCCCATCCCCTCAGGCCTCATGCAGCCTTAACCCCCCTCCCCACCCCTCACCTGCAGCTCTGCCTCTCTCCCTCCTCGCCGGACCCCTCTGGCCCTCCCCGGCTCCCTGAGGGGGTTTCAGCCCCCCAGATTCCCCCCTGGGACCCCCAAATGGCCCCAAAATCCCCCCGGACCGTTCACGCTGCGCTGCTGCTCCGCCGCCTTCCGCCTGTTCAAACTTCGGCCGCAGCCAATCAGCGCGCGGAACCGCCCCCCAGCGTCCAATCAGCGCGCCGCCCCCGCCGCGCGGGGCAGCGGGAGTCGCAGTCCACGCTCGGCCACGCGCGATTTTGTGCGCACGCGCAGGGCGCTGTTAAGTATGGGTAACGTCAGTGGAGTGGGACCCCCGGGATTTGGGGGCCACAGCGCCCGGGCTCTGTCACCCCCAAGCCCCTAAATTGCCCCAAAATCCCCCCCGCCCCGGGCCGCGCCGCCCCCGATCACGCTGCGCTGCTGCTCCGCCGCCTTCCGCCTGTTCAAACCTCAGCCGCAGCCAATCAGCGCGCGGCACCGCTCCCCGGCGTCCAATCAGCGCACCGCCCCCCCGCGCGGGGCAGCACGGGAGTCGTAGTCCACGCTCCGTGCCCAGACGTCCACCGTGCAATCTCCACCTGGTTAGGGTGGTTTTTAGGGTGAGGTGAGGGGTGGTGTGAGGGCTGCTTCACCTGTCCCCCTCAGGCACCCCCCAACTTCGCCCCTCAGCCTCTTTGTGGCACCCTCAAGTTCCCCCCACTGCAGCTCTCAGCATCTCTGTGCCACCCTGGCGCCCCCCAGTTGCTCCTTGTTGTGTTTGCCCAATTATCCCTTCATAAAAAAACCCCCAAACAATATTTGAGATAGCAGCAATTTTAATTAAATAGTTTAGAAAAAAAAATATATAAGGGATAATTTGGTTCAAATAATAGCGCATAAGCAAAAGATAACCGCGGGGTACGGAGTGCAGGGCTCTGGGACCCTTGCCACCTCACGTACAAGCTTGCCAAGTAAAAATTCCCCCCTTATATGCCAGGGGTTAATACCATCTCCTCCTATTTTCGGTTCGTCATATTTCTATCTCTGCCCTCATCACCACCTTTACAGGCATGCGCCACCACTCGGTTGGGTGGTCGCACAAGTCTTTTGGGGGTCGTCTGATGAAGATTTCGTAGTCTTCCTCTGTGTCCTTTAATTCACCTTTGGGTTACACATGCGCACCAAGCCAGTACAATGTAAGCCAAGACTAACGTATCACTATATCTACATATCAAGGCAATAAATCCCTTATAATTAGCATTTTCTGGGACCCAACCAGGTTTTGCTTCCTTTCTGCTCATTTTTAGCAACTCTATCTTCGGCTTCTTTCCTCCTGTCCTTGTGAACATCTGCCGGGGGGGGGGTGGAGCCCCTCCTCTTCCTCTCTTCTTTGGCATTACCACTTTTAACTATTTTTATTATTCCTAATTAATATAATAATTAGTATAATTACTGTACTAATATTGATTATTGTTTCAATTTTATCAGCACGAATCATACCTATTTGTCACATCCTAAATGCCCCTTCTGCCTCTCAGCTGCCCCCATGCTCTGTGCCACCTTCCAGCCCCCAGCCCCTGATGACACCCTGCAGCCCATAGATGTCATCCCTGTCTGTTTTATTTGAGTGTTGAACTGCTGGGTTATGTTCCAATTACAGCTTCAGGTAATTTACCCCAAGTTTTCTGCCTCCAAATCACTTTTGTTTACATTTCTTTGAGGCAGTGAGGTGTCCTTAATTCCCAGCCTGGAGAAAAATTGTTGCGTCTGCCCAAAATGTGAACACCATAACTAACGCTGTACGTGGAGTTTCGAGTCGTACACTAAAGAACTGCAGGATCACAAATAGAATAAAAAGTAAATAAATAATATCTAAAATCCTGAGGCATCAGGCGCTGACAGGGGTAAATAAATAAAATTTAAAATCCTGAGGCATTGGGTGCTGACAGGGGGTGTCTGGGGTGTCACATCCCAGCTCTGCATCGCTGCCAGGCTGGAGGAGGTGACAAAGCCATGCCAGGGCTGAGGCAGCAAATCTGGGCTCAGAGCTGGGATTTTCCTCAGATCCCACACAGAAACTTTTGGGGCATAGCAGGGTCCGAGGATTCCCAAAGGACTCAAAATCCCCGGACTGCCTTTCCCAGCCTAGCCTGGGTGACAATCCCAGGAATGTCACAGAGCTCTCAGGGTGGTCACACTCCGCTGACCACACTGGGGAGGGGCTGGAGCCTGCTCAGCATTCCCAGGGGATATTCCACAATAATTCCACAATTCCAGAGCCAGGGAAGCAGCAGCAGCTCCAGGCTTCACTCGGATTTACCTCAAATTCCCATTAAAACCATAAAGCAGCACCAAAACATGCAGGGTGATGAGGAGAAGTGAACTTTGGGGGAGAAGAACAAAATAAAAAAGAAATCTGACTTAAGTTCCCTTATTCCACAATAATTTCACAGAGCAGAGGGGGCCTAGCCCTGGCACAGGCAGTAATTAAGGACTTCGGTGGGTTATAAATGAGATTTTTCTCATTTTCTGCTCCATAGGGGCTGAGGAGAGGTTCTGGATTTCCAGCTGAAATCCTACAGCTCCCATTCCCACCCCAAAATCCTCCTGTTTAATTTAATTTCGGATCCTTTCCCACCCCAACATCCTCATGTTTAATTTAGGACCTTGGGGTTAACCCCCCCCCCCCCCCAATTAATGCCAGCAGAGAGGTTTTTCTGATTAAATTACCTCTGACCAGCTCCGCAGATCAATTTCAATTTCACTCTGCTTTTTGTTGGGTTGGGGGTTTTTTTTGGTTTTTGTTTTTGGGGGGTTTTTTTTGTTTTTTTTTTGGTTTTTTTTTTGAGAAGGGGGAGGGCAGAGAAAATCAGCCTTGCACATTCCTGTAATTATCCCTAAAATAAAAAAAACACTGCAGCAGGAGGTCCCTGGAGTGCGGGGAGTAATTCTGGGTTCCTCTGCGAGGTTTGAATGAAATTTGGGAGCCAGGAGGCTCCGATTTTCCCTTTTTCCCCCATAATTGCATTTGTGGGGCCGCAGATGGTGCCGGCTCTGCAGCCTCGCTGTAAAGAAGATAAATCGAGGCTGAGGAGGGACAGAGGTGACAGCAGTGCTCCCTCTGTGACGAGATCATCCATCAGCTCTAAATGTGTTTTATAAGAGATTGTTAGATATATTTTAAAATATATTTTAAAATATATTTATTTCCTCTGTTGAATATATCAACATATTTTAAATATTTCATATATTTTTATAGTTGATATATTTAATCTATTTAATATAGTTGATATGTTTAATATATTTACTCACTCCCTCCTTGACAAGCATTGTCCATCACCTTTAAATATATTTTACAACAGATTTTAAAACATATTTTTAAAATAGATTTTAAGACTTTATTGAATATATTTATATATTGAATATATTTTCATATAGTTGATAAATTGAATATATTTAATATATTTCATCACTCCCTCCCTGGAGTATGGATGAGCATTATCCATCAGCCTCTACAAGGCAGCTTTTGGCTGGATCTGCCTAATTTCTGTTTTTGCTGATTGGATATAATTTTATGACATGGCTTGTATATGTGGTGTATCCCAATGTTGCTCCATTTCTGTGGACTCTTCTCCCCAGGTGATGCCTAAGGATTTTAGCTGTCATATATTTAATATATTTTAATATATTTTAAAATATATTTAATATTTTAATATATTTCTAATATTTTTACATTTTTATATATTTAATATATTTTATTATATTTGCTATATTAAATATATTTAATATAGTTAATATATTTTATATATTTATTATATTTAATATATTAATTGCTCCTTCCATGATAAGCATCGTCCATCAGCCCCTTACAAGGCAGCCAGGACAAAAAGGAATTGTCTGGCAGGTAGCAGCCACCACATCCCCATCACAAAATGCACAAACAGCCATGGTGTATGGCACTTTTATAAGTTCTGATCTATTTGCATATTGGAGTTAATTGTCCAATAAACTCCAGTATGCAAATAGATCAGAACTTATAAAATGACATGCAGCTCCAGCCCATGAAGTCCCATTCTTCTTGTTTTTCTCCCTTCAGCCCACATTATTTCTGCTCTTGAGGCTGAGATTTGGCTGACATTTGTCCTTGGTTCCAGCTGGAGAAGGAATTGTTCTGTCTCCCTGCTCTGTGAAGAGAGCTCACCATCCCATAATATGAATCTCAGAACCTGATCCCCTCGGGTTTGCGGGTCCACTCCGATCCCCCCGGGTTTGTGGGGCCACCCCGAGCCCCCCACCTGCTGGAAAAGCAGATGCCTTCTGCTTAATCTGCCCTTTGCTGTGCACAGCTCCTTCCCACTTTGATGTCCCCCATAAATCCCCCATGTGTTTCCAATAAAGGGGTTTTTATCACTGGAGCTGTTAAAGACAGCGCTGGGGCCAAGTTGGGCTGGCTTTGCTGGGGGAAGCTCCCTGCCCTGGGCTGGGTTTGGGGCTGGGGGTCCTGGGGACAGGCAGGGGGCTGCAGTGGCCACTGAGCCCCTTCTGGGGCTGAGAGGACACTCCTGGGGCAATGGGATGTGCTTGGCGCTGGTTCTGCAGCAAGTGGGGCTGAACCCTGGGCTGGGACCACCACAGCCCCAAACCCCATGGGACCACCACAGCCCCAAACCCCATGGGATCACCACAGCCCCAAACCCCATGGCATCACCACAGCCCCAAACCCCATGGGACCACCACAGCCCCAAACCCCATGGGATCACCGCAACCCCAAACCCCATGGGATCACCGCAACCCCAAACCCCATGGGATCACTGCAACCCCAAACCCCATGGCATCACCTCAACCCCAAACCCCATGGGATCACCAGAGCCCCAAACCCCATGGCATCACCTCAACCCCAAACCCCATGGGATCACCGCAACCCCAAACCCCATGGCATCACCTCAACCCCAAACCCCATGGGATCACCAGAGCCCCAAACCCCATGGGATCACCGCAACCCCACACCCCATGGGATCACTGCAACCCCAAACCCCATAGGATCACCACAGCCCCAAACCCCATGGGACCACCACAGCCCCAAACCCCATGGGATCACCTTAACCCCAAACCCCATGGCAACACCACAGCCCCAAACCCCATGGGATCACCACAACCCAAAACCCCATGGGACCACCACAGCCCCAAACCCCATGGGATTACCTCAACCCCAAACCCCATGGCATCACCACAGCCCCAAACCCCATGGGATCACCAGAGCCCCAAATCCCATGGGATCACCACAACCCCAAACCCCATGGCACCACCAGAGCCCCAAACCCCATGGCATCACCAGAGCCCCAAACCCCATGGGATCACCACAACCCCAAACCCCATGGCATCACCACAGCCCCAAACCCCATGGGATCACCACAACCCCAAACCCCATGGGATCACCAGATCCCCAAACCCCATGGGATCACCACAACCCCAAACCCCATGGGATCACCAGAGCCCCAAACTCCATGGGATCACCACAACCCCACACTCTGGATCACCAGAACCCTAAACCCCATGGCATCACCACAGCCCCAAACCCCATGGGATCACCACAGCCCCAAACCCCATGGGATCACCGCAGCCCCAAACCCCATGGCATCACCTGGGATCCCACCCACCTCACCTGAGCTCTCACAAAGTCCACAACGAGTGGGCAACCAGCTGTGTCTCTGGGCTGCCAGCTGTGTCTCTGGTTATGGAGACCCCTGCCCCATTGGGAAGCAGGGATGGGGCAGTTGTGGGGTTTTAGTCCTGGTTTAGGGCTGCCCACTGCCAGGCCTGGCCAGTCTGTGCCCAGCAGCAGCAGAGTTCTGTATCCTGAAGCCATGGAAGGGTGGTGTGGTCCTGAGGCCTCCCTGCTGCTTCACCCCCCTGGGCCTCTATCAACCTGACAGGGCCCAGGACCCCATTTATCCTTTTTCAACCTGACAGGGCCCAGGATCCTATTTATAACCCACCCCTATTTATAACGAATTGTGTAGGGCCTGGGCAGGGGCCACAGAGAGCAGTGATTTATGGACATGGAAATCAACCCCACAATGCTGGCCCTCCATACTCAGGGGAGAGCCCTGAACCCACCCCAGCCCCACGGGGAAGGACCTGAGCATTGTCCAAAAACCCCAGAATGGTTTGGACAAGGTGGAGGCAGCTCCTGGGCTTGGTTTTGGGGTTAGGGTGGGAACCCAAAGCTGCCTGGGCCTTTATCAACCTGACAGGGCCCAGGACCCTATTTATAACCCAAGCCAAATTGTGCAGGGCCACAGAGAGCAATGATTTATGGACATGGAAAAAACCCCACAATGCAGACCCTCCACGCTCAGGGAAGAACCCTCCAGTCACTCCAGCCCCACAGGGAAGGACCTGGGCATTGTTCCAAAAATCCCAGAATAGTTTGGGGTGGAAGCAGCTCCTGGGCTCATTTTTGGGGTTGGGATGGGAACACAGATATGCCTGAAAGTGCCTAGAGTCCTATTTATAACCTAACCCAAATTGTGTAGGGCCTGGGCAGGGGCCACACAGAGCAGTGATTTATGAATATGGAAAAGACCCCACAGTGCAGACCCTCTACAGTCGGGGGGGGGGGGGGTCCTGAACCCCCCTCCCCGCAGCCCCATGGGGCGTTGTTCAAACCCTTCTCAAATATTTATGGGAAGATCGTTCTGGCAGGTGTCACCCCTGCTTTGCTGCTTGGTCCTTGCATGGTGGCATTCCAGGGCTGGTGGTGGCACACGAGGATGTGGAGGTCCATGGATTGTCCCCTCTTATCCCCAGTGGCATCTACAGAGTTTGGGCTCCTGAGTGTGGGATGAGCTCCGCTGACCGCTGGGTTCATGGCCAGAGGTTTTGTCTCACCACACCCAAACCACACTTTGGGGCACAGAAGGATGTAGGGTGGTGATGGGGGTGACACTGCCAGGTTAATTCAATTATCCTGGAGGGTTTTTCCAACCTCAATGATCCCACGATCCCATTTGGGAATCAATCTCTGCCTCTTGCATCTTGCTGCACATTCCTTTGCCCAACTGGATGCTCCAACATCATCCCCAATCCCTTTCCACCATGGAGAGACACCAATCACCTCCATCTCCCCACTTCCACCTCCAACCTCTAATATTTTAATTGAGTGAATTGACCTGGAGTAGTCCATTGAACTCTGCCCGACCTTTTAAACAACAGGTCAAGGGTTTAGCTGTGAAGCGCTGACCTCCTCCCTTATCTGCTAATGCTGGTCCTCTCTCAAGAAGCTGCCACCCGCCAGCCCCCTGGGCTTGGACCTCTCTGCTGGGCACTGGCGTGGCTTCCTCCATGCACCAGTGGGCAACCAGGCTCGAGTCCCCAGCTCTGGGACAGAGACCATGCTGTGACTGTCCTGCAGCGTCCTCCCTCAGGGAAGGCCACCAGAGCATCCAGAGCTGTGTCCCTGTCCTCAGCTGGAGGGGAAGAAGCAAAGATGGAGTTACTGTGAAGGTTCTGTAGAGGTCTGGCCTCACTGACCGTGTTGGAGATATTTTAAGGATGATTTTCTCATTTTCCTGGAGTTTATAGGTTAAGAGGGACAGCTTTGGGTTTCCAGCTGTGCTGGTGAATCAGAGGGAGGTCACCCCTTTGGAGCAGATCAGGGTGCAGCCAGAAGGTCCTTCCCAAGGAAATGCTAGCTAGAAGAATCTAGAAGAGTCATGCTGAGGGTTATGAAAGAAGAATTTAGAAGAATCACGCTGAGAGTTGTAAAACAAACTTTACAGCATTGCACGGACTTGGGACATGGGCTGCCCACAACCACAGCAGCAAACAATGGGCTGAACTGGTTCTGCAGGTCCCTCACACCCTGCACACCTCATCAGGCCTCTCCTGTGTCCAGGTGATGGACACAGTGCCCAGCTGGACCTTTGGTGGGTTTGACATTCAAACCAGATGACCTCCAAGGTCCCTTCCAACCATTCCACCACTCCAGGTGGAGGTCAGAGCCTGTTCCTCGGGCAGTGTCCAGCTGTGGTCACACTCCCTCTGGTTTGGGCCACCCATCCCAGCTGATTTGTTGATCTGCCCGCTGAGGTGGCTGCTGAGCATTATTTAAATTTTACGTGGACACGCAGAGGCTGGTGAACAAATGCAGAGGTTTGTAAACCCATAAAACTCTGCCTGCTCCAATTTTGTCCCGGGAGAGAGCCCACGTTGTGGAGCAGTACTGGCTTCCCAGCCCTGCTAAATTAGGACTGGGCTCTGCATTCCAGAGTATAAATATCTGCCATTGTAGTGCTGAGGAATGCGAGCGTGGTGGTGGTGGACTCTAAAATTAAAGAGCTGGGGCTGAGGCATCTCGGGTTACCAGAAACAAGACTCCATTGTGCTCCCGTTGGGGCTCGGCCGTGCTGCGGGAAGGGGACTGGGAGCATTTAGAAACTGCTGAGGTTAAACACAAGGGGCAAACAGGCCTTTAATGACAAAATTTGGGTACATCTCTGAAGTTAAAGCCCTGCTCTGGATTGCAGGGAGCCCCATCAGGCTCCACGAGGAAGATTCTCTGAATCTCTGAAAATTCACCTCGTTTTCCAAGGGAATTCCATCTTCTGTGGGTATCCCGTCCTCTTCTTCCGCCGCAGCTCTCCACACCACTAAGCCAGGTTTAAATTAAGCCAGTTTAAGACTCAGGGGAAGGGGCTGTAAGACCCCATCCCTGAGCCTGGCCCTACCCAGACGCAGGAGGAGCGTGGCCGTCGCTGCGCTCTGCTTCACACATGGAGCTCACACCTTGGCTGGGGTTTACTGGCAACGGGGGCCACTTGTGCCAAGGAATTTTGGGCCCCCAGGGAAAAAAAAAATGGAAAAAACAGGCCGGGAGGGATTGTTCTGGGGCTGCACAGATGTTGTTTGACTGGCCAGAGTTCCCCTGCACTGCGGCATCCTCGGGGAAGATCCACCCTGGTGAGTCCCACAGCTCTGTGGGACCAAATCCTCCAGGAGAAAATCCAGCTTTTCACTTCAAGTGGAAATATTTCATAGGTGAAAACAAAAAAACAGGGTGAGAAACCAGACAGGACTTGGAGAGATGAAAGGAGCAAAAAAATATAAAAAGGCAGATTTGCAGTGATTTGCTGTTCTTGCTATGCTGTTGGGATGCAAGCCTTCGTGAATGGGGTTGACTCAATAAAATTAATAATACAATAAAATTTATTTCTTATAAAATAAAATCAGGTTTGCACTTGCAGTTCCTGGTTCTGAGGGGCTGGTGCAGCCATGGGACACAGCTCAGCAGCAGCTTAGGTCTGGCTGGAATAGCTCCTGTAGGCCCCGCAGATTTTAAGCACAACCAGATGTGGCAGACTGAGCTGTTAAACTCGGGGCTGTTAAATTCCCTTTGTGCTCCTTGCAGAGCTAGGGGGTCCCAGGGGTCCCCATGACACCGTGCCTATTATATCAGTATATATTATATAACATTAATAAAGTTAAAATTAAAAATAATTTAAGTGTCATTTCTTCATTAAGCAGTTTACCCGTATAAAACCTTATAGAAAGATATACATTTAATTTAATAACTTTTTAATAAAGTACTGTAAAACTCACAACTTATAAATAAAAATAAGATAAATATAAATATAATAAATATATATTATATTAATTGATATAATATATATTATAGAATACATAATATTACATTTGTGTCTTAATATATCATAATTATAGTTATATAAAATTATATTAGGTATATTATAGTATATTATATTTCTATATATGTCATGTAAATATATGTATTTATATGTCATATAAATAAAAAATAATAAACAAAATATACCATCTCTTACACATTTAATCCCAACTGTAACCAAAGGGGAAAAAAAAACCCCAAAAAATGCAATACTGGGAGAAAGCAGCAAAGATTCTGCAAATAAACCAGCATCTCTCTGTAATTTTTTGTAAGATTAATAAATCAGAAAAATGGGAATAGCTTAGGTCTTGCAGGGCATAAATCACCTTCCACCCTGGCATGGTTATTTTATTATTTAAAATAATTTGTGGATTGATGATTGTCAGGCTGCAGGAGGGAGCTGGGGCCTGGGAGGAGTTTTAACGACTGCTGAGGGGTTGAGTCATTAAAACCAAAAATCGCAGACAAAGACTCTCAAATTAGTTAAAATTATAATTAGAATATTTATTATATGTTTATTATATGTTTGTTTATTTATGCATACTGCCGGTGGGTGGCATGGGCGGGGTCATCCTTGAAATATGTGACTGTGCCCCACAAGGATTTTTGCCCTCTATTTATTTCCCAAAATAATACATTATTATATAATGTATAATGCCAGCACCTCCCCTCCCTGCTTTGTATTAAAATTAGGTTTTTAGTCCTTTGGTGGTCTCAAATTGGGCTTGTGGTCCCAGGGATGAAGTCAGGAAGGTCTTCATCAGGTCTCTGTGACCCTCCATGAACCAGCAGCAAAAATCCCATGTGCACGGCCCTGGAATGATCATATTTTGTTTTAAAGCCTAAAGCGAGCTGTGGAATGCCTGCTTCCCTGTGGGAGAAGAGAAACCCCGGAGTTCCTGAGGAGAAAGAGTCAGCATGGATTTCTGCTGATGGTTCCTATTGCTGATCAAACAGAGGAATAATTAATGATTCGGGACTTTTGATTAGAAGTTTATTTTTTAGAGGAACCGTGGGGAGCGATTAGTGAAAATAAACTGCATGACCCCACAGTTCCCATCCAGCTTTTCCTTGGTTAATGAGGTGAAGCTGAACTCTCTAGGCAGAGCTAGAAATCCAAATTTGCCCATTTAATAAAAGGCAGTTTACATGTAGTGAAAGCAGAACTGCAGTAAACGTGGTTTTGTGGCTCTCTGGGATTAGTGCCACCAGATTCTGCTTTGGGGACAGCCACAGTCACAGTCCTGTGATGCTGGCAGGTTCTGGCTCTGCAGAATTAATTAATTAATTAGTTGATTAATCTCTATGCTCAAGGGGGGGTTGGTTCTGTCATCCAGGGATTTCTGCTGCTCCAACCCCTGACAAGGACAGATGGAATTCAAGGACAGGGAATTCTCTCCTGGAAAGGAAAATACTCCTAAATTACTCAGGGATATGACAATGTTGGGATGAGGGAATGATGCCATAACGTGATTCCATCAGGGAAGAGCCTGGGCTGGTTAATAAAAACGGATCAGGGGTTCCAAGAGCAAAAGTGAGGCAGCTGCGAGGTGTTCTTTGGGGAAAATCCACCCAAAAAATGGGGAATTTTAGAGCCCAAATAACAGATTTTTTTTTTTTTTTTTCCTGGAGCTGCAACCCAACTGATACCAAAGAGGAGGATTTTCAGGGGTGGATAGGGGGATTTTCAGGGGTGGATAATGCCCTAACAAACAGCTTGTCCCATGGCCACGTCTCCAGGACACACAATCCTTGGGGCAACTGCTTTATTTCTGCATGGTAAGCTAATAGCAGGAAAATATTCCAGGCATTTGGGATTCCGGCTTGGCAGCTGAACAGGACCCGGCCCCAAGCAGGGCTCCCTGCGGGGCTCGGCTGCAGCCCTGGGGCTGGGGCTGGTGTGCAGGGTCAGGGCGAGGGGGAACAGGGGACAGGGTCAGGGAGGTTGGGGTGCAAGGGGGACAGGGGTGTTTGGGGTTCAGGGGTCAGAGTTGTGGGAGCCAGAGGACAAGTCAGGGGTGTTGGGGTGCACGGTGAGGGGTTTTGGGGTTCAGGGGATCAGGGGGTCAGGGTGGGAGGGGACAGGGTCAGGGGTGTTTGGGGTACAGTGAATCAGGGTAGTTTGGGGAAACAGGGTCAGGGTGGGGGGCCAGGGGACAGGGTCACAAATGCAGGAGTCTGGGGAGAGAGATATTGGGGAGCAGAGGGTTAGGGAGATGGGAAGCCGGGGGGACAGGATCAGAAGTGTTGGGGTGCAGGGAATTGGGGTACACGGATCCCGGGATGCAGGGGATTGGAGTACAAGGCTGCGGGGATCCTGGCGTGTAGAGGCTCGGATTGCGCGGATGCTGAGGGCTGCGCTGGGGTGCCGGGGGTCAGACCCGTGTCCGCCGGGGCGCGCAGAGCTGCGGGGATCTCTCCCGGCCGCTGCCCCTCCGGCCGGAGCGCAGCGCTCCCTTCGCCATCCCCGCTCCGCCCCGCCGCGCCTCGGGGGCGGGCTGTGGGCGGTGGGAGGCGGGGGGCAGCCCCAGCCCAGGCCCTGGCCGCGGCCCCGGCCCCGGCCCCGGCCCCAGCCCCAGCCCGGCCCCAGCCCCCGCCGCCCGCCCGGGGCCGCCGCGCCGCCCCGCATTGTCCGGGCGGCAGCGCAGGATGCGGCGCCCGGCACGGCCTCCCGGGCTGCGCTAACGGCCCGCCGGCATGAGGAGGTGAGTGGGGCCGGGCTGGGCCGGGGAGATGCGGGGCGGCCCGGCCGAGCATCCCCCGCGCTGCCCGGGGCGCGGATCCCGCCCCGCCGCTGCCGCTTCGGGGAGAAGGCGGCCGAGCCGGGCAGCGCGGAGGGGTCGGGGAGGGCTCCGAGGAACCCGAGCGCTGCTTCGGCCGTCCCCTCCCTCCCTGCTTCCCGCAGAAAGGGTGCGGAGAGCTGCGGGGACGTGCTGGTGACATGCGGGGAGCGGGGTCCCGGGAGGTGTCGAGTGCGAGGGGAGTCCGGTCACAGCGGCTGACCTAATCCTGAGCCTAACCCTAACTGAAGCCCAGAGGGTGCGCAGGGTGCGGTGTATTATCCGTCCGTCCGTCCATCCATCCCTCCATCCCTCCCTCCATCCCTCCCTCCATCCCTCCCTCCCTCCATCCATCCCTCCATCCCTCCTGCCTTACCCTCCTCCCTCCTCCCTCTTCCCTCACCCCGAGGAACAATGCCGGCTCCCACAGCCGCTGGCGCACGTCAAGCGCACGCCGGAGCGCTCGCCTTCAAAACAGTCGCGGCATTGAGGAGCTGAAGAGGATTTTTAAATAGAAGCTTTGCTTGAAATGTCTTTTTTTTTCTTTTTTTTCTTTTTTTTGAAGTGGCCATTTTTCACTCAGGGGAAAAGAACGTCAGGAGGAAGGGTTTAAAATCACTTCGTGCTGTGTATTCCAGTATAAATTCTCCTGGGTTTGGAGGTGCCATGTGCTGGTTCACATCACTCCTAATTTTACTCAGGGATCCCAAAAATCACCATTATCTTTGAACGGATCCTGGTTTTGAGACAGATTTCAGGTGTGGAACGGAATTTTGGACGGAACTTGGGTGTTTGATGAGAACGTGGCTCTGGGGGAGGTTGCGGGGTGCTCTGATGGCTCAGAATGGATTTCCTGATGGGAATTGGTGAGGTTCCTGCCAGGGCTCCCCATGTGGGTGCTCTGGCGCCTGTTTGCTCTCGAGGTGCTTCTGAATAAAACATTTCAGTGGGGGCTGAGGCCTGGCAGTTGTTTATCACATTAAACATTTGTTTTAGCTCTCTCCAGCAGAAGTGTGTTGACATTTTCTCTTGGGGGACTACCAGGATAATGAATGGCACGTACTGTATTGTGTTCCCTGGAAAGCCACATGATCCTGCAATAACATAAACA
The DNA here is from genome assembly GCA_024362935.1 of Setophaga petechia. Classification (NCBI taxonomy): domain Eukaryota; kingdom Metazoa; phylum Chordata; class Aves; order Passeriformes; family Parulidae; genus Setophaga; species Setophaga petechia. The sequence goes on from JANCRA010000173.1 coordinate 58,203, forward strand.
CCCAGGGCTGAATTCATCCCAGATTCCAGGAGAATGGGCTCAGTGTTTACATCCACGCAGCTCTCATTTCCATTTGCTATTGATTATGAAAATGCTAATTACTTACAAGTTAATACTTGTTTTAAATACGGATATGTTTATTTTATTGCTGGCAGCCACAGTTTCACTCCCTGCTCCATGTTTTAGCAGTTTTGGGGAGGGGAAAGAGAGAGCCAGGTGGGTTTTGGGGAGCATAGGGGAGTAGCCACAATTCCTGGAGAGGAGAATTGGAGAGCAGCCATCAGCTCTGTCCCCTCATTCCTCTGGAGCAGGGAAGAGGAAACAGCCTCTGGCTGTCCCTGCTTGGAATTCCTGGAGCAGGGAAAGGTTTGGTGCTCACCAGTTGTCTCCACTCAGAGTTCTGGAGCAGGAAAGGTTTCCAGCTCTTCCAGCTGGGAGTTTCTGGAGCAGGGAAGGGTTCTGTGGCCGCCTTTGTTCTCCCGCCGGGCCCCGCTGCATTCTTCCCTTTTGCCATTATCATTTGGGTTAAACAGAGCGTTGTGTACCATATGGATCATGTTAACAATTGCTTATCTGGAGCCGGTGTTTTCTCCTGTCTCCCTCCTCCCCTCCCTCCTTCCTTTTCCCAGCCCTTTCTCCCCTCCTGAGGGCTGGGCTGGGGTTTTAGCAGAATCTTGGCTTTGGTGCTAGCTGCTCCTGGAGCCCAAACCTGTGCTGTGTCCCATCAAAGTTCCTTAATTTCCAGGGGAAAACATGGAATAAACGCTGAGAAATCTCCAAGGTGGTTTTCCCTGGATGCTGTGGGATTTGGAATTCAGTTGTTGAAGAGCCCAGGGATGAGCTCCCACCTGCTGCAGCTCCCTGTCTTTATTTGATAGCTGGGGTCTGACCTTGGTGGTGCTTTGCCCGTTCACACCCACTGACCCAAGCAGGGGCTGTGGCTTTCTCAAACCTCTGCTCCCAGATCCGTATCCAAGCACCTGGAGAAGCTGCCTGAAAGTTCTGAGCCCTCACCCCACATCTAACCTCCACTCCCAGCAGCCACAGGAGGAGAAAATCCTAAAGGGTTTTTATTTTGGGTGACAAAAACAGAGTGGCCATGGGATCACTCCATTCTTTTTGCATCCCCCTAGCTGAGGAGATATTCCTGAGGATAGGAATGCCACAGGCAAACATTTTTCATGCTGCTTTCTTTGCTTTTCCAATGGTTTGGCCTTCCTGCAGCTCCCTGCTTTTTCCTGGAAGGAGATGGGCTCCATGGGGGGAAGCAGAAATGCCTCAGCCCAGCACTGACAGCAGCAGATGTGGGTTGGAGTGTTGTTATCATTGTTGTTATCATATTTCTAGAGCCCCATACCTCCTTGGTGATTTTCTTGTAGGCAGCTCTTCACAGCACTGCAGATTGCTCCTTCTCCATCAGGGCTCCTTCAAGGCTCTCCCTGACTGGCCAAGCCACCCTCTTTTATTCCAGTTATCTTTACTGGCCACAGCTGCAGCCCAGCAAGAGCAACCAGGACCTACCAGGGCAAGGCCACTTGTACAATACATATCTTTTACTGAAAGGCCACCTATACTGGAGTGAAGATTCCTGAGGGGAATTTTCCCCAGGGGACATCAGTGCCTCTGGAGAAGCCCTGGTGACCCCTGTGTGATGCTGACCCCCTTGTGAACACTCCTCACTTCTCTTTTTTTAAGTGATTCCGTGGCTGGAGAGAGCTTGGCCACTTGTTAGGGCTGTCCCGAGGCTCTTTTTGTCACCCCAGCACAAATCCCAGCATGTCTGGCCAAATGCCACTGGGAATTTTGCAGCATCCAGGGAAAGCTTGAGGCTGGTGGCTCCCAGCATCTCATCCTCTTCCTCACTCCCCTGCTTCTGCAGGCAGCTCCAGCTCTGCTGAGATGGATCCTTGTCTTGTCTGTTTGAGGCAATAAAAAAAGGTGTTTTCCTTCTCTTTTGGGTGCAGAGGGAGGTGCTGGTGACTTGTGTGTTTGCCAGCATCGTGGTGCTCTGGCTTGGGAAAGCTCCTGCCGTGCTGCTGGTGGTACAGTGGGGCTGTGAGGGGGTCACACATGCCAGTTCCAGTCAGAGGAAGCTGTTGGGACTAAATCCCACGAGTCTTCAGCAGGAAAGTTCCCACTGCTGGATCAGCAGCCAAGCAGGGAATAAAATCCTCCCCGGTGCCAGCCATGGCAATTCCCAGTTCTAAAAACCAATTTATCCCCTTGCAAACTTTTGCCACTGTGAGTTGGTTGCCTCAGTGACTCCTGGAATGTTGGTTTTTTTCCTTTAGAATTGGCTTGGTCATATCGTGGGGGAATTCTCTCCTTTCTTCAGAGTCCTGAGCGGGATCCTGGGTCTTTTCCTGCCCCAGGAATGGCATCTTTGATGTGCAGAGGGTGCTGGTGCCTGCCTGGGGCTGCTCAGAGCCTCTAGCAGCAGGAGCTGGAAGTCCTGTGAGTCCTGGAGTCCTGAGATTCTCCAGCTCTCCACAGCAAAGTTTATTTTGCTGTGTGCTGAGGGTGCTGTAAAACCTCTCCTGGCCTTGTGTCCCAGCAGCAGCTGGAGTTAAGGTCAGTTAAAAGTCCCGATGGCCCAGGGCCTGCCTGGGTCACTTATCAGCAGCCCCAGATCTTTATGGTGGCCCTGATAAGGCAACTGAGGTCCTTGGAAGAGAGCTGGAGGATACCAAGGAGAGGTTTTCCTCCTGGCTCCCCTCTCCTGAGCACAGCTTGAGGAGAGGAAATCAGAAATGTTTGTTTCCTTCCAGTGATGCCAACGTGGTTGTGGTGATGCCCTGGGGCCCTGGGTTGGGCTGGGGTGCTGGGGAGTGTCCCTGGAGTAGGATTTTGGGGTGCCCTCCCCAGGCGGAATGTCAGAATGTGCTCTCTGGGCAGGATGTTAAACCCTTTCCTCCCTGTAGTGTCCTCCCTGGATCCAGATGTTGGGCTGTCCTCCCTGGATCCAGATGTGAAGGTTTCCTCCCTGGTCAGGACTTTGAGGTGTCCTCCCTGGACTGGGATGCTGAGATTTTCTCCCTGGGTTGAGATGTGGAGGTTTTCTCCCTGGTCAGGATGTTGAGATTTCCTCCCTGGATGGAAGTGCTGGGGTCCCCTCCCTGGTCAGGATGTTGGGGTCTCTTGCCTGGACTGGGATGCTGAGATTTCCTCCCTGGATGGGATGACAGGATGCCCTCCTGAGGGTTGGGATGCCCTCCCCAGGGTTGGGATGCCCTCCTGAGGGTTGGGATGCCCTCCTCAGGGCTGGGATGCCCTCCTTAGGGTTGGGATGCGCTCCCCAGGGTTGGGATGCCCTCCCCAGGGTTGGGGTGCCCTCCTTGAGGTGGAGTGCCCTCCCCAGGGCTGGGATGCCTTCCCCAGGGCTGGGGTGCCCTCCTTGAGGTGGGATGCCCTCCCCAGGGTTGGGATGCCCTCCTTAGGGTTGGGATGCGCTCCCCAGGGTTGGGATGCCCTCCCCAGGGTTGGGGTGCCCTCCTTAGGGTTGGGATGCGCTCCCCAGGGTTGGGATGCCCTCCCCAGGGTTGGGGTGCCCTCCTTGAGGTGGAGTGCCCTCCCCAGGGCTGGGATGCCCTCCCCAGGACGGTTGGGATGCCCTCCCCAGGGTTGGGGTGCCCTCCTTGAGGTGGAGTGCCCTCCTCAGGGCTGGGATGCCTTCCCCAGGGCTGGGATGCTCTCCCCAGGGTTGGGGTGCCCTCCCTAGGGTTGGGATGCCCTCCCCAGGGTTGGGATGCCCTCCCCAGCGTTGGGATGCCCTCCCCAGAGTGGAGTACTCTCCCTCTCACTGCCATGCCAGGCTCTCTGAACTGTCCCTCCAGAGAGAGCAGAGCCAGGATTTTGGCGTTATTTTCTTTTTTTTCCCCAAGAAAGCGAAAACAAATGTCAGGACAAACTGCACTTTAACCCACACTTGTCTTTCCTGCAAAAAAGCAGCTGAGTAAGAGCTGAATGAGGAGGCTCTGCCTGCCCTACACAAAGGCTCTGCTGTGTCACTGCTGAGAGGTGACAGCAGCTCCAGCCTGGGGGACTCCGGCATCGGAGAGGATGCAGCTGGATCTTCCCCCTGGGGTTAAACTGATGCCTTTTTGGGGCTACCCAAAACCAGAGGTCAGACAGAATTTAGGGAATAAAAAGCAATTTATTTATAGTTTATTGAAGGACCTTCAGATACATTTTGGGCAGACAAAGCCCCAAAAAATTGACAACGGGTCACTGGTTTTCACGTTTTTGTAAGTTTGGTCTATTTGCATATTGGCATTAATGTTCCAATTACAGCTTTGGGTAATGATATCATTTACCCCAAGTTTTCTGCCTCCAAATCACTTTTGTTTACATTTCTTTGAGGCAGTGAGGTGTCCTTGATTCCCAGCCTGGAGAGGTGTGTCTGCCCAAAATGTGAAGGCGGCAGCTCACACTGTACATGGTGATTAGAGTTATACACTAAAGAACTGCAATTACAAAGGATTACAAATATATTGCTGTAATTACAGCAATTACAAAGGATTAAAATATATTAAAAATAGAAAAGCTAAAGTCCCAAGGCATCAAATCTCCCAATTTCTCAAGGAGCAGCAGGACTTTTTGGACACTTTTTGTGCAGCCAAGGGATGCTCCCACCAGAACATCCTTTTCCTCCTTTTGCAAGCACTCCACAGAGCACCATATCATTACAACGAGCCCCTGGTCAGGTAATAATTAGCATAGAATCCATGATTCACAGAATAATTAAGAATAATTAGAATAATTAGCAGAGTTCTGGTTCACAGAGTGCTGATCAGTAATAATCTTTATTCAGAAACCCATTGCTCTTTTATATCTTAGTTTGCTACAGGTTGAACTGCTTGCTCCTTTAATTAAAACACCATCACCATTGGCTAATTAAGAAGCTACCCTTTGGTAAACAAATCTCCATAACACATTCCACATATTCACAACACCGGGTGCAGCAAGATAAGAATTATTTCTCATTCTTTCCTCTGATCTTCTCACAGACTCTTCCAGAAGGATGTCTGGGAAAGTTGTGTCTCTGAGTGGCCAGAGAGCTGCTGCCACAGCACTTGACTCTGGTGGCCGTGTCCTGCTGCTGCTGGAGCAGGATAATGTGGCTGTAATTGATGGTGAGAGGGCTAATGGCCACAGAAATGTGTAATTAAAGGCCAGGGGTGAGGCGCAGCGAGGCCGGGCCACGCGCGGGGGTGACGGGGGTTGAGTGTGCTCTGAAGGGCTCATCCCTCCAGGAGGATGCCAAGGAGGGGCTCTGCTCCTGCCTCCCTCCTCCTGAGCACAGCTGGAAAAAGCAGAAGTGTTTGGTTCATTCCAGTCATGCTGCCATGGTCTGCCTTTGGTGATGGCTGGGGGCCTTGCCCTGGGCTGGGATAATGGGGGGGTGTCCCCGGAGCAGGATTTTGGGGGTGTCCTTGGACCAGCATTCCTCATCCCAGAATTCCCAGGCCATGGATCCTTTCCCAGCGTTGTGAGGTCTGTCCTGGCAGTGACAGATGGGCCGGGCTCAGCTGCTGCCAGGAGGGGCAGATGGACAGCGGCCTGTCGGTCACTCGCGGCCGCGCTGGTGTCCAGCTGCTCTGCACTTGATCTCCGAGTGACCAGAGTGACACTGGAGCCTGGGATGAGCCCGGGATAGGGACAGAGCACAGCAGAGCCAGCCCAGACCCCTGTGCCACGTGTGCCCTGACCCTGCCCTGGTGGCAGTGCCATCCCGGGATGTCACCAATGGATGGATTTGCCAAACACCCAGAACCTTCCGGGGAAAGCGTGATTGCCAAGGAACCCTGCCCGGCTGGGGCTGGGGTGGAACCTCACAGCCTTGGCTGGTGCTGTGGTGACACCAGTGGGTTGTGACATCCCTGGTGTCATGGGTGGTTTGTGGCACCCCTGATGTCATGGTCAGGTTGTGACATCTCTGGTGACACCGGTGGTTTGTGACATCCCTGGTGTCATGAGTGGACTGTGGCACCCCTGATGTCATGGTCAGGTTGTGACATCTCTGGTGACACCGGTGGATTGTGACATCCCTGGTGTCGTGGTTAGTTTGTGGCACCCCTGATGCCATGGTCAGGTTGTGACATCTCTGGTGACACCGGTGGGTTGTGACATCCCTGGTGTCATGGGTGGACTGTGACACCCCTGATGTCATGGTCAAGTTGTGACATCTCTGGTGTCACGGAGGGGTTGTGACTTCCCTGGTGTCATGGTCAGGTTGTAACAGCCCCGGTGTCACGGGTGGATTTCATTTTACAGAACGACAGGACACAGCCTTAAGCTGTGCCATGGAAGGTTTCAGTTGAATGTTAGGAGAAAGTTTTTCACAGAAATGGTGATGAAGTTCTGGAATGGCCTGCCCAGGGAGGTGATGGACTCACAATCCCTGGATGTGTTTAAAAAAAGCCTGGATGTGGCACTGGGTGCTATGGTCGAGTTGAGGTGTTGGGGCTGGGTTGGACTTGATGATCTTGAAGGCCTCTTCCAACCAAGTGATTCTGTGAATTCTGTGATTCCATGATTCCGTGATTCCATGATTCAGTGATTCTGTGATTCCATGATTCAGTGATTCTGTGAATTCTTTGATTCCGTGATTCTGTGATTCCATGATTCTGTGCTCAGTGGGTTTTGGAGAAAGCCTGAATCCTCCAAGCTGGCAGAGGAGGAGCCAGCAGCAGCTGAGTCTGTGTGACAGCAGCGTGATGACCACGGAGCCTGGGTGACCAACCATGGAGCTGTAGATGACCATGGACCTCAGATGACCACAGAGCTGTGGCTTAGCAGCTCAGCCTGGCACCCAAGGACTCCTTGGGGATGCTCCTTGGACATGGGCTGCCCAAAGGGATGAGACACATCTGGATCACTCCAAGAGCCAGCCCCTCTTCCTGGGGCTCAGTGGAATCCGACTCTGTTAGAACCCCAGCCTAAGTGCATCCTCAGCCTGGATGTGTTTGCTCTTTGCTTTTTTGCCCTCCAAACCCACCAGAGCCTCCTCTTGATTTCCCCAGGGGTGCAGGGTCAGCTATCTGCAGATGCTGCTTGAGGGGTCATTCCAGGATTTTTTTTCCAAAATTTTTATACCCCAGAGCATCAGCGAGTGTGAGAACGTTTTACGTGAGTGTGCGAATGTGGTGTGCCCCGCACACAATGGCCCAGGATGAGCTGTCCCCTCTCCAACAAAGCCCCCCCGCTCCACGGTGCTGTCCTACATCCCACGGCCTCGTGGCTGGAGCTTTTCCCGGGGGGGAGGCAGCGCACCCCATCCCCACGCTGAGCCGTTGGACACCCTCAGCGGTGCGCCCGCTAAAAACCCCCGAACAAAAGCCCAGTTCAGACTCGCTGCTGAATAGATTAACAAGATTTCCATAATTAGGGCGGGCGGGAACAATGGGATTCTCCCTGCCCAGCCCCCCTGCCCGCCTTTGTCTTGTGCTGGGGATAATGGGCAGCAGCGAGGGTGGGAACCGGCCCGGCCATTTGGTCACTGGACAGTAATTTTCTCACACTGCCAAGGGGAGCATTGAAACATCTGTCCCGCTCCGCCACTCATTCACGTCCCATTTCAACCCTGACAACTCCTCCCTGCCCGCCACCCTCCCCCTTTCTGGGTTTTCCAGCTTTGTCATGGATTTGGGGTTTTTTCTTCTCGCGTCTTTGAGGGGGTGGTTGGTGCCTGGCGCTTGCAAAGCTGTGCCTGTGCATTCCCGCTCTGGGATCCGGGATTGGGAACGGGGCAGGAGGAGCTGTGCCCTTGTGGTGGCATTCCCAGGCTTTTGGAGAAGCAATTCCATCTCTGGGCCCACCTCTAGATATGTTTTTTAGCTGGTGTCTGAGCAGTGGGGTTCACTGCTGTCGTGGGCACCTGCTCCCCGTCCCAAAAGCCTGGGAATGCCACTGGGATTTGCTGGTGGCCAGGAGTGGTCAGACACCTTCCCTGGTGTCCCCAAATCCCTGAGCACTGGGCACTTGCAGCCTGACATTTCTAAAGGACAGAAGCAGCTGCAGCACTCTGCACCCACTGAGCAAGGATGGAAACTCTCAGTGTTTAAATTCCTTTAAAAAATTAAAATATCAAGGAAAATGCTTTATTCGTCATGTGAATCATCATTCTTATTCATCACAGAGCCAGCCAAATGCTCATTTTTCCCTTTAGAGCTCCTGGATACCTTTGCCCTGTGCCCAGTCAGCCCCACGGGCAGCTCCAGGAGGATTCCCTGTGCCTTTATCCATCAGGAGCACTTTGACAAATCCTTCTTAGCCTGACGATGGTCTCATCCCTTAGTAACAACAATAATTTAGTAACAATAATTAGTAACAACAATAATTTCGGGGGTACTGGGGGGATCCTTGTGCTGCACTCCCTCCCTGCCTGCAGCCCTTAAGCCATTCTGCACAATCAGATTATTTATTGGACTCAATGATCTTGAAGGTCCTTGCTGACCTCGATGATCCTGTGAATGTCCAGAGTGAGCTGGAGCAGTTGTTCCCCAGCCCAGGGGCGTGGTGAGGTAAGGACAGGGCAGCACAGCAGGATTTGGGGACACTCCATGCACAGCTCCTGTTTCACTGGTCTCACCTGCGCTGTCCTGCCCCCACAGGTCTGTCGAAGATGCACTGGTCACCAGAGCATGCCCAGTCCCTGAACCAGTGGCCGGAGCAGCACCTGGATGTCTCCTCCACGACCTCCTCACCGGCCCACAAGACCGAGCTGTACCCCAGCACCCGCCAGCGCTTCAACTATGCCTGGGCCAACGACGACATCTCGGCACTGACGGCCTCCAATCTCCTCAAGAGGTACGCCGAGAAGTACTCGGGGGTGCTGGACGCGCCCTACGAGCGCCCGGCGCTCGGTGCCTACGGGGATGGCGCCTTCGGCCCCGTTAATGGGCAGAAGGGGGACGGGGAGCCCTGGCCGGGGGCGCACGGCTCTGATGGCACCTACACCCTGACCCCCATCCACGATGGCCTGGCCGGTGCCAAGGGCATGGTGCCACCCGCCGTCCCTGCCGGTAGCGGGGCCATCGGGCTGGGGGGCTCCCCGGTGGTGTCAGCCAACCTGAGCGACCCCGTGTACCCCGGGAACTCCTGCGGGGCAGCTGCTGCCGGCTCCGGGGCACTCGGGGCGTCTCAGGAGTACCCCTCGGGCTATGGTGGCACCTACTTGCCCTCTGGCTACTGTGCCCAGCCAGCGGCAGCACTGCCCCCCCCGCACCCTCCTGGTCTCCACAGCTCAGGGCTCCTGCAGCCTCCACACCCCTCGCCCACCCTGGTGCCAGGCTATGGCTCCTCGGGCCCTATGTACAACTACGCCAGCAGCAGCTACCCACCCCAGCCGGGCTATGGGGGCATCCACCCGCCCCACCCCTCTGCCTCCTACCTGCCCTCCGGCATCGCCGCGCCCACCCCCATCCCGGCCCCGCCGCCCTCCACCCGCCCGCCGGGGGTCCCTGCCTATGGCTACCAGGGCGCTGGGCTGGGCGCCCTAGCCGTGCCACCCCTGGGCACCGAGGCGACTGGCACGCTGAAGAGGAAGGCGTTCGACATCGCCGGGGAGGATGATGGCGAAGGCAGGTACAGGAAATACAGCTATGAGCAGCCAAAGTCCCCCTACCCCCTGTCGGACAACGGCGAGTGCCGGGGCAACGGGTTCAGCAGCAGCGGCGAGTCCCCCCAGGTGGCCTTCAAGCCCGGGAAAAGGCCAGCGGGTGCCAGGAACGCTGAAGAGCACAGTGGCAAGTATGGTGGGCAGCAGATGAAGGGGATGGTGTCACCATCCTACGGTGCCAGGGACACTCCCCTGCGGCCGGCAGAGCCCTTCGAGAAGTTCAGCCCCCCTCTCGCCAACGGGGAGCAGGCGGCTGAGCCAGGACCCCCCTTCCCACTGCGGCTGCCCTCCAAAGCGCTGGTGTTCGGCAGCGCCCCGCTGGAGGAGCAGCCCAAGAACATCGACCCGCTGCTCCTGGAGCTGGTCAACACCAAGGTGGTGGAGAGGGGCCCGCCAGTGCAGTGGTCGGACATTGCCGGGCAGGTGTCGGTGAAGGCGGCCATCGAGGAGGAGCTGCTGTGGCCCATCCTGCGGCCCGGCTCCTACAGCGGCGCGAGCCACCCGCTGCGGACCCTGCTGCTCTTTGGGCCCCACGGCACGGGGAAGACGCTGCTGAGCCGCTGCATCTCCACCCAGCTGGGCTCCACCCTGCTGAGGCTCAGCGGCGCTATGCTGCTGTCCACCTGGAAGGCCGAAGCCGAGAAGATCCTTCAGACCGTGTTCTTCGTGGCCAACTGCCGTCAGCCCTCCGTGGTGCTCATCACCGAGGCCGAGTCCTTGCTGGCAGTGCGGGCGGGCGAGGACGGCGGCCAGGCCAGCAACCTCAAATCCCAGCTCCTCTCCTACCTGGACAACGTGGCTACCTCATCCGAGCACAACGTGGTGGTCATCGGCACCACGGCGCGGCCCGGCAGCATGGACGAGGCGTCGCACCGGCGCTTCGGCACGCGGCTGTACATCGCGCCGCCGGACGGCGAGGCGCGGCGCCACATCCTGCGCCAGGCCCTGGCCCAGCAGAGCTGCTGCCTGAGCGAGCGCGAGCTGGCGGCCCTGGCGCAACGCACCGAGAGCTTCTCCGGCGCCGAGCTGCTGCGGCTCTGCCAGCACGCCGGGGCCGCCGCGCGCCGCGCGCTGCCGGGACCCCCCGCCTCCTACCAGGACCTGGAGAAGGCGTTCTGCAAGGTGCGCCCTGCCGTGTCCCAGAAGGAGCTGGACTTGTTCCTGGAGTGGGATAAGATGTATGGCACCAGGCACTGATGGGGTCAGACCCCGAGGCCGTGGGGACGGACCCTGAGGCCACAGGGATGGACCCCAAGGCTGCAGGGATGGACCCCAAGGCTGCAGGGTTGGACCCCAAGGCTGCAGGGATGGACCCCAAGACTGCAGGGACAGAATGAGGCCATGGGGACAGACCCTGAGGCAGTGAGGACAGATCCCGAGGCCATGGGGACAGATTTGGGACGTGGATTGGGGTCCCTGGGGGCTCTGGTTTGCTCAGTGGGGTTGGATCCCTCCTCACAGCACTGCATACCTCACCTCTCCTCTCTGGGACTCACCCAGGGATTTCCCCTGCTGTGGCTCTCGGGGAGCCTCGCCCACCACTCAGGATAAGCTATTTATTGTTTTCCCGACCCTCCGTGCCTGCAGCGGCGGTGCCAGCGGGGCTGGAGGTGTCCCAGGAGGTTCCCGGCATCGGGATCCACTCCAGCACCGGATTCAGGAGCTCCCCCATCCACTCCAAAGCTTTATTGATGTTTTTTTGTTAATTGATTTTATTATTCCCAACAGAAATACCTCGGGTGTCCTTGGAGCCCCTTCTCACCTTGATCAGGGAAAGGGGGAGCTGGGGAGAGATGACCAAAACCAGGGAATTTCACCCCAAAACAAGGAGGTTGCACCCCAAACCAGGGGGTTAGACCACAAACCAATGGGTTACACCCCAAAACCAGGGGGTTTTGGAGTAAAATGCTGTAGATTGTTGAATATCCTAGACTCGGGTTTTTATTTTTGTAAGGTCCGTAGTATTGTTTGTTTGTTTGTTTGTTTTCTTTTTTAACTACTCAGGAAAATTATTACCTCAGAAAAACTAAAGAATGTTTTTTTAAAAACACTTTTTATCTTCTCAGAAAAGGAAAAGGAGATTTTTTAAAGAGTTTTCCAACCTGGGACAAAGTTGCCTCCTGCATTTGCTTCCAGAGGGGGTGAAGAAAGGAAGAAATAAAAGGAAAAATAAACTTGAAGCTGTTACAAAGATGAGATTTGAATGTATTTCAGGTGCTTTCCACATATATTATGCCATAATTTTATTTGAAATTTTGTTTATTGACATTGTTTATTGTAGCATTTGGTGGAGTAACGTGTCTTCAATGGAAAGTTTAGTGCTGTAGGTTGGGAGCTGTCGCTGGCACCACTTTTTGGAGCAAGTTGGGCAAATCCCCCCCTTCTCCTCCCCCAAAAAGAAGCCCAGCAGGGCTGAGTGAGGGGCTTTGCACGGAGCATGAACCCCCAGCTCATCCATTGGCTCCTCTTTGCATTATGGTAGGGGTTTCCCCCATTTTAAAAAAAGTTAATTTTTATTATTTTTAGTGCTCTAAAGGCCCCCCCCTTAGAGCAGCACCCCCAAAACTCAGGGTCTGCGCATGCAGAGAGAACAGATCCCTCACAGGGGCTCCCCCCAGAGGTGTCTGCCGGGTTTTTTCCCCATTTTTCCTAAGTTTTCCCGTTTCTTAATGCATCCAGGGCATTACCCTTTGCCTCCCACCTCCAAAATGTTGTGCTGGGTTCCTGAAGACTTATTATTGTTATTATTATTATTATTATTATCCTATTTGTACACTCTCTGTAACCATTTCTACCTCATTTTGCAACATATTGTACATGAAAGTATTTAATTCATGTCTTATTGATGTCTGAGACAGACAAGCCCTAGGGCTGGGATGGTCTACCTCAAGAAATGCTGTATTTTAAAATGAAAAAAAAAGAAAAAAAAAAGCATTACGCAGTATTAAAGAGATTACCTGAACAATTCCTGTCCTTGGGGTGCTGTGGGGAGTCCTGGGGGGCTCCTGGAGGGAGGTCCAGCCTGGTTTTCAGACCCCAGGGGGGGTTGGGGGTGATGGGGAAGGGTGGGAATGATGTGGGAGGGTGGGCAGGGGTCCGGGGGGGCAGTTGGGGACCCCCAGGCTGGGAGGGGACACGGGGACATCCCTGGGCAAGAGATGTCCAGAAAAATCCAAGTTTTTTGGGACTCCCGAAGGGAATAAAAGGTGTGAACTGGTGTCCAAGGCAGGAAAATGGGAGGAAGGCTCCTCCTTCCTCATCCTCTTCATTCTGCAACAAAGCGCAGCTCGACCCTCTCTGCTGCCAGCAGCCTCCACTGTGGGGTTTTTGGGGAGATCTGGGGAAATCGCAGTTTGCCATCAGAAAAATTCAGGGAAATGTCAGTGTGCCACCAGGGAACTCCACAGAAATTGCAGGGAAATGCAGGGAATTCACGGTTTGCCGCCACCCCCGTTCCAAGGACAGCGCTGGTGGCACCTCAGGGCTGCGTTGCCACCTTGTGGTTCCTCTCTCCGATCCCCAGAGGGGCCGCCTTGGCTCTGCTCGGTCCCTTTGGGGTGGGACAGGGGCAGGAAGGTCTCGGGGGGTTCGGGTGCTGCTCCCCCCCTCGCTGGGGGTGGGAGGATGGTGGGGTGGCGGAGGTGTCCCAGGGAGCGGAGTTGTCCCCATCGCGCTGCTCCAGAGGTGCTGGCAGACACGGGGGGGACACCAGATCCAGGGCCCGGCCGGTCCCAGCTCGGTTCAGTGCCACGGATGAAGGGCAGGATGTTCCAGGGGGAGGAGGATTTGGGACAGATGGACAAATGTCACTGCCAGCAGTGAAAGTGCCTTTGGTCGCTCCCTGCTGGGGATTAGGGACACGTTTGGTCTGTCCTCATGTCCCTACAGTGCCAGATTTGGTGCCCAGATTGGGAAGGCCGAGTTAGGGAATGCCAGGAGAGCTGCCAGGCGGGAGGGACAGGTGCCACCGCCGTGGGATGTGACACTGGACAAGAGACCCAGGACAGGGAACTCGGCCTGGAGCTCTCTGTGAGGTCAGGGGGGTTCCACGTTGCTGGGACACCCCGATGCCCCCGAGGGGAATCCACGCTGGCACCCAGACGATGCTGGCACCCAGACGATGCTGGCACCGCTGGGCCTCGTCCTGCTCCTGCTGGCCCTGCGCGGCCGCGCCGATGACACGGTGGCCGCCTCGGTGGGCCGGCACAGCATGGGCCGCATCGCCGAGCTGCTGGCCGGCTCCGAGTGCCGCGAGCTGCAGGCAGAGCTGGACAGCCTCGAGGAGGGGCTGGACATGCCCGAGCTGGGGGAGCCGGGGGCTCTCTCCGAGGAGGAGGAGGAGGAGAAGCCCGTCCGCCGCCGCCGCCGCCGCCGGGGCAGCCGTAGCGCCCGGGGATGCTCGGAAGCGCTGCGGCAGTGGCTGGTGACCGCGGGAGAAGTGACAACCTGGGACCGCCTGGTCCGCGCCCTGCACCACATCGGCCGCTCTGACATCGCCCGGGAGCTGGGCAAAAACCTCAACCAAGACCGGAGCCTGGAGCTGCGCAGGAACGTGGAGGGATACAGGAGGAGCGTGCAGCATCTCAGCTCGGCGCAGCTGCAGCCCGCGGGGCTGCGGGGCAGGAGGGCTCCCCGGGCCGGGGTCCTGCTCTTCCAGCGCCGCCGGCCCCCCCGCTACAGCCGCGGCCTCCTGGGCTGGGTCCGGCCCCTGGTCCTGGGCGTCCTGGGAGCCTTCCTCAGCTCCGTGCTCCTCACGGGGACCGTGATGTATTTCTGCCACTGGAGGAGGCTCCTGAGCACCTGATGCTGGTGTGGCACCACCGGGAGCTGCTGAAGGGAAAACCAGACCCAGTAAAGCCTCGTGGGGGGGATTGACATCCAGACATGGGCTCTGTGTGTTCTCCTGGGCAGGGAAGGGCCTGTCCTGGGCTCATCCAGGGCGAGGTGACCACCAGCCACCACCAGCACCCGCAGCTGCTGGGCTGGAGATGTCCCTGCCTGTCCCTGGGTGCCAGAGCTCCCTGTGCAAGGCAAAGGTCCCTTGGCCGTGCCCTCACTGGGTCTCCCCCTACAGGAGCTGCCAGAGCTCCCGAGTGCTTGGAGGAGCCAAAATTCCTCGGTTCCAGGTGAAAAAGGAGCACAGTGCCAGCACCAGAATTCCCTGCTGGGTCATCAGGCTGAGCCAGTGTCTGGGGTTAATTGTTTGTGGGTGAGAGGTTGTGACACCCATGACCTGACCAAGGGCTGTGGCAGAGGAATTTTGTGCTGCTTGGGGACATTTGGGATAACAGCTGTCCTGAACCAGAGGTCTGGGGAGCTCTGGGTTTGTCCCTTTCTGTGGGTTTAGGTTTTTCTCGTTTTTTGGCTGTGTCATAGCACAGCAGGGAGGCCGAGGAGCTGCTCGGTGCCAGGGATGGAGGGAGAGGAGGATGGTGATGCATTTCTGTATGCACAGAATTCTGTGTTAAATACTTTAAAAGGTCAATTGAGCCAGGATCCTGTGGATGTGGTCAGAGCCAAAGGGGCAAATGGAACAAGGCCTTTCTTCCAAATTTAAAATTGAAATTGGGAAAACTTTGGGTCATCACCAGCTCCTGTGTATGCCAAAGTGGAGCAGGGGGTGGTGGATGGAGTCCTCCCCATAACCACAGGGCTGCTCCAGGTTGCAAATTTCCCTGGAAAAAAAAGGGAAAGGAGCTGCAGGAATGGGGCACTGCAAGGGTGGCCGTGGCAGATGTGTCTCCTAAAGCTGCACTCCCCAAAGCAGGAGCCAGAACACGCTGGAATGGGGTTGGGATGAGCTCTGTGTTGTGCCTGGGGGGGGTTTCAAAGCTGTGACTCCCCCAAATAATTCCTCTCACCCCCCCCCAAATTATCCCTGGGTTCTCCCTCAGGGCAGGGGCTGGGGTTGGACCCCCACATTTCAGACCAGCCCCACTTTGCAGAGCCACCCCTGGAGTCCTGCCCTGCCCCAGGAGCCGTCTGAGCTGAGGATTTTGGGGAGTGAGGGGAACAGAATGACAGGGCAGTCAGGAGAAGTTGTTAAAACAAGATGGACATACCTCTTTATTGCAAATTCCAAAGTAAAAAGATGTACAGTACAAAGGAACTCAAAGTTCAGCCATGGAACTCCCAGCCCGTCCCTCCATCACCTTCCTCCACCCTCCCCCGGCTGCATCCTTCTCCTCTCCCCAGGTAAAACACAACAGAGAGGAAAACCAGGGTGGGAGGGGGCCAACACCAGTGGCCTGAGCAGGTGTCAGAGGGGAGAAGTGGCCCTGCCCCACAGCTGCACAGCGGGCACAGGGTGTGGGGCTGTCACAGCAGCATTTGGGTCACCCCTGAGTGCCCCACGGTGCCTGCCCACAGCTCTGGGACCCTCAGTGCAGCACGCTCGGTCACTCATGAAGCCTCACAACACCCCTGTGAGGTAGGGAATGAGCCACCACAGTCACAGGTGGGGACAACTGGGAATCCTCCATCCCCACACACAGTTAAACCAGTGGCACCAGTGTGTGTGACACGGGGGAGGTGCAGGACGGCACAACCACGCTCTGGCTTTGCTTGGACCGGCCTCAACTGAGCAGCAAAATTCACATCTGTTCAACAAACTGGACCAAAACTCATGTTTCCTATGAAAAATAATCCCAAAGTGACCTAAAACTGAAATATCAAAAGCAATTCCAAGGGGGTGCGTCGCGCATTCAGCTCTGGGTTCAATCTGCCTTTGGTGAGGCTCGTGCCCAGCTCAGCCCTTCTGGCCAGGAGTGGGGTGGGGAAGGGGGGCAGGCAGGTGCTGGGGGGCAGGCGAGGGTCACCTGTGGCCGGCCCCAGGCCCAGATCAGGGCCCTTTAGCACCACTGAGCAGCTGAGCCAGTCCTGTCACTGCAGGGGATCCCTTCTGGGGTCGGTGTGAGGAAGGGAGACCCAGGGCAGGGGTGGGAGTCAGGTGTGGGAGCACTGGGGGCAGCAGGAGCTCCCAGAGCAGCCCTGAAGAGCTGCTGCCCCCCAAACCCCGGGGCAAGGGGGGACTGGGGGGCTTTGGGGCCTTTCTTGGGTTTTTTTAGGGCAAGGGATGGGGGCTGCAGGTGAGGGGAGGAGGATTGCAGGTGAGGGGTTATAGGATACAGGGTTGCAGGTGAGGGGTTAGAGGTGAGGGGTTATAGGATACAGGGTTGCAGGTGAGGGGATGTAGGATGAGGGGTTCAGGTGAGCAGTTACAGGGTGAGCCATCACAGAACAACATCCTGTCCTGCCAGAGCAGATCCAGCACAGAGCATCCTCACCTGCCTGGAGCCCCCATCCTCACCTGCCTGGGGTCCTCACCTGCCTGGAGCCCTCATCCTCACCTGCCTGGGGCTCCATCCTCACCTGCTTGGAGTCCTCACCTGCCTGGAGCCCCCATCCTCACCTGCCTGGGGTCCTCACCTGCCTCAAAGGGAGCCCCAGGCAGGCACAGACCCCAGAGCCCCAGCAGGGCTGAGCCACCTGACACCTTTAACACCAAAAACCTTCCAACAGCTCCTCCTGCAACTCACTCTGCTCCCCAAAACCACCCAAAAACGCCTTGGGGGGAGCCCAGAGGGGCAGGAAAAGGGGAGGAAGGGTGAGAATAACTGGAACACCAAGACAACCTTCCCTTGTACAGTGAAAAGGGAATTTATTTCATTTATTTCAGTATATTTCATTTTCTTTTGGCTTATAGTAATTGTTAGTCATGTTGGGTAAGACCGGTATGAGCCACCATGCAACTTCTAATACACTAATCTTCACTATTGCACTTTTACAGCTTGAACAGGTTGTTGGCTTGTTGGATTTCTTTTTTAATTTTATTTTATTTTTGCAGCAGAAAAATCATTCGAACTCAGGTGTGGCCTCTACGGAACACCATGGGGTTACCTGAATTTTTTTTTTTTTTTTTCCAACATTGGCTTCTATATTTTCAGAAAAGGTGAAGAGGAAAGTGAATAAAGCAGCTTGGACTGGCATTTCATTAATGCCCTCCCCTCCACACTTTTGGAGTCACAAATTAACCCAAAAGGGAGGATTTTAGAGGTGGGGGAGGGAGGGGAACTCCTTGGTGTGGTTTTGAGTTTTGGCTACACCTTCCTAAGGACACCACCCCCCTTAATTTGCTCCCAAAACCCCGAATCCAGAATGGGAATTCTGTGAATAACATGTTAGAATTTGGAGATTTGGGTGGGACAAATCCCTGAGGCTCTTTGCCCAAAATTTCCTCCAACCTTGGCTTCACCCAGTGAAGACCCAACACAAACATCTGCCCTAGGGAGGAAACCAAAGGAGAAAACCATCCCCAAACACCCCAAACTCCTTTTTTTGAGCAGAACCAACTCCAGCCAACAGGAAGATGAAAAACCTCCTCCCTCCCCTTCCTGTTGCATCTCACACTGACAAAACATTAAAAAAATAATATATATACAGAGTTTGGAGGGACTTTTTTTTTTATTTTAAAGTCATTGAGCAGCTTCATGAGTTGCCAGCACAAACGCCAACGCACCGAGCGTCACCTACAAGACTCAGCCCAGCCTAGGAACAATTATGAAATTCAGCCAAATCTTGCATAGAAGTGGTCAACTTATTGCACATTGGAACCCAAAAATAGACACTTTTGCTGCTGCAAATACCACTTGCAATAAAGCTTTTGTTAAAATCTATTTTGAGGGGGTTAGGTTTTCGTTTGGAATTTTTTCGTTGTTGTGGTTTTTTTTTTTTCCTTTGGGGGACATTTCCTGGCTATCTAAAATCTAAGGACAACAGAAAAATCTTAAAAAAATAAAAATAACCATGGACAATGGCATAAGCCAGAAGCCATTCTATAATTTTTTGTAGTTCTTTGTATTTACAAAAAGGCATGCCAATAAAATAAAATGATATATTACAGTATTTATAATATTCTCTTAAAAAGTTCAACCACACTTTTCAGCTATTTTTTCTTTTTTTTTCTTTTTTTTTTGTGCTGTTTACAACGTAGCCTGTACATATGTATGTAGAATTTGTTTAGTTGTTGTTTCTTCGTTATTATTTTTATTATTTTACATCCCATCCTGGGAGCAACGGGGGCAGGACAGACGAGGTCCCTGCTGTGGGGCAGAGCTGCTCCCGTGCTGTGGCTGCCCCGAGGATGCCAAGGTGGCACAGATGGCTGCTGGATGGCTTCCTGCTTGGGTTTGGTTCATTTTAGGTGATTCCTGGCGTTTTATGGGTTTATGGGATTATGCAAACTGAGATTCATCCTCCCATCAAGCTCTGGTGTATTGGGTTTTTTTGTTTTTTTCCTCTCCTTTGGGTACCCTTATTTTGGATGTCACCCCTGCAGTGACCCTTGGCTTCCCCTCCCTGGTGCCACCACCCTGAAGAGACGCCCCAGCCTGAGTGGGGCTGGCCTGAGACCGGCTGAGAACACCCCAAGAGGGAGCTGGGGGTGAGGAAACAGAAAACAGCCCAGACATGGCTCGTGATGCTCCTTCTGCTGCAGTGAGACCAGCCCAGAGGCACCCCAGGGCTACCTGGGGCAGGTGTGGGGAATGGGGGGAAGGGGAAGGCACCTGGCCCCTCCTGGGCTGCAGACCCCAAAACCCCTCCTGGCCACACCCCAGCACCCCCCTAGAGCAGGAGCCACAATGGCCACGGGACAACCAAGGATGGCTCCTGACCCCAAGGGTGGCTCCTGACCCCAAGGGTGATTCCCAACCCCACCCTCCACCCCAGGATTGCTGTGGGTGAGCTCCCCAAATTCCTACCAGCAGAGGTAACGTGCTGCTTTTTCTGTTGTTTTTTAACATTTATCTCTACCAAAAGAAGTGTCTACGCTGCAGGATGGAGGCTGAAGGATAATTAATACTAATGCTAAATATTGCAGGATACAACTGACCTTGCTGGCTGGTTGAAGCCCTAGGTTTTGGATTTACAGTGACATGGATAACAAGCCATTCCCAGATTTATCCTCTCCCCTTTGGTGAGGTCCAGAGCAGCATTTTGGAATTTTGTTCTGTTTCAGTGTGCAAAAAACCATGGCTGTATGGAAAACAAAGTCAAAGTTGTTAAACAGACACACACAATTCATTCACCTGCTTGTTCTGTTGGGGGATTTTGTGGTTTTAGAGTTACACTGAGGTTTTGTTGGGTTGTTTGTTTTTTTTTTTTCTTCTACTGGCAGGTTTATGGAAGATTCTCTATGAACTGGGAGTACTGGTGCCGGGCAGGAGCATCACTAAGGTTTCTCTCCAGAATACAGTGTGCGGTAGATACTCAGTGGAGTGCCTCGAATTTATGGCTTAACACACCTCTGTGGACAGGTGACTGCGTGTCCCCTGGTTGTGGTTCCTCATGCATGGTCCCTGGTCATGCCGTCATGCAAAAATCTGCAAAAATCTGCAAGAATCGCTTCTAGGCGTTAACAAGCACTTTGTTTTTTTGGGGGGGGATCAGCCCGAGCTGGCTCCAGGCTGAAGGTACCCGACTACCCCATCTCCCAAACCAAGTAAAGCCCATGTAGAAAGGAGAATGCAAATAATAAATCTCAAATAAACTATGGTAACTCAGTGGGCTTAATGGGTGCTTTGTTTCTTTTTCCTTTTTTTTTTTTTTTTGTTCTACTTGTTTTAACTCTTTTTTCAATTTTTTTCCTCTTTTTTTTTATTTTGCTGCTTAACTAAATGCAAATCTAGTTTTGCATGAACATTGACATTGTGACTTCTGGGTTTTCTTCTGAGAATAATCAACAAAATGGGAAAATAAAATCCATTTGGGGCTGCTTTGGAAAATACATGAATCCCAGCAGTGGGTTTTGTTGCTCTGTGAGTGTTTGTGTGTGTGTGTGTAGTTTATTTTGCTTGTTTGTCCTAAGTTGCATTGACTGATGTGGAACATGCGGTATCCACCTGCCCAAACAATAGAAAATCCATTTTTTTTCCTTTTTTTTGTGTTTAAATGTTTGTTTACAGGGTCCTTTAAACAGGTGGTAGGTCACTGCTTTAGATGCAACGCTGTCACACAGTAAGCAGACTATGTTTGGTATAAGATCTTCAGGTAAGTGTCTCCACAGCTGTTCTGTATTGATATATTTCAGGAAGTTTGTAAACAATCTTTTTTTTTTTTTTTCACTTGCAAATATTTTAATTCATACAATTCTACTATTTTTTTTTTGTTAATTTTTTTCCTCTCTCTCTCTCTCTCTCTCTCTCTGTGTGTGTGTATGTGTGTGTGTGTGTCTCAAGACTTGGCCACCCTGCCATCTTTTTGTCTCTTTGCCTTTTCTCTCCTGCCCTCCTCCGCCCGCTGTTGTTTCTCCTTCTCGGGTTTGGTGACGCTGTCGTAGGATGGCAGGGAGGCCGTGGAGGGGGTGCCCTCCTTTTTCTCCCTGTTGGCTCCCCCGTTTTCCAGTTTGGTGGTGGCAGGCCTTCGGCTGATGAAGCCCCGTCGTGCCAAACGAGCCCTGTAAGCCCTCTGGATCACCACCGCCGACACCTCCTCCTGCTTGCGCCGCAGCGTGGTGGTGATGGGCTCATAAGACACTTTGGAAGGGTTGGAAGCCACAAACCTCTCCTCCATCTGCTGTCTCAGGATATCCAGCTCCCCGCTGTCCCCCAGGACACGTTTGGTGAAGGCAAACAGGATATCCAAACAGTGGATCCTGTCCCCACTTACCATAGGCAGGTCCATGGCAATGAGTTCGATGGTGTTGGGCTTGGGGACGCGCAGGGGATGCTCCAGGGCGTCGGCGAAGTCAGCCAGCTTGCTGTACTCGATGAACTGCGTGGCGTCGGGGTCGAACTTCTCCCAGATCTCGTAGAAGGTCTCGAAGTCGTCCTCGCTGAGCGGATCCGCGCTCTCCTCCGTCGCCACGCTGAAGTTCTCCAGGATGATGGCGATGTACATGTTGACCACGATCAGGAAGGAGATGATGATGTAGCTCACGAAGAAAAATATCCCCACCGAGGGGTTCCCGCAGTCCCCCTTGAAGCCGCTGCCCGGGTGCTCCTTGTCCAGGTCACAGTCTGGGGGCCGGTTCAGGATGGGCAGCAGGAGCCCGTCCCAGCCGGCCGAGGTGGTGATCTGGAACAGGCAGATCATGCTGTTGCCAAAGGTCTCAAAGTTGAACATGTCGTCTATGCCGGCCTCGTGCTTGACGTAGGCGAAGTTGGACATGCCGAAGATGGAGAAGATGAACATGACGAGGAAGAGCAGGAGGCCGATGTTGAACAAGGCAGGCAGGGACATCATTAAGGCAAAGAGCAGCGTGCGGATCCCTTTGGCTCCCTTGATCAAGCGCAGGATGCGGCCGATGCGAGCCAGGCGGATGACTCGGAACAGAGTGGGTGACACGAAGTACTTCTCAATGATCTCAGCCAGGAACATCCCTAAAGGAGAGAGGCAACACGTGTGACAGTGGAGATGCACAGG
The DNA here is from genome assembly GCA_024362935.1 of Setophaga petechia. Lineage (NCBI taxonomy): Eukaryota > Metazoa > Chordata > Aves > Passeriformes > Parulidae > Setophaga > Setophaga petechia. Next base: position 80,245 of record JANCRA010000173.1, read on the forward strand.
CTGCTGCCTCCTCTGGGCTGAGGGGTGGATGGGACACGTGGAACGCCGTGGGTGGATTTTCAGAGGCTGTCTGGGATGGAGGGGTCTCATGTTCAGGCAGCTAAATGCTCCTGAGGGGCAGGGGAGGAACAGCTCTGGTCTCTGCTCCTTGTGAGCAGTGAGGGGACAGCTGGACCTATGTCAGGGGAGGGATATCAGGAAAAGATTCTTCTCCCAGAGGGTTCAGGCACTGCCCAGGCTCCCCAGGGAACGGGCACAGCCTTTGTGAGGTTGTGCATATTTTGCAGATTAGATGCTAAAAACCTCAAAACCTGTTGGAGGAAACACAGATTTAACATTCAAACAAACTGCAAACAAGATGGCAAGTCCTGTGCTGTGGCAAGAAGCCCTGCAGGGAAATTTTCAGGGGTTACTGAGCATTAAAATATTCTGATGAAGTGAGTGAAACTTCAGTTTTTAAAGACAGAGCAATTGTCAAGTGGTTTACCCCACAAAACTGGAATATCAGAACAGAGAGAAGGGGTATCAGTCAGGACTTCATAAATAAATTCCAGGACTTCACAAATAAATTCAGATAAATTCTGCCACAGTGTCTTCCCAAGGCTCAAAGAGAACCTTGAGGTCCTGGTACCTGCATATCCCTTTCAAAGACATCTTTTACCCTAAAAATGCCAAAACAGCCTGGCACTCAAAAACCTCTAGGTGTGGAAGAGGTTTTACAGCAACTTGTGTGAGCCAGAGAGAAGTTTGATAAGAGGATCCATGTTTACCCCTGAAAGAATTTCCTACCAAGGTAACTGACATAGAAACTGAGAAAGAAAGAAGGATAAATCAGAGAAATTCCAATAAGCACTTTGTCTCTCGTGACCAATGAGTAAAGTATAAACTTATGAGTTTTTTAAGAATGTATAAAAAGCATGCATGCTAAAATAAAAACTGGCTTGAAGCCTTCTGAAAATGGAGTGTGCTGCTTTGTACTGTCTCTGTCTCTCTGAGCGGTGTCCCACTTACCCACGATGGACAGAATCACCACCACGAAGTCAAAGATGTTCCACCCGATGGTGAAGTAGTAGTGCCTCAAGGCGAACATCTTCAGCACACACTCACAGGTGAAAAAGATGACAAACACAAAGTTGATCCAGTAAAGGATGTCCTCCATCTGCTTGCTCTGCGTGTCTGTCTCCACCATCATGGTCACCATGTTGAGGCAGATGAGCATCATGATGACGATGTCGAAGGCTTGCTGAGTGACAAAGTCAAAGACGGCTCCTTGGATGCGGTTCTGTGGAACATGAGAGACAGGGAACTGAGTCTGAGCAACAATCATGGAAGTGTGGAATGATTTGGACTGGAAATGTCCTTCTGATGATCCCATTCCACCCCTTGTCCTGTCAAATCTGGCTTTGGATACTCCCCAGGGGCACCCACAGCTTCTCTGGACAACCCATGCCAAGGCTTCGCCATCCTCACAGGGAGGAATTTCTTCTTAATTTACCATTAATCAACAAATTATTCCACCACTGGTGAAATGAGGGACAAGGATGTGATTTTGTCAGTATTGAATAAAGCTTTCAAGGCAAACCCTGTCCACAAGCCAGTCTGGTTAGGGCAAAAGCAGGAAAATGCCATTATTTATACCCCACCATGCTACTCCATTCCCACTAGCAGCACATCTGGCTCTCTGCTGAGCCTTTGCTGTCACAGCTGGGGAAAGCAGCCAGATCCCTGCACTGCTGGGTACCTGCAGGAGAACCCAACCCCTCTGGTGTCCTGGCACCACCACAGCCCCAGAAGCAGGATGCTTTATCCATACAGCCCCTAAGGGACTCAACCCAACCCCCTTTTTGGCTTTCTGAGGGATCCAAAGCCTTTCAGAAAGCAGGGAAATGAGCTCAGTTCTCCATCAGCAAGGCCCTCAAGGCTGGATGATTGCCAAAGGTTCTCCTGTGAGTGCCAGGAGGCTCCTACTCCACATCTGAGGCCTCTCAATCAAGTTAAGTTTTGGGATTTCTTGATTCAGGTGATGAACTGATTAACACCAACCCCAGGACAAGTGTTTAAACCTCTGTAGGTGACACCTGAGTTACAGTGACAAAAGCAGGGTGATGAGGGTCCAACATGAGTTAAAACTAGGGATGCTTTTGGAGAAAAAGCTCCTTTGACATCTACTCCACAGGTTTATCCTGAGCTCCCTCTAATGTACTCACCAGAGGTCGGGGAATGGGTTTCTGAGGCTTCTTTGAGCCCAGTTTTTTCATGGCATTGTAGTACTTCTTTTGTTCTTCTGTCATGAAAATGTCTTGACCTCCAAAGTAAAGGGGCAAAAGGAAAACTGGTTACAATCAGCTCATGAACCAGAAGGGAAAGGAGTAAAGCCCAGCCCAGGTGAGACCTGCCAGGTGAGAGGCTGGTAGCAGCCACTTCAGACAGAAACAACTCACACTAACACCCAGGGTGCACTGATCTTAATTAAAAATGAAATTTTTAATTTCCTATAAATGAAATTTGTAGGAAATTAAAATGTCCTATAAATTGAAATGTATAGGTTCCATTGCATTGCCTCCTTCCCCATCCCTCTCTCCCCTCTGTGGTGAGCAGCTGTGAGGGCATCTCCAGGAGCTGCACCATGAAAATCCATCCCAATTTTAAAAATTTTTATTTTAAAGGGACAATGGTAGAAACCCAAACTTACAACTTTTTTTTAAGGAAAAGCAGGATATGAGACAAAGACAGAGGCAGAGGCAAGGAAGACACCTTGCTTTGAGTCTGTATTTTAGTCAAGGCATAAAAAAAACCCAAAAAGCATGAAAATCTAAGAAAAATGTTTAATCTGGCTGTAGTTTAAACCAAGCATGTTGTGTTCAGCCATTCCTGTGAGGCATCAAGAGGCCCACAGCTCTAAAAAAGGAGCTTTGTGCCTGAAAATGACTTTATTTTGCAGAAAAACACACCAGCCTGAAGAGCCAACAGTCCTGGAACAGGTCTGAGCTGGAATCAGCAAACACAGATCACTTATCTTTTTCTTTTGTTGATTGAAGTTGTCAATGATGACACCAATGAACAAGTTCAGGGTGAAAAAGGAGCCAAAGATGATGAAGATAACAAAATAAATGTACATGTAAATGTTGTCCTCATATTTGGGCTGCTCTTCTTGCTGAAGGGGAGATAAGAAAAACAACAAATAACATTTCAAAGACATCATACAAACACAGGCAAAATGAGATTGGTTGTGTTTCCAAACCATCAAAGATCAAAAACCAGCTGGAACAAAAAAACCAACCAGAAGAACCTGCCCTTTTTGGGATTTTCTTCAGCATCCAACTCATTAGACCCCCAGAGCAAAGGAAACAATTCCAGCATTAAATAATTGCTACAAACACAATTCTACAACTTTTACTCTCTATTTTAGCAAAGAAAAAGAGCAGATAGAAATAAGGGGAGGGGAGTTTTTGCATGTTACCTTTCTGGAATCTACAGCTGCATACATGATGTCCATCCAGCCCTTGAATGTAGCCTGGCAGAGAAAACACAGAGACAGAATTCACCCAAAATACAAGAATTACACCAGTTCTGTCAGGGACTCCCTGGCACTCTCGATGGCCCTGTATAATGAACTTTAATATTATTTCAACATTTCTCTTTTCATTTCATCTAAATTACATTAATCAAGCTCAAGGAGTTGAACCTCATGAGGTTCAAGCAGGCTGAGGGTGCGCGGGGAACTTGGAGCCTCTTATTGAGACCCATAAATTAGGAAAGAGAAGAAATATAAAATGGCAAATTCATTCCAGCCCCAACCCCAGAGGATGCTGGACTTCAGAGAGAGGGAAGCACATAAAATGCACCAGGAGCATTTTGTATTTCCAGCCCCTCAGTTTCAGGTATTTTAGGGGGGGACACAGGTCCAACCCCTCAGTTTGGGGTGTTTTAGAACTCCATCCCCTCAGTCTGGTGTGGTTTAGGGGGGTTGAAGCTCCAGCCCCTCAGTCTGGGGTATTTTAGAGCTCCAGCCCCTCAGTTTGGGGTGGTTTAGGGAGGATGAAGCTCCAGCCCCTCAATTTGGGATATTTCAGGGGGAGATGCAGGTCCAGCCCCTCGCTTTGGGATGTTTTGGGGGGGATGCAGCTCCAGCCCCTCAGTTTGGGGTATTTTAAAGGGACAATGGTAGAAACCCAAACTTACAACTTGCAGCAGAGCCAGATATCCTGCCCCAACGTTGTCGAAGTTAATTTTCACATTCTTCCATCGGATCTCCGTGGAGTTGGGTGGCATCAGAGCCTCGCATTCTGTCTTGTTGTTAACAATATCTATCTCAAAGCGCTCCTCAGCTGTTTCATTAAAGCAGTAATGATATTTCCCGGCAAACAGGTTAACCCCCATAATGCTGAAAATCAGCCAGAAGATAAGGCAGACCAACAAGACATTCATAATGGAAGGGATAGCGCCAACCAAGGCATTGACAACCACCTGTGTTGGAAGGGGTGGGAAAAAATTTCAGTATAAAACACGAGGCAGGAGACAGCAAGCAAAAGTACAGCTGTTTTTGGGGGGAATGGGGGAGGCCACTGACATACTGGGCATTGATCCATGCAGAAATTGGCAGTGAATTTGTTGCAAGCTTCAAATTTTGTTTCAAAGGCAACCAGGGAAGCTGTCTTTTCAAAATATGTGTTTGTATTATGATTATTACAATTATATTATATTATAGTATATTGTAGTATATTAATTATATTATATTATATTATATTACATTTTGTATATTGTATATAGTATATTGTATAGTATGTATTATATATTGTATATAGTATATTATATATTGGATATTGTATAGGATACATTTTATATTGTATATAGTATATTATACATTGTCTATTGCCTATTATATATTGCATGTTATATATTGTATACTATATATTGCAAATTATATATTATATTATATACATATTATATAATACGTATATATTTCAAAATAATTTCTCTTTTCAAGCCCCGTTGTTGGATTTATGGAGTCTGGACTCTTTCTTCTTCAACAAACCAATTCTTTTCTGCCATTTTAATTGCCCAAAGGCAGAGGGGGGCTCAGACTGTTGTAACAAACAGGCTCCTGATGGAATTTTCTCAGAGCCAAGTGTGAGGACACTTTAGCTCCTGGATTCCAGAGGTTTTCCCAGCCAGTAGCCCCTCCAGGCATTCCCCACGTTCAAACAAGGCTGTTTTCACTCAGGGCCTGGTCCTGCTCCCTGCGTGGGGTCAGGACCGAGCCCAGCATCACTGTGGTCACACTAAAGCACGGACTAACACCGAGATCATACTGTGGACTAAGCAAGGCCAGTCGTGTAGTCCCAGGCAGAGAGCTGAGCATGCAGCCTGGCAGGCTCACCAGCACACAAAAGCCATGTGCTCCCTTCTCCTCAGCAATCAGGATGGGTTTTGTCACAGCTCATCTCTTCCTAATTTTAGCCCTTTACGGTTTGGGAGCACCACGTCCCTGAGCATCCCTGGCCAACACATGGCCAAATGTAAGCTTTTAATAGAGGCAGGTCAGCAGGATATTAAATCTTTTATTATGATCTCCTAATTTAGATTCCTTTAATAGATGAACATCATCTAAACTATCTGCCTTAGTTTTGAAAGGCAACTCAATCATACACGGGGAGGGGATTTGGGAGGTCCCAAGGGGGGAACATTGGCCACAGCTTGTCCTGGTCCTTCTCCTCCCCTTGCTGGAAGCCACCACCACCCAAGGCCACCACAGCAGGTCCTGGCCAGCTTGGACTGGGATTGGAGGTCTGGGCTGCTGGGAGGTGCCCAGAGGGTGGGACTGGATGGGTTTTAAGGTCCCTCCCAACCCAAACCAGTCTGAGATAGAGGAATGAAAGAAAATTGAAGACCACAGTGGTCCAGATGGTGAATCCTCCATTCCAGCTGGTAAATGATGTCAGGAACTCATCACTACACCCAGGTGAGAGCCCCAAAAGACTGCAGGGGGATGCCTTTGCTCTCCCTCTCCCTTCATCCCAACAGGATGCTCAGCTGCTGGACCAGCAGCACGTTTTGGGTCACATCCTCCTACAAATACATGTATTTATTCCTGCTACCACATGAAGCAAAAAAAAGGGTAATTTCCTCCTGAAATATGGTCATTTATGGCTCATTAAATCTACAGAGCTTTCCAAAAGGAGGCAAAGGAGGAACATGGCTTTTGTGTGCAGACTGACAAGAACACATGCAAGTCTCACAGCATCATATCAAACTCCCTGACCGAGCTCAGAGCAGAGCAAGCTCCTGGAAATGCAGATTGCTATGGAGGAGAGAAAAGCAAAGAACTACAGCTTCAGTCTCCTTTGCAAAGGTATTTCAGATCTCTCAAATTGGTCTGGTTGGACAGGGCAGTGACACTTGTCTCCAAAACAAAGGAAACATAATTGGGTCTAGGGAGCTGACAGGGCTGCAGTCGTAACTATCAATTTTCCCGTGGTGAAAATCTCCCACCTGAGGCATGAGAATTTCCTGACTGTACATCAGAAATCTTCTCCCCAGCATGGTTTAAAACTAGCTTTTAGTTTCTCCAGGTTTAGTGCTAGGCCCGTTCTTTGTGATCAAACTTCTGAGTAGGACCCAAACCCAGCCCAGCAAAAGCTCCACCTTTGTGGGAATAAAATTTTTTCTTCCTTTGTGCCTCTGCTGTGGATTCAAGTCTAGAATTAAACTCATGACACAAAGAAATAACAGCAGGAGAAGGTCTTAGAGAGGAAACACCTCCCTTGGATTTGGAGCTCAGGTATTTCTGTTACTTCTCAGGGAGTTTGAGGAGCCCTCCTCAGCTCTCTGCTCCTCTTGGGCTGGATTTTGGGCTCAGTTAATCTGCAAAGATCAGGAGGATCCAGGTGGAATTGCTCGACTCAGACCCTGAAGTAAAACTGTGACTGCTATTCCCTTCCCTTATTATTTAAAATACGTGATTTTCTCTCTGGTTATGAGCTAACTGGGATTTAGCACAAAACCCCACATTCTTGCTCTAAGAGCACCTGGGAAATCCATTGATATGAAATACCCTTTATTTCAGTTTTTTACTACTTTTTTATGTTCTTAGGAGACTCTTTCAATCCCAAATGGGGAAAAAAGCACCAAAATGTCAGAATATTAGTGGCAAAGCAGCCAGACACTGCAATAATTGAAACACCCAAGGGAGTGGTGCCAATTCAAGCTTGTTAAGTTCAATGCTTTGCTTGTGCTTTGTTCTGGTTCCACAGTGACAGGACAGGGACCAAAAAAGCATGGAAAAAAGGAAGGGGACAGAAAGGAAAAGCTTCACTACCAGACAAGGCTGCCAGTCACCACCAGACTGGACTGAGAACAACAAGGTGCAACAAGAGGAATGAAACCAAAGTTTTCAAAGAGCTGAGCTCCCCCCACTCCCTTCCTGCAGTGACCCACGAGAGGCAGCAGCCTTTTCCCCCTGGTTACTTTTTTAAAACCCCCCTCTCAGACAGAATCTTTCAATCCAATTCCACCAACAGCCTGGAGACCCTGAGGTGGTTCCAATTCTGCTTCTTTGCACCTGGTGATTCTCCCTAGGTAAAAAAAAAAGTTACAGCTGAGAAGCCCCTCGGATGCTCGAGGTCAAAGCCAGGCCAAATGAGAACAGCCAAGTGTCAACATCGGCTACAAATGAGTGGTTTGGGCCAGTAATTAATGTAATGAGGCAGCTGATGCATCTCCCTTTGTTAGAGGGGAGGGTGCAGCGGTGGGCAGGGTGAGGGTACATCCACGTAGAGGTGATCAAGTCAGCAGCTGCATCATGATTCTGTTTGGAATTTTCTTTCCACCAGTTTTGATCAGTTCTAGCATGCTTTTAAAAATAAAATGCTCCACGGGCATGCAGAAGGATCAGCTGCTAATGGCATCTTACCCTCATCCCCTCAAATCGGGACAACGCTCTTAAAGGCCTCAAGGCTCTTAGTGTCCTAAGGGATTTTATGGCACCTAGTTCCGAGTAGCCCAGGGCATTAGCTATAAGGCTGACTAAAGAGACCTACACAGAAAATAGAAAAAAAATAGAAAAGAAACCAGAAAAAAAAAAACAGGAAAAAAAAGAGAAAGAAAGAAAACCAAACAACAACAACAGAAAAAAACCAACACAAAAAAAAAAAAAAAAGAAATTAAAAGAAAAAAAAGAAAAAAGAAAAAAAAGGTTCCAGACTGTTAGATTGGATCCCCTAGCCCTGATTGCCCAGCCCAGGAGCCACCTGGGCCGCCCCAAATACCGAAGCCATGACACCAGCTGCCTACTTCACTTGACTGAACCGACCTGGAAGGAAATAATGCAGTTGAGAAAAGACCAAGAGGGGAGAGATCAGTGAGAGAGTGAGAGAAAGAGAGAGAGAGAGGCAGAGACACACACGGAGAGGGGCTGTTGGAAGGAAGAGCCCAAACGATGACAAAAACCTTACCCTCGCCCTTTACCGGCTGCAGGGATCCCGGCGGCGCCCATGAAATTTAAGCCAGACAAATGTTAAAGGTACCTATGAGAAAGAATACAGATAAATACACACACTGCACACCTGGGCCGAGCTCTCCACAGCCACCGCCGCGCTCTGGCAATGCTGAGCCTCACCCCAGCTCCTCCTGCCTCACCAGCCCAGCCTGGGGCAGACGCTCAACCAAGCATTTTAAAATTTAAGATATTGTGGTTTAAGATATCCTGAAAATATTACATTAATAATTTCAATTTTTTTTCATTAATTGAAATTTTAAAATGCAGTATTTTTCAACCAAACCAGTTGAAAATAAATAATAATAAATAATAATTTTAAACCAAATTGGTTTTAAATACATGGTTTTCTCGCTGGTTTGGAGCTAATTGGGATTTAGCACAAACCCCCATCTTCTTGTTCTAAGAGCACCTGGGAAATCCATTTATATGAATGAATGAATACCCTTTATTTCAGTTTTTTACTGCACTTTTTTTTTAATTTTTTGCCTCTTTCAATCCCAAATGGGGAAAAAAGCACCAAAATGTCAGAATATTAGTGGCAAAGCAGCCAGACACTGCAATAATTGAAACACCCAAGGGAGTGGTGCCAATTCAAGCTTGTTAAGTTCGGTGCTTTGCTTGTGCTTTTTAAACCAAATTGGTTTAAAACCAAATTCCCAAATTTCCAGGAAATTTGGTTTTAAACCAATTTTGAGCTGCTGATGAGTGCAAGGATATCACTACCAGGGCAGGGAAACTTTCTTAAATGCCTCCCATGCAAAACCAGGACACTGGCACACAGAACAGCTCTGTTTTCTGCCTGCTCTAACAGTGATCCTGCTCTAGAACTGCTCAAATTCCTGTGCTGAAATTCAGCATTTCTGATCCCTTCTCCAAGGCTTTTCCAACCAGCCCAGCACAGCCCAGGGGTTCACCCCATGCTCCTGCAGCTGCTGAGATTGGGATTGGGGGAAAACAAGGAAAAATCAGGAAAACCAGGGATGGGATGAAGGAAAATGGGATAAAACAGGATTGGGATGAGGGAAAATGGTCACCATGCCTGGGGATTTCCAGGAATTGCTTTTCCCAAGGTTTTTTCCATATCCCAAAACCAACATCTCCAGTTTTCCCCATTTTTTCCCAACTCCAGCTCCAGAATCCTCCATTTTCCTCCAGTCCAGGTGTTTTCTCCCCTTTTCCCCATCTCAATCCTGTTTTCCTCCCATTTTTCCCAATCCCAGCTCCATTTTCCCCCATCCCAATCCTGGTTTTTTCCCATTTCCCCCCATCCCATCCCAAATTTTCCCTGGTTTTCCCCAAATCCCAACCTCAGCAGCCACAGGAGTGTGCAGTGAAGGACTGGGGTGCACTGGGTTATACTGGGCAACCTGTTGAGCAGCTTGGAGTCAGATTTAGGCTCTAAATCTGAATTTTCAGAGATCCTTAAACCCAACAAGTCCAGACACAACTTGGCCACGTGTAAACAATTACAGACACAGCACAGCAGCTGCCACTATTCCCATTTTTTGCTGCCATTTTTCCCTACCATTTTCCCTATTTTTTGCTACCAGCTTTCCCTACCATTTTTCCAATTTTTTGCTACTATTTTTCACACTTTTCTCTACCATCACACTTCAGACAGATAAGAGACATGAACCCTTTTTAAGAAAAAAAAAAAAAAAGACATCCATGTACAGCAACAAACAAAAAAACACAGGAGCTCCTCCTGGACCAGGTGGGGTTTCAGGTGAATTCTCAGAATAGGACACTTCCTATGCATCATTTTTTTACAGAAGAGATATTAGAATAATAATTAGAATTAATAGAATTAATTAGAAGGATGATTCTTATTCCACACTTATTTCTGGGAAATATCAAATCTGAATTTTAAATGCATAAATGTGTGGGAAAATTGAGATTTTATCTTTTTTGGGCATGTGGCTGATGATATGCTTTTTCCATCTTCATATGGAAATCCACTATCCACAGCAGGGGACTTGGAAGGAGATGATTTTAAGGTTCCTTCCAACTCAAAACATTTCAGAATTCTGTGGTATCTTCCCCAAAAATAAGTGACCACAATAAATTGGTTTTTCCATCCCATTTTAAAATTTTACGACTTTGAACCATGCCAGGGGTGTCCCAAAGGATCCAAAAAAACCTTTGTGAGGCAAAACCAGCTCAGCCAGGCCAGAGCAATCCTGGTACGTTAAAATCCTAAATACAAATATGATTAAATATAAAAATCCAGATGGATTTGGAGATGTGGTGTGTTTAAATAACACTGTAAATGTCCCATCCCTGGAAACTGCCCCTGGATCCCTGGAAGTGTCCAAGGCCAGGCTGGACAGGAACAACCTGGGATGGCACTGGATGAGTTCAAGGTCCCTTCCAGCCCAAACCATTCCATGAACAAAGAATTCTCATTTTTAGAGCTTTTTCGCCTCAGGATAACACCTTACTCCCAAGCAGGACTCTAAGACCATGCCAGAAAAGGCTGTTTGAGCTTTTAATAAATAATCTTTGAGGATTATTCCCTGAGGACATTCCAACAGAAGACACAGCAGGCACCGAGGTCGGACAAAGGGAATCCCAGATTGACTGAAAAGCAAAATCCTTCATTATTACCCAGTAAAAGTCTTCACAAACACACCCAGGAAGCTTTGGGGATGAGGAGGAGGAGGGGAATTGGACAATGCTATAGCAACCTGCAAAATAACATCCAAGAGTGTTGTTAGGATGCAAAGGCTCATTCCCTGCTGCCCTGGCTCACTCCAGCCCCTTCCACGGCACGCCACAAAATTTGGGTTAAAAAAATGTGATTCAACAGATACAGGACACAAAGCATTGCTGAGGTTTTGGCACCTCAAAGTCACATTTCAGATTTTAATTTATTTTTTTTTCCCCAGGGAAAATTGTGCAACTCTTCTGTCCATGACATCAAGGGAAAACAGGAATTCTAAAATTCCCAAAGCCCTGGAAACTGCAAACCCTTCTGCACTTGTTCCCTCACTGTTCCCTTCCTGCCTGGGAAATTCCTGATCTTTACTCCACTCCCAGATACATGGGAAGGAAATTAAACCTGTACTACACCTGCCCATTAAACTGGAATTAAACTGAAATTAAACTCATACTTTATCTTCAGGCAGCAAGAGAGATCCAGAAAATAAATTTATGTATTAATTTATTTCAATTTTTTTTTCCTGTGAGAGAATAAAACTTAGAACATGCAGGTTGTGTCCAAGGAAAGGTGTTGAGGGAATCAGAGAGGATTTTTAAAAAAAATTGAAATTTAAAATTTCAATTTTCCTACAGGAAACAGAGTTTGAGTCACTTCTGCCCCTGAATTCCAAGCATAGTTTCTTCCACCTACTCAGGAATATTTCCAGAGTGATAATGGTGCTGAACACCAACTGAATCATACACAGAGTGTTCCAAAGGAGAAGCTTGGAAAAACTGGGAATTCTTTTTTAACACACTTGCTCTTGGGGCAGTCACTAGAGCCACTGAATCCCAGATGGATGTGATGAAACACTTTAAAAGAATCCAAGCACTTGGGATTCTAAATTTCCTGGTTCTGAAATTTCCTATTGAATTACACCATTTTCTACCACTCTGGACAGCATAACTTCCATTTATTTTAAATTCCATTTATTTTAAATTCCCTCGCTGTGCTCCAGAGCCAAATTTATTGCTAAAACTTCTCTCTATTGTCTTTTTTTCCTTCTAATTCTACAATTTATTCACCCTTTTTTATTGCTCAGATTTATCCTCCCTCCCAAGACGTTCTGCAGGGGATTCCAGGCTGGATCTGTCCCTCACTGTACTACCCTGGGCTTTTGGTTTGATATGATCCTGCTTTTTCTTTCCTGTTTCTTTTGATAATGCTGAACTTGATTGTGCACAATCAGCTTTCCAAGGACTGAGATTCTCACAAATCCAGTGTTCAGAAGTGGGGTGGTGGGATGAGGAGGCTCTGCTGCCTCATCACCCCCTCATCATTAATAATGCAAGAAAATGATTACAGAGAATGCAACTCCCAGAAATATCCCCAAGGAATTCCACATCTGCACATCTTTCCCACTGGTAACACCTCCAAACATGGCCAGGTCTCCTAAAAATTCCATTTTCAGCATAGAAAGAAGAGCCAAAGGCTGGAAAATCCTCCTTGGTCAAAAATCCCACAGGGGCACAGGAAACACCCAAAGGCCTGAAGTTTTTTTTCCTTGTTTTGGGAACTCACAGATATTGGGATTGCTCAATCTATGACCCAGTTAGGATTTGAGGAGGAACCATCCCAAGCAGAAGGAAGAGGAGAGGATACATACAGCCACGATGAGGAAATCCAGCCAGCACCAGGCGTTGGTGAAGAATTTCACAAATCCATAGGCACACCACTTCAGCAGCATCTCCAGGATGAAAATGTAAGTGAAGACCTTGTCTGCATACTCCAGGATGGTCCGGATGGTTTTCCTCTGCTCGATGTAAATATCCTCAAAAGCCTGGAAATAACCAGGTGCAAGTGTCATTATATGGGATTTACTGCACAGTTCAGGAGCTTCAAATTACACTGAAGTGAGTTCAATGTACAGTTATAGATGAGCTAAATATATAGAATCTAAAATTTTTAAAAATTAAAAATTAAAAAATTAAATATATATATATATAATATATAAATACATACATACACACTATGTATGTGATAGATAGATATAGATATATATAGATAAATAGAGATAGATATAGATATATATAAAATACATATATTTTATTTACATATATAAATCTAACATATACAATTGATTTTGTTCCAGTCACAGATTGGACTTTATGCTATTGGAGAGCTTTTCCAACCTCAGTGATTCCAGGATTTTTTGATTCTGTGGAATCAGACACAGATATAGGCTGACTTTTCCCCAGATCCTCACATTTCTAGTCAAAGTAGGATCAGAATCCAGATTTGAAGGCTTTGTTCTTAATTTAAACTAAACAAAAAACACTAATAAAAGCTTGTCTTGTTTTCCAGTAGGAATTTCCAAGATTTGTTTTTTCCCAAAAATTTCCTGTACACAATCAGATGTCCCCAAGCCCAACACCTCTGAACTGCTGGGGTTTTACGTTTTATTTTTTTTTTAGTTTTACTTACCAGAGCCCCACTACTCAGGAGGATCATGAAGATGATGAAAGTCTCAAACCAATTGTGCTCCACAATTAGGAAACAAGTTTTCCTCAAGGTCCACCACGACTTTCCCAGCCCCTCCTCAATATTGACCTGACAACACTTGCAGCGCTGCATACAACCTGGAACAGGGCACAATTTCACTCAGGAAACACAAAAATTAAGGTAAAATCATTAAATTCTCACTGTCTAGAAGCAGTTTTCATGTCACCAATATGAACCATGCTGAGTGAGTTAAAATTTCTGCATTCTTGAGGATTTTAGGGTTGTTTTGCCACTTCTGTGCCTGGGCATCAGAACTGACATCAATTTGGGAACAGATCAGCTCATTCTATTTGGTGAAGTCCATGCTCTTGAGGAGACAAATGGAAAACTTGCTGATAAAATAACCTTGAACCATTTAAAGCATTTTTGCCCTGGGAATTCCTGTAACGGATCGGCTCTCGAAAGACATCGAGGCCAGGTACAGGAAAGGAAAAGTACCCTGCTTCTGAGTACTTAAGGCATCAGCTGCACAAAAATCATCTTGTTCTACTACAGGTCATTTCTGATTCTTTAGAAATTCCCCCTCTGAGGGTGGGGAGACTCTGGCACAGGTGCCCAGAGAAGCTGTGGGTGCCCCTGGATCCCTGGAACTGTCCAAGGCCAGGTTGGATGGGGCTTGGGGCAATCTGGGGTGGTGGGAGATGTCCCTGCCCATGGCAGGCGATAAATTTGGATAAGTTTAAGGTCCCTTCCTACACAATCCACTGACTGATTTTATTATCTACATCCTAGCAGTGACAGCTGCATCTCTGAGAGCTTCACTTTGCAAATTTCTCTGAGTTAGTGCACCAGCATCCAAGAAGGGCCTCGAGATAAGCTGAGAGCCAGCCCTGACCCAGGCTTGTGGAAGAGGTTTTACAGAGAGCCAGAGAGAAGTTTGATAAGAGCATCTGTGTTTACCCCTGAAAGAATTTCCTACCAAGGTCATTGACATAGAAACCAAGAAAGAAAAGGACAAATAAGAGAAACCTGCAATTATTCCAATGAGCACTTTGTTTGTCTCTTGTGACCAATGAGTAAAGTGCAAATTTATGAGTTTTGTAAGAAGATACAAAAAGCATGCATTCTATAATAAAAACAGTTTGAAACCTTCTGAAAATGGATTTTTTGCTTTGTGTTGTCTCTGTCTCAACTACGACACAGGCTGACCTAACCCTGAGGTGAGCTCAGCCAGAACATCCCCAGAGCCTCTTCCTTCACTCCCTTCTCACCTTCAGTGAAACAGGCATCGGGGTCCAGGTACTCCTCTGGTGCCTCCACGGGCACTTCCTCCACTTCAGGCTTTATGTCAATGGTGCTGCCCTCAGAGGAGCTGCTCTCGTCGAGTTTCTGCAGCACAAAACCCCAACCCCATCAATGTCAAACATCAATCCCAAAACCCACCAAACTTCACAATGACTCAGCTGTTTGCTCACCACATTTGCTGTCATGGAAGCTGTTTCCTCACTTTAATCACTGAGATCCTGACCCAGCTTATGTCTCATGTTAACAGGACAGGCAGGATTAAATATTTACTTTATGAAAGGTGTCCCTGTCCATGGAGGGGCTTGGAGGTAGATGATCTTTAAGCTGCTTTCAACCCAAGTCATACTGTGATTATATATATTTTGCTATGATAATTTTTATATTTATTTGTTTGCATACTGTATCTTATAATTATATATATTATTTATTTTCTATTATATTTTACTATTATTATATTTCTTTTATTATAACTACGGTAAATATATATTATATATATAATATATAAATATAGACTAAATATAAAAATAAAAGATAAACATATTTCGTATATATAAATATATAGTATACATAAATATATAGTATATATTAATATATAGTATATATAAATATATTGTATTTACACTATACTATTTAATACACTTATTTGTTATATATTATTATTTATACTATACTATTTATATATCTTTTATATATATATACTACATATAGTATGCATATTTATATAGTCATTCTATGATTGTATATGTTTATTTAATATATATTTTTTATAATAAAAGTATTTGTGCCTTTCTACAGAGCTACTAACACAAGAAATTCTGTTTTGAATGCAAACACAACATCCCAACACAAACAAAAGGTGAGTGCTGGAACCACCCAGCTCTCCCTGCCCAGAGGTTTCCTGGCCCTCCCAGTGGGCTGAACGCCCCGAGTGGATTTGGACCCTTCTCTCCCAATGCCCCAGGTGAATTTGGAGCCCTCTCTCCCAATGCCCCAGGTGAATTTGGAGCCCTCCCTCCCAATGCCCCAGGTGAATTTGGAGCCCTCTCTCCCAACGCCCCGAGTGGATTTGGAGCCCTCTCTCCCAATGCCCCAGCTGAATTTGGAGCCCTCCCTCCCAACGCCCCGAGTGGATTTGGAGCCCTCCCTCCCAATGCCCCAGGTGGATTTGGAGCCCTCCCTCCCAACGCCCCGAGTGGATTTGGAGCCCTCCCTCCCAATGCCCCAGGTGAATTTGGAGCCCTCCCTCCCAACGCCCCGAGTGGATTTGGAGCCCTCTCTCCCAAGGCCCCAGGTGAATTTGGAGCCCTCCCTCCCAACGCCCTGAGTGGATTTGGAGCCCTCCCTCCCAATGCCCCAGGTGAATCTGGAGCCCTCTCTCCCAACGCCCTGAGTGGATTTGGACCCTTCTCTCCCAATGCCCCAGGTGAATTTGGAGCCCTCTCTCCCAACGCCCCGAGTGAATTTGGAGCCCTCCCTCCCAAGGCCCCAAGTGGATTTGGAGCCCTCCCACCCAAGGCCCCAAGTGGATTTGGAGCCCTCTCTCCCAAGGCCCCGAGTGGATTTGGAGCCCTCTCTCCCAAGGCCCCAGGTGAATTTGGAGCCCTCCCTCCCAACGCCCCGAGTGGATTTGGAGCCCTCTCTCCCAATGCCCCGAGTGGATTTGGAGCCCTCCCTCCCAACACCCCGAGTGGATTTGGAGCCCTCTCTCCCAAGGCCCCAGGTGAATTTGGAGCCCTCCCTCCCAACACCCCGAGTGGATTTGGAGCCCTCTCTCCCAACGCCCCGAGTGGATTTGGAGCCCTCTCTCCCAATGCCCCAGGTGAATCTGGAGCCCCCCTCGCACCTCTTTGCTGCCATCAGGATCCGTGTCGCTGCTGAAATCCTCCGTGTTGAGGTTCTCGAAGTCGGACTCGCCCACGGCGATGGGGACGCGCACGGTGAGGTTGGGGTTGTTGATGAAGGACATGTGGTCCTCGTCGATGATGTATTTCTCCACGCTGCTCCCGATGCCACTGGTGGTGCCGTTGCCGTTCTTGAGGAAGTCGATGTCGCGGTTGATGTCGGCCCCGGTGTGGTTGGCGATGCAGTTCACCTTCTTGTCGTACAGCTCGTCCAAGGGTTTCACCTCGTCGGCCTCTCTCTGCTTGAAGTGGGTCTGCATGAACTCCCTGACCTTGGCCTTGGTCCAGGCAATGCCCTTCTTGATGCGGATCACCGAGATCTGCAGGTTGTTCATCTCCCCGTCGTCGTCCGTGGCTGCCAGGTTGTCTGCGCTGAAGGAGCTCAGCAGCAAGGCCAAGAACAGGTTCAGCACCTGAAAGGGAAGAGCTGATGCTGGACTGACACACAAAGGGGGTATTCCCAAAGCTGAGCAGAGCCCTCAGCACCCATGCCCTGCTGATGGGGCAGAGCTGTCTCCAAACGCCAGCTCTGGTGTCCCACAACTCATCCAGGTGCCCAGGTTCAAGGTATGACCCCCTGATGCTGCAAAAAGTTCCCTGAACAGGGACCCTGGTGCAGCTCTGAGGAGTCCCAGGGGTCCAGGGCAGGTAGAGGGGTGCCTGGATCGAGCCCCTTGCAGGATCTGGACTGCAGATGTCAGAGAGGGATTTAATCCTCACAGGATTTAAATTCAGCCTTACTGATTTAGTCCCACCTCTGCCTCAAAGAAAATGGAGAAAATCTTGGCATTTTGAGTGATCACTCCCAGCTCTACTTCCTCACCCACATTTAGTGACCGTCCCCCGTATTTTATCAAAACCCTTTGGCAAGACAGGACCTCTCAGAGAGAGCTCACAACTACTTTGAAGAATTTTGACTGTTCATGTGACTTCATTCTTGCTCACATTTTCCTCCACAGACTTTTCTTCATGAAATTTAAGGCCAGAAGGAAGCATCATGATCTAGTCCAACCTCCCACACAACAGGCCGTGCAGTTTCACAGCCCATTCCTGCACACAACAGCACCTCATGACTGAGCCAGTGGGCAGGTTTTAGAAGAAACCTCCATTCCTCATTTTAACACTTCAGGACGTTCCCCTGTGCACCAAATCATTTTGTTTTCTGGCAATTAAAATGCCAGGTTTTGTTTCTTTTAGCTTCTTTTTCCCGTCATATCTGTGCACTTTGACTGAGGCTTTTATACCTTCATCTTTTCTTGCAAAATGCTTCATTTACAGGTGACTGTTTAAGGTCCTCATCAAGCAAAAAAAACATCTTTAATCAAAGATTAAAGGTATTAAAGGTTACACAAAGATTAAAACATCTTTTGTGCTACCAAAATCTGCTGATTAATAGCTCAAAGGCCAAGAGGGACCTCCACAGAGCAGGAAGAGACTCACAAACATCACTCCCTCATGCTGGGGGTCTCCCCAAGTCCTACCCCATCCAGAGGCAACCAAGAAAGCCCATCAGTAACCATTTACTGACCACTAAATTTCCGATGACCATGACCATCATGAAGACAATCAAGCACATGGCCTGTCCTGCCACTTCCATACAATCCCACATGGTCTCAATCCACTCCCCACACAACACACGGAAGACAATAAGGAAGGAGTGGAAGAAATCGTGCATGTGCCAGCGGGGTAGCTCACAGTCCGAACTGATCTTGCAGACACACTCCTTGTAGCTTTTGCCAAACAGCTGCATTCCCACCACGGCGAAGATGAACACGATGATGGCCAGCACCAAGGTCAAATTCCCCAAGGCACCCACTGAGTTACCAATGATTTTTATCAGCATGTTCAGAGTGGGCCAGGACTTGGCCAGTTTGAAGACTCTCAGCTACAAAAGAAACCACCAAAACAAACAAATCTTAAGCAAAGAGGAAAATAAAGCAGAACTTCCTAAACAACAACCATCTTGTGTTTTACATAAAGGTAAGTCCATGCTTCTGCTACTGAGGTTACACAGGGAGCAGAGAATGCTTAATTCTTCTGGAAAGTTTGGCTTGAGTATTTTGTACTTTTGTAACCAGTTATTCCACACACACTGACCTCCCTTCCCAAAGGAAAAGTCACCCTTCCCTGCCCAAACATAACAACCCGCTGCTCAGATTTCATAAAGAGCAATCCTGAAGAAAGCAGAGATCATAAAAAATGGCACCACTCAATCTCTGTCCTCCCCAAACCCAGAAAAAAAGTGATCTTCCCTTGTCCTATGTAAATGGGAAAATTCCTTATGTGAGGGGAAGGGCTGGAACTCCATCAGGGAAGGGAAAAGGTTCTTCCCCTGGTTGGGCACTGTCCAGGGTCCCCAGGGCATGGTCACTACCCCAGGGCTGCCACAGCTCAAAGGATGTTTGGACAACACTCCCAAGGATGCCAGGGTGGGATTGTTGGGGTGTCTGTGCAGGGCCAGGAGCTGCACTGGATGTTCTTTGTGGGTCCCTTCCAACTAAGGACACGCCATGATTCTGTGATTCTAAGCTCTACAATAATAACACTGAAAAAGAGCTGGAATTTGGAATACCAATCGGAAAGATCGCAGCACGGAAAGTCCCTCCACATCTGCCAGACTCAGCTCCATTAAACTCAGGGAGACAATAAACCCATCAAAGATGTTCCAGCCTTCTTGAAAATAATAGTATGGATCCATTGCAATGAGCTTCAGGAACATTTCTGCTGTGAAAATCCCAGTGAAAACCTGGAACGGGGAGGAGAGACAGACAAAGAACAGACAAAGAGTAATTTTTAACTGATTTTCCGATCTTCAGGCTAAGACTCGACAATGTATTTGATTCAAAGCCCAAGCCCACATAATACTCCAGGCATCCCAGCAGGAGCAGACCTGTGGGGAGCATTTAGCAGACTTCCTTACCAGATTTCCTACAGAGAGCACGTGCTCGAACTCGGGGGTCATGGGGTGGTGCTCCATGGCCATGAACAACGTGTTCAGCACGATGCAGATGGTGATGGCCAAGTCAACAAAAGGATCCATGACAATTAAATTCACAATCTCCTTCAGCTTCATCCAGTATGGGTGGCATTCCCAGATCAGGAAGGTATTGGCAAATTTGTACCAGCAAGGGGGACATTTCCTCTGGGACTCTTCCAGCTCTGCAGGTACAAAACAAAACAGAGCTCAGGTTTTATCTCTGAGGCCGAAGAATTACAAAACTGTGAATTTTGTGGAAATGGCCATGGAGGTAACACGAGAGAAGAGCTGGGTCAAGTTTGTGGGCAGGCTGGACATCAGGAGGAAATTCTTCATGGAAAGGGTGGTCAGGGAGGTTTGGAGTCCCCATGCCTGGGCATGTCCATGGAATGACAGGACGTGGCACTTGGTGCTCTGGTCTGGGTGACAAGGTGGGGATTGGTCACAAGTCAGACCCAACGACCTTGGAGCTCTTTCTCAACCTCAAGGATTCTTGGATTCTGGGATTTCATGATTTTACTGAGCTCCAGAACTTCTCCTTTGTCCCTACACAACACCTGCACCAGGTCACCAGAACTGCAGTTCTAACCCTGTGCTTCAGCCCCACCAGGATGATTCAATGCAAATTATTCCAAATGAAGGACTATATTTAACTCAGAACTGATCAAGGTAAAGCAGTTAAAACCAAAGTTACAGATTCCAAACTGCCTTTGCTGCCAGTTTTTAAATAACCGAGATGAATTCTGTGCTGAACACAGACACAGGCTAAAAGAGGAAAGAGGTGACATAATGCTGCAAAGGATTTTCAACAGGAATAACCTGATTAAGACTAACTACATCCATTTACAGAAATCAAACACAGAAATGCTGTGTCCATTTCTTTTTTTCTTTTTTACACTGGCTTATCTCAAGTGCTTAGGAAAAAAATACAAATGCAGAGTTGTCCCCATTTGTTGTTGACTTGCTGGTTCCAGTCAGGCCATGCAGCTGTGCACCCTCACCTTTTATTTTTTATGGGAAGGGAAAGGACCACGGTGGTCTCCTTCCCATTGGTTCTCTGGTTGCTTAGTATTTAGTTGCCTTGGAATTTCTGAAGTTAAAAAGAGGCCCGTGGCACTGGAGCCCGTAGGCGTTTGCGCAGGAGGGGAGCGGCAGCAAAACCCTGCTCTGTTTCTAAGTATATTTAGTTTTCTTACAATTTTATTGCAGGAGACAGCAGGAATTTGAGATCATCAACTGCATGTGGCTGCTGTTCATGAATTCTTGCTGGCTCCTGCATGACATATTGGGAAATCTCATCTCCTCCATGTGCTGTCCATTCCAGAATTCCCACCAGCCAACAGCCCCTTTCTCTTCTGACAGCTGTCACATTGCAGCTCCCAGTGCAGCTCCAATCCTTCTCTCCCACGGCCTGGAGCAAAGGAAGGTCTCTCCAGTTCTTGGAGATGACAGGAGACAGAACACTCAGACCTGACACTGCCTTATTCCTCTGATCTCCACACTGCATTCTCTTAATTGTAAAGTTACAACTCTTTTGTTGCCTTTACCTCCATCTCTGTGCAATTTGGATGCCAAAACTAGGTAAAATAAAGTTTAATAAATATTTATTTATTAATAAAGATGTAAAAGAAGCAGATTTAAGCAAAACCATGCATGAATATGTACTGCTCTGAAGCAGGGGGAGTTGAACTCCACGAGACCAGGTTGCTCCAAGCCTTGTCCAACATGACCCTGGACACTTCCAGGAATGGGGCAATTTCTCTGGACAACCCTACCCTCACAGGGAAGAATTTCTTGCCAATATCCCATCCAACTCTACTCTCTGCCAGTGGGAAGCCATTCCCTGTGTCCTGTCCCTCCAGCCCTTTGTCCTAAGTCCGTCTCCAGCTCTCTTGGAGCCCCTTTAGGCACTGGAAGGGGCTCAAAAGTGTCCCTCTAATCCCCAAATCACACCTACCCTCAACAAGGGTGTTGGTCAACCCAGTCATGACGCTGTTGGTCCGATCCTTCCTTCCATAGGATGCATTCACCTGATCCATTGAGACCAAGAGAGACCCACCAGGCTTCTTCCTAATTTCAATCTCAGTGGTACCCTGAAAAATTCAGATGATGATTAATACAGACTTGGGTCTTCTCTCTTACCCACTCTCAGCCCAGAAATGTAGCACTTAGTCTGCATTTCCATATTCTGTATTTTCTATATTCTGTGCATCCCTCTGTCCTTCCCACCTTCCTACAATATGCAAGTAGTCTAATCAAAACTCAAGCCCTTTTTTTCTGTTGGGTTGGACCAGTGCTCTACAGCCTTAGACAAATTACAGACTGCATTTTAGAGAACATTTCTAATCACATACAATGTCATTAATTCTCTGTACTAGAACCAAACAGATGGGCATGCTGGTCAGACCACATTGGTCAGACCATGCTGGCCAGACCATGCTGGTCAGACCACACTGGTCAGACCATGCTGGTCAGTCCATGTTCGGCTGACCATGCTTGGCTGACCAGAACACGCTGCTCAGACCACGCTCAGCAGACCAGACCATGCTGCTCAGACCAGACCATGTTTGTCTGACCATGCTGTCCAGACCATGCTGTCCAGACCATGCTGCTCAGACCACGCTCAACAGACCAGACCATGTTTGTCTGACCACGCCGTCCAGACCATGCTCATCTGTCCAGACCATGCTGCTCAGACCACGCTCAGCAGACCAGACCATGCTGCTCAGACCGTGCTGCTCAGACCAGAACATGTTTGTCTGACCATGCTGACCAGACCATGCTGCTCAGACCACACTCAGCAGACCAGACCATGCTGATCAGACCACGCTCAGCAGACCAGACCATGCTGCTCAGACCATGCTGCTCAGACCAGACCATGTTTGCTTGACCATGCTCAGCAGACCATGCTCATCTGTCCAGACCATGCTGACCAGACCATGCTGACCAGACCATGCTCATCTGTACAGACCATGCTGACCAGACCATGCTGCTCAGACCATGCTGCTCAGACCATGCTGGTCAGGCCATGTTTGGTTGACCATGCTGACCAGACCATGCTGACCAGACCATGCTTATCTGTCCAGACCATGCTGACCAGACCATGCTGCTCAGACCATGCTGCTCAGACCATGTTTGGTTGACCATGCTGACCAGACCATGCTGACCAGACCATGCTTATCTGTCCAGACCATGCTGACCAGACCATGCTGCTCAGACCATGCTGCTCAGACCATGTTTGGTTGACCATGCTGACCAGACCATGCTGACCAGACCATGCTGCTCAGACCATGCTGCTCAGACCATGCTGCTCAGGCCATGTTTGGTTGACCATGCTGACCAGACCATGCTGAGCAGACCATGCTGCTCAGACCATGCTGGTCAGGCCATGTTTGGCTGACCATGCTGACCAGACCATGCTGACTAGACCATGCTGACTAGACCATGCTCATCTGACCAGACCATGCTGAGCAGACCAGCCTGCGCTCAGCAGCTACCTCGGGCAGGATGCGGCCCCCAGGCATGCTGGAGGGTGGCCCCCCGATGAGGGACACGACGCCGTTGCAGTCCACGGTGCTGTTCCTCTTGATGCTGCGGCGCAGCGTGGGGAAGATGCGCGAGGAGCGGCTGCCCTGGCTGTAGCCGCTGTAGCCGCTGTAGCTGCTGCGCCGGTCGCGGCCCCGGATGGGGATGAAGAGCGAGTCCCTCCTGCCCTCGCTCTCCTCCACCGTGCTGTGCTCGTCGTCTGCAAACTCGTTCTCCGAGCCTGGGTCGCGGAAGCGCCCCTTGTAGCTGAAGATGCTGCTCTTGCTGTTGTGGCGGGACAGGAAAGGGGAGCCCGGGATGCTGAGGAGAGACTGGAGGAGGAAGAGGAGGACAGGGTGAGTGTTGCAGCTCTCTGGCCACAGAGAGAAACAGACAACTTTCCCAGGCATCGTTCTGGGAAAGTCACTGAGAAGATCAGAGGAAAGAATGAGAAACAATTCTTTTCTTAACCTGCTGCACCAGGTGTTTGTGAACGTGTGGAATGCGTTATGGAGATCTGCTTACCAAAGGGTGGTTCTTAATTAGGCAGTGGTGATGGTGTTTTGATTGGAGGACCAATTAGGTCCAGCTGTATTGTAACTGTCTATAATAAAGTATGGGTTTCTTAATAAAGGAAATAATCAGCCTTCTGTCATACATGGAGTCTATGTCAGTTATTACCCAGCAGGGACCTGTTTGCCATGACACTGCAGTAAGGTGGAAAAATGATAAAGAAAGCCCTCTCAAAATCAGGCCTTCTCTGGCTGATTTTAGAAGTCATTTCTTCTTTCTTTTAGAAGTCATTTCTTCTAAGCCAAGCTAGCATTTTGCAGTTCCCATATGAAAGTAATCCTGTTGTGAGCAGTTTGTTAATAAAACAAATCTATTCCTGGGTCAAAATCAACTGGCACCTGTATAAACTCTTTAGATAGAAACTACACTGTTAGACTTAACTCTACACTGTAAATTAGAAAAATTAAAATTATCTCTCACAAGCAACCTTCCCTGCACGTACACACTGAGGGTTTGATTGACCAATCCATGCAGCATAACAACTTTTGCCCTTGGACACTTCCAGGAATGGAGCAGCCACAGCTTCTCTGAGCAACCTGTGCCAGGACCTCTCCACCCTCACAGCAGGGAATTTCTTCCCAATACCCCATCCAGCCCTGTCCTCTGCACTAGGGAGCCACTGCCCCTTTTCTGGCACTCCAGGTCTTTGTAAATGGTCTCTGTCCATCTGTTTCCCTCCCTCTCCAGGCCTGCACAGACCATCACCCCTCACTCCTTGGCTGCCCTGTGAGAGCTGCTCACTCCTGGCTGGTTGAGCTGTCTCAGAGGAGGAGTTACCTGGCTGGATTCCTCAGGAACAATTCCTGCCGGGGGAAGTGTGTGTGAGAGTCATCAGCTTGGGCTCTAAGTGCTCTCCTGACCCAAGACAGTTCAGGACAGTGGGTAGAACGCTTGAGGTGCCAACAGGAAACCAAACAGAATATTATCCTGACCTCAATCACAAACATTAGTGAAGGAACAGAAAGCTACCTGGTTCATGATGGAAAATTTCCTTCCCAGCCTGTTATCTGGCAGCCTGAATGCTTTCCTCCTCATGCCATCCTCAGATTCTGACTTGAACACCTTCTCATTGTCACACTTCTCATCTCCCTCTGACAGCTCCTTGTCCTTCCGCTTCTTCCTCCTGTTCCGACGCTCCTTGGCACTCTTGGAACTGAGCTTGGAAATCTCGGAGGAGCTCCGGGACATCCTCCCCCCACCATCATCTTCCACAGCATCTTCAGACACCGTCCCTGCCGAGGTGACCATGGCAGCAGCCTGAGGGTGCAGGCAAGGCAAGGAAAAATAAATCACATCTTTCCACCATTAACGCTCCATTTTCTGCTTGAAGAAAGAGTTTGGCTTAATGCGCCTGAGTAAAAGACTTTGGGGCAGGACTGAGAGGTTTATTCTCTCCTTGGAATAAACTCACAGTCAGAATTTGTTAGAATTTTTATAGTCTGCTTGTGTAGGTAGTAAAATGAGCTTCTCTGGCAACCTGGGCCAGGGCCTCACCACCCTTACAGAGAGGAATTTCTTTTTTTCTCACCTGTGCTTCTTCCTGCTGCTTTTTCAATTGTTCCAACATGGCCTTGAATTCTGCCTCTTTCTGCTCTGCCTCCTCCAGGGTCGCCTGGTTCTGCTCCTCATAGGCCATGGCCACCACAGCCAAAATCAGATTCACCAGGTAGAAGGATCCCACAAAGATCACCAGCACAAAGAAGATCATGTAGGTTTTTCCTGCCGCTCGTAAAGTCTGCAAGTGGAAAAGAATGGCAGAGGGATTAGAAAAGGGAAAAAAGAGCAACTCTAGGCTTCCCTGACACGAGATGCAAGAGCTGATCCCAAGTTTCTTGACCTGAATGTTTCTAAGAAAATCCAGCAGTGCTGAATATTCCAGAACTCAGCATTTTCTCTGCACATTCCTTAGCCATGAACACAAAAGGTGACATCCACCTTCCTCCCTTTAAGGGAGCATCCAAACTGGAAAGAATTCAGAGGCACAGTGTGAAACCCAATGCTCAGGCTCCCTTAAAACAAACCAAATCAAGAAAAAGCTGCTTCAGCAAGGTCCCTAAAGCACCCTCAGGTCAGGAGAAAACTCTGTGCCCTCCAAAGAGCCTGAGCACCCTCTGTGAGCAGAGCTGAATGCTCACAACCACTGCAGCCAGTGCTAAGGCTCCTCCCAAATTAATTCACAGCTCAGCTGGACCTACCATCCCTTCTGGACTTAAAAGTCCATTATTGTCCTGCTGACAATAATGTCCCCCTTCCTCCCCCCAGAAAACCTCACTGTGAAGCTTTACTTGCACTCTTTTGGAGAGAAGGAATAAAACAAAGCTTCTCACATTTCCCTTTCCTGTTTTACCCCCAGATTTTCCCCACGTACAACACCAAGCAAAGTGTTTACTTACTAATTGATACAAGTTTTCCCAAAAGTCCTGAGTCATAAGGCGAAATAAAGCCAGAAAGGCCCAGCTGAAGGTGTCAAAGCTGGTGTAGCCGTAGTTGGGATTCCGTCCTGCCTTCATGCACGTGTATCCCTCTGGACATTGGCTGGGGAGGGACAGCAGCCAGGTCAGGGCTCACTCTCCCAAAAACCAGCAGCTCTTTCCATGTAATTGAAGCTCAGCAGACAAGGACACAGGATTTCAGGCAAGCCCTGCTCTCCCTGTCCTACAGAAATGCGACGCTGCAAGGCGCAGCTTTTCCCTAAGCCTGAGCCCAACGCAGGAGCTTGGGCCAGAAGGGTCTTTGGGGTGGAAAACCAACAGCACATGGCAAGTTCCCACTTCTGAGCCTCCATCCACCCTCCTCTGACTGGACTCAGAGGGAAATAATGCCACTGGCAACCACTGGTGGCAAGAGCTGCCTGACAGGGAAAATGTCCCTTACATTGCATCACCAATGGATTCATAATTAGATGAAGAAATTTGAAACCTGGTGAAGTAACACCAGAACCAACAGAGGAAGAACAGGGAATATTCCAAAGGTTTTTCCAGCTTTAGGTAACATCAGGGATAACTGATTGTTAAGTGAAGCTCAAACTGATTGTTAATGAAGCTCAACACTCACCCTGCATCTGAGCTGTTACCACACAGCAAAGGGTCGGGGGCGCCAGGAATGGTGTAAAAATTTGCTGAAGATGAAAAAGAAGAGGTTACACTCACACACATATGCAGTTATAGGATTTAACAGACTATAACACTATTAAAACCTTCACTTAAAAGACCCCCAAAAGTACTGCTGAGAAATTTATCAGTAAAAATATACTTTGGACTAATTATTTAGCTAAAAGAGCACATCCAAATCCTTCCAAAGGATGAATTCAACTAGGAACATCTCAACAAGGTCAGATCCAAAACAAAAAACCTGAAAAACTTCTGCACACAGGATTTTTACTGTGAAAACCAGACACACCACAGCATGAGCCATGTTGGAACTCCTGCACTGAGCCATGTCAGGAGATTTTAGAGACCCTCAGTGTAGAAATACCTACACACATTGTTGGTGTATTCCTCCCAGTCGAAGCCCCTGGAGCCATTATCCAGGAAGGTCTCGTTCACGTTAATTGGCCAAATCACACACTTGTTCCTTAAATTGCCCATGAACAGCTGGAGCCCAATGAGGGCAAAGACACTGAGACAGAAAACTGTCAGGATCATCACATCCGACAGCTTCTTCACAGACTGGATCAGGGCACCCACGATGGTCTTCAAGCCTGTGGAGAAGGAAACAAGACTAGAAATCACTCCTGTAGAAGGAAAACACACTGAAAATCCAGATTAATACAGTACCTTGGAGTGACTCTACTCTGGGAAAGGTTGTGGCTATGAATGGTGGAGGTTCCTGGGAACAAGCGTGTGTGCTCAGGATTTCCAGCCAGTACAACACTGGGATGGAGGCAAGGGTTGGTCAGAACAAACCAAAATCCCCATGTTTGTCCCTGAGAGTGCCTGAGCCTTGCAGCAGGACTGCAGAACGTGGGGAATCACTTCCCCCCAGACACAAGGTTTGTCAAATGAGGATCAAATTGGGATTTGTTGCCATGAAAATGCTCGTGGGCTCGCTGAGCTGTGTTCGAGCCGAGCTCGCTGGCACAGGCTGCAACAACTCACAGAGATCAAATACCTTGAACTCTCCACATCTTGGGTTTCTCCTGCTCAACTGAACTGCCTCAGCACTTCCCCTCCCTTGCAGGAGCAGAATCTTCCCTTTCAGAAGTGGCTTTGCTTACAGCCAGGGCAGGGCTTCACCGACAGCATCAGTGCTTTGAGATTTACTGAGGCCACTGGGATCATTACCAGGTTCCAGATCAAAAATAAGAAATTCCAAAAGGAATCCTGCTGGTTTCCCACACCAGTCTGGTCTGTGAGAGGCAGAACTCGTGAGTGGGGACAACTCAGAATTAATTTGAAGGTGACAGGTCTAAGCTAGCTAGAATTTTGGATGCAGAAACAACACTGAATTAGGCTCCTTCAGTCAGCCTTTCTGGTGTGAAATAGGATGATTCTGTGGTTTATAAATGAGCAGTGAAGGGAGGAAGGAGAAAAAAAAATCACTACTGGATTTGGGGTCAGTCAGATCCAAGGTTTCAGCTGAGACCACATGAACATTTTGCAATAAATCCTGGAGCAGAAACCTTGGTCCCTCCCAACCTCCTCCTAAAAAACCCTTGTAGACCAACAGAGGTTAGAACCATCCCAGGAACATAAAGCTTCCAAAACAAACAGTTGCAGACACATTCCTCATAAAAATTCCATTTTGAAGTGTCATTTACTCCCATCATCCAAACTTTCCATGGATTTTCCAACCCAGAGCAGGATTTTGCTGTTGTGGCAGACACATCACCCCCAGCACCTCTTGCCATGCTCATCCCACGGCTCTGCTCTGCACATGCACCAGCACCTGGGCTCCTGCTTTGGATGCTGCTCTCTCTCAGGTGTGCCAGGAGAAGTTTGGAACCAGGACAGGACTGGCAGCAGGAAAGATCCCAGTGCAAGGACTGGGAACACTTCAACAAACACATCTCCAACAACTTCCAGCTGCAGCCACCACCCCATGCTCCCTGGGTCCAGGTTTCCCTGGATCCTGTGGAATGCAGGTGTGACCCAGGTATGTCCCCACGTGGCAATTAAAATACAAGAACTCAAGTGCCAATATGGAAAATTTCTTGAGACCATCAGGGTTTCATACAGGTTTTCCACCAAAAAAAGGGATATTTTGGTGGTTCAGCTCATGGGTGTCACAGTTTGCTCCTGTCACACAGATCCATAGAGAGCATAGAATTTTGCCCATGGCATGTCAAATTCTGCTGGTATTTCCCATTTTTATCTTGTCTCAAACACATCTTAATTCCAGTTATTGACAGAAGGTGTAAATGGCACTCAAAACACTGAAATGAGCTTCTCAGTAGCTCAGCACAGAGTTAAAATTCCCATTCCATGTGCTGAAGCAGAAGGGGAGCCCCTTTATATTTTAATATTGAGTGTATTCTAAAATCACCTTCTCCTTGTGAAATGACAGTGGTAAAACCCATAAAGAGCACTTTATGCTTTCATATTAAATAACCCAAAAGGCCAGTTATTCAAATGCTTTACACTCCTCCTGCTGTCACAAAATGGAGGGGGCCAAGATTTGTGCTGCAGAAACACACCTGGACAACCCTCCCCCAAAAATGGATACAAACCCCAAAATTTTTGCCATTTCAGGTGTGTTCAGTGTCCCCAACACCCAAACAGGATCTCCTTGGCTGTGTGTGGCAAATTACCCCTTTGAGTCAATCAAAATATGCAGCAAATTGTCCCTCTAATAAAAATTACATCAAAAATGTGCTGAACTTAGAAGGGCTCAGTCCCAATCCCTGCCATTTGAAATAAAACTCCATTAAGTTTTGGATTCTATGGAGAGAATGATCCAAAAGCGAGCTGTTCTGCTCCCCTCCACGGGAACACAAGGCATGCTGTGACACAGCCAGCAATCAGCTCCTGAAAGCTGCCATCATCTCCACATTGCTAGAATTAAGAAAGCAAAACACAGGCAAAACTGGTTTGACATCAATGTTCCTCCTCTGAGCAAGCCAGAGCTCTCTGGAGCAGGCTGAGAGAACGACAACCACCCCTCAGACCCACTCCTCACAGCAATTCCCAAAGGTCTTTTGCTCTTGAATATCACCAGGCATGGAGGAAGGCTCAGTAGGAACATCACCCCAGCATGTTCTCAATGGGTGCAAGGAAAGCAGGTGCCACGTAGGAGCATCACCATCACCACCATCATCATCATCATCATCATGCACAACAGGCAGGTCCAGCTGATGGGGTTGGCAGTCTGGGATGGGACAAAAGGGATGAGCCCTACAACTCCACAGGTTGGTGCCTGGTAGCCTGAGAAAGAACCAGCACTGCAGGATCAGGGAATGCATGAGAGAACAAACCACAAAGGAACTGGGACCAAAACTCATGGAGGAGTTATTTCAGGTGCCTACCTCGAAATAGGCAGAGCACCTGGAATCCAGAAACCTGGAGATGACTGAGTGTCTGTAAGACCTCAGCCTTCAGCTTGGCCTCAGAATTAGGGGCACTTCTGAGGAACAATGAGCATGAAGCTTTTCTGTACAAGAATTCAGGATCAGGAAGTGTTCCAGGCCAGGCTGGACAGAGCTGGGATTAAACTGGTCTAGTGGAAGGTGTTCCTGCCCATGGCAGGAGGTGGAACAAGATGAGCTTTAAGGTCTCTCCCAAGCCAAACCAGACTGGAATTCTGTGATTCTCAGTCCATAATGTCTCCATGGTGTCCCAAAGGAAGGGCCACTGCTCACTCTGTGACACCCAGCTGAGTTACAAGTCCAGAAGCAGCTTTGGGAAAGGTGATCCTGACAAGTCCAGCTCTGGAGTGGCACAGGAAATGGGCAAAAAGGTTTTAATATTAGTTGGGGTTTGCTCAGTTGCTTTATAAAATAACTCCTAAAGCAACTCCAAAACCACTGACAATAACAGAGTGAATCCCTGAGCCAGAAACTGTTCAGCCTGAAGAGGAGCCTGATCCTTTTCCTCTGGAATTAAACTTTAAAGCCTGGCTTTAGTCTCAGAGATCAGTACAAAATGTGCATACAAAGGGACAAAAAAATATGGAGTAACAGCCTGTCCATCCCATAATTTGATGGCCCAGGAGCCTTGATTTCAAACTGCTTTGTTACACAGACTGCAAATCCCATCCAAAGAATCCCAGTGCCATTTCTGAGGAATGAGCAGTGCAAGAGGGGAGGGGAAATACAGAGAGGAGACACACACAAGCCCAGCCTTTAATGCTGAATGGTTCTCACCTGGAATTACAGAGATAGTTTTCAAAGCTCGGAGAACTCTGAAAGTTCTCAATGCTGAGACATTCCCAAGGTCCACAAACTCTGTGACATATCTGCAATGAGGGAGGTCACACACAAAAAACACCATGACAATACACACACCAAAATAAAACAACAACTACAGACAAAGCAATACATCACTCACAGGGGCCTGTACCCGACAGCTAAACACCAACCGGGGCCGCCTTACCTGGAATTACAGAAATAGTTTTCAAAGCTCTCAGAACCCTGAAAGTGCGCAGAGCTGAAACATTGCCTAGGTTTACAAACTCTGTTATATACCTGCAGAATTAAACCAGAGTTAATGGCACCGTTGGGGTCACCTTCCTTTGCACAAATTGTCTGCTTGTAGGAAACAGCTTGTGATTTAAAATGCTTCAGAATTGGCATTGAAGAGAGAAAGAGAGACACAGGTGCAGGGGTAAAATGTGGTTTAAGTCTCTCTGCTCCTCAAGCAGGTACATGGTTGGATACCCATCCTCACCTGGAATCATGGAATGTCCTGAGCTGGAAGGGACTCACAGGGATCATCAGTGCAGCTCCTGGCCCTGCACAGACACCCCAGCAACCCCACCCTGGGCATCCCTGGGAGTGCTCCTGGAGCTCTGGCAGCCTCAGGGGCTGTGCCCATTCCCTGGGGAGCCTGGGCAGTGCCCAGCACCCTCTGGCAGAAGAATCTTTCCCTGGTTTCCCTCCCCTGGCAGAGCTGCAGTGGTTTCCTGGTGTCCTGTCCCTGGTCACAGGGAGCAAAGGTCGGAGCTGCCCCTCGGGATGAAGCTGCAGCCCCCAATGAGTCTCCCCTCAGTCTCTTCTCCAGCTGAGCAAACCCAGAGCCCTCAGCCACTCCCCGAGACCCTCCTGACCCTGCTTTGGACCCTCTCCAACAGCTTCAGATGTTTTTCATGTCGTGGTGCCCCAAACTTCACACAGTCCTGGACAGAATTTGGAATTTTGAATCCCTACAGAAGATGGCAATTGCAAAAATGCCAAATATTTGAGGAGATTTGGTGACACCACCCTGACCAACCCTGGCTAGTGGGAAATGTCCCTGCCCATGGCAGGGGGTGGGACTGGAGGAGCTTTAAGGTCCCTTCCACCACAAACCAATCCATGATTCCATGACTGTACCTCAGATCAGGGGTTTCAGGTATATTTGCTTCACTTCATGTTTTTAAGAAAACATAATCATCTTCTGTTTTGATTAACATCCTTCCATTTAATTAGCATCCTTCATTTTAATTAGCATCCTCCATTTTTAATCCTTTATGCTTCAATGTCTGTTTGTGAGCCACAGGAAGGTTTGATTCTCTTTTTCCAAGCAGATAAACCCAAGGTGCAAAGGGAAGAAGAGGCTTAGTGCAAAGCAACAGGGTTATATTTTACCCCAGCTTAGAGAATATTTCCTCTGTGCCGTGTGGGGAGAAACTCGGTATGAAAAAGCACAGAACATTCAAGATTTTTCCTGCTGCAGAAAGGCCTCAAGGGCTTCAAAAAACTCTTAGTGTGGTTTAAATAATGTCCTTGACACAAAAAGAATTGTACAGAGCCTACAGGCAAAGCCTGGCCTCTGGAAAGGAAAGGGTTACAATCCCCACGGGGGGATTTGGGACACTCCTTGCAGACCAATGCCTTAAAACTGGTGGGATTTGGTAATTTCTGGAGGGATGAAGGGATTGCTGATTGCCAGGTGGGGTTTGGTCTGTGTGCACCCACACTGGGAGCTCACACTGGGTTCAGGGTGTGTTCCTGATGTGACTCACACACACCCATGATCCTCAGCATCAGCCCAATCCAGCACAAGAGAAAATAAACCAGGAAGGAAAATCAAATGTCTCCTTTCTGACACTGCAGCTTCGTGGGAAATGGGTTAATAATGGCTTATTAACAGCTTATTAATGGGTTAATCACAGTCCAGCCTCCAGTCACAGCCCAAGGAAGGAGTGGTAGAGACTGGAATTTGAAGATATTTGCTTCCTATGCTGATCTGTCCCGCTGGTGCATGAACCACCTAAAATCTTGTATTAATCAAGGCAATTTTCAGAAAATCCTATATTTTTTTTTGCAGTAGCAACTCCACTAACTCCATACTGTTGCAGTTTTGAGCTAAAATCCCACCAGGCTAAAACTTTCCTTGGAAAACTCAAGGAGGTTCATTGAAGTTTTACTTGATCTTTTTTTTCCTTATAAACCTTCTCTTTCACTAAGGCCTCGTTCCCTCCCAGGCACAGAAATCCCTGGAAAAACACAACTTACGCCATCATGATGACACTGAAATCCAGCCAGTTCCAGGGATCCCTCAGGAAGGTGAAGCCATCTATACAGAAACCTCTGGCAATGATTTTCACGAGTGATTCAAACGTATAAATCCCAGTGAATGTGTACCTGGGACGAGGAAATGTCATTTTAGTAGTGGAAAAAAAAGGTGAATTGGAAAGACTTTGGTTTAAATAAAAGGTGCCAAAAGATAAAAGGAAAAAAAAAAAACCACTAAAAACCAAACCAAAACAAAACTGAAAAAAAAACCCCAGAAAAAAACCACAAAAAACCACAAAAAATCCAAAAACCAGACCAAAACAAAACAAAAGCAAAAATAAAGAAACCACAAAAAACCCACAAAACCCACAAAAAAAAAAAAAAAACATGGGGAGCATGCAAAAAAAGCACTGGGAGGAACAGGGTCCTCAAAGAAACAAACTCAGCATTTTGGGAGGTTCTTACAAACACATATTTGATACTTAAATGCAACAATTCCTACTTACTCCACATTCTTTGACCATTCTGGTGGGTTACTAAAAGTCATGAATACACAGTTGGTCAAAATAGTGCACATAATGATCATGCTAAATACTGTGGGACAGAGTCAAGGAGCAAAGGGACACACGGTGACTCTTTAAATCCCCTTAAACTCCCCAAAGGTCACTGGCTGAAGGAAAATCCAATCATTTCCAGGCTATTCTCTGTGGGCTGCTAATATTTCCCAGTAGTCCTAGGAAATAAGATTATTTCTATTTTTAATGTATTGTATTACATACAATATCTATATGCTGTATACACTGCATTATATATAATATTTATACACTATATACTATTTATAGACTATATACTATATATTTTAATATACTGTATTATATACACTATTTATATACTATATATCAAAAATACTATGGTTTTGATATATAGTATATAAATAGTATGTATAATACAGTATATTAAAATATATAGTAATATATACACTGCATATAATATTATATACACTGCATTATATAAAATATACTATATAAATATTGTAAACATAAATATTTACTATATATTTTATATACTGCATTATATACTGTATTATACTATTTATATACTACATAACATATATACTATATAGCTATATATACATATATAGTTATATATATGTATATATAACTATATATAATTATAACTATATATACTATGTAACATATATGACTACATAAATAGCATTTTGTGTCACCATTTGGTGAATCTTCTGGTTTATTTAAATTTCATATACTTTAAAAATTAGTTGTGTATAAATCAATGTTATATTTTCTGGCATGCCTCAGCAACCCAATTCAGAGGCCTAAATGAATCCTTGCCCCCAAATCCATCCATTCAATAACTCCTGAATTAGGAGCAGAGGGGTGAAATCCAGATATTTGACTTCCAAAATTATTTCAGGGGACTCAAAACAGACCCCAGAACCTTCAGCAGCACCTCAGGCTCAGCCTGACAGAAATTCATCCCCAGGTGCACATCCAGGGGGAGGAAAGGCCATGAGAAATAACTCAGAGCCAAAGAAAAATATTCCCAAGCCAACTCTGAAAAGATGAAAAAGCTTTTCCTCCATCTGAGATACAGGAAGGGAGATTACAGAAGCCTCTAAACCATGTGGATGCATTTCCATTTAGATCCATTTGCTAAAAATAAATAAATAAACAGGGTGAAGCAGTTCAGTCAATAAAATACATTATTTTTCTCCTAAGAACACCATCAGATGGTGCTTCCAAAGCTCTGCAATGGGAGATTCTGGAAGAGCTTTGCCATTAGGAGGATGTTTTAGAGATGCCAAAAGAGCAAGAAATTAGTCAGTGTCTAATTACAGACAAGGTGGCTGTGGTTTGTTCTCCAGATATTAACTCTATTTATTTCTATGTAATATTTTAGTATTTATTTCATTATACTTTAATTCAATTTAACCATTTCAGTAGTTCTTAAAGCCTAACTCTCCTTCACGTGAAGCACAACCTTAAGCCACATCTGTTCCAAAACTCATCCACGTGTGTGAACAGAGAAAATAAAGGAGAATTTCCCTTCACTGGATGTGGCTAAAGAACTGCTTTTTCCTCCAGTAAAAACCTGGATTTTGTGCATATTCTGAGGCATTTTTATTTGAACTGAGCAAACAATAGCTAAGAGATTTTCAACAAATGGAAAAGATCAGCAGAAGACAAGAGCTAAGAGATTTTCAACAAATACACAAAAGTAATTCAGTAATAAAAAGGATATGAATGTATCAAAATTTTAATAGCTATTCTTCTAAACAGATTAAAAGGACTTAAAATGTACAAGGCAGGTGTGGCACTAAATCGGAAGAGTGTTTTCCCTCTGTTTAGTACTACAAAGGTCTGCAGAGAAAAAGAGAAAGAGAGAGAGAGAGTGTTAATGCAGGAAAATCATAGCAAGAATTGTACAAAGTAGACAGAATGCCAGGGTAATAAAAAATAGTATTTTCTGGTTGTTTTTTTTTTAAATAATCTCCTTTATGAAGCTCCCATTAGAGTACAACACACCTGAACATCACAGGTATCACCCATCAGGACACCAGGGGTAATTCTACTCCAAAAATCCATTTAATTTGAGACCCCAGCCAGGGCAGAAGCCAAACCTCTCACCCAAGCCCCTCTTTGCTCTCCCACACCCCATTATTCCTTTAGGGATGAGAACCCAGCTCCCCACAGCCTCAGGAGCACATCTGGCACAGCCCCTGCCTCCTTCCTGCTGGAATCTGAAACGTAAAGAACTCTTAGAATTTGAGGCTTGTAAGCTAAAAATTAAAATTAAACACAGGATTTGATCTGAGACTTTGAAAAAGGCCTTTAAACTTAAGTGTCAGAGGTGAGAATGTGGATTTAAAGTAGAGACATGGTAAGCTAAGCAAAGGAAAGTTTAAAGTTTCAGAGTTTAGGATATAGAAAAAAAATAAAAGTAGTTACAGAGGTAAAGAAGGAGTTCAGAATATAGCATTATAGGTTTGTGTGTTATAACATGATTGGCTAAGAAAGTTTACACTGTAGTATGGCTCTATAAAATGAAATATAAATATCTTTGCTAGCAGTGCTTCATTGGTTAATAACTCTTTAAAAGGTCTTGTAACTAAGGGTCTTGTGACTTTCTGAATTCTGCTGTAACAATGTGAGCTGAACTCAGCCTTCCCACTTTTGCAAAAAATAAGAAAATAAACTGCATCACTGAAACGACTCAGAGGTCTTGTCTCAAACTTATTCAAAACTCCCCACAATTCAATTACCACACTTCCCAAAGAACCACAACAAATCCTGCTGTTACAAATCCCTGGAAAGACAGACTGACAGGAAAAAGGACCAAAACGTGGTGGCAGTGTCCCCCAGCCCAGCAGACACAGGTCACCCACCATCCCCAGCACAGCAATCTCACTGCTTTTCTCTACAGAGCTGGTGAAGATGTGAGATTAATTCCTTCATTAAGAACCTGTAGAAGGAATTTCAGGTTCATTTCTTCATTCAGGACCTGTGGAAGGAATTTCAGGTTCATTTCTTCATTCAGAACCTGTGGAAGGAATTCCAGGTTCATTTCTTCATTCAGGACCTGTGGAAGGAATTCCAGGTTCATTTCTTCATTCAGGACCTGTGGAATGATCCATGTGAGTGTGGGGTTGAATTCTGCTGGTCCATCCCTCTGGAGAGAGCAGCACCAGGAGCATCAGGGGCAAACTGAGTCTGTGGGTGCTTCACACCCAGAGCACCCACCATCCCAGACAGAGGGAAAAATGCAATTTGTGTGCACTGAGAAGCCAAAGCCCTCTCCCTGACACCATTTATCCTGTTTCTATCCCCTCCAGGATGGCCCCAAAGCACAGCTGGACTCTCTCTTGTCTCCAACCCCCAGCTGGCACATCCCTGAGCTCAGAGCCCAGCCCCAGGGAATCCACCAGGGCTCTCTGCCAGCACAGGCTTCCCCAGGAGACTCACTCCTAGGAAATTTGTCATTTTCCTCGTCAATGAAACAACGTGCTTGAGCTCGTTTGGTTAAATTAGACCACTGAGCAGTAAATTATTTGCAAAGGAAATCAAAACCAGATTGTGGTTCAGCACAGAGAGGGGAAGGTTTGTTAGCAGAACCACTAATGCATCCCACCAAAAGCACTTTAAAGACAGCTCTGGACAGCTCTTAAATTGCAGCATCAAGAATTAATGACCAGATCACCTTGGCATGGACAAACCTCCTAAAAGGCCCAAAGTTTTGCAAATTTGCCATTACAGAGTGCTCAGGGGACACCCAATACTAGGAATCAGCTCTCCCCCTGTCCCAGACACCACAAACTTTCCAGGACTCACATCCCATTCCTTTTTAAATCTCTTTAAAAGGATCTCCCAACTCTCCCACACCTTCTGAGCAATGAACCCTCCAGCAGGATCGTGCTGGACGTTACGTGGAACAAGGGGAGCTGGAAGAAGACAGGAACTTCCCAAACCCCACACAGTGCTGAGTGTCCAGTCACTCCTTGGACATGTCCAGGGATAGGGGTTCCAAACCTCCCTTGGTAGCCCTTTCCAAAGCCTGACCACCCTTTCCATGAAGAAATCTAAGTTTTCATCCCATTGCCTACCAAACGCAAACTCCATGTTCTTCCTGCTTAGTTCCTCACCTGTTCTGTGACTGCACCCAAGGCAGTTCCTTGTTTTCTTCCTGTGCTCTGCCCAGATTTTTCCTTTTAGACCCCAAAACCTGTTGAATTGTTCCTGCCTGTAAAGCCCATCATCCCTGGGCCTTTCAGCACAGCCCTCACACCAGTGAAGTGTCAGAATTCCAAGCTGCTCATGGATTATGATATCCACCATTCCCCTGTGTACCCTACAAAATCCTGAGTAAATCTCCACTTGGTCTTGTCAATAGAAAGAAAAGCCCAAAAGCCAAGAAGTGTTTGGCAATTTAAACCCTCTCCTAGTTTTCCATTCTGCTGCTGACATATTAAAACTCCATCTCAAAATGGCTGCAAGCTCTTGAAACATTTTCTGGATCTGGGCCAAGAACATCCTTAAGAGCTTTAAAGATGTGCTGAAGCAAAGCTCAAAACTCAGAGGAAGGTGATACCTGGAAAAAGGTATTTTGCAGTCAGTTTAAGAGATGGTTTTGTCTGGTTGGACTTCCCAAAGCCTCCCGTTGTTGTTAGAGCTGTGAAAAAAACTCCATCCTCTTTAGTTTCTATCAAGTTCATCAGGACTCACCAAAACCTTCTTCATAAAAAGAAGGTTTCATAAAAATCAATCTGCAAAATGATGACTGTGCTTGGGAGAGCAACAGAACCAACTGGGGGATGGCAAGAATCATTCCAGCTCCAGCAAGATTTAAAACATTCCTGCTTCCTGCAGGTTTGCCACCGAGCAGTTCTGTAATGGCTGAGGAGTGAGGGGGAGTGGGCAGGAGATTTCAGAAGTGAGCAGCTTTAGGAACAGCCTGAGAACACACGGGAGCACATTGCTGCAGCAGCGACACGAGGGGGAGCAGGGGAGAGCGGCGGCACCCTGAGCGAGCCACTGGGGCTGCTGGAAAAGGAGTTTACAGTGAACCCAGCCACAATCAGTCCTGAGAACAGCCCTGGGCAGAAGGGCTTGAGGTGCCCCAGGAACCCCCCGAGCCTGGGCTGAGCCCCTCTGCCCTGCTCAGGTGAGACCTCACGTGCAGAGCTGCCCCAGCCCCGGGAGGATGTGGAGCTGCTGGAGGGAGCTCCTCATTTTTGAGTTTTAAGGACCTCACAATCTGCCTGTGCAAGGAAATCCACTCTGCCTCCCGGCCAGAAATAATTCTCCAGCCTTTCCCCCATCACAAGTGGGCTGCAGTTACTGAGGAGATGGGAACAGATTCCACACTTGGCATTCCCTGATCACAGCTCTGCACGTCTGGAGCCACAGC
Source organism: Setophaga petechia (assembly GCA_024362935.1). Taxonomy (NCBI): domain Eukaryota; kingdom Metazoa; phylum Chordata; class Aves; order Passeriformes; family Parulidae; genus Setophaga; species Setophaga petechia. The sequence continues at coordinate 119,683 of JANCRA010000173.1, forward strand.
ACCAACAGCCAACAGCTCCATCCCACTCTGCCTTCCCTCCAACACCTGGAGAGGACTGCAGAACACGACTGCCAGGGAATCCAATCTCCTTTCTTCACTCTTTCCCTTCCACACTCACTTTTCCTGCTCCTTTGAAGCCAGCTGGAGAGACACAGTGGAAGAAAAAACACCATTAAAGCACTCAAGACCTGGGAAAGGCAATGAGATGCTGGAAATAAGAACAAAAATCTGATTTTTGGGATGCTTCTGACTCTTTCCTCTGTTTTGGTGACTCCACTGAAATGCAAACCCAGGAATGGTGTCGTGACCTTGCAGAGTCACCAGCTCTCCCTGCAGACACCACGGGCCAGGGCTCCTGAGGCACACTCCAGAGCCAGACGTGCCTCCTGCAGCTGGTCCCTCACATCCCTGTGATTTTCCTGGGCCAAGGTGACATTCTGGACCCACAGGGCCCGTTTCCAAACCTGGCATGTGACTTGACAAAGCTGCAAGTCACTCCCTTGGCACGAAGGCTCTGGAGAGATCCTCAGGTGCTTCTGGGGCAGCCATAGGTGACCTCGGACGTCCCAGCCCAGCCTCAGAGCTCACGTGTGTGTGTGGACACTCCTCCTTTTCCCACTGGAATCCATCCACCTAAACCCATCCACAGCCTCAGCTCACAGGATATCCAGGGACCTTCTGCTGCCTCATCACTGCAGCCTCTGCAGAAGCAGGAGCACCTTCACCTCATTCTGCAGCAGGGATGGAATTCCAGGGAATTGGGAATGGAAGGTGCTTGAGGAGAACGCCCCAAACCTGGCAAATATCATGTCCAGAGGGAAAGAACAGGGTGAGAAGGTGTTGAGTAGGTATGGGCTGGGCCACAAATGGATCAGAAGGAAAGAGAGGTGTGGAAGATGAAAAAACTTACAAAATAGAAATCCTGGCTGTAGGAATGAAAAAGGAAGATGGCCCTGATGACTCAAACACTGAAGGATTTAAAACCATGAGGCTGCTCTGCTCCCAAGGCTGGGGCTGCCCACACAGGGGGTTTTCCCAAATATTGTTTGCACATGGGAACAAGGAAGTTAATACACCTGCCTTTTGGATATATTAATTGAAATGTTTTGGGTTTCCATAATAAAAATGGGAAACTATTGCTCCTACCCAGGAACTGGAAAGCAATTACAAGTTGTAAAACAAGAAAACATGAAAAAATTCTTTCTGGTCCTTACACAGGGACAAAAGGGAGCTAAAGCAGCTCCCAAACCTGCTGCCTGTGAGCAAAGGGATTCCAGATTCTCCTCAGAGTCATCATTTACCCCTCACTTCAAGACACTCGGGGGCTAGAATGTGCCCAGAGCTGGGAACAAGCTGAACTTGATCCTGGAGGTCTTTTCCAGTTCAAGGATTCTGGGATTCTGTAACTCCCATATTGCAAAATGAAACTGAGTAGAGGAAAAGAGCAGCACCTTGGACAAAACCATTGCTGGGCTACAAACCCAGGGTTTGTGACTCCCTGTGCCACAGTTCTGTTTCCAGGTCACACTGTTTCTCCTTTAAATATCAGTTTACAGGTGCTGGGAGGTTCAGCTGCTCTGTTAAAAAGCAGTTTCAGTTTCCTTAGACAAACCAAGATCACCGTGTCCTCCTGCAGGGAAAAGCAACCAGCTGATTCCTCCCTGTGCACGCTGCAAAAGCAAAGACCTGTGATGCAAAACCTTCTGGAAAGGAGAGGGGGGGAGAAAAAAATCTTGGAAAACTTCCCATGATTCAAGCAGATTCGTAATTCCTGATGATTCAGAAAAGGGCCTTTTTTAATGGCCTTAAAAAAAATTCTGTGTGGAAAGTCACTGCCTATTGGAAGCAGCAAGGAGCAAAAAATTCTGTGTGGAAAGTCACTGCCTATTGGAAGCAGCAAGGAGCAAAAAATTCTGTGTGGAAAGTCACTGCCTATTGGAAGCAGCAAGGAGCACTAAGGCAAGGCCATGCTGAGATGGACACGACAGGAAGGGAGCAGAGGATTCAGGGTTTGTGGGGAGAGCCAGACCCTGCTCGAGCTCAGCAGGGCTGGGGGGGTTTGCTCCCATCTCCTGAACGTTCCCTGCATCTCAGCCCGCCAAGGATTCCACACAGCGCTCCCAGAGATGTGACAGATGCCTTCAGAGAGGGAAGGCAGCTCATTTCTTCCTCTCAAAATGAAAGGTTTATTAATAGCCTTGTGTTGGGAGGCAAACGTGGAGACGGATGCAGCAGGAGGGATAACGGGGTTCCCTGTGCCTCCTCTTGGGGTGGAATGTTGAGAACCAGGGAGCTCTGCCCACTGCCCCCTCCTTCAGCCAGAAAAAACACAAACCAGCCCAATTCTCCCACTGACACCAACCCTCCACCTCACAGACACAGAGAGGCTTCAAAACTCTGGTGGTGGGATCACAGACATTTCCTAACACCTCTGTGGTGGGGAAAAGGGGTTGAGAGGCCTTGGGAGTTCTCTTCTGAGGGTGGGCACAGGGTGCCCAGAGAATCTGTGGCTGCCCCTGGATCCTTGGCAGTGCCCAAGGCCAGGCTGGACACTGGGGCTTGGGGCACCCTGGGACAGTGGAAAGTGTCCCTGTCCCTGGCAGGAGTGGCACTGGATGAGTTTTAAGGTCCCTCCCAACTCAAATCATGTAATTCTATGACCTGCTTTCACCACAACCAGATGGGTTTAATAAAGAGAAAATATTTGTTTAATAAATAAAGAGTATTCCTGAGAATAACTAAGCTGCCTTCTTCCCACAGCAGCTCCTGGCAGTGCATCTCCTGGAGGAGCACATCAGCTGGGCACCATGATGCAAGACACAGATCCCCAAATTTCACAGCCCTGTTCTGACTCAGAACCTGCCCTCAGCACTCTGGACACAAGAATTAATTGACACAAACCACCATTAAATGAATCAGTGTGAACACAGTAAAGAAGGGTCAGTTACTCTCATCTCTCCCCAAATTCAGCTGATTTCATGTGAATGATGCCCTGCCAGCTTCAGAGTCTCTTCTGAGCATGGCACAAATGTCTGTCCCAACAAAAACTCTGACCAAACTCATTGGTCACCCATGACACAGACTCCACATGCAGCCAGTTCTGAGTTTTGAACAGCCACATCACAGCTCCTGTCACCCACACAGCTCAATCTGCAGCTCCCCAGAGGCACAGCTGAGCCTCCGTTGAGATGGTGACTGTCTCAGCTGGCTCAATTAGACTTGTATCAAAGAAAGCAATGAAATTAAACACTAAAGAACCCCAGTTTTGCTTTCTAATAAAATCAGTGACCGTGCTCCTCACTCCATCACCAGCGGATCCCTTCCCTTCATCCCCAGTGAGTTTGCCAACCATTCCCTCATGACACCATTTCTTCAAACACCTCAGCACCCATAAATGCTTCCTGCTACATCACCTTAGACAAATAAAAATTAAGATGAAAGTGAGTCAATTAGTCTCCTTTTTTGCCATGATTCTGTGTCCCAGTGCTTCATAACCATCAGCTTCAGACTGAATTCCACGTAAGTGATGAAATACACACTGAAACCCTTACTGTTACCCCTCAATTGAATTCTTCTTATTGCCCTGATGGTTAAAATTGGCACATTAGCACCACTTGAACTATTTTTAGTTTCCAGAGCTTGCTCTCCTAACTCCACCCTTAAAGACTGAGGTGATAGAGGCGATCACATCACCTCTATTAAACCTCACAGAAAAATATATAACAAAACAAAACAATCAAACCATCCCCATCCAAGACTCTCTTTCTTTATCTTCTGTTCAAACCATACCCAAACCTGTAAGTTCCCAAGTAAAAAAGGCGCTTTAGCAACTCCTTCCTTGCAGACTCACTTTCTGGGTCATATAATAAGGGTCAAAGTCCTCCAGTGGCACAGCAACCAGCCCTTTAGGGATGTCCCCGTAGATGAAAGGCAAATTCTTGCCCGCCTCAAGGTCACTGTTTGGTTTTGGTTTGCTGTCTTCATCGTCGTCCCGGTGGCTGCTGTCCTGCTTGGAGCGCTGCTTCTTCTTCAGCTCCGCGATGTGTTTCTCGATGTTGGCCAGGGACTCCGGAGTGAAGGGTTTAAAACTCTCGGGGCCTGGTGGTGCGAGCAGCCGTGCTGCCATCTTTTCATCCTGCAGCAGCTTCTTTAGAGATGTTGCACCCCGGGCAGGTCAGCTCTGGGGGGAGAAAACACAGGCACGAGGTGAGAACGGCACGGGGAGCCCTGCTCCTCACATCCCCATGGAGGTGATGCCTTGGAACAGAGCTAGATAAAGAATAAAGCAGGGATTTATTATTAAAAAAGCCTTTACAGGATACACCTTGGGCAGCACAAGAGCCTGGCCAGAGCTACACCCAAGATGGCTCACTGGTTCTTGGCTCATTGTCCACCCAAGATGGACTCAGAGTCACGAGTTTTCATACAATTATAAATTTTTATTTATACTTTTCAGGCCCTGAGGCTCTAGGTGATGCCTTGAGAGGTTCCTGGAACAGAGCTAGACAGAGTTAAAGAATAAAGGAGGGATTTATTAAAAGGATATCCTCAAAGGATACACCTTGGGCAGCACAAGAGCCTGGCCATGACTCCACCCAAGACGGACACCTAGTCACCAGTTTTCCACATTTTAATAAGTTTTGGTCCATTTCTATATTGGGTTAATTGTCCAATTCCAGCTCCAGGTTATCAAGTCCCATCCTCCCAGGTTGCTCTCCTCAATTCCCTGCTGTTTACACTTTTTGGGGATAAAGCTGCAGCTCTGTCCTTGGTTCAGGGGCTGGAAAAGGATTGTTCTGTCTGACTGAACTGTGAGGAGAACTGGCTAAAACACTTTATATGAAGTTCAGAGTTCTGTACCAATGCAGTACAGAGTCTGGAAAATATGAAAGCTGAAACCGAAGGCATCAAGGTGAGGAGCAGACCTGCTGCTTTCATTCCCAAAACGAGCTCCAGGCATGTTCACACCACAGCTGGACACAGCTGAACCCACCTGTCACTGCCCAAGGTGCCACTTCAGTGAGTCCTGCAAGCAAGAAGCAGCTTGTAGGATCTCCCCCAGCCCCACTGAACACAAACTATTCTGGAAAAACACTCTGAAAAGCAACTTCATCCTCACAGCAGAGCTGGGAGGAAGTTGGTTCCCCCGAATGCAGCCGCCCACCCGAGCTCTGCAGCTCTGCTCCTCGTGCCAGCTCCAGAACCAGCAGCAGGAACACCAGGAGTACCCTGCATTTCTGAGCTGCTGCTACCTCGGCAGCCTGTTCTCACTCCAGAAGAGGCCAAGGGAGAGAGGGATGACAGAAACCCTGCACTGATGCAACAGCACTGCAGTGCTGCAGGCTGGAAGAGAACCCAGCCCCGACACAGTGCTCAGGGAGGGACCCAAACACCAAATCCAAGAGGAAAGGCACAAAAACCATGGAGATATGGCACAAAAACAGTGAGGGTATGGCACAAAAACCGTGAGGATATGGCACAGGACGAATCCCAGAGCTGCCTGGGATAAGGTCCCTCAGCAAGGAAAAAGATAAGCAGTAAGGTCAGATCTTTTAAGGCAACACAAACACAGTATCAAATAAATATTAAAGATCTGGAGAAAAAATTACTTTCAGATTCCTTGGAAACTATGTCATGGGGTTGAATTGTCAAAATTCAGCTATTTCAGCATGAGGTCAAGCACCCCCAGCCTGCCCAGGCCATGAGGATGATGCTGAATTCACATGGGAGGAGCTCAGGGAAGCTGAACTCAACTCTCTGGAGTGCAGTGGGCTCCAGGAACAAATAAAACCCAATAAATAACTGAGTCTGAGTAAGAACACCTGGAGATCCCAGCCCTCAGCACAGCATTTCCAAAGCCAGAACACCCAGTGCAAATCATTCAGAGGGATCTCAGGTTATCCCTTGCAAGTGCTGTGACACAACCTTTACACCTCCAATCCACACACCAGTCTGAAACTGCACCACACACAGAGGGTTCAAATGCTGTTTCCAGCTCAGTTTTGATTTGGAGATCCAAAAAATCCTGGAGTACAGATCTCCCTCCTTATGTAATTCCAGAGTGCAGCAGGGCCAGTATTCTCTTCCTCTAAAGCTGACTGGGTATTTCTAGAGCAATAATAGTAAAGACTCAAAAAAGATGGCAAGAAGGGGAGAGAAGGGCCAGTATCTTGGTCACATTATCTCTGAAACATCACCAAATGGCCTGCTGATATTAAGGAAAATTAATTTATTCTATTCTTGCAGCATTTGCATGCATTTAATTACCAAATTTCCCACATACTGTGAAACTATAGAGCAGCATTGGGGATGTGGTCTAATTGAATGGCACAGATAAATATGTAAGGCCTGAATTTAGAAACCAAAGTAGCTCAGGGACACAGCATAAAAAAGGGAATAAATGAAGGCATGAAGGAATTTGTGCAAAATTACACAACCCACAACTGGAGGCACCAACTCAGCTGACTACCCATGAAAAGGAAAAAACACAACCAAACCAAACAAAACAACACCACTCCCCAAATCTGGTTCACAGCTGCACATGGAGGCAGCTTCTCCACATTTTGGCATTTTGGAATTACTTACAGGGCTGCTTCTTGTGTACTATCAACACATAACAGGGACCTGAGGGTCTCTCTCCTTGGGATGGTCTTGCCTGCCCTGACTTCATTTGTTTTCCCAATAAATGATCACCCACTAAGGTAATGGGCAAAGTAAGATGTGTGGCTCCACCTCATCTTCATCAAGGAGAAACTTCCACAGCTGCTCTGCCTGGTAAAGCTTCTGGAAGCTAAAAACCTTGTAAATGTGACTTCCCAACCACAAATGGTCCTGCTGGGATTGGAGGATATATCCCAGGATTTATTGTGGCCCTTCCCACATCTTGTTTTTCAACCTGTAACAAGAGAAACGTTCTGAAAATTGTGACACAGTTTTTTTTCCAATTTTATCCATTGCACTGCATCCACCCAATTTTACCCAAAACTGCACTGGGAACATCACCACACTGCCAAAATCAGCAGAGACAGAGACTCAGCATCCAGGTGAGTTGCAGAAGAGGTGATGGGGTTAGGGATCCATGGATCCCTGCACTGGGAATGACACTGCACTGCTGCTCCCAGCCACTGCCAGGGAGCCAGGAATTCCTCCTGGGAGCTTGGATTTGGGGGCACACAACACACACATTGCTCAAATGCCAAAGATTTTCCACCAGAAACTGCTGCACTGAGGTGCCCAGTTGCTAAGACTTAATTATTTTTTCTAAATGTTCCCAGCAGTCCATTTACTGGTACATTATGAAATATTCCAATAAATTATTCAAGCTGATCATCAAAATAAATTAAAAAACACTTTTGAGGTAATTTCCTTGCTTTAATATACTTCTTCCTTTATTAATTACCACGAGTCAGCCATTCACAGTGTGTCTTTGAGGCAGAGAGACTTTCTGTGTGAATTTTTATATAACCCACATGGACACAGGTGCCTCTTGATTCCAACATGAGGATTGAGGCAGGGAGGAGAACATGGTGTAGATGAGCAGCACCCTGAAATCCTGCTGCAGGAGAGCCTAAAAAGCTTCAAGCAGACCCCAAATATCCACCCATGGGGAAATCCAGGGCTGGAAGTGGCTTCCAGCCTCCAATGCCCACCTGCAGTGAGTCCTGTGCCTAGAACAGGCCAAGTTTATCAATGGAAAGGGTCAGTGCTGTGACCAGCAGCAGTGAAGGAGGGAGCTTTCCTTTAGGAAAGCTCTCATGGCACGTTTGATGCTACAAAGTGGAAGAAAAAGGAAATATTTCCACTCCCAAGCAGCATTTATTGGCTGGTGCTGGGTGTTTCCCCACCCTGTGTAAAACCTTGTGGAAGTTCCCAGTGCTTGGCTCAACAAGAGAGCTCAAGGGCAGACTTGGGACAGGGCAGGGAAATGCTCATGGTATTGAAATGGCCATGAAAGGCCTGAACTTGGACACACACACCTCTAAGAGTAAAAAAAACCAAACAGAAATGTACAGAGGAAAGAGAAGAAGCAACGAACAACAGAAAAATATTGGAATCATTGAATGGTTGAGTGGTTTGGGTTTGAAGGGACCTTAAACTCATTCTGTTCCACCTCCTGCCATGGGCATCTGCTACCAGCCCAGGTTGCTCCAAGCCCTGTCTAACCTAGACAGGCCACAAAGAAAACATGAATTATTAATTAACAACACTTTAATGAAGACTGACGAAAGCCTGATTCCTGCAGGGTGCTCAGTCCCTCCCAGCAGCTGTGTGGCTTCGTTAACATCCCTCAGTAAGTTACAAGAATCAGAACTAGTTAATCCTAGTTAATTAATTAATCCCCAACTCCCTATTCTGTCCTTACTCAAGGCAAACCTGTGTTTATCTCCAAGCTCACGCACAACTTGGAGGTTCACAAACAAAACAACCTGAAGTGCTTCAACTTCCCCCTTTTAAATTCAAACTTCTGAACAAAGAACTGTTCAAAATAGCTTTTGTGCAAGAGTTCAGCCAGTAACCCAAATTTAATTCCTTGTTCGGTTCATTCTGCCCATCCATGACCCATAAAACAGGAGTCAGGGAATGGTTATTTTACACTGTAATTTTGGGGGAATTAATTTCTTGTTGTGGAGCACTCAGATGGTTTGAATACAAAGGGGACAAATATGAAAGGGGGGAGAATAAACAACCCCCTTCTAGTGCTCTGTTAAGAATTTCTGTGTGCTGGAACACAACCCAGGTTTCCCTGTGGAGTGACACTTTTCTTCCCTCCTAATCACCCCTGAATATTCGGTCAGACAAACATCTCCCTCCACCAGTGTCAGTTATTCCTGCTTGTCTTGACATCACCATCGTGCCACTGACTTCACTCAACAGGCCAGAAACTGGCAACACCACTGGGATGGCCACGTTTGCCATCCAACCTCCTGTTTCCAGGGCATTTTCCCACCTGGGTGACAGAGATCTCATACTGAGGAGCAGCTGAGGAGGCTCAGCCTGGAGAAAATCCCCCCTGAGCCTCCCTTTCTCACTCCCCACAACTCACTGCTCCCCTCCCCAGCAATGAAGGGTTTTTCTTTCCACAGCTTTAGGACCACCTGTGTAGCTATTCCTGTAACTTTAGCACCACTACCTGGACAATTCGGCAGTGTTATTAGGCAGTACTCATCAAACATTCCTCCCCAAATCACCTCTCAGCAGAGTTCATTATAAACTCCTCACACTTTTTGGCTGGGGCAGAAGTACAAGATGCATGGAATGGCACTTTCAGAGGGTAGCAAGATCCCTGAATTTTGAAATGGCTCTGCTCAGGAAGGAGCTTTGGCTGCTTGTTCTCCTCAAAATCTCCCATTTTCTGGAGTGCTCCATTAGGCAGGAATAAGAGTTACAGGACAAGGCTGAGGGAAGGGAAGGCAGAAGTTGCTCTAAATTTGGAACAGCATTTCAAGACAGAAGCCCAGAATCAGTGAGGCTGGAAAAGCCCTCCAAGTCCATCAAGTCCATCCTGTGACCAATCTCCACCTTGTCATCAGCCCAGAGCACTCAGTGCCGTGTCCAGTCATTCTCTGGACACCTCCAGGAATGGGGACTCCACCAATCTCTGGACACCCCTTCCAATGCCTGACCACTCTTTCTGTGAAGAAACCCCTCCTGAAAAGGAGAGACTTTTGCATAAGCCAGAAGAATATCTGAAGTGTTAAAAGGCAGGCTGGAACGTGAGCTAATGTCAGGGAGGTTTTGTAATACACTCCTGCAGCAGGAAGCCACTTCTTCCCTACTTGTATTCTCCACCTCTGCACAGCAAGAGGCTAATGAGGCACAAGAGGGGCAGTCCAAGCACTCCTGAACCCCACCAGACTCCAGCCAACGTCCCACAAGGACCAGTTCTCCACCCCACCATCACCAACACGAGCCACCTCACGCCCTTCCTCTCTGTGGTTCCTGAAATGACTCCCCTGTGCTTGCTCCCAACTCGTTTTGTTGTTTCACTGCTCCAGCTCTCACCCAGCCCATCGCTCTGAACTCAACAATAAATTATTGATCCAGTGTATCCGCCGATGTCAATGGAGTTGCAGCAGCCTGGGGAAGGCGATCGATGCTGAGGGGCCACCATGTGACAGCAGCAGCCCGTGGGGCCACACAGCCTCAGGGCCACCTCTGAGCCATTGAAAAACAGCAACTCCCCACTGAGATGGAGACCCAGACCCGGTCATTTTAATGAAAAACACACTTGGGCAGCCCCACCACCAAGCACAGACATGGCACTAAACAGGAGGAAGATGATACTGTGATTTATGGTTTGAAGCTACTTCATTTCCATTCAATGCTGACTTTGTTTCTGCTTTATTTAACAGAATGAAGGCACAGCCATGCTCCATTTCCTGAGGCACGTGATCGTGCACCCTCTTGCCTATTAGAAACCTCCTCCCACCAAATAACCACAGGATTATAATTGTTCCACTGAGCAGTACAGTATCTATACCATGATCTACATCTAAGCCATACATACAAGCTTATATAACTGATTAAATTATCTGTGATGGCTCCAGGTCCTCCACCCTGAGTGAACAACACTGCAGAAGCACCCAAACACGTTAAAATGATCAAAGAAACCTTTGGGCACATTGTTAGTTTTATATAAAACACCAAAGTGAAGAACAGGGACTTTCTCAACACACAAAAGGTGGAAAACCCCAGCACTGGAGCTCTGGAAGGCCTTAGGACACACCCAGCAGGGAAAGGTCCCAACGGAGGGCAGGGGCTTGTTACTCCTAAAGGCACCAACTCCCCAAGCCCAGGGCTACGCAGAGATCCTGAGCATCTTCACCGACTTTATGTGGCTGCCCCTGCAGACACCCAGAGGGCGGTGACGGCCCGAGGGGACAGTGATGGGCACACGGAGTGTCCCATGGGCCCCTCCAGCCTCACCCACAGCTTCTGTCCCCGGGCACCGCTGGAGGAACCGACCCCAGATCCTCCATCACTGACACAGGAGAACAGGGCCATTTCCAAGCCCCATCCCTCCAAAGCAGGACTGCCCTGGAAAACCACCACGGTCCCGCCTTCCTCCCTTTCCGCCTCTGAAGGCAGCAGCAGGAGGGGGACAGGGACCCCGCGCCCCCCGCTCCTCACAATTAAAGCTTCCCGGTGTGAAAAGAGGACGTCCCGGTCACGGCTCCCGGCGCGGGCGGAACGCTGCAGTATGCCAGGGCCGGGTTACCCGGGCACACACGGCACAAGCACAGCCGGAGCCGCGGCACCCGCCCCACCTGCGCGGCCCCTCGGGGGGCTCCCGCCGAGCGCTGCGACACGGCACGGGGGGGACAAGGATGGTCCTCCCACAGCCGGGATCACCCTCCAACATTCAGCTCAGGGCCCGAGGGTCCGGATGCAGCTCTGCTGCTGCCCCTTGCACACACTCACTCCCCTTGCCAGACTTTCCGACTTCACCCCGGATCATCCGCAGCCGCGGAGCAGCTCCCGGTGTCCCCACCCCCACATCAGCTGGGCATCAGTTTGCACCAGAGCGCAGGGGGAGGGGAGGAAGACACCCAGATTTTTTAATAGAAAAACCTCGTGAATGTGCAATTCCCTCCCAGCAGGAAGGGAAAAAATAATATAAACCAAATCTGCCCTCACCATCCCCCCCAAAATCTGTGGCGGAAGGAAAGAGGGAAGGAAGATGCACAACCACGATGCTGACCCAACATCTGGGTCAGCCGGAACACCAACACTGCCCCAAGCATCCCCCTGCCCGTCTCCCCCCACCAAAAAAAAACCTCCTGTCCTCCAAAATCCCCCCTCTCTGGGAGGGAAAGCCCTACATGCCGAGCGGTGGGAGCAGGGGGTGGTGGAGGGACAGAGCAGCGCTGCAGCGAGGATCGAGGGGGAAGGGGCATCCAGGAGAACTCGGGCTCTCCCTTCCTACAATGCCCAGACCGCGGCCCCGAATTTAGGGCGTGGGAGGAGGGTCCCGTGGGCCCCTCAGGCTGCGGGGTGGAGGGCAGGTGGAAGGGGGATGGAGGCACGGATGCAGGGAGGGATGTAGGAACAGACGGAAGGATGGAAGGACGGGGCCCGGACAGGGCTCCAGGTCCAGAATGGGCGCAGGGGGCGGTTGCCCCTTCCCAGAGCCAGCCCGCCGGCCGGGGGACGCTGATCCCGGGCCCGGCACCATCCCTCCCACTCCCCGCAGGGCTGCGGCGGACGAAGCCTCCCGGGCCGGGGCAGCGGTGCCGGAGCCCCGCGGGCAGTGCTGAGCGGGCACAGAACCGGCCCCCCGACTCCCTTCCCTGGGTGCGGGGTGCCCGGGCATCCACCGAGGGGATGGCTGAGAAGGGGCAAGGCTCCAGGACCCCCATCACGCGGCGGATTTGGGGCTGGGGGCTCCCCAGGCCCTCCCCCCCGCACCGCCCCACAAGCCGCCTCCGGTGTCCCCGGGGCTCTCCGGGCCGCGCTCTGCGGCAGAGCCCCCGGGGGAGCCGTGCCAAGGCTACCGGGGGGATGGAGCCAGCAGGACAGCAAGCGAGGGGAGCTGCGGCTGGAGCCCGCGGGGGTCTCGGGGGCTGCGACTCACCGTGTCGGGCGGGCTCAGCGCGGCCCCGGCGCGGCGCTGCCGGACTGCGGCGCGGGGGGAGCTGCGGGAGGGACTGCGGGTGTCGCCATCTTGGTGCGCTCCCGGCGCTCCCCCCGCCCGGCCGGCCCGGCCCCCGCCCGCCCCGCGCGCGCCGCAGGGGGGCGCTCCGGAGGCACCGGGAGCGGCGCGGGGGGAGCGGGGAACCCCCGGGCCTGGCCCGCCGTCAGCATCGCCGCTACCCGTGTGCCCACCATCATCATCGGTATCCGTGTGCCCATCATCATCATCGGTATCCGTGTGCCCATCATCATCATCGGTATCCCTGTGCCCATCATCATCATCGGTATCTGTGTGCCCATCAGCAGCAGCAGCATCCCTGTGCCCATCATCATCACCGCTATCCGTGTGTCCATCATCATCACCGGTATCCCTGTGCCCATCATCATCGGTATCCCTGTGCCCATCACCATCATCGGTATCCCTGTACCCATCATCATCACCGCTATCCGTGTGTCCATCGTCAGCAGCAGCATCCCTGTGTCCATCATCATCATAGGTATCCGTGTGCCCATCATTATCATCCCTGTGCCCACCATCATCACCGCTATCCGTGTGCCCATTATCATCAACGCTATCCGTGTCCCATCATCATCAGCAGCATCCCTGTGCCCACCATCGTCACTGGTATCTGTGTGTCCATCATCAGCAGCATCCCTGTGTCCATCCCCTGTGCCCACCGTCATCATCGGTATCTGTGTGTCCATAGTCAGCAGCAGCAGCATCCCTGTGCCATCATCCCTGTGTCCATCATCAGCATCCCTCTATCCAGCACCAGCATCATCATCAGCATCCCTGTTCCCACCATCAGCATCATTGTCCCTGTGTCCATCATCAGCACTATCACCATCATCATCCCCGAGTCCATCATCATCCCCAAGTCCATCACCACCATCATCATCATCTCCTTGTCCATTACTGCCTGTATTTGGTGCAACACAGAGTAATTAAAGGTTGGACTCCATCTTGGAGGTCTTTTCCATAAACAATTCAGTGATTCCCACTGTTCAATCTGTTTGTATCTGCCACAAGGTGGAGGCATGAAGATACAACAGAGATCATTAATGAAGCACCTAATTACTCCTGGCTTTAATTTGCTTTATTGCCACCAGAGGGAAGTGGAGACACACTGGTGGCTTTCCCAGGAAAGCAAAACTCCAACACACCCCGAGCAGAACTGTTCCAAGGTTATTAGGAATCACTCATCCCAAGGTTATTAGGAACATTGGATCCTCCTGCCACCGGGAGCAGAGCTGTCACCTGTTAATAATGGCTGATCCATATTGCCACCAAATCCTTTGGAAAACTGTCAACTGCAAAGCTGAAAAAGTCTTCCAGAATGTGTTTGTGGAGCAGTCAGTGTTGATTCAACCCAAATAAAAACCCAAACTCCACATGCTGCACACAGAACTAATTAATTAATAAATTGTTTTATCTCTGTCCATGATTCCAATCAGTCTGGAAGATCACTGTGAGCCCGTTCTCACCCACCAAAAGATTTAAGGTGTCCTTGAACTGCAAAGACTTAAAACTGCTGTTGGGAGAGAGCACAGAGCTGCTGAGCAAACCCAGCAGCTCCCAGCAGCTGGAAAATCTACTCCCTAACAACTCTGAGCTAAAACATTAATCAAACCCCTGACAAAATTCCTGCAGAGATACAGAGCTCAACTGAGCTTCTGAGGGCAGCACAGGCTGCTTTAAGAGATGTGACTGTACCCGGAACTGAAGGAGGGCACTTGCAGAACTTTGCCTGGGGTTACGCAGCAAGTTGCGCTGCCCAGCTTGGAAACAAACTGGCAGCTCCTCCCCTGGACTCTGGTCACTGCTTGGCTGCACCTGTACTGTTCAGTCCTTGTCTGTGACTGGACTGAGAAATCAGCTGGAGAAAAGCATCCACCAGAGCAACCCAAGCAGCTGAATGTACTCTGAGAGGACACAAATGCAGCTCTGACCGGGCTCCCGGAGCTCTGCCATACAGGAGAAACAGTTCTGCTCTGCACGGATCCTCTGCCCACACTGAAAATGCCAGAGGCCACTGCAAGCGCCCTCGTGCTCCGTGCTGGCCTGGCACTGCTAGCCTGGCCCATCTACCTGCTGTCTTTCCTGGGCATCTGGGAGCCTTTCTGCAGGAAGGTCTTCTTTCCTTTCTTCTTAGAAAAGATTTCTGGAGCTCATGACAAGAAGTCAAAGAAGTACAAGCAGGAGCTATTCCGCAATCTGCCTGACTTCAGGGGCCCCTCCGGGGAGCTGCGGCTGCTGGAGATCGGCACCGGCAGCGGCTCCAACTTCCAGTTCTACCCAGCAGGCTGCAAAGTCACTTGCACCGACATCAACCCCAACTTCCAGGAGGGCCTCTCCAGAAACATGAAGAAAAACCAGCACCTCCACTACGAGCAGTTCCTGGTGGCTGCAGCAGAGGACCTGCGGCAGGTGCCCAGCGGCTCGGTGGATGCTGTGGTTTGCACCCTGGTGCTGTGCTCCGTGACCAGCGTCAGCAGCGCCCTGAGGGAAGTGCTCCGAGTGCTCCGGCCGGTGAGTACCTGCAAAGAACCTGGTATTACCTTTAACGTCTGCTCTAGAGGTACCATGAGCAAGGAAAGGGAAAAAAAACCCAAAAAACCAAAAAAAACCCCAAAAAACCTACAAAAAAACACAAAAAACCCACCCCAAAACAAAACAGACAAACAAAACAAACTAAACAAGTGAAAAAGCGTTGGTTTGAGTTTAAAACCCCGATCAAAAAAGAGTTGGTTTGAACTTAAAATTCAGACCAAAACTTACAAAAAAAAAACAAGATAAAAGAGTTTATTTGAGCTTAAAACAGATTTTCAGCCTTTAAAGTGGCATTTTCATAGAACCATGGAAGAGTTTGGGTTGAGAAGGACCTCGAAGACCACTTAATTCCAAAAAAACGGTCATGCTAGGAACTAACTGAAACAAAACCACAACAAACTATTGCTGGAATGGAAGAGGGATCAAATAAGTCAGTCCTTTGTGCTTTTTGAATGGGCGTTTTGAATTTCTGGACGTTTTCCTTCTTTCATTAATTCCAGCTAACAGAGAGAAGGGAAAAAGGAAGGGACGAGGGAAGGGAGGGGGAAGTGGGAGCCACTTGGTGTGACCCCCACACCCGCTGTAAGAACACTCTGTGTTCCCAGGGAGGAGCTTTCTATTTCTTGGAGCACGTGGCCGCTGAGCATTCCAGCTGGACATATTTTTGGCAGCAAGTCTGTTACCCGACTTGGAAACTTGTCTTTGCTGGATGCTGCCTCACGAGAGAGCTGTGGAAGAATCTGGAAGAGGCAAAGTTCTCCGAGCTGAAGATACAACACATCAGCGTGGCGATACCCTGGATGCCCGTGGAGCCGCACATCGTGGGGTACGGGGTGAAGTAACCCCGGTCCTGCCCCCCGGCCCCCAGAATTCCTCATTGAGACCCACACACCCTGCACAGCACAGCCTCCTCCATGCGCACCCATATCAGCAACACAGCAAAGGACTTGAATCAGAAACCAAACTGCCAGGTGAGAAGAGAGGGTCAATTTCCCGAGTGTCTGAATCACACAATCAACAAAGTTAGAAAAGCCCTTTTGGATCAGAATCCAACCGTAACTCACCACCAGCACAGTGCTCACCACTAAACTACGCCCCCAAGTGCCACATCCACACAGTTTTTGAACACTTCCAGGGATGAGCACTCCACCACTGCCCTCGGCAGCCTGTGCCAGGGCCTGACAGCCCTTTTTGTGAAGAAATCTTTCCTCTTATGTAATGAAACCTCCCCTGAGGTTTCCTCCCTGAAGCCCTGGCACTGCTGACCCTGCCTTGCTAGAGCCCAGTGGAGCCAGGGAGGATCTCAGGACAACAAAAACCAGCCCGGGAAGCAAAAAAATAAATATATTCATGGAAGAGGACTGCTGTCTGTGCCTGGTTGACTCTGTAACAGGGATCCTTCAGGTGCTCCCCAGCCGGTATGCCGCTGGGGCTCCATCACACCTGCTGCCCCCTCCCCACGCGCCCTCATGGCCGCTCCACCTGATGGAGCCTGAACCCCCAAACCTGACCCCTGGTCCAGGTGAGGGTGGGACCCCTGAACCTCGGCCCAGCTGAGGGTGAGCCCCCCGACCCTCTGCCCGGCTGAGGGCTCCCTGCCAGCGGTCGCTGAGGGCAGGCCGGCCCCTCCCGCCCCTCACCGGCTCCCCCGTCCGCGCTCCCGCGCCGTCCCCGCCGCCCCAACGGCCCGGTGCCGGTGGCGGTGCCGAGGCCGGCCGTTCCCCGCGGGGCTCCCCTCAGGCCCCGCAGCCATCTTCGGCCCTCGCCGGCGATGCGGCGGGCGCGGCCCGCGCTGCCGCTGCTGCTGCTGCTGCTCGCGGGACCCCTGCCCGCGGGGGCGGCCCCCACAGACCCCGTGGACGGTACCGGGACCCAGCGGGGCCGGGCCGGGGCGGAGGGGTAGGGGAAGGAGGCAGCGAGCGGGGTAGAGCCTGAGCGGAGCGGGGCAAGGCGGGGTGGAAGAGTCTCTGGTTTATACAGAAATCTGGTGAATTCCGTAAAGCAGCGGCAACTGAGCGCACTTAACCGCAAATCTGTACACCAGAAATAGACCTTAGTCAGTCCAATACGCCGTAGTTCACATGGGCTGAGAAAGCCCCGGGATCCCCAGGCGCAGGGGTCTGTGAGGCAGTGAGTCCCGCAGAACAGAGCACTGGAATAGTTTTGGCTGGAAGGGGGAGACCTTACAGCCCACCCAATGCCAGCCTTGCCATGGCAGGGTCACCTTCCACTGTCCCAGTGCTCCCAGCCCTGTCCAGTCCGGCCTCAAACACTGCCAGGTGTTATCATATTATTGCAAAAGTTCCATACCTTCTTGGTGACTTCTCATAGGCAGCTCCTCACAGCACTGACTCCTTCTTCTTCACAGTACAGCCAACAAACTCCAGCCCTCACCCAGCTAACCCACTCTTTTGTAGCACTCATCTTCTTATTTGGACACAGCCTATTAAGGGCAGGCCTATTCCTAATCTTTGGAGATTAGTACAGCTGCAACTCCTTAGGGGTGAGATTGCCTTCAGCACTATTCTCTTACATTCCATCCCTCCACAGTCAGGGATCCAGGGGCACCCACAGCTTCTCTGGGCACCCTGTGCCAGGGCCTCACCACCCTGGCAGGGAGGAATTTCTTCCCAATATCCCCTCTAACCTTCCATCTGGCAGTTGTCCCTTGTCCTGGCACTCCAGGCCCATTTATATGGTCTCTCTCCATCTCTCCTCCAGCTCCTTCAGGCACTGGAAGGCCACAGTTAAGTCAGCCCGAAGCTTTTTTCCTCCAGGCTGAGCAATCCCAATTCTCCCAGCTTTTCCTCACAGCAGATCTGCTCCATCCCTCTAAACAACTCGGTGGCCTCATCTCCAACAGGTCCATGTCCTTCCTGTGCTGGGGTGATGCTGGAGATTTAAAAATCCAAACCCAAAACAAATTAAAAAAAAAAAAAAAAAACAACAAAAAACCACCACCAGCTGCAACAAAAAAGACCCACCAAACCCCCCAAACACCCAACCATACAAAAACCCCGAGACAACAGAAGAAAAAGACCAACCCATAAACCCAGAGCACCCACAAACACTGCCCCAAAAGCTGAGCTTTGCCCTCCAGGCTCTCTAAGGAGCCCATTGTATTTTGCAGAGTGTCAGCAGCAGCTGGCGGTGGCCCGGAGCGTGGCGTCCTGGATCGTGGGGGGCCACGAGGCCCCGGAGGGCGCGTGGCCGTGGGTGGTGAGCCTGCAGGTGCTGCGCGGCGGTGTCCGCTTCGTGCACCTGTGCGGCGGCGTCCTGCTGAGCCGGAGAGCCGTGCTGACCGCCGGCCACTGCGTGGATGGCAGGACGTACGTACTGGGTGACCCCTGGGCACCACGGCTGAGCCCCCTGGGTACCACAGCTGAACCCCCTGGGCACCATGGCTGAGCCCCCTGGGTACCATGGCTGAGCCCCCTGGGTACCACAGCTGAGCTCCCTGAGAACCACGGCTGAGCCCCCTGGGCACCATAGCTGAGCTTTCTGAGAACCACAGCTGAACCCCCTGGGCACCATGGCTGAGCTCCCTGAGAACCATGGCTGAGCCCCCTGGGCACCACGGCTGAGCCCCTGGGTACCACGGCTGAACCCCCTGGGTACCACAGCTGAGCGCCCTGGGCACCATGGCTGAACCCCCTGGGTACCACGGCTGAGCGCCCTGGGCACCACGGCTGAACCCCCTGGGTACCACGGCTGAGCCCCATGGCTGAGCCCCCTGGGTACCACACTGAACCCCCTGGGTACCATGGCTGAGCTCCCTGAGAACCATGGCTGAGCCCCCTGGGTACCATGGCTGAGCCCCCTGGGCAGGTGGGGGGAAGGAGGCCGAGGGCACCCAAGTTGTGTCACAGGGTGGCCAAAGGAACAGAGCAGGGATTGTCCCCCTGTGCTGGGCACTGTGAGGCCCCTCCAGCGCTGTGTCCAGTTCTCCCCTCGCAGCAAGGAAGGCATTGAGGGATGGAGCATATCCAGAGCTAGGAACAGAGCTGGGGAAGGGGCTGGAGCACTGATGGAAAAGATCTCCAAGACCATCAAGTCCAACCTCTGCCTGATCCCCACCTTATCACCAGGCCAGAGCACTGAGTGCCACCTCCAGTCATTCCTTGGACAGCTCCAGGGATGGGGGTTCCACCAACTCCCTGGGCAGCCAACATCAGGAATAGTCAGTCAGGAACGATAAATCAGCATCAAGAAATCTTGGCTGTGCCCTTCTGGCCTGGGCCAGAATTACCCGTGTTGTTTCTAATAAAGGGCTGTTTGGTTTTCATTAATAGAATCACAGAATGAGATCCTGGATGAGATCTTGTCCCACCCCTGACTCTGGGCTTTTCCAGCTCTGGAGCAGGAAGACCCTCTCCCATGCCAGGTTTTCTGCTCCCTTCCTCAGCCCACTCCCTCAGAGAAGTTTGGGTTGCTTTGTCCCACAGAGCTCTGATTTTTCTGGTTAATAGAGTTTTCTTAACCACAAAACCTCACCACAAAATGTTGTGATATTTAGATTACAAACACTCCAATTCATCAGTTTTAACACAATTTCCTTTTTTCTTGTTGATCAGAACCAACAATTTGGCACTTAAAGATTTTTTTTTTGACAATGTGGTAATAACTTCTCAGAACAGATTTTTAACTGCACTTACAGCAACTCTGGAGTATTTCAGCTCCCAGCACTGGTCTCTTTCCCAGCCTTTACCACAGTTGCACAATCTGTATCTGTCAACATCAACTGTTGACTCAACCATGACCTGGGGGAAAGTGAACTATAAAAATCTGCAAAACTTGTAATTTTGTCCTTTATCAGGACTTTGTTACATCAACTCCTTGTTTGCATTTAACAAACATTTATTTGCAATATAATTTCTCTTTAAATTATCAATTTAATTTTTACCTTAATTTTGGAGGCTAATTTGAATTTTATAGCTCATCTCAGGCCAAATTCAAAACTCATTTAATAAAGACTTTGTTCATCATACTTGGCAAGCAACTAGATCTGAATGACTCTACCTTTATTTATAAATTTAATATTAACTAGATAGAAATTTAATATTAACTAGATAGTCATTATGTTACTTCTAGATAATGGATTTCCCAGGCCTAGGTGCAAATAGAGTCTTTATGAGCATTGTGGGGAATAAGCCTCCTTCCTTTATCCAAAATATAACCATGTTTTCGGCTTTTTCAGACTATTATCTCCTGGTTTCCTCTGCTGAGATGGGGTGAAAGGCAAAATCTGGGTGTCAGCTTAAATCCTTAATCTGAATTTTCCTTAACAGCCATAACCACTAATAGCAAAGGGAGTGTTCACATGGGCAGAATGGTAACGAGGCAAATTTGTTCCAGGAAATATTTACTATGGAATTTTCAATGTATATTCTAAAGGTGCATAAGCAAAAGAAGACAGGGATAGAGGGGATAATGGAAGAAATTTCTCCCTGTGAGGAAGGCTCTGGTACAGGGTGCCCAGAGAAGCTGAGATCCCTGGAAGCGTCCAGGGCAAGGCTGGACAGGGCTTGGAGCATCTTGGGACAGTGGAAGGTGTCCCTGCCATGGCATGGGTGGGATGAGAGAGCTTTAAGGTGCCTCCAATCCAACCCCTTCCTGGATCCCAGGGCTCTATGAAAACAAACAGTGAAACTGATGCAAAACCCACCTGAATTCTCATCTTAAAGATGAGCTTTAAGGTGCCTCCAATCCAACCCCTTCCTGCATGCCAGGGCTCTATGAAAACGGTGAAACTGATGTCAACCCCTGTGAATTCTTGGCAGGGATCCGTGTTCCTGGCGAGCCGTGCTGGGCGTGCACAACCTGCAGAAGCACAGCCGGCACACGGCAAGGAGGAGGATCAGGAGGATCATGGTGCACTCGGAGTTCAAGAGGGAAACCTTTGAGAACGACGTGGCGGTGTTCGAGCTGAGGTCGGCCGTGCGCTACAGCCTCTTCATCCAGCCCGTGTGCCTGGCCCCGGCTGCCCTGGTGCAGCCCCTGGAGAACAGCTCCGACTGCTACATCAGCGGCTGGGGACGCACCACCGAGAAGGGTACTGGGCTCGGCCACTGCTGGAACCCTCCTGTTTCCATCCCCACCCGCTCCAGCTCCCTGGGTTTATAAACTCTCCTTGCACTTGGATCTTAGAGGCCTTTCCCGACCTTTCAAGGGGGAATGGCACCAAACTGAAAGAGGACAGGTTCAGATTAGATCTTGGGAAGAAATTCCTCCCTGTGAGGGTGGGGATGCCCTGCCACAGATTGCCCAGTGCACCCTGTAAGTGTCCAGGATCAGGCTGGACGGGGCTTGGAGTAACCTGGGACAGTGGAAGGTGTCCCTGCCCATGGCAGGGCGTTAGAACTGGATGATCTTTAAGGTTCCTCCCAACCCAAACCATTCTGTGACTCTAACTGGATTTGCTCAGGTTATGGTCTCCCCACACAATGTCATTTAACTCTGCAGTGAGGTTCTACTCTCAGGGATTTTCCATCACAAGCAGGTTAGACCCACACAGCTGTAACCACAGGAATAGATTTCTCAGCCTTTCTTCCAGGTATAACATGAATAAAAGGAAAATAAACTCACCCCATTTGTGGTGCAGGTCAACGTGGGCTGCTGGAAACAGCTGTTATATTGAAAAGCAACAATTCTGATGCCACATGTTGTGAACTGAGGGGTTCCCATGGGATTTATGAATGACTACACCCCCTCCAATTCTCTCTTTACTCCCACTGGGCACAAATTCAATGCCAGTTGGTGTGTGGGAGTTTTGGGGCCAGCTGAGATTGTATGAGCCTGTTTGGTAAGTCACCTCTGACATTTTGAGCAAGGCATGTATATTATCATTGATCTTCTGAGGAAGAATTGAAAAATCTACATCAAACCCAAGTCTTCCAATCCATTGGCAACAGGCAGGGTCTGTGTCATATCCATGTCTAAACATGTCCGAGTACACACCTAGGCTAGCAAAACAAAAAAAACCCACAGTAAAATTGCTACACACCCCAGCATATTTCATCTTCCTGAATTCTGTCTCTTTTTAAGGTAAAATCTCACCTGTGCTAAAAGAAGCGCATGTGGGAATC
This sequence comes from Setophaga petechia, assembly GCA_024362935.1. Classification (NCBI taxonomy): domain Eukaryota; kingdom Metazoa; phylum Chordata; class Aves; order Passeriformes; family Parulidae; genus Setophaga; species Setophaga petechia. Next base: position 141,952 of record JANCRA010000173.1, read on the forward strand.
CTCCCTCCCAACCTGTGCAACAGCTCTGCAGGCTACGCAGGGCTCGTGAACGACAAAGCACTCTGCGCCGGCGCCTGGGCTGGAGGCACCGACACCTGCCAGGTGAGAGGGGAGGTGGTGCCACACCTGCCAGGTGAGAGGGGAGGTGGTGCCCCACCTGCCAGGTGAGAGGGGAGGTGGTGCCACACCTGCCAGCTGAGAGGGGAGGTGGTGCCTCACCGGCCAGGTGAGAGGGGAGGTGGTGCCACACCTGCCAGCTGAGAGGGGAGGTGGTGCCCCACCTGCCAGGTGAGAGGGGAGGTGGTGCCACACCTGCCAGCTGAGAGGGGAGGTGGTGTCACACCTGCCAGGTGAGAGGGGAGGTGGTTCCCCACCTGCCAGGTGAGAGGGGAGGTGGTGCCTCACCTGCCAGGTGAGAGGGGAGGTGGTGCCCCACCTGCCAGGTGAGAGGGGAGGTGGTGCCTCACCTGTCAGCTGAGAGGGGAGGTGGTGCCCCACCTGTCTTAGCGGAACTCCCAAGTCAGAGGCTCAGCAGCATCGTGATTTGTAGCATGATTAATTAAAACAGCAGAAATAGTAACTGGAAAACATGTCAAATGCAAAGGAAGCATCATAAAAGGGTTGGGACAGCGATTGCAAAGCAAAAACATACCCAAAGAATTTGGGGATATTGGAGAGATGACAGGAATAGGTGAACCAAGAGGAAAGATAAAGAATGTGACATGTTTACGCCATAAAGGTGTCAGTAAATGACGTATGAGACAAAACACTGGACACTGTACCATACAGTGTGTGTGAAGCACATGTCTGTCTCCCCTGTTCCTATGCTGGAGAGCAGCACTGGACACAGATAAGACTCAGGGATGTGGCTCAGGGATGGGGCTCTAGGAAGTGGCTCAGGGATGTGGCATGATTTTCGTTTAAATGCTGAGCAATCACCACCTCTTTCTCAGAAAAGCCAGTTCTCAGGTCCAAAGCACTGGCAGAAGCTGCAGCACCAGCTGGGACATGGAGACATTACTAATTAAACCCCATAATGTATCCTAAGTGCTTTGTCTGATACACTTCCCGCTTCTCTCAGCAGTTTTCCCTGAGCAGGTGACACGGCCAAGACACAGGATGTGTGTTTCTTGCTGTCTCTTGGAGCTCCCACACCATGTGGACAAATTCCCCAATTAAGTGAGGTGTGAAGGTTTAGGTTTAGGCATGAAAAGGTGCAGAGAGAAAACAGAGTCTGAGTTAAAAGATACTCAGATTACTTTTAACTCAGTTAACAGAAGCAGTGCAGGCCTGGGGCTCTGGTCAGTGCAGTCTTGACCAGAATCAGGAGGAATTTCTCCATGGAAAGGGTGGTCAGGCATTGGAAAGCACTGCTTAGGAAGGTGGTGGTCCCCATCCCTGGAGGTGTCCAAGGAACAGCTGGATGTGGGTGACAGCACTCTGGTCTGGTGACAAGACAGGGATCAGGTTAGACTTGATGGTCTTGAGGGCCTTCCCAGCCTCAGGGATGCTGATTCTGTCTTTCAGCAACACCACATTGACCTTGAGTTGCCCCCATGCTACTGTCATTGTGACTGTCCAGTTAACTGAGCTGCTTAAAATAAATCTAAAAATTAGACTGACTACTGCCTGAAGTGTTTCCTGGAAGGAAACCCTTACATGCTCCTGGTTTTTGTGGTGTCATTTGTAGGGCGACAGCGGGGGCCCCTTGGTGTGTTACCACCCTGACACCGACAAGTACTACCTGATTGGCATCGCCAGCTTCGGGGTGGGCTGCGGCCGCCCCAGGTACCCCGGCGTCTACGTGCGCCTGTCTCAGTACCGACAATGGATAAAAGCAAAACTCCTGCTGACTAACAAGGCCTGGAACCCCCTGAGCACCACACTCACCATCCTCCTGACTCTGGTGCACACAGTGCTCACGCAGATTTTGTAGAGGGGAATCCAGCGTGCGGTCCTGCCTGGAAAAGCCTGGAGAAACCATCTCACTCCTGACTGACAATAAATCCAAGAGCCAAAGGATGTGCGCTTTCTTTTTAGGAGTCTTGTCTGCCGTTGTATTTTTTGTTTCCTGCCTCTGATATCCACACTGACAGGAGAGGAAACAGTACCAGCCTCGGCACTAATGAGGAAAATTGAATATAGAAATGTTATCGACTGGAAACACTTTCTTCCCACCCTAATTCTGTGCTTTTCCAGCCATCACAAGGTTAAATACACTCAGTGACGCCGCCAGGGTTTGCGGAGGGCAGATGCTCCCTCTGCCGGGTAAAAACCAGCAGAGCACATAAGGTTCTAATTAACCATTTAATTAACCAAACCTTACCTGTGGCTCAGCTTATTGAAAACTAAGAAGGTAAAAAACCCTGCAGGAAGGCAAAAGCTGTTCTGCACTCATGATTTTTAGCACTGGCAGGTGTGTACAAGTGCCATTTAATCCACTAAAACTGACTATTATTTATTCCTGGCTGTCATATGACTTGATCCCACACAAGTATTCCCACCTGGTCACCACCACTGCAGCTCTAACTTAATTAAAAATACATAGGGACCAGTAGAATTATAATATTTTAGCGACTTTATTTACCAAGATCAAAATTCGCAACCATTAATTGTTTCAACAAATATTTACAATTCATGGAAAGCACGACTGTTTGGAACCAACCAGCAGAACAGCATCAGCTGCTGCATCTCTTACCCTCAGGAATGAGATTTTACTCTTTAAAATCGAGATTTGAAAGTAAATCCAAACTAAGAACTTCATGATCAGTGCTTAAAGAGCGAACTTGTGTTACTGTTTAATATTCCCATGATGAAAAATCAGCTGTTCTTTCCAGCACACTATTTTAAGAGTATAAAAATTGACTCCTGGTGTGTCTGGCAGGACAGGTGCTTCCCTTGCTGGATACAAGAATTGGCCACCAGGTTTTTACAGTCTTAACACTTGATAGTTTTTGTTTATTATTGTTCCATCTTACAAAAGGAAAAAGAAAACACAGTGAGGATCAGCTACCACAGAGTTCCCAAAGCAGTTCAGAACTGTAGGTCAAACCCTCTCCCACATGCCAGGTTACACACAGCTGAGGGAAGGCCAGGTGCTCTGAGGTGCCTGTTCCAGGCACATTCCAGGCTGGTCAATTCTCCTGAAATTCCACCAAAGAAACGGGAAACACTGACACCTCTCCAGGGCAGCTCCCTCAGTTTAGGACTTTCCCAATCTTATTTCTGATGGGTCACAAAGCTTTTTTTCTGACATGATTGCAACCAGGAGTCACACTCCAGCCTGGCCTAAAGGAAATGCATTGGGGCTCATGCCCACAACAATCAGAGACTTGGGAACTTCAGGGGAAAAAAAAAAATCCTTTTCTACCCCACTAACCAGAGACTGCAGAATGCAGATTCCTCATGGCAAAGAGCTCTGCTTGCTACAAGTCCATTCATTCCCAATGGAGCAAAATCAAAAATACTGACTGACCATGGGATAAGCACTACACATCCAGGGAGGGAGCACAGCTTGGAATTCCATCCAGATCTGAGCTAGCACGACACACGTGGAGCTCTGACACCTCAGAACAGCACAGTCCATTCTGGAATTCCCGCTGACAGAACTGGAAGCAGATTCAATCCCAGCCATGGCAATGGGTTCTCACTCCTCAAGAGGCACTGCAGTCACCTCCAGCACCTGCCCAGGACCATGGCCTGACCAGCAGGGTCACACCTTGCCCAGGACCGTGTCCTCACCAGTACCACGTGCTGCCCACCAGGCCCACAGCCAGACAGCTCTGGGGGTCTCCAAGCACAGAGATTCCCCAGGTAAAGGAGTCCTGATCATGTCAAACTTTTGATTTCCACCTGAAACAAATTTAAATTGTACAAACTGGACTCTCTGACACAATGAGATCTAATGTGCAGATATTGTCAACTCTGGGGAGTAAAAAGCCCTAATTTCTTTTTCTTCCCCTCCTTTCCCCCCCCCAATACTCTTTAGGATTCGTTTTTTTCTGCAAGTTGCCTACAGACATACAAAATTAATTCAAGTATCTCCTATACCAAAGAGGATCTCATTTGACTTTGTACTATCCATAAAAATATATCCTTGAAAATCTGGTTGACAAAATATTTCATCTGGTTACTAAAATGAAAGATATAAACTGTCAAAATACGTATAGAAACTCAATTTCAGGTTTTGTAAAGATCACAATTTAGCTACAAAATATACCAACCATCTCCCTGTTTGCAATATAGTATTTGCTTACAAAGATACCATTACTTTGCAAAATAGCTCCTACCTTACAAAATTAGGCTGGAAATTGTAATTTTGCACGACTTCCAGCAATAAACCAGAGATTAGAACCTCATAACCCTTTGGTATAGATCTTTCATTTTTTACTACATCATTTTTCTTCTATTTGGTTTCATGTTCCAAAGCCCAGGAGAATCCCCAGCCAGGACAAGCACTGAGTGTTTAATTGTAGATATGATCAGCACACAATTTAATTTTCAATGATCAATGTTTCTCTTGCCCAGAACTAAGAACAAACTCTTGTGAAATTAACAACTTTGAGAAGTTTAATCTCAGAAATTCTTCAGAAATTTTGTCACCAGTCCTTGTCCCTCACACTGTGCTTTAAAATCATTGATGTGTTGAGTTCTCTAAGAAAATCAACACAATTTTCTGTGCCTCAGACATTTCCAGGACCAGGCCTCTGGCTGCCTTCTGCAGATCCTTCCCCAATCTGATAAACACGGCAAACATGGAAAAAAACCTCATCTCAACTTTTTAAATTGTCATCTGAGAAAGAGTAAAAACATAATTTATACCTTGAGCAAAGTATCAGCTTTTTTATCATCTGCACCTGTAAAGACCAACTTACAAGTTAAAATAAAAATATTTACAGACAAATAACTGAAGGAAAAAGGCTTGAAAAAGAGTAAGAAATCAAAACATACACTGGTTATAAACGTTACTAATAATGTCAGCTATGGCAAGGATTCTGTTTCACCCCTGTTTTCTTTGTAACCAAATTGTGCCTCCCTAATTAGAGGCATTCATAGGAATTTTCAAAGAAACTCTCATCACCTGCCTCGCCACACGTGACTGTCCTTCCACTGTTAGCTGCAGTCTTGAATTTAGCAGTTTCCAGTTGTGCCAGCAGGAATTTTGGTGAGGTTTTCTTGTTTCCTCTTTGTACTTTGTCCCCAACATGTTGTAAAGAAAATCTATAGAGTCTTTGAGCTGTGAAATCTAGGTAGAAAAGTTTCATTTTTGACCTTTCATCTAGTTTAAAAAATTCAGTATAAAAAAAAAAAATTCTCCTCTGATATTTCACCAGTCCCCAAAGGTTTTTACCTTCTCTTCTTACACACTTTTATGACAGTAAAGATCTTTCAAAGTTTTTAGCTCTTCAATTAGAGTTTTGTTCTGATTTTCCAGGACTGCCACTCGATTTTCCAAACATTTCACATACTCCTTCTTCTTCCTACGGCACTCCCGGGCAGCTTCTCTGCAACAGAGAAGCAGAGTTCTTGATTTTAGGTGTGAGATCTATTTTCTGAATGTCACAATACTGACCAACACGAGAGAGCTGGAACTGCAGTGAGGAACAAAACTGAGCCAAAACTGCCCGAGGAGAGCAGGAAATTCAGCAGGATCTGGTAACACACATGGCAGCCAATCTGCAGGGGAAACCCAGTTTTGGCTCCTCCACACTGTGAGCACGTCTGGGTCACAATTCCCCATGTTGGGATCACAATCTCAAGCCCAGGTGTACCCAGGTGGGGAAGGAGGCCAAGGGCACCTGGGCTGCACCAGCCATGGTGTGGCACAGCACCAGGGCAGGGATTGCCCCCTGTGCTGGACATTGCTGAGGCCCCTCCAGTTCTGGACCCTTACTGCAAGAGAAATATGGATGGGCTGGAGCACACCCAGAGCTGGGAATGGAGCCAGGGAAGGGGCTGGAGCACAAGGAAAAGGGTCTGGAGAACTCCTGAGGGAACTGCAAAAGGGGTTCAGCCTGTAGGGAAGGAGGCTCAGGGGGAATCTCCTCCCTCTCCACAACTCCCTGACATGAGGGGCAGCCAGGGGCAGGGAGGTCAGGCTCTGCTCCCAGGGAACAGGGATGAGACAAAGGAAATGGCCTCAAGCTGTGCCAGGGGAGGTTCAGGTTGGACATCAGGAGCAATTTCTTCATGGAGAGGATGGTCAGGCATTGGCAGGGAGGTTTGGAGTCCCCATCCCTGGACGTGCCACTCAGTGCTCTGGTGGAGATCTGTCACAGGTTGGACTTTATGATCCTGGAAGTCTTTTCCAACCCCAGTGACTGCACGTGATTAAACTCACCAACCAAGCAGTTGAGGTGCACTCACGTACCTGTTCTTCATCAGCCTGATTTCTCGTTTCAGCTGTGGGTCATCTGTCTTGCTGCTCTGGGATGTCAGAGTGACGGGGGATGTCATCACCACGGTCTGGGGCAGGGAGGAGGTGGTGGGCGTGGTGCGGATCTGGTACGTCTGCATGTCCCCAGAGGCAGCTAGGGGACACAAACGGGGCAGCATTAGCAGGTGGCACTGACGGTGACAGGGCTGTAACCGTGTCCCCAGGGGGTACTCACTCTGCACCACCACCTGGTTGCTGGGCACCAGGATCTGCTGCCCATCTGAGGTCTGGGCATACTGCAGGATGGTGGTCCCAGGCTGGGAGCCGCCAGCGTTGGCCATGGTCAGTGTCTGCAGCCCCTGCACCCCGTCCGCCCCCGGCCCCGCCAGCTGCAGCCCGTTGGCTGCGATGGCAACTGCAAGGGAAGGCACATGGACAGGAGCATTTGGTGATGTACAGCAGAAAATACAGGTAAATCACAGTATCCTACAATGGGTTGGGCTGGGAGGGACCCTACAGCCCATCCAGTGCCAGCCCTGCCTTGGCAGGGACACCTCCCGCTAGCCCAGGCTGCTCCAAGCCCTGTCCAGCCTGGTCCTGGGCACTGCCAGGGATCCAGGGGCACCACAGTTTCTCTGGGCACCCTGTGCCAGGGCCTCACCCACTCACACGATGGAGAGGAGCAGGTGTGAAGCACCACAAACGCCAAGTGGGAACATCAAAAGAATAAATCCTAATTTTTTCGTACCGCTCTGATACCACAGGAGCCTTTTAGTATAGCCTATAATATACATATACACACACACACATATATACATATATATATATATATATATATATATATATATATCTGTGTCTTCACTGATGTATTGGGCTAAATCCAGCAAAGAACACTGCTGTGTGCTCCATACCAACACCCTTAAATTTCTTAATGTGCAAAATTTAAAATTACAGAGCGCTGAGTTTGTCTGAAGACTGTAGATACCAGTTACTTCTATGTACTAACTTCATTGACTACTAGATAATAACCAACTTTTGTCCTTCATCTTACTGAAATACCTAATGAAATCTGCATTTTGAGGCAAGTAGAAGAAAAATTGTGAGGATATTTTGGGTAACCTACTGTACTGTCCAGTGCTTGTCTGGTAGATGGGCGTGGGAACAGACATGGAGGCGACAGTGGAGACCCCAGGACTTTCCTCATCTCCTTTTCTATCCCGTGTGTCTTCAGAAGAAAGATCCTTCAAAATTTTTCTGTGAAAAAAGGAGTCTGACATTTGACTGCACTCCTCACTTCAGTAAAATGATACAACTGAGTAAAATTACAGCTGGTGAACATTTTGCCCTTTACAAAATCCTGCTGAGGCAAATCTCCGGTTAGTGGAGTCAAAGTTTCCTCACAGCAATGATGGCTCAGAAAGTTCAGTGCGTGAGCAGATTCACTGAGTGTTTCAAGGGAAAGGAAACAACCTGGAGGGCAGCAGAATACTGAAAACCATGGGAAGGGGCTGTTGTTTTGGTCTCAAATGAAAACACCAAGCATAGCACACCCGTACCGGTAGGATGGACGACGAGCCAAGATGCCTCGAGCTTTCTGTGAGGAGCCAATGCTGTCTGAGGAGTCCTGAGAATCCTCACTCTCAGACAAGGAAGATACCTGGTGAGAAAGGGAACAGGAGCACCACTGATGTACAGGACAAACACAGAGACCACCTGGAATCTTTTATGTAGAAAAGGAGCAGTGGGGTTTGTTGGTGAGAATGTGAAAGTCCAGTGAAAAGAATATTTAAGGCAGCAGCATATCAGAGAGTAAACATGCAAAGTACTATCTACAATTTTCATTAGTCCACTGTGTGCTCATCCAGTTCAAAGTGTAATTTTGTCTCTGATGCTCCTTATTAGTGAACAAAATATTTATTTGCTCTTATCCATGTGCCAGTAACAGAGTGCAGAGGAATGCACAGAGCTCTGGGAAAAGCCTCTCACTGAACTGCAGAGACAGAGCAGCCTAGGATCAGCAGGGAAAAAAACCTGCTCATGTTGTACTTTGTTTTTGCCTCCACCAAGGCCACAAAGTTCATAAATTACAGAAACGGAATGAATCCAGTCAGTGGAGACTGTGCAGCCAGGGGGAGGGAAAGGAAAGAGACTCAACAGAGAGATGAGCAGCAACCAGCAGCCAATGCAGACGCCTGAGTGCCTTCAGCAGTGACACAGCTCTCCTCTCCCTGCTCTGATGTTACAGCAGTGACAGCTGACAGTCCCTGCCAGGTTTGCTTCTCATGGCTTATCAATTTAGGGTGGTGTGAGGAGTGTGGGACAAGGATCAGGGACAAATTCCTGGATTTTAGGGCAGCTCCTCCCTCGCCTGGCTGCCAGGGCAGTGGCTTCCCAGTGGAAATCCAGGTCCCCAGGGGCTCTGCAGCAGGGACTAAGAGTTGCAGGAACAGACTCACTGGACTCCCCTGGCACCTTTAGGAAAGGGACTCTTACAAAAATCCCATGGCAAGTGAGTAAGAGACACAAGCAGAGACTTGGGCACCACTGACAGGGAGTTTCAGCATGAGAGAGCACCCAGCAGCTCATTCCTCTTCACACAGCTCCACCTTCCCAAACACTCATTTTAATCCACTACTGAACTATTCTATTATTGCCCACTCCCCTCCTTTGGGTGTCAGACCCCACCTGACTGCCAAGACACCAACTACAGAGCTGTGGATTGGATTTCTGTATAAAGGGAGGTGACACGGAATGGTTTTATTTTGACCCCACAGGTGACTTCCCACAAGGAAGAATTTCAAGCCCAAATGAGGGATCCCATAGGGCTGTCCTTGGACTGCTCACTGTCTCTTACAGCAGGGCACAAAGGCAGCTGGCTCAGAGAAGTTCTCACCTACACAACTGCAGATCTGGGGTATTTAAAGCCATTGTGGAGTTACCTGCACGGTTTGCACCTGAGGGGAGTGGATCACAGAGGAGGACTGAGCTGTCTGAATGACTCCCTGGACCTGGACTTGTTCTCCAGGAAGCTGAACGACTGTGAGGGGAGCAGAACCTCTGAGAGACATCTACAACAGACCAAAAACCATCAGTGAAACCTTTGTGCCACAGGACTCAGGAAGTGCAACACGTGTAGGAAAACCATTATTTTAAGCTTATTTTAATTCTAATTAAGTCACAAAAGCACCTTTAAAGATGCACATTTTTTAGACATTATTTGCATATGAAAAAGGCTGAAACAGTTCATTATTTCCTCTGGTTGGAGAAAATCAAATGTGGCATTAAGTCACATAATCAAATATGAGATATTACATAACATATCAAAACCATGAAAGTGCTTCAGCTTCCTAGAGGGTTTGTAGTTCTGATGATGAACTTCCATGAGTCTTTACACTTTAATTCAATTTATATTGTTCACATTTCCATATGTTCTCAAACCAAAAATAATTCAAGTTATACGTGTAGATTCTAAGTAAATAACCACTTCTGTAATTAAATTCCTTCAGTACTTTTATTAATTTGAAATACATAAGATGAAGGTATCATTAAAATACACACAGCTGAATTTCCATTTAATGCTACTTTTGTATCATAACTCACAATATTAAGGGACGATCAGAACTTTATATAAAAACAGATCAGGAAACCAGCCTGGAAACAAACCCCTGGACACCAGCTGATGTTCTCTCCTTTCCTATATCTAAATTTTGCATCAAAATCCCAATTGCCTCCACAGGATAAACAGTGGATGAGCTGCAAAACACTGCTTTTTTCCAGGAAAACCCTCCTGGAAGGATTCACTCCTTCACCAGTTCTAAGGGATTCAGGTTAAAGCTCTGACACGGATGTTACCTTAAAGGAAAAATCTCAATTTTCAAGTTCATATGGTTTATTAGATGAAATATGTTCATGTCGGGCTAAAATCCAAGGGTTTCCATGGTGCTGAGCAGCCAGGATTGCTGCTACTACAAAAAGAGCTGGAAATGCTTTTTCTAACGAAAAAATGAAACCAGGCCCTCATTTTATTCCTGAGCAGCTCCTGTGGCCGACTAAGCCCAAATCTGGGCTGCACTTCTGCATTGTACAAACACAAAAAAATAGCTTTTAAACACTTTATAATTAATTTTATGTCACCCACCATCAAACAAACACATTTTTCTTAGCCTCTTTGTGTTTTTTCTTCTTGGAGTGCTTCTAAGAATGGCTCTATGGTTTGTAGCACATAAAACTGGCTCTGAACTCCCTGAAATGTTTGCTGAGATCCAGCCCAGGCTTTACCTGTTGAGCAATATGAGAGAGCTGAGCTGCCTGGAGGGTTGTACCTTGTACAGCTGAGGGCTGGGACGTAACAGAGCTGCTGCTGCTGCCCTTGTGCACCTCTTCCATCATCAGCTACAAGAAAACCAGTTAAATCCAGTTAGTGATGAATCTGGACAGCAGACAGGTGCCCAGTTCCACCAGTGTTTTACCCCTCAGGGCCTGACAATTCTGGTCTCCCTGGGATGTGCTGAACGAGCTCTTTGCCCTCCGATGTTGCCATTATAGGGCACAAAAATCCTTAATGTTGCCACATTAAGGATTTTTGTCACTTCCCATCAACACCCTGAGCCCTTCGGTGCCTCCTCAGTGGGGAGGGACACGGTGGGACCCTGCCCTGCTCTTCCCCGGGGGTTTGGGCAGGTGAAGCCCCACACCTGGGGTCACCTCCTGAGTCCAGAGGGCTGGGAACAGAGCAGGTTTGTCTGTGCTGCAAAGGACACACAGAATCGTGGATTGGTTTGGGTTGGGAGGGACCTTAAAGGCCATCCACTGCCACCCCCTGCCATGGGCAAGGACACTTTCACCACTCCAAGCTACTCCAAGCCTTGTTCAACCTGGCCTTGGACACTTCCAGGCATGGCACAGCTCCAGCTTCTCTGGGCACCCTGTGCCAGGGCCTCACCATCCTGTTATAATCCCATTAATATCCAATTCCTAGCATCCCATCTAACCCTGCTCTCCTTCAGTTTGAAGGATGAGCCAGGAAGAAAATCAAGATTCTTTATACTAAAGAATATCTTTCTCTAAGTAAGATAATTTCCAAAAATATTTTAGCCAAGCCATCAGCCAAACCTATTTTAAACTATCTGAAGGTGTATAAAAACAAACCAGGGACTCAAATCAAAGTGAAGAGAACACAGTTTTGAATTTTAAGAGTCACTCTGTCTTGATGTAATGCAGTCAGCAACACTTCTCTCATGTCTAAGATTTTATATTTAACTGTTCAATGTCTTGCCAGCATCCCCCCATGGATTCTGGGGGATTCAGGGATGCACAAATGCAGGTTTCAGCTGGGGTGGTGGGCGGACCAGCCTGGAGCATTAGAAGCTGATGGGTGAGTGTTAAACATTTTGTCACAGAAGGTTTGAAAGTGTTGAAAGGACAGTTGCTATGAGACTGGAAATTACATTTCTTTCTGTGGAAATGTGAGTCACTGATTTTTCCCTGCTGAGCCCAACCACAGCACGCAGCCCCATGAAGGCTCCTGGGGGGGAAGAGCCAACCCAGAGCAGTCCTGCTCCTGCACCCTCCCTGCTCCGAGGGGTCCTTCTGCAGGACCCCCAAAAAGTCACCACAGCAGGGCTGTGCAGGGAGAAAACTGGAGGCTGGCTGACACGAGAGACCAGGATTGACTGATGGAGCAGCTCTGCTGTGAGGAAAGGCTGCGAGAACTGGGATTGTTCAGCCTGGAACAGAGAAGCCTGAGGGTAACAGAGCTGTGCCTCTCCAGTAGCTGAAGGAGCTGCAGGGAGGATGGACAGAGAGCACTCCCAAGGGAGGGCAGGACATGGGGAATGGCTCCCCACGGGCAGAGGGCAGGGCTGGGGGGACGTTGGGGAGGATTCCTCCCTGGCAGGGTGGGCAGGCCCTGGCACAGGTGCCCACAGAAGCTGAGGCTGCCCCTGGATCCCTGGCAGTGCCCAAGGCCAGGCTGGGCAGGGCTTGGGGCAAGCTGGGATGGTGGGAGGTGACCCTGCCCATGGCAGGGAGATGTTCCTTAAGGTCTCTTCCAGCCAAAACAAATCCATGGTTCCATGTCCTTTGCAGCACAGCCCAAAGCCTCCCCAGCCTATGATGCAGCTTCCCTCGTGGCTGCAAACATCAACCACTTCAAGATTATGAGCAAAATTAATGATGAACCTGCACTGGACACAGCTTTGTCTGTCCTCAAGCGCAGTTTTAGATTTTATAAAGGAAAATTTTGCACCCTGCAAAGTGTCTCAGGTAACAAAGGCCCCTCAAACTGAAATCCAGACAGCAGCAAAAATGACAATACATTTCCAGTGCTACAGAAACCTCTGTTCATTTCTGTAGTGCAAACCCACAGCCTGCCCTCCCTGCTCTCTGCTATTAGTTTCTCTATCTTACTGTCCCAAGAAAGACTCAAAACAGCCTGCAAGAAACATCGAAACCAATAAAACCACCCCAAAGAAACACCCCAGGGGGAAAGCACACAAGGTTTTGCTGACCTTTATCTCACTGGTCTGAAGTTCTGCTTACAGGAATAAAAGATAAAGTATTTCCCATTAGAAATATGAGTTTTGAGTTTAGTTCATCTCTGCTTGCTCCGGAATATTTAATTATCCATTCAACATCAGTCAATAAAAAGATTAAGCAAGGATTGCAACAAGATGGAAATTCATCCTGCACCTCACAGCCTCTGGGGACGTGAGTGTCACACAAGACTCCCCTGCCTTTAACTTCATTTAGCTGGAAAACCAGGAATTTCCACCCGGAATGGGAGAAAAACCTCAACCTTCAGGTCTCAAGCTCTAAGAAGAAGCACCAAAAAGGACAATACCTGAGCACAGTCACCACCTGGACAAAACTGCTCTGACAGCTGCACTTCATTTATTTAGCTGAAAGCAGGTACTCCCTTTGGGGTAAAGGAAGAATTTTGCTGTCACAGAGCACTGACAAGAGAAGCAACACCAAGGTTTTATCATCCAGAGAATGATTATTGTCTCAATCTGTACAAACACCCCTTTTTTATAACCAGACAGGTAAGGGTAATGATTTTCACAGTAAACCCAAAGTCTCCGTGTAGCTCCACCTCAGAAGTCATTTAACTGAAAGGATTTTGTAACAGCAGCTCATGAAATTGGCTTTAAGGAACTCCTAAAATTCTGGGCATCATCTCCCTCCAGCCAAGAAAACTCATCCTGCTTCAAACCTGTGCCTCAAAACCACCTTCCTTTGAGACACAAACAGCAATGCCACAGTCCATCGGGACACATTCCATTTCTCAAAGTTCACAGACACCCTCCAAATACCTCAGAGTGCATGAACCACCACACAAACCCGCCAGAAACACCTGACACGCTCAAGGAGCATCAATTAAAAAAGAAAACCCATTCCCACAACTTCCTCTGATTCCCTAATTCTGGAAATTCCCTAATTAAGTGCTACAGAGAGCACCAGAGGAAGAAACCAAGTTCTGTTTTGCAAACTGAGTAGAGGAATGGTCTGAATGATGTTTCATCACTGAAATACTGTAAGAGCCAATTGATTTTTTATAACATCAGAAATCAAGAATATCTGACACAGAATTCTAGTCTCAATAGTGACCGGAGTCAAATTCTGACATTTACAAATTGTACAAAGGGATTTCAAACCGTTTTCTTAAACGATACTTAAGTAATCTAGGGGAATTTGGGGTCCTCAAAATCAGCTGCTTTCAGCAGTGAAAATATTATTTACCTAAATTTGCCATTAAGACACTTGGAGAAAATTTGCTCACCCAGAAAACTCCATTTTTTCCCTCCCAGAAATCAGTAAAAGACAGAGCAAAGGGCAGCACATCCCACCAGATGTGCCAGAGAGCAAGTGAGCAGTCTCGAGTCAAGGTGCCCAGTCACTGCTCCAGATTCCATTCCACAAACACACGAAGTTACTCCTTAAAACTTCAGGAGCACTTTCCTCATAGGATTTCTCCCACTCCCCTCCACCCAGCACCAGCCTGTACAGGAACATCCCCTGACACGAGCTTCAGGAATAAACGCCTCAGCCTAAAGATGTCAACATGCTATCCGCCTCAGGGATCTGATGGTTGTGAGAGAAAAATAGACCAGGTATCATTTGTACCATCATTTTTTATCATTTATAACGCCCTGGCTCCACCCGATCCTCACTGAGCACCGAAGTCAAGGCTCAGACACGGGTCTGGGGCAAAATTCATAGAGAACGAGTAAGGACGCCCATGAACGGCGGTTTAGTTAGCGGTAAAGCCGAGTTTGTGCCCGGGCAGGGCTCGGGGACCCAGCCACCGCCGGTCGGGACCGGCTGGAGCCGCGGTCACCACCACAGCACCTTTCCCCCATCCCTGAGGGGAGCGGGACCCGGGGCTCCTCGTCACCCCTCAAAAGCCTTTTCCCCGTCCCGGGGGGAGCGGGCCCGGGCCCGGCAGCAGCCCCAGGCCGCAGGGCAGCGCCTCAGGCCCGGCTGCGCGGGGAACTCCCCGCGGTTTCCGCAGCGGCCACCGCGCCGAGGCCGTGGCCTGTGCCCGTCGCCTCACGGCCCGCGGGGGCGGACGGAGGGAAGAAGCGGCGGGCGGGCCGAGGGGGACGGGGCGGCCTCCCCAGCCCGCGCTTACCTCAGAGCCCCGCAGGGCCGCGCGTGGGGAGCGCCGGAGCCGCCGCCGGGTCCCGGCCCCGGTCCCGGCCCGGTCCCGCCTCAGGGAAGCGGCGCCGGCGGGGGGGGCGGGCCGCTACCATAGAGTGCGCGCCCAGCGGCCCCCGCCATAGAGCCCCAGCGGCGCGGAGCGCGCGGGCGCCGGGCTAGAGCGGCCGCCTGGAGCCGGCCCCGCCCGGGCGCACCACAGAGAGGATTCGGCAGAGCGCCGCTGCCGAGCACGGCGCGGGAACAGCGCCCCTGCCGGCGGGAGCGGCGCGGTACGGGCGGGAATCCGCGCTCTGGGAGCGGGATCGCGACCGCCGCGGGAAGATCTCGAAATTCCCGAAAATCCCGAAATTCCCGAAAATCCCCGACATTCCAGGTCCCCGCGCCCAACCGTGGGCAAAGGGCAGTGCGGCCGGGTTTGACCGGCACGTCCCGGAGTGTGGCAGGACCGTGGCCGCGATTCCTCACGGCCGGGCCGGTGGCACTGAGGGGTTTACAGGAAGCATCAGGTGATGGGGTTTGGTCCCTCTCGGGGTTTTTCCACAGCGATTTTAGGATCACAGTGAGGATTTGGGATCCAGCCGGTGGCCCCCATCATGGGACAGTTCCTCAGGCATCGCCGTGGAGCACAGGGAATTCAGTGTTCCCTGGAAAGCACCAACTGCAGCCAAGCACCTCGAGAACAGGAATCTGATTTTTACAGGATCCCGCAATTCCTCAGGTTGAAAAATCCCTCCGAAACCTCGAATCCAACCTTGTCCGTAGACCAGAGCTCTGAGCGGCACCTCCAGCCCTTCCTGGGACCCCCCCCATGAGTGAGGTGACCCGAATCCCCCTGGGCAGTGCCAACTCCTGACCCCCTTTCCATGGGGAAATTCCTGCCGTGTCCCCCCTGAGCCTGCCCTGGCCCAGCCTGTTCCCTGGGATAAATCCCAAATCCCCCGGCTGTCCCCTCCTGTCAGGAGTTGTGCAGACACAGAAATTCCCCATATCCCCCTTTTCTCCAGCTGAGCCCCTTTCCAGCTCCCTCAGGATTCTCCAGCCCCTTCTCCAATCCCCAAAAACCGATTCCAAAAGCGTCAGGTACAGGACACAGCCCAGCCCAGCTCCTTCACACCCAACACTCCTCCATACAACTGACAAAATACAAGATACTTACAAGGTCTCCCTCTGCCCAGGCTCAATTTTAACCTGCGTTTTCTTCCTTAAAAATAAAATTCCTTCATGGAAACAGCGCTGGAAGGACTAAACAAGCAACCAAGCATCAATATTTATTAACACAAGACAAAGGAAACACAATCAATGCGTTAATGGGACACTGTCCAGCCAGGTGTTAAATTTAAAAATGTAACTAATCTAATTTTAAATAAATAAAATCTTTATACATAATTACAGAATGCCGGAGTCTGGATTCGACAATGAGAAAGAGGTTGACAGAAGTAAAAGCAAAAAAAAAAAAAAAAAAAAAGCATCTAGGGCTAAAATTGATCTGGTTTTTATAATCTTATTTTAGGACAGTTAGTAGGACACAGCTGAATTGATTTAAACCAGAAATGAAGTGCAAATTCTAACAAAATGGGACAAAACTGTCCTGTTCCCACAGCGTTTGCTCAGAGAAGATTCAGAAACAGTGAGACACACACACAATATACTTCAGTCCAGTGGGAAGAATTCCCAGTTTTTCAGTTTCACTGCAGTTGGAACCCGAGGGGCAAGAAAAGGGAATAATGTGCCCTGTGCAACCCCAGCAGCTGCAGTCACACCAGGGGGAGAGGCTGATTTTTGGGAGAAGCACCCAGCCCTGCCCACCTGCCAATGTCTGGAGTGAAAGATCTTGCTTTGTTCCCAAAAAACATGGAAATATCATCCCCAGCTACAGAGGGAGGAGTGGAATGATCTGTGGAAGGCTCGTGGCAAGCCCTGAGCAGAGCTGGGGGTGGAATTTTGGGGATTCCAGAGCCCCAGCCCCATCCCTCCTCCTCTCCAGCACTGTGGGAAATGGATTTACAGAAAACTCCCAAAGCACTCAGGGAATCCGGGGAAGCCAAACTGAGCAGCTTCTCCTTGTCCCTGGAATGTTCTCTCATCCCATGGGCAGTTGTGTCCTGCAGTTCTCCAGCACACAGAAATGGAACGTGCTGGAAGATTTGGAGCCACAGGGAACTTGCAAGATAAAACCTCAAACCATAGGAAGCTATCAGTACCTATCCAAACCAAAAAATAAGGGAAAAAAAAATTAAAAAGATCAATGCAGTCACAATCAAAAATGCCATCTCAGGAATTTCACCTGCCACGTTTGATGGAATTAATACACACGTTGTTTTATTTGTGAAAAATCACGAATAAAAATAAAAGACAATCCTGGAATTGGACTTAAAATCTACTTCAGCGGACAAAAAATGTTTGTTGAAACAATTTATCTAAAGCCTTGAGTAAAGAAAAAGGTTCAAGACCACCAGTTTTTCCTGGAAAGGTCACACTGGAGTGAAGCTGCTTGGCCAGGCCTGGGCTGTGCAGGAAACACAAGAATGGTGACAAAGAACATGGAATAACAGGAATTTTCTGGCTGAAAGGGGAGAACACCCTTTATGCACTTTACACCCAAAATAAGCTGCAGGAGCAACTATTTTAGTCCTTGACCTGCCACTGTCCCCACTTTGTGTTCAATTTGTTAAAACTAAATATATTGTAGATTTTGTGCATATTCTGCAGTGTTGGCTGATACTGTAGAAAACACAGACAAGGTTCCAAAATGTGCCCCTGAAACCCAAAGCGTTTGCAAAGAACCTTATGTCCAGACCTGCCACAAAACTTCCAGTTCCTATTTCCCCACCAAATATTTTTCAAAAATATCATTTGAAACTTCTGAGTTTTAAAGCTCCTGTTTTCAGTGAGGAGCCACCAGGATGCAGCAGGAGCTTTTCAAGGACACAGCTGGGGTTTGCTCGTGGATCCACTGGACTCTGTTCCAGTAACTGCCACAGGATCTTCCAAGCCCACACCACAAACCTTTAAAAAACTGCCTAAAAACTTTTTGTGAGGTAATCTGGAACATTTGAAAAGTTTATTTACACTGTATACCACATCTGACTCAAAAAACCCTGTTGCAGGATCTGGTAGCAGCTCCCGAAGCTTCCAAAATCATATATTAGCACCCAGAGAAGTGTAATTGCTATTAAAAGATGAAGAATTTAAAATAAAAAGAGATAATTTTGAGTCAAAGCTCAACCACCAGCTCTCTCCCAGCCCTGCTTCCCAGCAGGAAGAGCTTGTACCTGCTGCTTTCAGGTTTCTCTTTCTTCCCATTCCCTAATGCTGGAGCTGACATAGGATGTGAAAGGCTGGAATAGCAACTTTCACAATGTCATTTAACAATAACATTGCCAGAATTACTGGATCCTCCAGTAAAAGAAAAATTGTGTCCAACTTAAACCTGGAATTCTCCCGTTCTTTCAGGGACTGCTTTGAGGAAAGCATTTTTGTTTGCTCCCAGTTTCCACTAAAGCCTATTCACAGTAATTCTGCTCTGCCTGCAGGGAGCTGAAGGAATTCCAGAGGAATGGCACAAGCAGGAAATTCACCTGTGTGTCAGCCTGAGGAATGGTTTTCCTTTCCACACCTGGTGCCACAGGATGAGGCAGAGGCTGTCCCTCAGTTCCTTCCCTGCACTGCCATTTCTCCCCAGTTCCAGGCTGAATTCAGCCTCCTGGAGAAAGATGTGCCTTAAAACCAAAGGGTTCTGCACACTTCTGGCCAGAATAAAGATGCAAATGAAATCAGAAACCTGGGGAAGGTGGGAGCATCTCACATTGTGTCTAAGCCAATGCCATGATGCTGAGGACCACAAAAGTCACCTGTCCTTAAAAACATCAACCTTCAGCTGCCCTCACTAGCCAAGTTAATTTTCTATCTAAGTGAATTATGTATAATAATATTTACATATTTAAAATATAGGCAAAATTCTTTTTAAATTCCAGAAATCTCTATATGAATAAGCAACTCTGATTCTGTAAGTTATTGACTTGGTCATGGCACAATTGTCAATAAGTTGTGTGATCCCGTTGGATGAACAGCTCCAGATGCAAAGGAGATCATGGAGTAGGGAACTGCAGAATTCTGATGACCCTTTTCTTAATAGTTTATTATCTTAACTAAATAAACCCACCCCTTATAGAATCCTAACCCGGGATTAGATAAAAATACAAATATGTACAACGGGTGAAAAAGTAACACTACTGTAAAGGCCTTGGGGATTCCGTAGCTCACACACTTTCCCCCCTTGCAGTTCTCTAAAGCTCATGGTTCAGTAAACTGTTACAAACGTTTGCTGTTGCTTCCCCCACTTCCTTCACCCCACCAGGACTGAAACCCCCAGGACAGGAGGGAGGGAATGTGGCAGCAACCTCAAACTTTAAATCAAGTATTAGTAATTTTCACCAGCTTCACTTCCAAAAGCACCCTGATCATTCTGTGCTCCCATCACATGTTGTAGGCCACATAAATGGGGTCCAGCTGATCCGCCAGGAAACTGTCCCGGAGGTGCATCCGCTGTTTCTCTCCTCGGGAATTGATGGGGATGACTCCAGGATCCACCACCACCACCACACCCACAATCAGGTAATGCTCCTCCAGGACCACGTTGGTAACCAGAGGCACCAAATCCAGAGCCTCCTGCTCACAGCCACACAGCTCCACCACCACCACCAGCAGGTTGGTCCAGGTGAACACAGCACTGCAACGACATGGGAAAAACAACACAAAACCAAGTTGTTGCCACAAAGATACAAAGTTTTCAGTTCTTTACCCTTAGATGGATACCACCTGCTTTGGGCTGTATTTCCAACCTAACCACAACATGACTTGGTCCTGATGTGACAAAAATCAGACCTATCTCAGCACTACCTGTATGCGACAGGAGCCCAACGCTGCTGCCACTGACTCAGAAATGGCTCTTTACACCCCAGAGAAGGAAATCATCATTTCTGTGTTGAACTAAGAAAACACTGAGTCTGTTCTCATCTGCAGATGGGAAATCAGGTGTACGACCTGCTGATGGCAGCACAAAAACCCCTGAATTTCCCTGCATTTTTTTTCAGCTAAAACCCAGCATCTCTGCCTAAAATGCTGCATTTCAGCTGGGCTAGGATGGCTCCAGTGCTCAGGAGTGCTTTACCATTCAGCAATGCTCCTATGGGTTCGGGACACCGAGGTCTCGATGTCGATGGGGTGGTAACGCAGCCCCCGCAGCTCCAGGGTCTCATCCAGGGCTCCCACAACGTACAGGGCATCGTGGCGCTCTGGGGAGACAGGAGAGGAGGGGAAATAAATGGAATTTTGTCAGGAAAAACTGTCTCTTGTATAAGCTAAAGAACCCCAGAATGGTTTGCATTGGAAGGGGACCTTAAAGCCCATCCAGTCCCACAACTTCCACTGTTCCAGGCTGCCCCAAGCCCTGTTCAGCCTGGCCTTGGGCACTTCCAGGGATCCAGGGGCAGCCCCAGCTTCTCTAGGCACCCTGTGCCAGGGCCTCACCACACTCACAGGAAGGAATTCCTTCCCAAAATCCCCTCTAACCCTGCCCTCTGGCAGTTTGAGCCATTGCCCCTCGTCCTGGCACTCCAAGATGTCCTGTATCCATCTTTCCTGTAGCGCCTTCAGGCACTGAAGGCCACAGTTAGATCATCCAAAGCTTCTCTTCTCCAGCCTGAAGGCAGCTCTGCAGGTGGGGTCTCACCTGAGTAGCGCAGAGGGGCAGACCCCTCCTCCCCTGCTGCCCAGGCTCAGGGGGTTCCTGGGGCACGTCCAGCACCTCAAACTTCTCCCCAGGGCTGCTCTCTCTGCTCAACCCCAGCCTGGATCGACCCAGATACAGCCCTTGCTTAAACCACATGGGAGTCCCATGGGATGCCCAAGCTGCCCGGGTCTCTGTGAGCTGTGCCCTGCCATGGGATGCCCAGGCTGCCCGGGTCTCTGCCAGCTGTGCTCTGCCATGGGAATGCCCTGCCCATGTCTCTGCCAGCTGTGCCCTGCCATGGGATGCCCAGGCTGCCCATGTCCCTGCCAGCTGTGCCCTGCCATGGGATGCCCATGTCCCTGCCAGCTGTGCCCTGCCATGGGATGCCCATGTCCCTGCCAGCTGTGCCCTGCCATGGGATGCCCAGGCTGCCCAGGTCTCTGCCAGCTGTGCCCTGCCATGGGATGTGTCCCTGCCCAGGTGCCCAGCCCCACCTCCGCTGGCCGCCGTGAGCTCGGTGCGCCGCACGAAGCCCAGGTACCCCGTGCGCGCCCACAGCGTCTGCGCCGCGTCGCCGAAGCTCAGGCGGGTGTTGAAGTGGTCGGCCTGGAGGGTCTCGTTGTCGTAGATGGTGTAGTAGCCGCTGGCTGTGTGGGGGCTGTTCACCCAGATCTGTGCAGGGAGGGGAAAAGGGTCAGACCCCCAGGAATGTCCCAGGAGTGGGTAAAGGAACCGCAACAAGAAGGTTCTGGTTTTATCTGTGGTTTTTCAGATCTGAAAAATTCAGCTTGAACTTCCAAGTAACCTGCAGAATCTTAACAATGCACCTTGAGATGTAGTCTTGCAGTAACTGTAACTGAGGATTCACTGAGTAAATAAATTGTGGATTTTTAACAGGTCAAGTCCAAAATTGGAAAATAATCCATCAACACAGATCAATATACTGGTGTGTAATCAAAGAAGGGAAAGCCAAACGTAAATTATACTATTTGGGAGCCAGTTTGCAAGATTTAGGGTGGAACAAGCTTCTTTTCAAGTGGGTTTTCTTTAAACTTGACAGTGAAATAATATCCAAATTCTGAACACTCCAGCAATAATTCATCTTACAAAAGGCCTGTCTCACAGCTCCAAACTGTCCCCCAGCAGAGAAAGGCCCAAGGAGCAGTAGGAAAAGGTCCCCACGGAGCAAAACCTGCACTTACCTCCCCAAGGTGAGAATCTCCCAGAGGCCCTTTTGTCTCTGGATTGACAATGACCACTTTGACCCCAGGCAGAATCTAAAGAGCACAAGCAGGAAATGTGCAATTGTTGTTGGATTATCTTCAGCGTAAGAAAACACACAGGCTGTTCAATCAGGGCAGGATTGCACCCGTGGACATCACGAACAGGGATAAAACAGGCAGGACAGGTACAGCAAGGCAAGATCAGGGTATGGATGTATTCCATGGCTCCAGGGTCACACAGGTAAGATATTCTGACCATGATTTTGAAGAATTCAGCTAAAAACTACAGGAAAACCTCTTTCTGTTAAGCTATGAGGGAGTAAGAGCTACAGTAAATCCCAACTACAGCCTGATTTCAAGAATACCAGAGCCCACACTTCTGATATGGTGAATTTACTGCAAAATGGACCAACTTCCCCAACAACTCCAGCAAAACACACTTCTAAATCAATGGGTTATTCCTTATAATCAAATTCAGGGGGACAATGTAACCAAGTGCCACCCCCTCCCACGGCACAGGACTGTCCTGCCCAGCTATATAGGCAGTGGGAGGTGGGGACGCATGGATTTACCTTTCCAGACTCAGAGAGCAGCAGGCTCTGTGGAGCTCCTCGTTCCACCAGACGGACTCTGAAGGGCAAGAAAAAAACATTGTCAGGGTAAAAAAACAGAGCTGAAGTGTCCAGAGCAGTGTGAAAACTCAGCACCACTGCAGAGTTTTATACAGTTAATAAATTGGTTTAAGTGAACTTACAGTACCTGTCATGTCTCAAGGATTTCAGGTCTACATACACCGTGGTGGGATCTGGCCCTGATGTTCCCTGAGGAGTTAATATTTAAAAAACATTGATGTATTTAGAGCAGTCAGGGGAATTTCTGCCTGAGCCCAGAAACAGTTTGAGGGGTTTCTTACAGCAGAATTCCTACTCATATTCCCCCACCTTTGCAGCTGCACCCTTCAGTAAGCAGGTGACCTTCTGGAACACCTGTGTGGGAAGGAGCCTTGGGCAGGGGGGAGACACCAGAAGCCCTCTCAGCCACCAGCCTGGAGCAACCAGGCACTGTTCATGTGGGAATAAACAGCTCAGATTCATGTTTCACTTGTTTTGAGCATCTGTGATACGATTTGGCAGCTGAAAATGAGAGAAGCTGCTTAAATCTCCTGCCAGCTGTTCTCCACAGGGCAGATGTTGGGCTTCAGAAATGCGCACAGATGGGGAGTGTGGAACACAACCCAGCCTGGCATCTGCAGCCTGGTGCCAGTGACGACCAAGAGCCCTGGGAAGCCTCACCTGCAAACAGATGGCCACGTTGACCCGTGAGCCAAAGGTGGTGCTCACGGCCCGGGATGAGAGCCCGATGTCCTTGAAGAGCTTGGAGAAGGAATGGGTGAGGGACACGCGCGGCCGCTCCTCCGCCACCACCACGCAGGTCCGCACACAGGACAGGTTAATGCCTCGGGCCTGCACACAAACACCAGGCAAAGGGCTGCAGCTGCTCATCTGGCCCCTCTCAACAAGTTCTGTTTGCTTCTTAGCTCGTGAAATTACCCAGGAAATGCAGGACAAACTCAGTTCTCGTGTTCTGAGCTACTCTCCCTCTTTCTGATTCTGTTTGCAATTGTAAATCGTGCCTGACCAGAGCACAGAAATGCAGCCAGAGCAAGACATGGACTGACAGGGCTCCCTCCTCTGCCCCAGCTCTCAGCACAGCTGCTCAGCTGAGATTACAACTCTGAGTCACTGCTTATACAGATGGAAACCAAACCAGGCAGACAAAGTCATCCACTGGGACTGCATGGACTCTTCAGCAACACTGGCACCTGAATCCATTACTGTTTCTGTGGTGAATGCTCTGACCAGCACCAGGCAGGAGCTCCCATGTGCTGCTCACCTGGTGACACAGCCCAGGCACCTGCAGAGCTCTGTGCCAGCCAGAGAACAAGGCTGAGCCTTGATCTCACAGAGCCATAATGCAGGAAATCCCAAGGAAAAAAACACCTCAGGCATGGCATGGAGCTATTTTTTCCCTTCTCTCATCTCCAAGGAGAACACACCTCCATTGAGCAGCTCCCCTGACATGTGCTTTCCATCATGTGCTGGTCTGAGCCTCTGCTGCAGACTGTTACATAAGGAATCTGCTGCAGAGCAGCACTGGGATCCTCCCTGCTCAGGGCTGCCCTGACATTCCCTGACAGGTGCTCCCTGCACTGCCACAGCCCCTGCTCCTCCTCAGTCCTCTCCTCTCCCAGGGAGATTTGCTTTTGGAGATTTGCTTTTGGAGCACCTCTGGCCTGGAGATTCGTGCAACAGGAAAATCTGTATTTAACGATCTCATCACTTTGCTTTACTACCAGAGCATCCTTAATTTATGTGACGTAACACTCAGGAAATGTTTCTTACCTTTAACATTTCAACTTGGTTTCCAAGTCCCTTTGTACACAGTTCCATGACTGAATAGGAACAGAAAGTGTCCCTTATTTTATACTGGCTGACAGTAGATAACCAGAGAAAAAGATTGGATTCCAGCTCCATAGGAGGAATTAAAATTGACTGATGTCCAGAATACACACTGTGAAGAACATTTAGGGAGAAAACATTTTAGTGAAGCTTGTAGCTATCTTTACATTAATATTTACTGTATCTGCACATTACATTCCTGCTAGTCCAAAGGCAGGTTGTGGGACTGCAGCTGAGGCAAACTGGAGCAGCAACATTTTAAAAATGCAACTTACTGTATAAGAATAACAATTTATCCACACACAAACACACACTGACAGTGAAGGAAGAGAACTGGCTCAACCCCACAGAGAACAAAACCTCCCTTATTGCAACATGTAATCAAGGAAGAAAGGGAAGAGAAACATTCTGAAGCCAGGAATATTTGGCAGTACAAACACACATAATCAAGATGGGATAACATCTTGCTAATCTGCAGCAAAAGGGAACATGTTGTTGTCAGTTCCAAGACAAATTCCCCCCCTTACTGTAAATTAAGTCATTCTGTAATGTCAACACGTCTGCAATGACACCCATCTCCCATTTCCAACCAGCCAGGAGTTCATCTGCCCCTCTCCCCAGGAAGTCCTACCTGCAAAGGCACCAGAGCACAAATCCCAGCCCGCAGTAGGGGTCCAGACAAATGGCAATCTGCCGGGAGGAGTAGAGCTCACACTGGAGCTTGATGGCCCTGCACAGGCCACTGACTGCAGCGTGGGACATCTGCAACACAGGGGGGACACTGCTGGGGGCCCAGGACAGCAGCCAGGATCCCCCAGGGAGGCTCATGGAGAGCTGGTGTGCAGGCAAGGCCATGGTTTGGTTCCTGAGCCTCCCCAGCACAGGCAGAGACTGCAGAGCCCTGACACCAGCACTGACACCAACAGCTAAACCTGAAGCTCCAGTTGTTTGAGATCCACCTCAACAAAAGGAAAAACTTTCTATGGCAGCACTGGAACAGCTGCCCAGGGTGGTGGTGGAGTCTTCCTCTCTGGAGACATTCCAAACCCACCTGGACATGTTCTGTGTCACCTGCTCTGTCTGACCCTGCCTTGGACTGGGGGATCTCCAGAGGTCCCTCCCAACCCTGACTATCCTGTGATTCCAACTCCAAACACACATGAGCATTAACAACAGTCTAAGGCTTTCCTTTTTAGTATCTCATCCTCGTTTTCCTGACTGCACCCCTCTTCTGCTCTTGGTGGAGCTCAGAGCTCTGCTGCTCTCCCAAGCAGCTCTCCAGGGGGAGGCAGCAGCAGAATTCCTGACCCCACTGTGCAGACCTTGTTTCCCTCCTCAGCAGAACTCAGTGAACCAAAGCCCACAGCTCTGTCAGAAGAAAATCAGGGTCTTGGTTTAAGCTACAACTTGGAGTGGAGGTCAAAGGGAGGTGGCTCAGAGGGTCAGGCAATACAAGTCACAAATGCCCATTTCCTAACTCATTACTATACCTTTACTCCTGTGAGCATGCCTGTTGTGGAAACACTAAAATCTAGATATGCCAACATTTCAGGTGTAGGTGGTTTGTAGATCTGGGCCAGCCTCTTCCTGGGCAAGTCATCTGTGCAAGAGAGAAACAAATGAGTTAATTTTGGTTACTTGACTGGTGTTTGAAAGGACAACATGACTTTCAAAACACCAGAGATGGAAGACAAAGCCTTCCATTGATTCTCTTTCCAGAAGAGACAGGTTAGTGTATGGCAAAATTCTTGCCAAAGCTCCCACGTAGAAAATTTATTCTCAGGAAAAGAGAGAAAATACCAACTCGCCCTTGTCTTAAGCAGACTAAAGCTGTCTCCAGAAATCACTGTAATCATTTCCCATGCACGGCTCAATACAGAAGAGTTCTCAGTGCACAAGGGCACATCTTGGATAGCTTTTGTGAATATTCAAACAAATTTTCAAGAGCCATTTAACGAAATGTGGGACAGTCCCTTTGGAAGTCACCGGTTGCCCCTCACAGGATTTCAAGGAGCCTCTTGGCCAGGGAGCTCACCTGTGTCAATGATGGTTGGCCAGGTTTTCACATCCACAGCACCAGCTGCCTCTCTGGACTTGAGCAGCCTCATCAAGGTCTGGGTTGTGAGGATGCAGGCGGCTTTGCTGACCTGCAAAGATGAACACTCACTGAAACAAAGAGGCAGGAACATGTCCCAGCAGCACTGCCACTGCAAGAGCTGATGTGCAGAGACTGTTTTATCACCTACAGCCCGATTCTTTCAGCAAATTCCTTTCTCTGCCTTTTGCACACTCTGCTCTGCTTCCCTTTCACTAAACCCCCAGTGCAGCCCAGCCTGCACAGACCCTGGCAGAACCTCTAGAGCAGGTGAGAAGGTGTCACAGCAAGATCCAGCTTTCTGCCCCATGCTGTCCCCTGGTTACTGGGCTTGGGAAGTGACTTAACTGCAGGATTTGGACTTCCCCAGCATTCAGGAGTGCCAAGGTGAAATTCTGGGTGGCAACACCATGTTGGTGTTCTCAGACAGCACCTGCACTCCGTGTGTGAGGAGGGGCTTCTCACTCTGGCATTTTATGAAGGAGAACCCTGTCCCTCAGCTCCCAGATGTGCCTCAATCCCTCCCACACAGACACCACGAGCTCTGTTAACTGCGTCACCCCTGGAGCACGAGGCTGGAGCGCTCAGTGCGACTCTCAGGAGCCTGTGAGCAATCCAGCCCCGCTGCAGCCACAGCCCCTGTGACACACGTGTCACCCCTGGGTCCCAGGCTGTCACTCACCTCCACGATCATCCTCACTGTGGGCAGTGTTGCCACCAGGCTCTGGGCGTGGGGCGGGCGCACGGTGACGGGGACACAGCCCGAGTACAGGCAGCCGTAGAAGGCCGTGATGAGCTCGATGCCTGCAGGGACAGCACAGGGGGACACTGGGCAGGGGGCCCTGGGCACAGCAGGCACTGCTGCTCCTCCCACAGCACACCTGGGCAACATCAGCAGCCCAGCAGAAAGGGCAGCACGAGGAAACTGAGAAAGCTTGGGACAGGGAATGGGGACAGTAAAGGAACCACACAGGAAAGCATCTCCATCACAGAGGAAAGGAACATCAAATGACTCCAAAGCCAGTCAGGACACACCAGTGAGCACCTCTCACTAGCACTAAGTGCCTTTCCTGTATTTCCAGATCCCAGAGTCCAAGGCAAGCCCAGGCAGCGTTTCCCCAGTGGGACTCACTCACCAGGAGGATAAAGAAGCACCACATTGTCTCCTGCATTGAGATGGCCTTTGTCACACAGCACTGATGCGATTCTCTCAGCCTTTTTGTGCAGCTGAAGGCAGGTGGCCGTGCACACAGTGGTTCCCTTGAAAGGAGACAAAAATGCTCTGAACAGGGGCTGGCACAACACAAACTGGCTGCTCTGAGATAAACCCAAGCTTGCTGGCTAGCAGGAGGCTACAGCTAAGAGTTATCTCTACCTAAAGGCTGCTGTGCCCAGTGAGCCACTCATCCACTACAGTACCAAAGGACAGAGATGGAGTTAGATCTGCTCTAGAAAATTCTACCTTCCAGGGAGTCAGTTCAGGTCTTCTTGCACCAGAACCTTGCCAGAATATACTCAACACCATTGATAGGGATGGTGGCACCAAGGGACACACCATTAACTGATACAGGAACCAGTGGGACCTACAAACACGCTCAGTTTTAAAATGAAGTGTCAAACCATGAGAGCCATTTGCTGAAGAGACCTAGAGGGTCAAAGGGTCAAGCTTTAAGTTACAAATCTATGGGCAAAATCTGATACAGAGGTTAAAGAGAGGCACTGCAGAGGACAAAAGATTTTAAAGACTCTCCAACTGGCACTGGATAGCACATGGACCTTAAAACTCAGCAACTCAGCACTGACTGTACCTTGGCATTCAATAAAAGGAAGAGTGGGTGGTCAGGAGTTGCTTGAGCTCTCCACTGCAACACTTCTGTCAGGAACTGGTGCTGGAAAAGACAGGAAGAAATTCAACACCAGCTTCTCTTTCAGTGCTCCCCACTGCTGCTCTGCACACGGGAGGGAAAACTCCTTCCCATTCTCCAGTTGTCACAAACACTGATTTACCTTTTTAACTAAATCATTGTCTTCTATTTGACCCAGATCTCTCCCAGAGGCTTGAGCGATTCTCTTCCCAGCAACCAGGTTCCCCACCATCACAGAGGCAGGGCCCACACCTGTGGAGAGACAGCAGCACTTGGGAAGGAGCAGAGCAAAGGTACAGAGAGTCCCTGCAGGATCCCACTGCTCCTGGGAACGAGCCTCACTGATGGAGCTCAGCAGGCATTGCTGGTCTCTATTCATCAGGAGGGAGAATCCCAGTGAGTTCAAAGGTGGGAATTTCAAATTCCTGACTAACACATGCAAAGAGAGGCCTGGAACAAGCCCCAGCCATGGGGCACAAGACAGGTCCTGGTCCCCAGCACGTGGGACAGGGAGGAGGACGTCACCCAGGTCCCTGGGGCTGAGAACTGAGCCCCAGTTCAACAATACCAAACAAAAGGGCTTCAGGTTACCTGGCTGTTTCTGCCTGGGCTTTGGCAAGTTTGTCACACAAGTGTGTGGGCACATGAGGATGTTGCAGGGGTGCAGAGAGCCCTCCAGAAAGTGCTGTTTGGTTTGGGAGATGTGGATCCCTCCCAGCGGAGTTTTTGGCAATGTGTTGGCTGGCACCAGAGCAAGGCAGTAAACACCCACTTGGTGAATGCTGTCAATGGCCTAGAGAAAGGAGAGATGGTCACTGGCACTGCTGGCACTGCTGGGCACAGTCTGCTGCTGCCAATGCACTGACACACTGCAAGACAAATCCCTGGGCTTGTGAGTCAATCGCTGACATCCCATTTGACCTCTGTGCCACCAGCGAGTCCTGCAATGAGCCTGAAGGGCTGGGCACACCCCTGCCTTTACAGCCCATTTCATACACACCAAATCCATTTTTAAATCCTTCATGACCAAAATCCCAAAATACCCACGGCTGCCTGATGAATCACACGATTCTGATCTTGGGATTGTATCCATCTGTCTCCTCTGAACCGTCACACTCTGCTCCCTCCTGCCCGCCTCAGCATTAAGGCATCTGATCCATTATTCAGAGCACCAGGTACTTCCCTGGTTTTCCACCCCAGCTTGCACACTTCACTCCCTGAATGTCACTCCTGGAATGACACACATGCAGGGCAGGCAGCTCTCAAAGGAAGTACTTGCTACTCATTCTTTTAGGACCACACTCATTCAGCTGTTCTGGCCTTTCCCTGCCCAGCTGGTCCCTGCTGAAAATGCATCTCCAAAGAAAAGGGTGGCTTTAAAGCCAAACTCTGAGCTCCACATGATCCAGACTAAAAGCAGAACTCAAAAGCTTGAGCATAGATCTGCTCTGCAGTTCTGAGAGAAGACTGCCAGAGCCCCTCTGTTCTCTGGGATTCATGGAATCCCAGACTGGTCAAGGAATTTCATCCCAAAATTGAACTTAAATTCCTCCTCATTCAGTTTGAAGCCGTTCCTCTTGTCCTGTCACTCCAGTTCCCTCAGGACACAACAGAATAGCCTGGACACAGCTTGTGACCCTGCACAAACACCTTGTGCCAAGAAGGATGCAAAGCTTGTGGCACCTCCATCCCTGGGCTCTCTCCAACCCTGGGCTCTCGCCACTGGGGCAATTGGTGGCCTCTGCTCTGCCCCCACCCCAAAGGCTGCAGGATTTCCCCTGGCTGTACCTGCAGCACCCGACTCATCCACTGGAAGCTGTCTTCCTCAGATGCATCTGGCCTCTGCTCTGCCACCACCACGATCCTCTCGTCGTAGAACACAGACACAGAGAACACAGCAATCCTACAGAAAAGGGCAGAGCCACACTCCAGTTTCACTCCTCAGAAACAGGAGGCCAAGGAGAGATTAAAGACAGGACTTGTTCACAGAATTCACACTTGTTAAAATAACCATGGGGCAAAAACAAGAGAAAAAGCATCAGACAATTAATATTGACTCAAAGGAAAGACTGGGAAGTATTTAAGGGGTTAATTCCACTTTCTGATGGAATTTCCATATGGCACAGTCCCCTGTTCTCCCAACCTGCTGTCACATTCTTGTTCCAACTTCTGGCAAAGCCCAAATGAAAGGAGATTTAAAGGCACCTACAGGATGGTTTAAAATCTCTCACTAAGTCTCGGAGATATCCAGCTCCAGCTCTGCCTGAAGATCTAGAAAATTGTATCCACAACTGCTAAATAAAAATCAAGTATCTTTAGACATTAATGAAACTCTTCCTTGCTGCACCAGCCAGCAGCTAACAACTGCAACTCTGCAGAGACAGAGAATTAATTTCTCCATGTGCCTGACTTATCTTGTTACTTGATTGCTTTCCCTAAAGCACAGACTTGATGAAAAGCCAGGCTGGATAGTGGGAAAAGATCTGTGTTGGGCAAGATCAGGGCAATTACTACCTAAATCAAAAATATATTTACTTTAACTGAGCTACCAAAGAGAAATCCAAGAAAGTACTAAAGCTTGTGCTTTGCTTTATTACATGCAGCAGGTGATGGGGTTTCTTGTGCTGACCTTCCTCTGTAAACTGTTTTTATTGACTCCACGGCCAGCCCAGTGGCCACGATGTCATCGGCGTTGTGCCTCCTCCCGCTCACTGTCAGCAGCCCGTCCATTTTCCCAACCACAAACACCAAACTGCCCTGCAAGACAAGAAGGCAACAGTGAGGAACTCAGGCGAGCTCTTCTCACACATCCTCCCTCCCCAAAAGCTTTTCTCTGAAAGGCTGAAGGGCCAGAGCAGTGCAGGCTCTGGGCTGCCTCACGTACGGGTCCAACAAATCCCAGCAAGCCGGAGCGCACGAAGGGCACTTCCCCCACTGGAGAGCCAGAGGAGTTCACAGGGATCACCTGCAACACAAGGGAGGAATTTGGAGGTCTGAGGAGAGAAAAACCTTCCCAAACCACCCCAAAACTGTGGAGAAAAACCACCCCAAGAATTGCACTTAACGTGAGTGAAGGGAAGAGAAGGGCAGGGAACCCTCAGTACAGCCAGGGTGGGACATGATTATGGAGGGGATGCTGAGTATCTCTAACTGCAAGGAGATTTCCAGTGCATGTTTATAAAATACAACATTAAGACTTCAGTTACAAACCAAGGGGTTGTACAAGACCACCAGTTTTACACAGAAAATGGGGCAGCAAAGATGCATTCTGCTAGACATACCTCGAAAGTATTCTTCGTCACCCCTGCCAGCCCATAGTACATCATTCCTCCTGCTCTGGAGCTCACACAGATTTCACCAATCTCATCTGTTTTACAGAGCTGGGGTGGCCCATCTGGTTTCACTATACACATCATGCCTAGGAAAAATCAGGCTTTGTTAAAAACAGCTCCCAAATTTCGTCCTGTGTGAGAACTGACACGTTAAATCGTGACAGGAATGACTGAGTCTGGCACTGCACCACCTCTCCCACACTGAGGCTGATGTGGAAGAGAACACTGACCCAATCTGCTCCTAAAAACATCCCCAAAACCATCTCCCATCAGCCTCCTGCCTGCTTTTACCTCCTGGCATCACGTGCCCGACGTCCTGGACAGTGAGCGCAGAGTTTTTATCCTCGGTGTTGACCCGAATGACACCAAAACTCAGCCCGTTCATGGACAGGATGGCTCTGCCTGGCAGAGGGGCCCCGGGGACTCCAGGCCTGGGAAGGACACAAAATGAACAACAAATACACTCAGTCAGACACCTAGCTTGGTGTTAAACTCAGATGGAGATAGCACAGCAACAGAAATAGGTGTGTTCAGTGTCTCTGCTTGGCATAATCATTTCAAACTGTGATGGCAGTAAGGATCCCCATCCAAATTTTCAATTCCTAAGGAATTGTGTTCCTGGGCACTGCAGCTCCTCTGCCAGCTCCTTATCTCACCCCATGGCATTCCCCAGCTCCCAGGCCACATGACTGCAGGGCTGTTTCTTACAGAAGGCAGCAATGGACAGAAACAGAGTATGAGAATGTCCAAATGATCTCAAATCTCATCTCAGATTCAGAACACCTCCCAGGCTGTGGAAATCAGGAGGAGGAAAAGCAGACCTCAGGCACCTCAGAAATCACTTGGATCTCAGGAGGGAGGTTTAAAGCTCAGCAGCTTGAGTACCTGAGCACACAGAGTAAATGTCAGAGGAGTTTATTACATGCTCAAATCAACTCTGACCAACTCCAAGAGTGAAGAAAGCCCAGGCTGGATGACTCGATCTGTTACCTCCGGATTGCAACGGTCATCGCTTCGGGGGAAGTGGCACAGGGACAAATCGCCTCTGGTTTGAGCCCATGGCTCTGAAACAAGCTCAGGAAGGCATCACAGGAGGAAACAGACCCTAGGAAGAAAGAAAAGATGCCACTAGGACTTCACAGATATTGATTTCATGCCCATCTACAGGAAGGGTCAGAAGGAGGATTTGGGAAACTCCAGGAGGAAGCAGCCTCAAGTTCTGCTGGGGAGGTTTAGGTTGGACAGGAAGGAAAACCTCCTTACTCCAAGGATGGTCAGGCATTGGAACAAGCCCAGACTGGACATTCAGACAGTGATTTCTGCCCAGGTGGAATCAAAATCCCTGGAGGGATTTAAAGGATGTGCGGACGTGGCACTTGGGGACAGGGTTTAGTGGTGGACATGGTACTAGGTGAAGAGCTGGATTCAATGGTCTTAAAGGTCTTTTACAGCCTGACCAATTTTCTGATTTTATAAACACTGCCCTCCATCCAACTCTCCCTTTTCCTACTTTGCAGGATCCCTCACAACCCAAAGAATGGCAACACAAAAACCTCAGAACACCCTTGTGCTGTGCCCCAGCAGCAGGAGGCAGAGCTCTGCCCCAAAGGAGAGCTCCAAGGGAGCTGATCCTGCTGCAGGCTGGGGACACTCACAGGGGTTGGCGCCGTCGGTGACGATCAGCATCCGCAGCGAGCTCAGGCTCACGTCTCTTTGGTCCCGGTGGGCCATCATGGCCCAGTGCAAGTCTCGACACTTCACCAGAGCAACTCTTGCTGCAAAACACAAAAAACACCACCTCAGGGCAAATCAAAGCTTTCCAAGAGTTATTTTCATAGAACTCACATGGTCTGAGACCCCCAAATGAGGGAATTTTCACCTAAGCAAGGAAGCCTTAAATAACGGAGGCTGCACTAACAGCAAAGCCAACACACAGTGGCATCTGCTGTGGCACTGCCACCACCTGAGCCAGGGTCTGTCATCATCACAGCTCCTCCTCCAAAGGCCATAAATCATTATCACCCTCTGGAAGCCCTCAGGGAGGCCAGGGACCAAGGGCTCCTGCTGCACTCTACCATTTCCTTGGTCTCATAAAAGAAACTGGCTCCAAGTCACAAGATCCCTATCGTGTTCCCCACCACTGACATGGCATTAGGACCATGCACAGAAATAAATGGCAAAGTCCCCTGTCCTCCCAAGCTGTCACATTTCTGTTCCAACCTCTGGCAGGTCACCAGTGCAAGGAGTTCTACAAGTATCCACACGACTGGGGGCTTAAAATCTCCCACTGAGTCTTACAGACATGAGCTCCAGCCCTGCCTGAGGATCTATAAAATCATGTCTAACACTGCAAAATAAAAATCAGCTACCTTTTGACATTAGTGAAACATTTGGCCCTTGAGATTTGTCATGGAAGAGCAATAAGTGTTTAAGGCATTTGAGATTTTAATGCCCCTCAATCTTGGATTCTGAGAATTCCAAGCTGAAGTTGTGGATCCCCCCCAAGTTACCTTTGTGGGCATGAACCCTCTGCACCCATGAGAGAGGACAGGTTTTCATCACAGAATAGGGCACGCTGATAGTGTGCAGCTTGTTCATTACATTCTGAAAAACAGGAAAAAGATTGTTAGGAAAGGGATCCCAAACCTCTCATTGAGTTGTTAGAAATAAGAGTCACCCTCAGTGCCCATCAACTTCCACCCCATCAGGAGTTCACAGAGGTTTAGTCAGGATGATTCTGTTGTTCCCCCAGGGAACTAGAGATTTTGGCAGGGAGGGAAATGGTTGTTTGAACAGGTAATGTTCCCAGCCATGGACTGAAATGCTACTGTGACCACAGAATCATGGAGTTCTGGAATGGTTTGGGTTGGGAGGGACCTTAAAGCTCATCCAGTGCCACCCCTGCCACGAGCAGGGACACCTTCCACTATCCCAGGGCTGTTCAAGCCCTGTCCAACCCGGCCTTGGACACTTCCAGGGATCTCAGCTTCTCTGGGCATCCTTTGCCAGGGCCTGCTCACCCTCACAGGGAAGGAATATTTCCTAATATCCCATCTAATCATGAATCTCTCATTCCAGAGAGCTCTGGAATCAACTCACCGTTAGAATGCCATGCCACAGCCCTGCATCCTTCTTAAAATCCAACACATTCACTATCGTTTCACCTGGCAAAAGAAAGGTGAAGCTGTCAAGTGCAAGGTGCCAGCACAGCTGTGCCCATCACTTATTCTGGAATCTGCACAAGGATGAACATCCCTGCCCTGTCAGACCTGCTCCAGGGGCAGCCCAGGGCTGTGATTACACGTGTTACTGATCACAGCTCCCTGCCATGCAAAGGAACAACTGCACGTCCATGCCTGAGCAGGAACACGTCCAGAAAGCTGCAAGGAAATCACATTTGGAAATCCAGCTGCCAGCTGGAAACCACATTCCAGCCTGAGATGTCCATCAGTAGGACAGGAAGGGTCTGGAGCTCGTTATGCACGAGCAGGGGAGGGAAGGGGAACTCGAGGGCATCACTCAAGCCCTGACTCTCAGCAGTGAAGGCAGCTCAAGTGATGGATTCTAAAGGCAAACTTTGCATTTCAAACCTCTGTGACCTACAGCTCTATAAATAGTTTCACTCATGGATGTAGGGATTAGCTTGATTTACAAGGCAGACCAGAATAAACCATAACCTACAGCAAAACCCTCTGGAATACCACCAGCCCCTTCCAATCTCCATTTCTGGGTTCCCCAAAAAACCTCACAGGACCAGAACAGCCCCAGCCCCAGAAACTTTGGTATTTACACACTATCAGCAATGAAAGACATTTTCTGTGGGCCATCAGTGCAGTGAGAGGGACTCCAGCTTGGTGGAAAATGCTCCATTTTTCATTGAATTGTTCCTCTTTTGGTGCATCAGAACAGACTCAGTAAATTCATAGAAATTATATAAATCCTCCTTTTTATTCCTCTTCATCATGGCAATGAAAATGATGCCATTTTGGATGGAAAAACATCACAGCTAATTTTCACTTTTGGGGGGAGAATTAATATGCACTTTCAAATTTTATTTATTTTTGGAAGTAAATATTGGTTACTCAGAGACAGCTGCTGAAGATATGAGAGACAACCACTCAATGTGGTCAGCCTTTGATGCTCTGTGGCCTCACCCACCTTCAGAGTAGTTGCAGGCCTGAGACAAGGCCTGGCAGTGAGCCAGCATGGCCACACGGGACACGGTGACACCCATGACACTGCCCTCCTTGCTGGTCTTGTACTGCCAGGAGAGAGGGCAAAGGGAGTTAAGGAAAGAGAGAAATTAAGGAAGTTAAATCACAGAATCCATGTGAAAATAAAGTTTTCTTTCTGTGTGAAAGCTGAGACCTGAGGAGAGGGTTATTGTGGTGGCACACATGGAAAATCTCCATGGAGTTGGGAGAAAAAATGAATGCGTGTTTGTGTTTCTTTCACTGTCACTGCTGCTCACATCATCTCTTCCTGCTCCTGTAACAAACTGAAAAACCAATCTGTGGTTTCAGGCTGGCTGAACCACCACTGAAACTGCTGCAATCCTGTGGGAAATGGATTTGTAAGGAATTTTTCAAATTTGATAGAAAGCTCACATAATTTTAGAGAATTAGAACTGAGAAAGATGCATTGTAGCAGGACCAGGTAGGAAAAAATAGAAGTGATTGGTGTTAGAAGTAACTGCAGCATTGTGTAGAAAACCTAGTAAGCTGAAAAGGTTATTGTAATTTATAAGGTATTGTAACTAGAAAATAAGTTAACTTCTGATAGAATGACATTGAGGTTCACATTTCTTGTGTCTCACTACTCATCAAGACTGATAATTGAATAAAATCTTTTAAAACACCTCTCAACTGCCCTGTCTCAATAAAAGCTGAGGAAACCAACACAATCCCTACAAGTCACCTTCTGGCATAGGAACAAAAATCAGCATTAGTGCAAGAACAGAGAATTCAGCTGCTGCTGGCTCAAGCACTGGCAGAAATGGGGTTATCAAACACCACCTCAGAGCTCAGCTGTCTCCATCTCTCACTGTTCTGGGACAAAAACAATTCTCCAACTTATTCCAAGCAGTGCCCAAGGCCTCAGAGGGATTCAAACCCAAAATGAGCTTCACAGCAGGATGTCCCCAGTGAAAAGCTTGTTTCAGTGGCAGGCAAGTGGGAAGTTGAAGGGACTGAGGTGAAACTATTCTCCCTCTGGTGATTAGAACATTAAATTCAGCTCACGGAAGGTACTTTCTATTCCCCATTCAGCACTTACCTCAATATATGCTGGCTCAGTTCCTGCTGCTGAGATGTTGGGCTGCCAGTCCTTGGGAGATTTGGAGAGATATTTTGAATCTGTCACAACCCATTTGAGTCTGGGCCAACCTGGAGCCAAAATTAAAGCGGTACATTAATATCAGTTTATTTATTGAGGGATTTATATTCTGCAAGAATACACTAAACCCCACCATTTGTCCAAGTTCAGTTACACAAGCTAAATTCCAAGCCAAGCCCAGCCAGAAGGTTCATCTCGTTTCTCATCAGGGATCTCAGTGGGCAACCAGGTACTTCCTCTCCTCAGGGAAGATCCCTGCAGCATTCCTAAATAAAGCTGGTGAATAAAACTGCCTTGGAACCTGCCAAATGCCACTGAAGGGACCTGAGCACAACCCTGGTTGGGGGTGGCTCCTTGTGATCCCCAGAAGAGCAGAGCAGCTGTGTCAGACACCACAAAAACAAACCCTACACATTTTGCTGATGGGATCAGGGGCCGCCCCTTTACCCCACAAGTGCCTTCAGAGTCCTGACAGCTCCTTTCAGATGGTTCAGTTGCAGCAAAAGTACAATCAAAAGTCCATCTGTAACCAGCTCACCTTTAAACTGCACAATTTCTCCATTCTGGGTTTTGGGGAGCCCTTTCAGACACACTTCAGTGGTGAGGGCCAGAGCAATGCCACAGCTCCCCAGCAGGAAACCAATCTGCTGCCCACCAGCATCCTGAGGGAAGAGGGGAAAGTCACTCCTGCTCAAAGATGACAAAAAGGCAGCTTTCCCTTACCAAAATCCAAGGTTTGATAATGCCTTGGGGACTGGGGGAAGGAATGGCAAGGAAAAGAATTAAACAACCCATTTCCACACAGGATCACAGAATCACAACTGGAGCAACTTGGGCTACTGGGAGGTGTCCCTGCCCGTGGCAAAGGATGGAACTGGATGGTCCCTAAGGTCCCTTCCAACTCAAACCATGCTGTGACCCCATGAAACATGGCACTGGCAAGATCAGAATGCACTGGATGTGAAATCCAGGGGAAAAAGGAGCTCCTGCCCAGCACCCAGGCATGGAGCTCATCCCATCTCCTGGCATTAAAGGAAACCCAGATGCTGCAAAGAGGAATTGAGAGGCAAAAAAAGCAAAACATGTAATTACACTGGGATAACGAGACCTCTCCATCCCCTGGAGCCAATTTCTGTTGCACAATGATAAAATGAGGAGGCTCACTCAGAAACTGATTGGGCAAATGCTGGAGAAGTTTTAATTTTGCATTTGGTTGCTATAGCAGTCTGTCACAGTGCAGAGAATGAAATCAAAGCTCTGTGAGTCCCTGAGTGTTCCCTGAGCTCACTGCCACCTGTCAGACCAGCTCCCAGCTCAATTGCCACCTCTCCTGCCATAATGTTTGCCATGACCCCATTGTTTTTGTTACTCTTATGAAATCCCATAGTTTCACACAGCTCTTGACACAGCAATAATATGGCAACAGTGCAAAAACTCTGTTAAGGATAAAGAAAATACTTTGCTGAGCAAATAATTTACAAAAAGTGCCTCAATGTCTTCAGGAGTGCTGAGCACCTCCATGTCCAGCAAAATCAGAGCCTGGCAGAGCTCAGCAAGGCTGGACCGAGTCCTCTCCCATCAACCAGGGGGCAGATCCACACTCTAATCTGTTCTGTATAAATTATTTGCAGTAAGGAAGTGAAGACTGCATCATTTAGGAGAATTGACCATCTCCAGCTGCTCAGCACAGCTCTGATCAATATGTTTTTCCATTTTTAAATGCCAATCCAAGCTCCCAAAAGTCCTTGTTGGTACAGATCTGCTCAGGCAGCAGCTGGAGGCTGTGAAATGCTGTCAGAGGCTATGGCCTGACTTGGTTTCCATCCCACATCACTCCTCCAAGTTCCATCAACGTTACCTTTCTGGTAAGAGGTACCTCTATAGGCACTGGGATCACTTCAGCCAGGAGACAGCCATAAAATGCCACCATGAACATCACGGGGTCGTTGTTGGGATACACGAGGGCTACCTGCAACCCACAAGTTAACATTTCAAAATTCACATCTAGAGTGACTGAAGCTAGGAAAATCTGGTGTTATTTCACACTCTTCCTCACACAGAATGTGTGCAATGTGCCTGAGCTCCTCACATAGTGCCCAGGCATGTGAAGGTTCACACACAGCCAAGACACAAGAAGCTGCTCACAGAGGAGCCAGGACCCCTGAAAAATCACACCAATGTCCCAGGCAGCCTTGTCCCTGGGGTCAGAGTCTCACTGTGGGGTCAGTGGAAAGTGCCAGCCTCCAAAGCCCTGGTTTTACTCCAGAGAGTCCCAAAGTCCTTACCCTGTCTCCAGGTTTTAACACAGGTTCATTTTTGGTCCCCAGTTTATTAAGCAGGGTGTAGGCCAGCTTGAGACTTCTGCTCCACAGTTTGCCTGGAAGACAGAGAACAGAGACTTGCATTGCTCTGGATCAAGCAGACAAGAGAACAGCTCCCACCTTGGCTTTTTTACCACCTACACTTCCACTGCTCTTTCCAAAGCCTGGCAAAGACCAGGAAGGTTTTCACAACCCCTGTGACCCCACGAGCTCTGCGCTCTCTGCACTGCTGCTCTCCATCCCACAGGGCAGGGGAGGCTCAACTCACCATATGTGAGGGTATAAACTGGCTTTCCTGTCACATCCAGGGCTGTGAGACAGGGACACTTGGCCTGAGTGGTTCCCCAGCGCTGCAGAGCTGCTTCCAAGGCAGGAGGCCAGTTACAGACCACTCCCAGGGGCTCCCCCTTCACCGGGGTCATCTGGCGGCCCTCGGGCTTGGGCTGGTTGGGGTCGGGCTGGGGAACTGAGAAAATTCAATGTTATTTCCAGAATCTGTTGCTATTTCCAATATAATCCAAGTAAAATAACATTCCCTGTCTTTGCCCATTTGTCACGTGACGGTTCAGCTTGAAATAAACTGAAAATAAAGCTAAAAGAATGAGGAAAAACATTTAACAACCCATTCCATCCCTTTTCCTGGGAAGTCTTGCACAGAACAAGAGATCAGGAAGTGAGGCTTCTCACAGAATGTTGTTCAAAGGTGTTCAACACATCAGTAAGGAAAGGAACACAGAACTGCAGAAAAGAAAACCTTACAAAATAATGCTGGAATAAAATCACCAGTGAGGACAATCCCCTTTGGGAAATTAATTAAAGTAGTAAATGAAAGGGGTTTGAAAATCTATTTAATTTTTTTTTTAAGAAGTTTAGACTTGAGGAGGTCCCCCTAAGCTCGGCAGAACAGTGAATTACTTCAAACACTGTTTTTGTGTCAGACTGTTCATGGAGGCTGTTGCAAACAGTGAATCTGAGTCAACCTTGAGAACAACAGCACCAAGAACTCAGCTCCCAGAGTATCCAGCTGTAACAAATGTGCATAAAACCACTGTTTGTGCTATTACCTTCCACAATTTCTTCAAAATCATCCACAAAGAATTCTTTCAGGGGTGGTCTTTTAGGTCTTTTCAAGGTGTTCAGCAACTGCTGAATTTTTGTGGAGACTCTGCTGCTCACAGGAACACCTGGAGGGAAAGACCAGAGCAATGAGTGCCACGTCCAGTCCTTCCCACTCAGCCCCAGGGGTTTGGGGCTCCACCACCTCCCTGGGCACTTCCAAAGCCTGACCACCCCATCCATGAAGAAATTCCTCCTAATGCCAATGTCACAACTGCAGCACACCAACACCTCAATGCAAAACCAAAACATTCTCATTTTGTGAAGAGCTTAAATGAGACAACGACTCAGGAACAACTGAGGGTGCTGGGGGTGTTGAGCCTGGAGAAAAGGAGACTCAGGGGTGAGCTTATCCCTTTTCACAGCTCCTGAAAGGTGGCTGCAGTCAGCTGGGGTTGGCTCCTTCTCCAGGCAGCACTGACAGAACCAGAGCACACAGCCTCAAGCTGCACCAAGGGAAACACAGGTTGGCTATTAGGAAAAAGTTTTCTACAGCTAAAGCACTGGAATGGCTGCCCAGGGAGGTGGTGGAGTCACCACCCCTGGGTGGGTGGGTTTAGCCTGGATGTGGCACTGGGTGCCAGGTTTAGCTGAGGTGTTGGGCCTGGGTTGGACTCCATGGTTTGAAGCTCTCTTCTGTCACAGTAATTCTGTGAATTCTGAGATCACCCAGAGCTGGGAGAACAAGTGACGTGACTGAAGCACTCTCTGGACCCTGCTGGCACCCCTGGGTGCCCGGGGGCTCCGTACCATCTGCAGTGTCCATGAGACTGGAGCGGTTGGATCCCTTGTGCATCCCCTTCACAATCCCAGAGGGAGGGAGGTCGATGGCTGCTGGCCGTGCTGAGGGGGTGGAGGTAGTTGCTGTGACATCTGGAGGGACTGAGAAACTTTCTAGAAAAAGAAGAAAGCTGCTAAATACATCTTTTATTATTTCAGTGTCAGTCACCTGTTCCCAATAATCCTAAGGACTGAATGGTTGGATGTATGGGAACCCTCATTAATGCTAAACACACTGATTGCTAAAGGTTCAGCAGCTCTAGGAGAGGCACAGCATCTGCTCTGGAAACCAAAAACCACAAGGTTTGGTCCATGTCAGGAAAGTGCTTCAGCAAAACAGAATTCCTGTTCTTGGTTTCTAACCTTGAAGCTCAATCTCTTGATATTCAGTACTGTAAAAAAAAAAAAAAATTCTTTTAAAGTTTGTGATTCACATGAGTTCTGAAACATCCAAAGTCCAGAACAAATCCCTCCCTCACCTATGCACTGATCTCTCTTGCTAGAATTCTACTATTTAGCTTTTTTGTGAGTGAGGGCTTTTGAAAACAAAACATGTGGGAATTTGACCAAAGCAGATCAGCAAAAATTGTGTTGGGTTTCAATCCCTTCCAGCTGGGTGGTTACAGAGCTTGTCCAGCAGCTACAGAATAAATCCAATGAATAGTGTGAGCTGGGTCTTACTTCTGCTTCAAGTTGCAAGACACTGTCCTGCCTCTCAGCCAAGGCTGCAACTGCACCCTGCAGGAATTCTCCCGTGAACTCTCTCTTAAAGAAGGGATTTTGCTAATGTGGGCTTTCTTTACACATCCCAGCAGGTTCAATCATCTGATAGGGCAAGAATATTCTATTCTGGCTTAACAGCACCAGCAACTGTTGCTTACAAAGGAAAAACCCAACAATCTGAAACTATGGGTTGGGTTTTATAGATAGTCTGAAGTCAAATCCCAAATAATTCCCACTGAGAGGGTTTTGTGATTGATTCTGTGTCAATTTCCCTTTTTCTAAGGAGAAAAAGAACTCATTTCTGCATCCCTTTGGAGACACAGTGGCAAGGAATATTTCTCATGCACTGAATTTCTAAAATCACTGGAAAGGACGTGGATTTGTACAATCCAAACATCTGCAGGACTTTTTATTGCTCTCAAGAGAGAAGTGTACAGAATTGTGTATGTGAGAGCTCTATTCATTTAAACCAGGTGTTAACAAGGTATGAATGTGGCAAATAGAATCCTGACAAAGATTCAAAGCTTCTATTTTGCATGAGACACTAATTAGATTAGACAGTAGATATTCTGGAGGTAAAAAGCTGTGTTACCTTAATTCATTGCAAAAGGTAATGTGGCCTTCTGCATGCTCCAATTAAAAACAGCCTCTCTGCTCCAAAGACATTAATTATATTGACTACATTTTATGGGCAATCTCCTCAGTTTTCCATTTCAGGAAACAATTTGCATCCCAGCAAATAAACAAACAAAAATAACAGCAATAAAAAGATAAATAAGTGAAAGATAAAATCACCAGCACTTCTAAGCACTGCTTGCCCCAACCCAGTGAAGCAGAAGCAGAGAGCACATGAAATACAGACAATGTCCTACGGTGCAGGAATTTCCTCACCAGCAGCTAAAAAGGACAAACATACACAGAGCAAAAACAAACTTGGCCATTTCATACAGAAGCATCAGCAGCAAGGAGCACCTCAGAGCCTCAGAAAACTGAGCCTGGGGTATCCAGATCTGTAGATTTTGCTCCATCTCCTCAGTACCTGGATGCTCTGGTTATTCCTCAGACAGCCACGAAGAGCTGGGCTAAAACTTTACTCCTCTAACCCTCTTTTTTAATGTTTTGTAATGACAGGCTCATTTGTTCACACACAGAGCTGGATTTGGTTCTTTTTCTTTCCTGATCTAACGCAAACAATAAACCATGGGGGCTCAGAGCAAAATGAGGATGTTAAACACAGCATTTCCCCACTCCACAGGCACAGACACCCCTGAGGGATTTGTCAGGACACAGATGAAAATGCCACTTGCACTGGGCAGCTCTGTACCCATGGCAGCTCCCAAGAGCTGGAGACATAAAGCAACACAGGACACAGAGTTGTGCCTCCTGCTCTGTCCACACTGTCCCTGGAGTCTCTGCTTCCAGGAGCTCCTGCTCCCCACTCTCCCTTTTACAACCACCTCAACCTTCTGAAATTCTTCAGGAAAACAACAGCGTGAAGGCGCAACTCCAACCAATCCTAGCAAGTTCCATCAACAGCAGCTAAACTCTTGCTCTGAATTTCCCTTCTGCAAGGGACAACTCCACCTTTATCAACACAGTCTGCACTGGAAGCAATTGTTCTGTTGGTACCCAGCTCCTACCTATTCGAGTATTGGCAAATACATCAGCTAGTGACCCACTGGTCCCTTTGCCTTCTCCATGGGAAAGTGTAGAGGATGCTGATGAGGATGTGGATGACCCCTGAACAGATCGGTTGATCCAAGACTCAGCATTCTGTAAGCTCTGGTGCAATGCAGCAGAGAGAGCAGCTTGGCGCCTGAGCGAGCCCTCGTCCTCGGAGGCGGAAGACGTGTCTGTGTGGAAGCAGAAAGAAAATCTAGCTGCTTAGGGAAAAGCACATGGCACTGAACATGCTCTTTCCAGTCACAAATCAACAGCACAGGCTTTCACAGGAAGATCTATTTCCCACATTGGCCAAACCAGAGGTGAAAGCAGCGGAATTGTTGGTGGGAACACACTCACCCCTGTTTGATTCACCTCCTCAGACAACATCCTTCCCCTGGGGTCTCCAAGCCTAGAACTTTACTCTCATTACTTTTCTGTTCACATTCCATAGTATCAGATGCTGTTTTGCCTAACTCTGGTCATTCTCAACTGGAAAGTGAAGGGTCAGGGTCGTTGTCAAACTACAAAGTCCCAGGAACAAAGAAAACACAGGAAACAACTGTGCCAAGGCCACAGCAGAAAATGCTTTTGTCTGGGCTCTAAATGGGGCCCTTTCAATTGCAGAAAACAAACAAAAAGCCCAACCCCAAAACAAAACAGAAATCTACAGCAAGGAACTGCTTCCTGTGTGTCCCAGAGCACAGATAACTCGACTGTCCAAAACTGTGAACTAATTATTTCATTACCATGAAGCAAGCACTCAGTTCTTGAGGTGTTGAGTTGTACAGTGCTAAACACAAACACACAAGTGGCTTTGGCCTAAAATTCAGGTGCACTTCAAAGTGATTTTCTGCCTACCCTGGAGTGGTAAATCCAAGTACTAAATCATGTTCTATCACTTGCCAGAGTGGAACGGAGTGAGGAGCTGAGGCAAAGGCTGGCTCCAGTCATGCTGTGAGCGCTGACCTCGACTGGTGTGACTCCCCCAGCACAGGATGTGCTGCAGTCCTGGACAAGTGAGCACAGAGCTGAGACCCAAGCAGACACCAGGAACATGCATCAGCCCCCCAGAGAAAGGAAGGGAAAAAGGAAGTGTGATAAAACAGGAAATAAGGAGGAGGAGGAGGAGGAGGAGTGACGTGGCCCAGCAGAGCAGTTTCAGAGCTATGAATTCACCAGGAGATGTGGATTCATAACGTTTTGGATGACTCTGTCAATCCAAATGGCTGC
This sequence comes from Setophaga petechia, assembly GCA_024362935.1. Classification (NCBI taxonomy): domain Eukaryota; kingdom Metazoa; phylum Chordata; class Aves; order Passeriformes; family Parulidae; genus Setophaga; species Setophaga petechia. The sequence goes on from JANCRA010000173.1 coordinate 186,863, forward strand.
GATGCTTCTGCACAATGAGACACAACACTGAAATCACAGCCAAAAACCACACGGACTCGTTTGTCATCAGTGCATCCAGCTGCTGGAAAACAGAGGGTTATTGATTTCTGCTGCACATGCATCGTGACAGACACTGTGTCACCAGGGATTCTGCTGCAGCCAGCACATGGCGGGGGGGAGAGAAGTCCTGCAAGTCTGGAATCCCACCAGACCCCTCTGAGGGCCTTGCCCAGAAACAAACATCACTGCAAACCCTCCTCTTGAGTGCTGAGCATTAACCATTCATGAAATCAAGATGTGAATGATCCATCAGAAACAGGAAGAAGTGGCCTCAGTGCAGACCTGCTCAGCTCTGGCCAGTTTGAACCACAGAACCACGGAACACCCTGAGCTGCACCCACAAGGACCATCCAAGGTCCAAGGCTGGGCCCACAAGGACCATCCAAGGACATCCAGGACATCCCAAGGATCCCACCACGTGGTTCTTCAAGAACTCCTGGAAGAGAGGTCACCTGCCAGCCCTGACAGAGGACTGACAGACTCCCCGAAGAGCTGCAACACCGGGAGGGAGCACTGCAGCCCCTTGGTTTGGAAGGTGCATCTCTGGACAGCCCAGCACAGCCTTCTTATAACAGGAACAGACAGGGTGCGAGGGGGTTTTTTAATGCAGAAAAGCTGAATTTTTAATGCTACAGTCTATTTTTATATAGTTTTAAAACTTACTGTGTTTAATTGGCTAGTAACCTTATTTGCTACTCAATTTATTGGTTAGAGGGTGTTTGTGTACGTGTTAAGGCTTTTTCTTTCCACAGATGTTTACATATTTTCTTTAAGGATTCTTATGGGAAGAATTTCCTTCCTTATAGGTGCAAACTGGTTTTTTTAATAAGAATAGATTGTTATGTAAATTGATTTTTATATTTTTTTTACACGGGAACTTAACAGCCTTGCTGTTAGTTCTACTTAGCTGAAGTAGTAGGCTTAAGTTACAATTTTATAAATATATTATAATGATATAGAAATGTAATTATAATGTTTCTAATTATTTTATAAATACTTCATTTCTAACAAAATAATAAGTAAATAAATAACAAGATAAAAATAATAAATATCTATTTTAAATAAAAATAAAATTTAAATTTTATTTAAAATATATATTTTAAATTAAAAAAATTAAAATTTTATTTAAAATATAGATTTTAGATAAAAATATAAATATTTTAAATAAATAAAAATAAATAAATATTTTAAAATAAATAAAAATAAATAAATATTTTCATTGTTTTTAATAAGGTTGCTAGCTGTATGCCACAGAGCCTCACCTGGGGGAGTGCAGGCATCTGCTGGGGACTGGACGAAGGTGGAGCGGCGCTTGGTGGGCATGGGCAGGGCCATCTTCTGCTCCTTGTGCTTGGCCAGCGCCGCCTGGACCGCTTCCGTGTGGATGTCTGCGAGAGGGAAGTGCCTCAGCACCAGCACAGCACCAAGGGATGCCTCAGCATCGCAGCTTTTCCAGTTTTCAAACCCTGTGCTGGGTCAGTGCACAGCTCTGAACTCCCTGTACAGTGGAGTTAACTGGCTTCACATTTTAGTTAGGCAAAACAACCCCTCTGGGCCTGTGATCCAAGGACATCTTCAGGCCCCCAAAGATAGGAACAAAAGTGAAATTCCACCCAGGGAACTCCTGTCCCTGCCCTTACCAGATCGGTAACGTTCATCTCTGGCTCCCCCTGAGCGAGCTCGGTGGAATTTGGATGAGGATGAGGAGGATGATGCTGAGGCTGGAGCTGCAGCTGGAACGGGCATCTGAGGTTTGGATTCCTTCTGTAATGCTGGATCAACCCCTGGAAAACAGAGAGAGGGAAATAAAAGGAGATTTTTTTGGATCACACTCTTCACTTCTCCCCTGACAAGGCCGTGGATGTCACAAAGCTGGTTTTTCACTCAGTGTCCCAGTGAGCAGCTTGCTATTGACTTGGAAAAAAACAATAATAAACCAGCAGCAAGAGCCTTTGGTGTCCCCATTAATCACAAACCCAAGGATACCTACAGCTGTCTGGTTCTGGCTTTCAGCATGTCCAGTGCGTGGCTTTATCATCCACAAAATTTTGTTTATCCCGTTAAAACAGGAAGGAAAATAGATAATCTGATAAACAGTATAATTTTACATAATTCAGCAAGAGCAACTTGGAATTGTTGCTACTGGAGATTCAATTCTAAAATGAATCTGTGTGTCAGAGGCAAGTTTTGAAAATTAAAACCCAGAGGTCACCCAGCCGTAATTTCCTCCAGGCTGTCACCTGGAGTCATGCAAAACCAAGAGCAACTGTGTCACCTGTAAGTGCTGCTTTGGAATTCTCACAAACTACCAAAGGATCAGAGAAATGGAGAGGAAACCACAAATCCTGAGCTTCCGATCCAGTCACACTCCTTTTGAGGTGTGTGGTTTTGGGTCAACAACTTCAGGAGAATGCTTGGAGCTCAGGGACTCAGAGTAACAGCAAATCACCCTGAGCTAGCTGCAGGGATCTCCAAGGACCACACAATTCTTCATGCTGGAAAAGCCTCGGGACTACTGAGTCCAAGCTGTGCTCCATCCCCACCCTGTCACCAGCCCAGAGCACCGAGTGCCACCTGCAGCCCTTCCTGGGACACCTCCAGGGATGGGCACTGCAAACCTTCCTGGGCAGCTCCAATTCCTGACCCCCTTTCCATGGGGAAATTCCTGCTGCTGTCCAGTCCAAACCCCGGAGCCCCACCTGGCTCCAGCCTCCTGTCAGGGAGTTGTGCAGTGAAAATTCCCCCCTGAGCCTCCTTTTCTCCAGGCTGAGCCCCCTCAGGAGTTCCCCGGCCCCTTCCCCAGCTCTGTTCCCATCTCTGTATCTCTCTTGTAAGAAATACATTTTTTTAATTCCTCATCTTGATAACCAGTTTAACATCTTTGTAGCATTCATCTGCTTTCACCAAACCCAGCCCATTTTTATTTTGATCCAAAACCAACACGACTTCACAGACCAAACAGAAAAGCTTCATGTTTTCTGATCACTCGAGTATTTACAAATTCAGGCACCCACTAGATGTCAGCAGCAGATTTAACAGTATTTTAAATTAATTATTAAATTCATATTCAGTTCTCTTTCGTAAGTCTTGTAAAAGCCTCTCATCTCTCCGTGGGGCATCACAGGGCAAACATGACATTCCAGTTAGGAAGGGATCAGAGGTGGCTCTAAGCGACATGACACACAGAGAACAAGCTCTTTGTTTCAGTATTTTGCTCTGACATAATAACATGTTCCAGTGGCCTCACAAAGCGTTCAGACACAGAGGAGGAAAGAGTGTAAATCACTGATGGTTACACAACAAAGCAGCACAAGTGAGCCAAGCCTGGCAGGTGACAGGTGATTTATTTAGAGCTCCCTTCAGAATAATCCTGCTACAGCTGCACTTTCTGCTGGCAGAAACATGACAAATATGACAGAGAGATGAAAAATGAATTATTTTAGATTGGCTTTGAAGGATGCCATGGATTTGTTGACTGTCTTTAGTTTCTAATGAGAATTGACTGCTTTGTGATCCCTGTGTTTTGGTGAAGGGCCAACAATTTAGAGATTCAGAGACTGAACCATTAGAAGATCAACAAGGATAAATGTTTGCATGAATAACAAGCAGAACAAGTGCCACATGCACAAGGAAGCAGATGCAAACCTGTAACTCCACTGTCTGCAAACAGAATGGAGCAGCAGTGCTGGGGCTGGACTGGCTATTCCTTCAAGATGTTATTTTTCAAGCTACATACACATAAAAACATGGAAATAACCAACTTGAGCCTCCAGGGTTTCCAGGGCAGCCTGAACACACTCCCAGAACCCAGGGACACCTGGTCCAACTCCATGGGCTTCATTTGCTCTGCTTGACCCCCATCATGGAGAAGCCCATGGAATTAGGGACTTCAGATTTTGGGATCTGCAGATTGCAGGGACTTTAGGACTTAGCAGCTAGATGGACCTTAATGGATACTGCACCAGGAAAAAATGCATCTTTAGGTAATTAACAGTGCTGCCTTAACTCCTGAGGCCATGTGAATGGAGAGCAGACCAAGCAGTAAGAATCTCCCAAATGATGCTGCTGACATGCCCTGACAGGTCACCCCCTCCCTTGCTCTCATTTCACATCCATGGAATGGAGATGCTCCATCAGCCAACACCAGCCCAGGGCTCACAGAAATGGCACAAAATGCCAGCACTAAGTGTTTTGTTGTTGTTGTGGATGTTGTTGTGGATAAATGAATTTTCTTCTCATTACCAAGGTGACCTGATTCTGAATCCCTCACGCATGACTTCCACGGGGTTTTTACAACTGGAGATTCCCAGACACTGGGGCAGCTGGGTGTGAGATGGATAAAAAGCTGCAGAGCTGGGCCGGAAGGGCAATCAAACCTCTGGGTTAATTGGTGACCTCCCTCATCCAGGCTTCTGCCTGGACCTCAGCTCCACTGGCAGCTCTCAAAGCCCCACAATTAACAGAGCAGAGCCCAGTCTTGCCAAACACTTTTTCCCCCCTCCTAATTAAACATTTTCTGAGACAAATCAAATGTGCACAGTGCCAGGCTTGGGGCCAGGATTGTATCATCTTCAGACTCCAGAATACTTGGGACAAAAGCGGGGCTGCCAAGAGTTCCTGAACTACCCAAGGATTCCCCATTTCCTCCTCAGGCTCGAGATCTCCACTGGCACAAATGCTAGCCTGAGGACTGTAAAACCTGCTCAACAAATACCTACTTATCAAGAGGGATTAGTCATGTGTATATTAGTTTTTGGTTTCTTTAAGAAACAGAAATAGATTTCATAAATAAGCAGCAACCAAGTCTCTGAGATTCCCATCACATCCTGCTCCAGGGAGCCCTCAGCACTTGGAGAGCTGTTTGTAACAAAATCTCCATTTTGAAGGCTAAATTACATTTTTGCTTGCCTTGCTCCCTTCAGCACGTGGCTCAGAGAGAATACACTGTATAAAACCCAATCTCAAAGAGCCCCACCTTGAGGTGAATAAACAACCAAATCCAACCTGAGAAGGAGCTAGAGAGCAGGAACTGGGCAGTGGTTTGGGGCGGGAGAGTCAGGAAGTTGCCACATGACAACTTTATTTTCCCCCATCAAATGCCTGAAGGGAGCTGCTGTCATTTCCCCCAGTCCCGTGGTGTTGATGGGCAATAAATGCACTTTGAGCTTTTACTCTTTATCAATTTTTTTTTGGCAGTAGACCAGGCTCAGTAAATTCCAGTAGGTCCATTCAGGACTCCCTGTCACAGCCAGTCACTGCCTGAAATCAGAACCAGATACATCAGTTTTTAATGGCTGAACATCTCAGCATATCAGTAACAATTACTCCGGGTAAGCCCTAAAATAATGATCAGACACACATTCAGCCACGTCCTTCAGTTTACAATTAAATGTAATTATCCCAATACAACCAGCTGAGCTGCTCTGGATCTCTGAACCAAAGGAAACAAAGGTACCCAAAGGAGGTGACTTCAGCTACTCTGGCAAAATAAAGCAATAAATTATAAAAATCCTAATGTTTCTCCAACAAGGCATTAAGAAGGACCCAGCGCAGATATTTTGGAGGATGTTTCCAGAATGGTTCTTGAGGACCTTCACGATTGATCCAGAGCCCCTGAGGAGCCAAGGAAGCGGGAGGTGATTCCAGCCAAAACAGGCACCTACCTTGGGTTTGTGGAACATATGGAGCCAGCAGCTTTGCTCTCTTCTTCTCATACCCCTTCTGTGTGATGTCCCCTAAAAACAAGCAAAGAAACCTTGGAATTTTGCAGTTTGAGGTCTGCTTGCTTTTTTTTCAGTGCCATTAAGGTTTCATCTGAACACAGCTGAAGAAAACCTGAAACTCAATAAATCCGAGCACATTAAGATTTCAAAGCTCCATATTACAGAACTTCTGCAGTTTCCCTTGGGATCAGAGACCTACACTATCCACTATTTAAATGCAATAACTTGGATCACAGCAGCTATCTAAATGGAATATCAAAGCAGTGAAAAACTAAAAAGGGAAACTGGGAGTGCATGAAAATATTCTGTAACCACAAAAAACAACTTATGTGAACAAAGTGGGATAATTCCCAACCCAAAGGGTGAAGGGGAAGTGCAAACTCAGAGCCTCATCTTCAGCTAATCAAATAGCAAACAAAGTGAGTCCACTGTAGCAGCTGCTATGGGGATCTCCAAAAACTGAGACAAAGGTGGACATGATCCAGGTGTCAGGGAATCACCACTCTCACAGGGAGGAATTTCTACCATACATGTAAATTAAACTTCCCCTCTTTCAGTCTGGACCCATTCCCCCTGTCCTGTCACTGCAGTTCCTGGTGAATTTTCCTTTTCCAGCTTCCCTGTGGCCCTTTCAGATGCTGGAAGGAGCTGTGAAGTCCCCACACCACCTTCTCTTCTCCATGCTGAACGCTCCCAACTCTCCCAGCCTGTCTCCATAAGGGAGGTGCTCCAGTCCCTTTTTCATCAAAAAGGGCTCCTCTGGACCTGCTCCAACAGCTCCACATCCTTCTTATGCTGGGGGCCCCAGAACTGGACAGAAACCTCCAGGTGGGCTGAGCAGAGGGGAGAATCCCCTCTGGAGTGATTATTATTAGAGTGATTACTCCAGAGACCAGAATAAGCATTTGTAAACTTTTCCCTCTTTTAAAAAACTAATCTGTCTGATCCTGGAGATGCACCATCTGGCTGCTGTCTTTTGTTTTAATTTCTCACATTACATCAGAACCACAAGAAAGACTGGAACCTTGGAGGGATTAAAACAAACAGCCCTGCAGCGTTTCAAGCCTCTTCCTAGAGCCCGCCCGGCACTCACAACCTCCCATCTCCCAGAAATGGGGAGCCAGCAAACACACAGCACTAAGCAAACAGAATTATTCGCTATCAAGCTAAAATCAAGCCACAGTTACAGGATGACAAGAAGTGAGTGATCACAAACAGGATGTTCTCTTTGCCGTGAGCCTAAACGGAGAGGGAGCAGCCTCAGCTCCAGAGCAGATCTGGCTGTGGGGTTTGCCCTGGACAGGATCCTCCTGCCAGTCCCCTCCACAGCACAAAAGGGGATTACAGGCTTCAGCCTCCAAGCCTCCCAACACCACCAATGTCTGCTAAAACATTCCAGCTAAGTGCCCAGTTTTGTTCCAAAGGTGATTTGTGGAATGCTTGGAAAGGGAATGGACTCCACTCCTCAAATGCCAGTGGCACTTCAGACTCGGAGACCAGGACTTGAGAGCTGGAGTGGGGCTCAGTGGCTTCAGATGGACAGAGGTTTAGATAAGATACTGGGGAGAAACTCCTCCCTGTGAGGGTGCTGAGGCCCTGGCACAGGGGCCCGGAGAAGCTGGGGCTGCCCAGTCTCTGCAAGTGCCCAAGGCCAGGCTGGAGGGCTTGGAGCACCCTGGGATAGTGGAAAGTGTCCCTGCCATGGCAGGGAGTGGAACAGGATGACTTTGTCCAACTCAAACCATTCCATGACTCCATCCTTCTCTGACTCGTGGTGCTCAGGGCAGGGTGTGCATCTGCACACAGAATTTTATCTCACTCCTCCAACACTATGTTTGAGTCAGGGCCCAACAAGTCCAAACAAATCCAGCAGCTGAAAGGGAGAATGGCCACGATGCACTGAAATGCCAAGCAAAGCAGTAATTTCAGGGCCTGCAGAGCTCAGGTGACACTCACCCTGCTCTCTGGCCCTGGCAGCCTCCAGGACAAGGCGACCCTTTGGGCAGCCAGAACACTCTGGCAGTGTCCATTTGGGAGGCAGCCAGGGGATGGACACTGCAGGACAGCACAGGCACACAGAAAGGGGAGGCATTTCTCCTTACAAGCCAACCCACGGGTTTGTTCACAGCTTGTTATTCTGTGATTAATTTCTCCACAAAATTTAATTGTACTCTTCATATTGGTGGTTACACACCACATATAATGAAACACTTGCCACAGAAAATTGGTGAAATTAATAAGGAATACAACACATACAAATAATGTAAGTACATTATGAACAAATACCAGAACTTCAAGCAGTACTAGCACCCCATTCTGTTTCACATGCTGGGAAGTAGAGAATTCTCTCTAATTACTTGTTCCACACTAATATCCCACCAATAAAACAAACCCATCCACACTGGAATGGAAGCAGTATGGTTCCCAGGCTTCACTTGGAAATCTGAAGCCAAGGTGAGATTCTCCTGAGAAACAAGAAGCCAACTCAGGCCACAACACCACCTGAAACCTCAACTGCCACGTGGTGCACATGATTGATATTATTGTTGTAAAAAGGATTCTCTGAGCATAAGCCAATAAAAAAATAAAGCCTAATGCTATTTGGCAAAAGCAGGGAAGTTCCAAGAAGAAAAATTCAAGCAATAAATATAATAAAGCTGATAGATTCCTGGGACTCCCTGGTAGTGTTCTGTCTTCCTAGTGCTGAACTTCCAATGTCATCTGAATTTTTATGTTGTTATAACATAAAAAAATAGATCAACCATTATTTTGACAGATTGACAGTGTCAAACACCTGCACAGGATTTGAAAATGTAAAGTTTTAATTTTGAGACCAGCCCTACTGAAGTGGAACTGGGCAGCAGGGACTGAAAGGTTTGGGAAAGGAGAAAAATCTGAGTTCCTTCTGGAGCACCATCCATGCAGGTGTGAACCAAACCACAATTACCTGAAATAAAGCTCCAGCAAGACACAGGGATTGTCCTCTCAGGAAAAACCTCACGGGCAGGCATGGGCAGCAGGTGTAGTCACCTCATGGACGTGATGATTTGAATACTGCAACCACAACTGTCACAGCCAAACTGGCACAGCCAGCCTTGGGAACAAGTGTGCCTTTGACACACGGACAGGTGGAATGAAATTATTGAATAAAACCTCTTTTCTGGTCATGCAGAGTCCAAATTTGGTACCAATCCACTGACACAGACACAAAAGAATTACTAAAGGAGTTTTCTTTCAATCTATTCCTTTTCTGCTGATCTACAGGAAATGGAAATGGTGAGATCTGGACACAAACATGGACTTCCTCATAGAATATCATAAATTACAGTCACAGGAAGAGCACCAGGACAAAAGGGCTGCAAACTCTGGAACCATTCACTCCTCTGACATAAACCTGGTCAATCATTAACCCCCTTCCATAAATAAAACACACTGTGACATCTGGGGTGCTAAATTCTCCCAGGGAGCTCAAAACCCACCTTGAGAATGACAACCCCTCTCCAGGCAGATACAAGACAGGGCACCACAGAGCAACACCAGCAAAGCAAACAAGAGCTAATAATTTGGCTATAAAATGGTGTTTGCTCATTCCCAAGGAAGAATTAAAACACCAACAGTGTTGAGACTCTCCTGGCTCCCTCCCAGCCAGCACCCATTTCTGTTCCCTTCACTCTGCATTCATCCACAGCCGCAGTGAGCTGAGGCTGAGCCTCCCCAGGCTGAGCCCTGCCCAGGAAATGGGGTTCTGCTCAAAGGGAAGCAGCTTTAGGGGTTTTAGAGGAGAGATGAGAGCGAGCTGATCTGTTGCTGTGCTGGAGGAAGAGGCTCTGCTTCCTTCCTGCCACCCCTGCTGCAGTGACATCTTCAAATTCCCCAGGTAAGCAGTGCCCTGGAACAGACCAGGTGTAAAAAACCCCCACCACCACAATCATCATCTGATTCTCCTGATTTCTTGGGAGAAAATACAGAATCGATCCTCATTGCACAAATCCGACTGGACATGCAGGGAAAGGACGAGTGTGCAATGGCAGCGCCCAGGGAAGGACACCTGAGCAGCCTGGATGTCACACCTGGATTCAAATCCTGCCCCGGAGAAGCCCCGGAGCCTCACTCCCCAGCCGGCCGGTGACGCCAGGCTGCTTTTCAGCAATTAGTGCTGATGATCTGTTCTAACCAGTGGTGCTCAATCAGTGCAAGGTGGTAACACCCGCTAATCCTGCTGGCTCAGACAATGCTCCTCTTTCAACATCCCTGTTCCCCTTCCCCCACGGAATGAGAACACTGAATCATTTACTGTCTAACAAAACCATAATTACTACAGTGGAGAAATTAAGGAAAATGATCACGTAGGGCACAGCATCTCCCCAACAAAGCCTCCAAACACTGGGCTGCAGCAAGGAAAAGATTCCAATTGGAAAGCAGTTTGTGTGCATTTAAAAAAAATATTTGTATGCTTTAAAAAAAAATCTGTTGATGTTTCCAGCAGTTTGTGCTACCAGGGAATCCTGGTGGTGCTTCTGGTACTTCTATTAGCCCCAAAACACAGACAGCTATTCTACTGAAAGCAAACATGACAACAAGATCGTAACAAAAATAATTAAATCATTCTATTATCACTGATTCATCGGATTTCAGGTCTCACACCTGGTGACTCGACCTTTCCTGCCTACTCCCCTGCTGATGTCCAGGCCCAGGACAGGCAACATCTCCCTGTGGTTTTATCATCTCAAACCTGCTCTGAAAGAGCAGAACAGAGTCTGGGTCTGCAGGGCTTGAGCCTGGAGTACCAACATCGAGACAGTGAAGACCAGAAGTGCTGCTGAAAGTCCAGAATGTTCTTTTGCTGCAAGTCACCTCCAGATAAGGCCTTTCAAATGTGACTGAAATCCAAAGTGAGGACTAAGAGCACTGTGGCTTGGGCAAAAAATGGGCACAACATCAGGCCAGCACTTAGTAAGGAATGCTGTCATCACTCACTTATGTACTGAGAGCTGGTTCCCACCTTTCTTAAAGAAGAAATTCCTCCCTGTGAGGGTGGGGAGGGCCTGGCACAGCTTGCCCAGAGGAGCTGTGGCAGCTCCATCCCTGGAAGTGTCCAAAGCCAGGCTGTACAGGGTTTGGAGCCACCTGGAATAGTGGAAAGGTGTCCCTGCCCATGGCAGGGGGTGACACTGGGTGGGCTTTAAGTTCCCTTCCAACTCAAGCCAGTCTGGGTTTCTGTGATTTTCCTGGAGAACTGGCAACTTCTAGACATCCTACACTCTGCCCAATGGTTTTACCAAGGGTTAATACTGAGACATCCTCAATTTCAGGCTTCAGCAAGCCTAAAAACAACATTTAAACCTTTTTTTCTAAGGCTGTGTGCTCAAATAGACGGTGCAATGGCCTTAAACTCCTCCTACCACTCTTAGCTACAACTGCAGCACAAAAACTACATTTGAAACAAGTTTAGACAACTGCCTCGTTCTGTTTGAGGCCAAATGATGATGCAGCTTCAAAGATTCCCTCCTCCTTCCTTTGGGTGAAGCTGTATATCAGGTTTCCTCCTTAGCAAGGTCTATGAACCAACAGTCTTCCAGTAAAACTCTGATTTCTTGTGAGAAACAACACCTTGCTCACTGGACTCGTCACCAAACAACAGCAGAGGTTTGGGCACTGTGGTTTCCCTTTAACAGCACCATTGTATTCCCACTAGGAGCATGAATAGGGCACTGAAAACCCAGCAGGGCTCACAAAGCTGTGTTTGTTGGGCACAAGCATTAAACTGCTCCAGCTTCGGTGTTAAAAGTTTCACAGACAGATCAGCTCCAGATTAATTTGCACACACAGAACAAGCCGACTTGGCTGCAGCACTGTGGGGGCTCTGTTCTACACTTCCAAAACCCTTTTCTAAAGGCTTAGGAGGGTTGTTTTACCAAATGAAAACTATTTTAATCTCAACATTTATTATTTCAAAAGAATTCCATTCGAGATGAGGTTTCTGTGGCAGGGCTGCCCCGTGTTCAAGGTCTGGGTCATTCCAGGTCACAAGGTGCTCTTCTCCCCAGGTCATTCACTGGCTGCCATAAACCTTAAGGGGGTTTTTTTTGTTGTTGTTTTAACTTTAAGCAGTAAATCCAACTCCTGAAACTATACTGAAGAATCTCTCTATCTTCCAGCAGCATTTCCGAGCTGCAGCAGATCCAGTGTCCTCGGCTCACCCGTCTGGGCTGTGTATTTCCAGCTGTAATCTTCAAGGCCATATGTGATGCATCACCAAGTGGGTGAGCTAAGGACAGGGCTCGGTCCTCTCTGTACACCTGGGCTGGGGGCATCAGTGACAAGGAGGTGTCACCAGCTCAACCTCAGCCACAAACCCTCCGTCCCCCACACAAAGACACATCTGGTGACTTATCACGGGCATTTCTGCTGAAAATAGCACTACCCAGGGTCAGCAAAACGAGCTCTCAGGGGCTTTGGGAGCTAGGACTGGGAATAAAAGAGCCTCTCGAGGGTGTAACTGTGCTCTGGTTGAGTCTTCTCTTACAGCAGACATGAGAACGTGCTCACTGTGACCGTGTGTGGCTCACACAGCATCACCGTGTCCTGGTATCTCTGTAGAAGTTTATTTAAAGGACTTCCTCAGGTACATTGGGCAAAGGTCCTCTTCTTCACCTCTACAGAAGAGCTAAAGAGCCAGAAGGACTTTGCCTTTCAGCTCCTCAGCTGGGACAAGGGGATGCAAAATGCCTTTGTGCATCAGGAGGAATTTCTTCACGGAAAGGGCAGTGAAACACTGAAAGAGGCTGCTCAAGGAGGTGTGGAGTCCCCGCCCCTGGAGGTATCCAAAAAATGACTGTACATGGCACTGAGTGCTCTGGGCTGGGGACAAGGTGGGGATCAGTCACAGGGTGGATTTGATGACCTCAGAGGGCTTTTCCAGCCTCGGTGATTCTGTGATCAGCCACACAAATCATACTGCCAATGTACAGCTAACATCTACCTTTCCAAAAGGCAAAATGTTCCAAAAAAAGGCTTCAAAGACTCTTGAAGGTAAACTCTTAAAACCTTCAACTCCATCAGTTAATTGTGTTAGCCCTGATAACCCAAAACACAGGCTCTGCTCAACTGCCTCCAACCAACACCTGCAAAATTAAATCGCCAAAGTCAACTTTATATGAGATATTCTATTGTGAAGTGCAGCCATATAAATGTTATGCTGCCCATAAAACTTATGTACAGCACATGCACATAAACAGTTGAATCCCATGTACAAATAAAAACTCTTGCATGTAACCCCATCCTAAGGATAAAAAGTAAAAATCCTTTAAATAGCTACAACTTGTCATCGGGGGAAAATGCGTTTTCCCTTCTGAAGGCAACAAACCCAAGGCTTTGTCACAAGCAGGATTTTACAAAATCTGTTCAGGATAAATGTTTTCATCTATTTTTAATATACAGTCAGTGAGAACCATGTGAGTGGAGAGGCAGGAGCACTGCAGGGTTTTAGCACCAGCCCTGCACCAGAACAATCTGCAGGAGGGGACACAGACAGTGCCACACACGTACCCAAGAACCAGCAGAGCTGCATAAAGCAAGACAACTCCCAGAGCATTAAATAACATGGCTGAAGTGATTCTGCCCTGAACAATTCTTTTTGCTGACCAACCTCCTGCTCACAGAAATTCCCAAGTATCCAATCCTCAGCGCGAGTGCAGACCTCGCTCTCTCCCACCCGACTGAAAAGCAAAGTTTCCCAGGAAATGACTAAACGGTGACAGCCCTGTGATTCAGCCCTTGGTTCAGGCAGGTAGAGCATTGTCACCCTCCAGGTACACACTGAATTGTTTGAGCTGGGAGTGCTGATAACACTCTCCCAGGAGTTGCCTGTCCAGCCCAACAAGAGATTACACACAAACTCTGCCTATTCTGGCAGTCTGCACTTCTGCAAGGGACAGACAAGTGTGGACAAATGATTTTTCAAATCAAGCCTGGTTTTAGCCCAGGAATTAAAACAAAGACAAAACCATGCTGGCACCCAAAGAGATTAAAACAGAGGTCACTGTGGGTTTTAATCCTCTGTGTGACTCCTGTCAGACACCTTTTTTTGGCATTCAGGTATCAATATGTAATAATTCTCTTGGCTTCAATTTTTAACATAAGCCAAGTGCCACAGGGACTCCTTGCTGGTAACTCTCCTCCCATCCTGACTCCACAGCAACACCTTGTCCAACCATACCAAAAGGCAGTTTGGATACAGAGCTCATTTCACTCCAGCTGGACCTGAAATTACATCCTAAATAAATCCTAGACTCTTGAATAAGATGCACAAAGGGGAGAAGAAAGAAATTAAGAGCAATTACTGCCTATCTAGTGATCAAACACAGCTGCTCACACCAAGGATTCAGCAACTCCGACCTGCCCTTAAACACAGCACAGAACCTAACCCAGTTGGCACCTCACCCTGCACAGTAATTATGTATTTCCAGATGGGATAGTGCTATTCTAAGTCACAGCAATGAGGTCGATGATTATGCATGATGAAACAAAGAAAGAGAACTTGATGGAGGCACTTCCACTTAGAAGATCCCTCCTCAAACAAAACCCAACTAAAAAACAGAACCAACCAAGTACAGTGAACAATCAATCACAAGAATGAATCTTTCAAAAATCAAGAGGTGAGACACATATCCCACACCCTCCCTGCCCTGGTTTTGCCTAGGAGCCAGTACCAAGAGTGTATTCATAAGGATGTTCTTCCCATTCCATAGAAAAAGCAGCAGACAAAGTGGTGGCTGCTCAAGAGAGTAAAACACATTTTTTTTCTCCCAAAGCACTGAAATCTGGAACAGAGCCCCGAGTCACTGCACTCCCAAGTGCTCACTCGAGGACAGTCACTATTAAACAGGATTAGTCACCAGAGCAGGATCCCACTACTTAAAGGCAAAGCAATACAATTATTAAACTTTTACCAGCCTCCAATTAGTGTGCGACACCTGTAATTTGACTGGCGGAGACTCCCACCAAATTCCCAACGCGCTCCTGACAGAGGCAGCAGCAGCTCCAGGAGCACACAGAGGCTTCCTACTCATTCCCTTCAAGCCTGACTAGTGGGAACCAAAACACCTCGTTCAACAGCCTTAAAGCTGCCCTGCACACCCCATCCCAAACAGGATTCTGTATCCTGGGAATGGGGGGCTGCCCATGGAGCAGGACAGCTCCTCCACAAGCCACCAGGCGAATTTCCTGCACTCAACAGCACAACAAACCATTCAAGCTGGCTGCAAGCCTGGGAAAGCAGATTTAAATAGACAGAGCAGAAGAAAAATGTCCTGCACAGCATGGCATGAGCAGCAGATTCCAGGCCCTGCGCTCAGTCCGGGCTGTGTGAAGCCTTCAGTTGTGTTTACATCAGCATCCACAGCTCCTTGAAGAATGGCACTGCTAAGGAAAGCCTGTTGGCACCTCACCAGCAGGCTAAAAACCCCATTATCCTGTCAGCTGCAGCGCTCTCGACAAGCAGGATCACGCGAGGGGCGACTTCTGTTCGGGGCTCTTTGGGCAGAGTCAACGTCTGCTCCAGCACAGCTTTGTTCCTGCTGCAGAGCAGGATGTGGCAAGATCCTGCTCATGGGAAAGCCTTTAAGCTGCGTGGAAGATCAAAATAATGAGCCAAACTCGAGAGAAAAGAGAAGCCAACAACCGAGCTGCACTTTGCAAACCCGCCCCAAAGTCACTGAACTCGGCTGCTGCAGAGGAGAAGAGACTTTTCTCCCAACATACCCATTGCTCCTAATTAATAAAGCACATGATTAGTTCTTTAAAATGAATGACATTCAGCTCTTGCTGCAAAATGGCCTTTTTAAATAGAAAAAAACACCCTTCTACCATAAAGAGAAGGCACAGTCAATTTACTGCCCTTGTTACACAGGATATTGTGATATCACCCCAATATTTCTGTTGTTCCAATCACAAACATCCTCACACATGGAATTTTCTTGCTTTCTATCAGTACCTCACTGCCAAACCATATTTTCACAAAACTAGGAGGACATATATCCCTTCCACACTGACACCAGTGGACCTTGAACCAAAAGAAACAGGCCTAAAAGTAAAGAATGCCTTATTCACCAGCCATATACAAATCCACAGCTACTTCTGACAGAGAATTTTTCTCTCTTTGCCTCTCTCAGGGGGCAATATCTCCTCTTCCAATTTAAATAAACTGATTTCTCAAATGTCTCGCTCGTAGAGGGAAGGAAGTATGGAGAAATCAGCAGGATTATTTAAGAGCACACAGTCAGCAATTTGACAAAAACTGAAAGAACGCAAATAAAAGGGGCTCTCACATGCTGAAAGGCAACCAGACCTGTCCTCATGTCCTGCACTGCTCACTTGACCAGAATATCATGAATTTGGAAAAGAAAAAACTTTATGTCTTATAACAGGCAAAAATTCCATGGTGTATTTGCACTAACAAGGTGCAATCCCTCCAAGATCAAACTTATTGTAAAAATGGGTCCAAAATGATGAAATATTTATATAAACTTCTAACCACATAACAGCAGTATGAACAGATTTCAGCCCTAACCAAGTAAAAGCAGGACATTGTCACCAAAACACTGCTTGGCACTGGAAAAGTAAGAACTGCTGGTTCTGTTTTCTGCTTAAGATTATGGGGAAGTTACTCACAGAACAAGATGAGCTTCTTAAACGTATTTCAGTAATAAATCAGAACAAATAAACCCTATTTCCATACTGTAAGCGAATCCAAATGTTTTCTCCAGTTGTCCTCACATACACTACCACAGGAAGCAGCCTGATAAATCTGCTAAAAGCCTTAAGAAGCCTAAATTAAATATTCATACTCTGAAAATGATGAAGCCAGCACGAAACCCCGAGTCTCCTTCACCACTCCAGCTCTGTAGCCCAGAGCAAGAGATGAAAGATTTCCTGAGCTGGAATCTCCATGAGGGAGAAGGACCCTGCCTTTGGGAGTTCAGGGTTGAGTTTGCCACTTGGGGATTTTCCTGAGATGCCCCCTTACCTCTCTGTTACCTAACAGAGAACTACCCCCATTTCCTCCAATTTAAGGATCCCTGGTTAGTCAGGCTTTAATAACAACCTGAAAAGATTTGTCAAAAGCTCCTAAAAAATCTTGTAATTGAATGATGACATCAATTACTTAATTTTAATGAGAGTGAGATCATATTTTAATTTTCCATTCTGCACTAAATTCTAAGCAAAGGTGACTGTGCAGTTTCTCTCAGCAATAGCCATTGTCCCTCCAAGGTGGAAGCAGAATTACTTTCAATAACAAACTAAACTTTATTGCCTTATTTCTCATTAGCACTTAATTCTACAGAATTAGCTTGGGTTTATTACTATGCAAAAGGGCAGGTAAATCCTCCAACTTACTCATTGAAAACAGAATCCCAGCTTTGAACTCTCTGGTTCTTACAACAGGAAAAAATCCTGCCAGCTAAATTCTCTCTAGGCATGGACAGAGGAGAATTTAATATACAACTCTAAAATATCCAAGGAAAACACCAAACCTACAAAAAAAGAGACAAAACAAACACATGACCTGAAAAAGCAAGGCAAGAATTGCAGAGGGTATGGAATTAGACTTGTCAGTCATTTGTGGGGACCCTGAGGTGCTCAGTTCCACATCACCCCTGATGAAAAAGGCAGGATGGAGGCCACGGATGGACACAGGTGCCCAGGGCAAAGCTGCTGCTTCAGCTCCACATGGGATCCTGGCAGAGTTCCTGGACATCTGTGGCCTAATTCCACCCCTGTTCAGGCTGCTCAGGAAGGCAGGGACTTCCCAGGGCCTTCCCTCTCCATCCCTGCAGGAGCTGCACCTGTTCCACACCTGGAGATCCTACACAACACAGGGCTGTGCCCACCTGAGGCTCACCCTGACTGCAGCCTTGCTGCACTGACCCCCAGCCATTCCAGCATCCCCGTGGTCTGTCTTGCTCCAGTCTATTCCACACCATCCCCACCCCTGGAGGTGTCCAAGGCCAGTCTGGGCAGGCCTTGGAGCAATCAGGGAGAGTGGAAGGCACCCATGGCAGCAGGGTGGAATGAGATGAGCTTTAAGGCCCCTTCCAAAACCATTCCATGGATCCAGTTCATCTCCTACTTGGTCTCTCAACCTCACTTTAATAGGAGTTCCTTCACCACAGCCTATGTGACCTTTTCAGCCTCACCACTGAAGAGATGAAAATTCAACATTCCCTTTTATTCCTGCTAGAAATGACAACATAAAAAAAAAGTACTTGGACAGGAACCATCTGTTCCTGTGCCTAATGGAGCCATAATCACAGGATAACAACCATTCCACAGAACATTCCACTGTTTATAAAACCAGGGTGTCAATGTAATAATATTAATGGGGAGCTGCTTGTGTCTTTTGGATAAAATATGAAATTCACAGCAGGCTTTGCTTTCAGCTGCAAACACCACAGCCTTTTACAGCAAAGCAAAGCACCACAGACAGCACTCACAATTAGGGGGTGGAGGGGCAGGAAGGGCTAAGGACGTGTTGACAGTCAATAATTTAAGACGAGATATTCTGCCAAGAGAGAGAAACTAAAGGATTAACAACCAAACAGAAAATCTGCAATTAAGCAAAAACCTCTGAAAGAGAAGGACTGTGGACATAGCTCCGGGTTGGATCCTTGCCCTCCAATTTGTTCTCCAAGACTTCTCTGCTGACTCCCTGTGTTTCACAGAAGTAAAATTCATGCCACGCCACGTAACAGTCTCTCAAGAGAAATGATGATGTTTGGGAAATAAAACAAGCACTTCTCTCCAACACTGCTTGCACAGGATTATTTCTTTCTTAGCTCCGAGATTCTACAAGCACAACACAGAACTGTATAAAAAACGCAGAAACAAAATGAATTCCTTGGAGAATCCCGGCTGAGATCTTCCTACTGAACACAGCATTGACCTGCAGTGAACAGCCAGTCTGAGCATCCATAAAAACACCTGCAGGCTGCAGTACCTCAGATGGACCAGGAAACTCTGCAGAGCTATTTCCTCCAGCCCCAATTCTGCTGGAGGAACACACAGCACAATTCCCCCTAGGACTGCCAGGTCACAGGCAGGTGGCCCCCAATTCCATGAAAATACACAACCATGCAGAAGCCACAAATGCAGGATGTGCTCACCACCCAACACTGTGGTCACAGCTCTCTGATGTGTGATACCTGAATCAGCTGTGCTGTGCACAGGGCAGGATTGAATATTTCATGTTAAAAGCTCTAAAAGGAGGAACAAAAAAAAAAAAAACCCTGGCCCAGAAGCACAGCCTGTCAAAATCAACCACTCAACTGACAGACAGTGCTGAGAAGCCTGGCATGACAGCCATAAATCACTCCAAAATCTTCTTTTCATGCAGAGGAAAAGGAACAGTAAAGATCTGAACATGAAATCTTGCCCATTTTTAATTTGCTTGGTTGCACTTGTTCAAAATTGATGTTTATTTTGATACTTGAGCTTGTCTCTCCTTTCTAATTCTGCATGCAGCAAGTTGAGAATGAGGAATTTATCTCATGGAAAAAGCAGTACATCCCAGAGGCATCCACCCCAGAGCTAAGGCAGCCTGACCAGTCCTGCCCTGGGAGCAGAGGGAGGTCACAGGTGGGCCCAGATGTCCCAGAGGGAACCAGTTCCATGCACAAGATGCTTCCCCATGGCCTGGTTTCAATGGACAGGGTCAGTGCTCTCCTGACAGACCCTCAGGAGGAAAATCCTGAGAATTCAACCCAAGATGTTCAAATTCAACCACAACCAGGGCCCCAAGAGCTAATGGACACTGACATGCAGAAGTGTGTGATCACTTCAGGCCCTCACCTCCCTCCCAGAGAGGCCAAGGAAGGCCCTGGGGATGCAGCAGTGCCTAAACTCAGGTTTCTTTAGTCCCTAACAAAGGCCTGGAGCAATTGGCACATTGCCCGGCGTTGGCCTCGCTGCATTCTTCCTCTTCAGATGTGCTTCCATCCACAGATAAGGAGGGTGGCTTTGAATTCACACCCTGCACAATCAGAGGCGAAGGACAGCACAGGAAACCCGAGTCAGCTTTTCCCCTCGGCAGGGGAACTCCCTGGAACAGCCAGCACAGTCCAGCAATGTCACAGGAGACAGCAGACAACGTGCTCAGAGCTCCACCATTAACTGGTTTAGTGAGTTGAGACACAGATCTGTCTGCAGCTGCTCGGGGCAGAATGTGCTGAAGGAGCAGAAATGCACCTTTCAACTAAGAATCCATGGAACAGCTTCAAACGTTCTCTTTGAATGATGGAAAGAATCCAACGACTGCAGCTTACCCCAGTGTGACAGTACCTCTTGGGGACTTCTTGTCACACTTCACCCACAGAAAACTATTCTGAAATAGCTCTTCCTGACAGCAGAATTATAGAAAAACCAGCTCTGACATTTCCCAGGTCTCTCTACTCCGCTACTTCCCTTTCTTCTCTCTTTCTTGGACTATTTTACAGACTGCTCTCCTGGTATCAAGGATTCCACTGCAATATTGTGAATTTCTTTGCACCTGCATCCAAACCCAGGAGCAGCTGGGGTCAGATCCTCCACAACTTGAAGCCAAACTCAACTCTCAGAGAAGACCATTTTCTCTTTCTCCAGTTCTCCAGCCAGCTCTCTCCTTTTATCCTTCTGCCCAAATCACTGTGCCTCTGCTGGAAGAGGAGGCTGCAGTGCTCTGTGTTCACCTCTGTGCTCACACCATTTCACTTGGTCTGCCATTTTAAACATTCCCAGGAAGGTCTTCTGTCATTTTAAACAAGAGAACATAAAAAAGTTATTACTTTTCTAGGAGAAAAGACCAAGTTCTGGCATCCTGGAGAACTTTTTTATGACCATCATCCCCTTATTTTGTGTCTCCCTCCCTTGTGCTTTGCTGAATCCAATTAAATATCTGGAAGGTGAGAAAGAGAAAACGTCACCTTTGCTGCAGACTCAACGTTGATGAGTGTGAGCCTCCATAAATACATCCCTGGGAGCTTCCAGTAGATGAACCTTGATTTCCATCAGTCTTTTCCCATCGGGTTCAACCCCAGGAATCATCACAGGGAAGTGAATGGGTTGAACACCACCAGCTGTGCCACTGCACAGCGAGAGCGGAGCAGGATCCCTGCAGGAACAGGAATCCTGCAAGGAAGGACTGTGGTGTGTAGGACAAACCCCTGCAGCCCTCCTGAGCCAGAGGATCCCATTTCCCAGGAGAAAGCCCAGAGGA
The DNA here is from genome assembly GCA_024362935.1 of Setophaga petechia. Lineage (NCBI taxonomy): Eukaryota > Metazoa > Chordata > Aves > Passeriformes > Parulidae > Setophaga > Setophaga petechia. The sequence goes on from JANCRA010000173.1 coordinate 207,896, forward strand.
GAGCAGGCAGTACAGGAGAACAGTGCAAAGCACATGGAACATGTTTGGACTGGAACCAAAATCCAAACCTCGACCTCTGGTACTACCCCCTCAGAATCAGCCACAGCCACACGTAACAGGGACATTTCAAGCCTCCCTGTACAGGAGCTGCAACAGAGGAATCGGAATCAGAGGAGGTAGGGAGGAGAAAGGTCCAAATATGCTTTTTTTCCTAAAGTCACACCTGGAAAAACGGCTTTGTCCAGATTTGTTAAAAATCAGCTTATCCACCATGAAAGAGAGGAGACCCACACCATGAGGTGAGTAATCACCCCCTAAGACACAGGCCAGGAATCACAGGAACACCAGGTATGACTTAGCTGGATCCAAATGCTTTTCCTTACAGCTTCCATGCTACAAGCAGCAACTCCTAAAAGTGTTTTACCAAAGCTCTGTCCAATGAACAAGGATTTGATACACAAAAGGCAAAGGGTAATTACAGCTTCCTGTTTGCTCTTGCCAGAGATTTTTTGAAGGCCTACTGCAAAAAGAACTGCCTTGAAAGCCTTGCAAGGCAACACCAGCTCCAAGGTTATAGATTTTTCTGATTTTGGGGAAATATGAGAACAAATTAACTCAGGTATCTGTGCTTCTGGTCAAAATGACTAAAACAGTGTTCCCAAGTCCTTAACACTAATGGCAACTGGCCCTACACAATTTTTACATGCTGCAATTTTAAAACAGGACTTAACAAGTAAAGTGTATCAAACACAAGAATAACTACACAGAAATGTTTGCTTAAGGTTTCTAGGTGTGGCTGCAGCCAAGACATAATAGGATTATTTATATCTGACTCATTTGCTTCGCCTTCATCCACAATTCTCCCTATTTGGGACTCAGTAATTGACTTCTTTCTGCACCATACGACTTTTTAAAATCAGGACATCTTCAAGAAGAACTCGAAAATTTAAAGCAGAGAGGAGAAATCCCACAAATATTTATATCATGTTTAACCAAACCTGACCATCACCATCATGGAAAAGCTTCCTGAACACACAGGTGAGACATGCACTGCCTGCTAATCAGACTGCAATGTCACAGTGTGAGTGACAACATCCCCTCAGCCACCAAGGGTCTGATGTCCCTGCTCTGTGTCCGAGCTGCTCACCTCACCCCGTGCATCTCCCCGCCTTCCTGCCGGGGAACTCAAAATAACAATACTTCCCCCTTTTCACTGCGGCAACTTCCAACCCCAAACTGCGTAAGAATGGAGGTTTTCATTCCAATTACAATGAGAATTGTTCTTTTTTTAATCCACAAGGGATCACTTAAAGTTTCTGCCCTAAGAATAAACACAGGTCTCAGTCTCAAAAAACATTTACACTTGAGCACTTGGCCATTCAGAGATCTCCTTTTTGTAACACAAGGGGCTTCAGTCTCATGTTCAGTATTTTGCCAGGATTGACACAAAAGCCCAAAAAGCTGTCTCAAAATTATTTACAATTTGGTTCTTTCACTGCTCATGAAATGCAGTGAAAAGTTTGTTATTTTCTTAAGAAATACAGCTTAGATTCCTAAAAGTTTCCTCGTGTGCCCTCTCCCGTTTGCCAAAGTTCGCGGCTTTTGGTGGAGCCGCGGCACCTGAGCTCCCCGAGATGGAAAGAGTGAGGTGCCAAGGGGTGAGAGCAGCCTGAGCCAACGCTGCTGCCAAGGGCTTTGTCAGGAAACCTGGGGTGCAGCTCCTGAGGACACACAACAGAACACAGGTGCTTCTCTACAGCCTGGAAATGTAGCACCTCTGAAGCAAACTGCTCCTTCCCCCATCACACACCAGCAGCAGCCCTGCAGAGGCCATCAGGACCTTCCTCCAACACCCACGGGACACACAGCAATCTCCTGAACGCCAGAAATGGAGCACCTTTAATAGGCATTTCCACTTGTATTCAATTAAAGGGGGAAAAAAGGCAGCACAGTTTAATAACTGCAGATCTGTTTATTCTCTACCAGCACCGCAGAGGATCAGGGACTTTATCTCCAGCTCTGATCACCTGACTCCCTGACCCCACTCTCCATCACAGGGTGAATAATCACAGCCTGGAATCTGCCATGTCACTTCCCAGCTCCTTGGAGGAACTCTCCTTGTTCTCACCCCAGTGACAATGCACATTGTCAGAGCAGGAGTGACCCACAGTGACCTTGGACAACTGCTAATTCTGCTCCTACCTCTTGGTAGAAAAGGAGCAAAAACTTCAAAGCCTCCTTCCCCTCCTGGGGGCTCCTTCTGGCTGGTCAGCTCCTCTCTGGGATCACAGAGAAGTGCACACTTAAAATGATAGGGAAAGTTGATGCAAGCACCAGGCAAAGCAGGCAGGTGTATCAGGCCACCCCTGATGTACCTTGCTGCTGCTGCTCTCTGGGAGCAAATCACAGCATTTCCAGAAAAGGTGCTTCAAACTGAAATGGCTCCTCGTAGGTTAATTAGCACCCAAAATGAAGAGCTGATGCATTAAAGGAAACACAAACCTCCTTCAAGCATGTCCTCACCTGACAGCCCTTTCTGGAATCACACACAGGGACAGGGCCTGAAACCAAATCTTTCAGCCCTCGACCTTTTCTGCTGTATCACTCCCCCTTGAATCACATCCTTCCAATTTATGGCCAACCAAGTGTCCCATCAGAGCTTACTTTGCTCGTACATTCCAAACCTAGCACTTCCAAAATCTCCCCTGGCCTGTCCTACACACACAGCATCAGGTGTGTGTCAAGTGTTCCCCTTTGGAAAGGGGATAAAGCAGAATTTCCTCCAAAAGTTACCTGTGCTGCTCTCAGAGAAATGAATTATAAACCTGTATTAGAGGAACACCAGTGTTGCTATTCCCAAGTAAACTTCTTAATGCAGTGAGCTGAAATCCAGGAATACAAACACTGACTCATCTTTGCAGTTTATCTCCAATAAAAGACTCACTTGTCCAACTCCTTTAGGACTAAGCCACGGGAACAACATCCCTCCTAAGAGCAAAAGACAGGAAAAACATCCCAAACAATTCTTTTCCACTGCTGCACTTTAGACCTGATGTTTGACATTAGTCCTGATCCCAGAGGCAAAATAGGAGCTCTCCATGCACTCAGGCACCCAGCTCCCACGGCTACAGCCATCCTAAATGGAATGCATTATTCCTGCATTAAAACATATGTTTTTCAAGGCAGCCAGCCATCCGGCTGTTCCGAGGGAGATTACAGAAGACCTAATTTTATCAGGCAGGGATACAATTCTCCCGGTTGTTTTTGCTCCCTAGGGACATGGAGCTGGTGAAAGCAGGTTGCCTGACTGCTGGGGAACAATTCCGAGAGGCTCAGGCAGGAACTGGAATCCTGGGTCCACAAAATGTATTAATGGATGCCCTGTAGGCTCTGTGGGCTCCCATCCCTGTGGAATTCAGAGGCCAGGAAGACCTAGTTTGCATCAGCAATTCTCAAGTCAACAAGAATTAGAAAGAGTTTATGTTGGCAAAGAAGTGCTAAAACTTTTTATCAGCTGAAGTTACACTAAATAAAACAAGGTGATTGCTCACAGCAAGGAAAGTTATGTTACTATTACGTTACTATCTTTGGTATAAACTCAGTGTAACTTAAACATACGTCCTGCCTATGTTTACTCCAAGTGGTGTTTCACAAACTCTCGGCTTTGAAGTTTGAAAAGAACACAAACTGCTGGAAACAGGCATTTTACTCCAAATATCAGGCAAGAGTAACAACCCAGTACACGATTCAAGATGAGAAACACAGGTGTGAGGCTTCTCCAAGGCTTTTCATGAAATGCAATGGGAAAATTCGTGCAGCAGATGGAATGCTGCTGCCTGCAGAGCATCCGTTAGCTATAAATCACTGTTTCCTCACACATGGTGCAAATGGAAGAGTCTTCCATTCTAATTAATAGAACGAGACATCCTGGTCTGATGACTCGTCCCTGATTTCACAAGCTCTCAAAAAAAAAAATGGATTGAATCAGCCTCAACGGAGAGAAATGCTTCAATTCCTCTCTCTATGAATCCATGTCCAAAAAAGCAATTGAGCAACTCACCGAGAGATTCAGGAAATGCTTTTTATAACTGAGACTCATGGTTTAAAGAAAACCATCCTAAGAAATTATCTGCACATTGTATTTGAAAGAAATGCAAACAGGAACTCTCCAGCTTCTGCCCATCCCTCGGGAATGCTCACCATGAGTTCACTCTGGCTCCTGAAACTTGCCACTGAATAAACATGATAAATCCAGCGAACAGAAAACTTCATGACAAACACTAATCAGAGAGAGGGAATCAGGAAGGAACCATCACCCTTTCCACAACATCACCATTGAACCAGAAACACGGGGGGTGCTCCACGTGCCCTTCCCTGTGGAGCTCCAAGGATTGCTGCATGTTGGGAAGAGCAGCAGCTCTGTGCAGCTCCTCTGCCACCCATCACATTTCCTACTCAATATTTCATGCTACAGCATTTAAAATAGCAAACTGGAGATCAGTTATCTAGGACACCACAGCAAACTCCAAATGCAGCTTTAGCGCAGCTGTGCCAGGCCAGCAGGTCTGGTGGATGCTGCCAGCCTGGGCACCCAGCTGAAATGGCAAATATCACCCATCCAGGAACACTGACACTCATAAAATCCACACTGGGAGCCACTGCTAGCAGATGTCCCCTCTACCCCGCTGAGGAAACTGGTTCTAACTCCAGCAAAGCTTCACAGAGCAACCAGGGAGGAGGTGCAGGACTCTCTTTAAAGCCTCTAATTTCCTCCTCTCCCCAAGGCAAGGGGTCAGAGCTGCAGCCTTTCCAAAGAGCCCCAAACTCGCTCCTCATTTCCTAAGTATAAAAGGGACAACCAAAAATATGCACATTCTTTAACCTTCCTGGGTATTTTTTATTATTCCAGTCTGGATGCTCTGAAAACCTTCCTCCCCTTCCCCATGTTTACATGCTTCAACAATGCACCAACAGCAAACCCAACTCCCACTCACAGTAGCCAAAATATTTCATCCAGTATTTGTGTTTAACTCCCTCTCTCCAAACCATGAATCACTTAAATCATTCTGCCTTGACCATCTGCAGAGCAGAAATCTGTGATCATCTTGTGGACCTTCTGTTTGCTGCACTGGTGATAGATCTGGTCCTTTGCTCCTCTTGGTCATGACTGGAGCTGGATTTCCTTTGCCTGTGCCACAGACACTGCATGGAATCCATGTGCTCTGTGCTTACATCACTTTTTCCTGGGCTGTGAAGCTAAAGAAAATACAATTTCATCCACAGTGAAAGCAGACGAGGGATCTTTATTGGGATCTTTGTAGAGCCAACCAATGATCCCTGGGTGAGCACAGGGAGCTCCCTGTGACAGCTCCAGGAGGGTTTCAGGCATTTCAAAGCTCTCAGACTGTACCTGCACACAGAGACTGCGTCAAAGCCCTGCACAGATTTCTCAGCAGATTTGGGATCCATCTGCTGCCAGTCCTGCAGGTAAATTAAGGAAGCAACATTAAAGCTTTCCCAGTGCTGGTTTTGCCTAATGCAAGACTTGTGGGTGAGATGCTGCATAAATGCACAAAAACCACCTGTAAGTCCTGTTAGCTACAGGCTGATCAGATCCAACTTGCTCATGTTTATAAAGCTCTTCTTCAACCTTTTCTATGCTTTGCCCACAGTTCCTCCCTGAGTGGGGGAAGAAACTGAAGTGAAACATTTCTGCTCACTCAGCACAATCCACACAGCCAGTCCCTACTCAGACAATTACTTCCTTTGGCTCTGTAATTTAAATTCTGTGCTTCAGCTGCTTAATCTATAAAAAAGGCCCTCACCTACTTCGACAGGCGCCTGGCAATCAAAGATTGCAACCTGAAACACACAATTTTTAAAAGATCAGAGAAATACTCTGATTCCGTAAGAAATTTTCAAGCCAAACAAAATAAAGGCTCTACCCACTTGCTTGAGTCAACATGTTTTCTTCCAGTAAGGTTCTATCCTATTTGGCTGGCCTTAGTCCTGAGTGAAAACCATTTTGCTGATACTCCTTTTTCCATACATGCCACCATCCTTCTGTTTCCTTTGAAAATCCTCACTCAAAGCTTTGCTCTGCAGACAGAGCCTCAGCTCTCCAGCAAGAGACAATCAGCTTTAAAAGGAACAAACCCAGGTGCACAGAGCCATTCACAGAACACCCACCCAAATCACAAACCAGACAGCAAACATGTGTTTAGCTAGGAAAGTAAACAGCAAGCAGCTCCAGGCAGGAGGGAGTAACCCTGCCACAAGTGGCTGAAATGACCTCCAAGGTCTGAGCTGCTCACAGGAGCTCCTGGCTACTCCGAGGTGGAATTCCCTGTCCTTCCCTGGATAGCTGGGTATCTCCAGCTAGGGTCCTCTCCACTGGCACCCCTTCACCAGTCAGGAACCCCAGGCAAGGCAGAAAGGGCAGTGACACCAACGCCAGCAGCCCAGCCAGCCCTTTCTGTGGGTGCTCAGCCCTGCAGAGCCCTGCCCTGCTGTCACAGGCAGAGCACATTCCCCACACAGGCACTACAGCAGCCACTGACGTGCCCTGTGTGCAACAAATCCCCTGAACGTGCCTAATTAGAGCCTTTGAGTCTGGGTATTCCAGAGCTTCCCAGCTCCATTAACACCTGGGATCAGGCTGATGTGAGAGGAGCTGCTGGAATGTTTCACCCAAAGTGTAACAACACCCAAACCCGCTGGTGAGGTGCTTTAATATTAATATTTTTCACCGAGTATGAGATTAATTCAGACATTTATCTCGTTCTGGGCACCCTTCAGCACGCACTGAGAGCATTCTGAGGAACAGCATCATGTGGTGGATGTGAAGTCACCTTCACTCAGGGCTGCAGCTCAACCCAAAGGTGAGACTGAGCTGCCACACTCACGGAGGTGTGAAAATGGGGGGAAAGTTAAAGTTAAATAAAGTTAATATCCCCAGCACTTTCACCCATCAAACAGAAACAGATGTAAATACAAAGACAGCCCTTCCCATCATTAGTGATGCATAATGTGGGTGTTACTGACAGATGAAGAAAAGCACCAGAAAGAAAAATATCCCAAAAGTGAAAAAAGAAGGAAAACATGAGTAATGAGCGGGTTCCAGGTCTCCCACAGCTCCATGACCCAATTCTCAGCTGATAGATTGTTACTTGAACATTCTTCCTCAGAGGTATCAACACCAATCCCTTCTGGGAAAGAATGGAAGCTCTCCCTAAGTTTAGACTCAGGTTTAAATCCTCTTCACATTGACAGAAGACAATGAATTCTTATGCACACTGAGAAATGAATGAGTTGGTCTCAAATCCATCACCAAGGCCCAAGACACAGAGTAAGATGCAATTTCTGTCGATTAATGAACAATTAATGTTTTCTGAAACACGTCCCACTCCTTTGCTCAGACATTTCCACTGCACCATGGGATGGGATGACTGTTCCCTCTGCACTGACCACAAGGCTCAGAAAGGAATAATCCAGGGGTATAATTAGTCCTGTTGCTCCGTCTGCACAGATTGCTCCTTAAGAAACTCTCATGGCTCACCATTGCAAACTCTGATTTCTATTTCCAGCATACATTAAAGTAATCCTTCTCCACTTTGCATCCTGCTTGCTGACACAGCACCTTTCACTACCACAACGCCAGATAAGGTTTGAATACTCTATTTCCCCCTGTTTTGTTATAAATGCTCTACTCTGTGGTGCTTAGTAGTAGCAAATGCCTGGATGAAATTCACTGCAAGGCTCAGCACACAAAGTGTTGGTGCTCCCAGTCCCTGGATCCAGGTATTCCCCACTGTCACACCGTCCATCGAGGACAGAGCCATCTCCAGCTCCTGCTGTCAGGGACCCTGGGCTACTCCCAGCAGCTGCAGCTCCTCTCCTCTCCCAAAAATGAGATGTTCCTATGCAAAAATCCTGACAGAAATATCCACACAATCAACAGTCAGAGACAATGGAAGCTGCAACAAGGGGGTGGCAAAAAAGGATCAAGTGTTCTTATCTGAGCAACAACTGAGCAGTGGTTCATGGAGCCCTGCTGCCATTTTTAATAAAATGCTTCTATTCAATATTGTTTACTGTCAACAGCCCATGGTTATATTCAGCAGAACAATGCACACACAGGCCTCAAAATCCCTCAGCTTAAGCCTCAAACTAGGGCGTATTTTTCAAGAACTCCACAATGACATTACCTCGCTCCCCCTTCCCACAGCTCAGTTATCTCAGCAACAACATCCCCTGAAATATGTTCCCAAGGCTTTGGGGACACAGTCACCCAGAATTCTCTGTACTCGTGGGTTTTTTGACAGGAAAAAGTGATTTGCACAAACAAATCCCCGGTATGCATATTAAGAAATCCAAGTATTAAACCCACAAAGGGGCAGTGGATTTAATATTCAGAGAATTACTTACATAACCCACAAAACTTCACTCTGTAGCACCAAACTTGAAGCTATTGGAGCAGCTCATTTAAGATTAGTGGAATGTCACAGCAGCCAGTCCAGCAACAGAGTTCATTTATTTTTAAAATGGCAATACAATCTATCACAGGGTCAAATCATAACGGGCTTTCAGTGCCACAAGAAACTAACCTCAAAAAATCCAAGCAAATGCTTAAAACATTTGAAAAATTATTTTAAAAACCTATTTAATGTTATGTTTTGAGCAACACCACCATTTCTCATTCTTTGTTATCATGGAGTCCCCAAAAGCAAACACTAGATAAAGTTTTATCACTTTAGTTAAATGCCTGCAGAAAGTTTATCTGGAAAAGAGCTAACAAAAGCCCCAGGCAGCCAACATCAGGGGTTTGCTGTGTTGGGAACGCAGTGCCATGGCCTTTTCTGCTGGCAAAGCCTTGAGTGTCAGTGTGGGCAGCGGGGGCTGACAGCCCCAGCTCACCCTGGCAGTGAATTCCTGATCTCCAAAGAGTCAATAAGTCTCTTTTATGCACTGTAGGCTCTGGGATAAACACAGCAAGATGTGCCTGCAACTTGATTTTTCTTAATTTTTAATGCTAAGAGAGACATGGATGATCATTGTAGGGTCCTTTGGGACTCAGGATATTCTGATTCTCTGGTTATTCCAGCCATGCAGTGAACCCTCCTGAGAAGCCACTGATTTTGGCATCAAGTTGCGTACCCTGACGGGGGGGAGGAAAATTTAAATTATGCAAATCTCAGCTACCTGCTCTGCAACCTTCCCCCTCCTCCTCAGCTTCATCCCTCGCCCTCCGGCTTCACAAGGGAGATTCACAACAAAGCTGTACCGAGAGCAGCGTTTTAAACGCTGGGGAACAAAGACAAACCCATGCAAAAAAGGAAACAACAACAACAACAAAAAAAAACCCACCCCAGCAAAAAGCGCATGCTCTGAACGGATTACGGCAAATGAACTTATTCAGAAAGTGGGAATAACACAGGCTTTGCCGTCATTATTGTGCCCGAAGTTCCTGCGACTCCCCCGCCCCAGAACTGCCTGTCCCGGGGTCTCTCACTCCCACTCCACATCCTCGGCTCGGCAGCTACGGAAAAGAGGCCACAAGGAAAAAAACATTCCCGAGGGAGACGGGGGGGTCAGGTCACGCATCCCCGGCAGGTGAGGCCCCGTCCGGGGATTCTCCTCGGTTTTCCTCGGGGTGCCCCGCACAGAGGATGCTCCCAGCGCTCCTTCCCCTGAGACACAGCCCCAGCTCCGGCCGGGCCCTTCCCTCCTCCCCCGATCCTCTCACACAGACCCCGGAGCCTCGTTCCTCGCATCCCCGGCACTCCCGACCCGCTCCTGCACCGCGGCACCCCCGGCCCCTCACACGGAGTCTCCGCGGCGCCCCGCGGGCAGGGCCGGGCCGGCCGGCCGGGCTCCGGGCGCTCCTCACTCACCTTCCGAGAGCTCCAGCTCCAGCTCGGCCAGCTGCTCGCGGACCTCGCGGGGCAGCGAGGACACGGCCGCGGGCTCGGCCATGGCGGCGGGCGGGGTCCGGGCGCGGGTCCGGCGGGGCTCAGCGGCCGCGGGGCGCGGGGGCAGCGGGAGCGGCCGCAGCCTCCGCCATGGCTGAGCCCGGCGCCGCCGGCACGTGACCGCGCGGCGCGCGCGCCCCGAGTCCCGCTGCGCCCCCGCGCGGCCCCGCCCCGTGCTGCAGCCGCCCCGATCCCGGCGGCCGCGCCGGTTCGGCTCCCGGGCCCGGTCCCGGTTCGGCTCCCGAGCCCGGCCCAGGTTCGGCTCCCGGGCCCGGCCCAGGTTCGGCTGCCGGTTCTGCTCCCGGTCCCGGTCCCGGTTCGGCTGCCGGCCTCGGGACCCATCCCGGTGCCGCTCCTGCTCCCGGTCCGGGGACCGATCCCCATGCCGGCTCTCCTGCCACCCCTGGGACCGATCCCCGTCCCGGTTCTGCTCCCAAGCCTGGGCCCAATCCCGATCCCTATCCCCATCCGTGGTTCTGCTCCCGGTCGGTCCCCGGTCCCAGTTCTGCCACCGGCCCGTTCTCGGTCCTGGTTCTGCTGCCAGGCCCCGTCACCAATCTTGGTTCTGTTCCCGGTGCCACTCTCCGGTCCCGGGACCCGTTCCACTCCCCTCCCCAGTCCCGGTTCTATTCCCGATCCCCGGTCCTGGTGCAGCCCCCAGGCCCCGTTCCCGGTCCCGATTCTGCTCCAGGGCCCAGCCCCAGCCCTGGTTCTGCTCCCGTTCCTGCCCCCGGGCCCCTTCACCCCCATTCTCAGCACCCCACCTTCCACTAAAAACATTTCACCCTCCACAGACACAAGTAACAACTCAGGGAAGTGTGGTTTAAGGGTTTTTTTCTTTTTTTTTTTTTTGGTTTGTTTTCTTTTTTTTTTTTTTTTTTTGTGGGTTTTTTTTCCTCTTTTAAATCAGCTTTATTTTTCTAACTGTTATTTCAATTTCCCATAGCACCTTGGCAATGTCAAAAACAAATACAAATACATGTATTATCATTTGAACACTTAAAGCATGAACCTACTTTACACAAATTTTGTTTTGGACATTTTAACAACAGGAATAAACCAGAACAGACAGTCTAAAAGCCAGGTAAGTTGCTTTTTTCTCCTTTCCTACCACTTTGAAGAGAGATCGTCAATGCCAAGGGGAAGCTGGATTCATCCGGGAGGAACAAGATGTCTGTAGTAACTCGAGCTCAATATATTATCTGAATATTTTGTATTCTATAAAAATTAGAACAAAACCCATTTATGCACAGTCTGTTTACATTTGAAGTTGCAATTTTTTTGGAAACTGTATCCATAACTGAAGTTCCACAAAAATAAACATCTGGTTCTTAAATATAAAATCTTAAAGTTGTTACAGGTTAGTTTGCAGATGGATTTTTTTTCCAGAAATAAGTTGCTTTAACTCCATTTCAAGTCCTCCCAACTGTACATTAAAAACAGACTCAATGAACCTCTTGAAGTGCCTGCGCTAAAGGCACTGAAGAGAAGAGCCAACTAAAATACTACAACAACCCAAAATTATGTACCATCCTAAAGGAAGCTCAGACTATATGGAATATATACACGCAAAGAAGAGCATGATAAATCATTCAGATTAATGGCAACAATCTTACGTTTCAGAAGGAAATATCAAAATTAGAAACAAAAACTCTATTGCATATCTGTAGTAATCAAGGATTTACAAAAAAACTCATCAGAAGCCATTTCCCCCCGAAGTGCATTTCTGTTGCATCATCTGTAATACAATGGTGCATTTTACAAATTTAAAATATCATCTGTACATACCAGATATCTCAGCCCAGGTAAACTCACCTGGGAACAGTAAAAATCGCAGACAGTTTCAAGACAATTAAGCTGATATTGACAAAGTAGTAAGGCCATAGCTATTTAACTACAGTAAAGCATTGATTAAGTCACTTATTTGCTACTGATCTGCCACAGTATCATCTTTCTCTTCTGGTTAATAGTGGGTTACTTTTTTTTTTTTCCTACAGCTAAAACTGCACCATCATACTGTGCCAGGCTAATTAAAGAAAAACAAAAAAACCAACAAAACAACAAGAGCAGGAATGTAAGATACTATAAAACTAACTTAATGTTAGAAATCAAAAGAAACAAAACCTTTTGCACTTTTAATTTTACTGTCACATGCAAAGAATTTCTTCTTTTCACTCCCCAGCAGAAGCACGAGAGAGTGCCCGAGTCTTTTCCACACGCAGTAATTTGGAAAAGAACTGAACTGGGAAGTGTGTTTCTGTCCCTAACAGAAGTCAACAACTCTGAAAACAAGTCACAGTTCCTAAAGCTGAAAGTCAGGTGTGATTTGCACCTCCTGGTATTTAACATCAGCAGAGCAGGACAGTTGGTATCCCGTGAGGGGACACCCAGAGGGAACAGGAGAGCACCTGGAGCCCAGGGACAGGGAGCAGCTCCTGAATCCAGGAGCTGTGGGTCTGGTTCCAAACCACCCCTCTGTCCCAGTTTCCCCAGTCTGCCCAACGGGTAAACTGCTGGGCACAGACACAAGATCCTGCCCAGCCCAGCACGAGAGGAAAAGGCAAAGCCAGTCCCTGCCAGGTCCCAGTGCCAAAGAGAACTCCCACCCCAACACAGTTTCACAGCCTCTGTATCCAACTGGGAATTTCCCCCTGCACAGAAAAGAATAGAAATCCAGAAAAAAAAAAACAACTAAACCCCAAACCACAGCTGGAAATGGTGGAAGGGAAATGCTCACGTGAAATCCTTGCATGCAGGTGTGAAATTAATCATTCCAAGAGCCCTAAGCTGAGAGAAACTTGGATGTGCTGGGAAAAGCCGACAGTTACAGCCTGGCCTACATCCCCTGCACAAGAGGCACGAGCTGCTGCTGCTGGGAACAGCCCAGGACTCACAGAGCACCCCCTTCCCACAGCCCACAAGGAAGGTGGAGCCACAGTTGGTTGGGTTCTCCCTCATCTCATCAATGACAAAGTTCCATTTCACCACTCAGCTCCTCGCAGCACAAGCGAGTCACTGACACTGGATCAGGGAATTCTGAGCCACATCTGCACCAGCCCCTTTTCCCTCTCAATTCCTCCTCCAAACAGCCAAAGCTGCTGGCATCCCAACGCTGCCTCAACGCCCCAGAACACATCTCCCCTAAACACCCATGAACCACCCTACAGGCTTGTTTTGTTCCAGTTTGGCTGCAGGAATTGTTTAGAGCCTTTGAAACTAATTCAGCTTTGCATTCACTGCATTTCAGGACTTTGACACTAAGTATTTAAACTTCCCTATCAATCCAACAAGAGGAGCATCATCAAAATAAATGGAGAAGGGTCTGTAAGAATCCCCAACTGTGGATGTGATCAACGATTTTTTTTCACTAAATTAAAAAAAAACCTCCCAAACCCAGTACAGGTAGTTTCAAAGGGAATAGTGATTTTGGGGTTTATATATACATATATATATATCTATATATATAAATATATATATGTATACATACTTTAGGACCCGAGGAAATGGCAGGAAGCTGAGTTGGGGAAGGTTGAGGTGGGAGATCAGGAAAGAGTCCTTTCCCAGAGCAGGGTAGGGCACTGAAGAGGCTCCCCAGGGAAGGGGTCACAGCTCCAAGCCTGTCTGATCTCAAGAAGCATTTAGACAATGCTCTCAGGCACAGGGTGGGATTTTGGGGATGTCTGGGCAGGGCCAGGAGTTGGACTCCATGATCCTGATGGGTCCCTTCCAACTCAGCCCATTCGATGATTCTCTGACTCTCTCTTTCTAACATGCCTAGAAACGAACAGTTAACTGCATAAATACATTATATCATGTTATGAATCAACTCAAAGCAATTGCCAAGCTGAATAATAAGTTAGAGAAATGACAACTCTGGCTTTATATATATATTTATAAAAATAGATATGAGTGTTCTCCAAGCAGTTGATAGAGAATTCCTACTGAGGCCCAAGTCGCCAAGGGTTATCTGGCTAAGAAATCAGAAGATGAAAAATTTCACAGTTATTTTAACTGCCACTTACATTCATTCTATGGCAACACGAGCATAAATTACTAAGATGGTTACGGAATATATCACAATTGAGTTTTCCAGTGTTCACAACTTACAACTTTAAATTTGTACACTTGCTATTCACTAAAAAAAAAAAAAGACGAAAAAATAAAGATGTGATTCTTACTGCTGGAAGCTACTTTTCCCTAACGCTTTATACAGAACTTTGAACCCTGGTATGCTGATTTTGGCAGATTAATGCGCTGAATGTTCCTATTTCGGTCATTAATCACCCTGAAACTTAACCACTTACTGCACAATAGTGTTGCAAATTCAGTCAGCACACAGCTGACAAGGAGCCACTGCTCCAGAGGGGATTTCCTTAACTCTGCATCTTTAGCTCCACTTTAAACAGTTAAAAAGAGTCAGTTGCTATGACATCAGCTGTAAACAACGAGTTCCCAGGAGCCTAAACCCTGATTTCTGGTAATACAGCAGCCAACAGCCTATTCCAGAGTCAGCACAGAGAGAACCCAGCCACAGTTCTGGTTTGCTGCCCAGTCATCCAGAGATGACAGTGAGAGCCCAGAGTTCCCACCTGTAAGGCAGAATTCAGCATCTGCAGCTGGAATTCCAGGCTCCTTAACTGTGCAGGTAACACCAGGTGCTGTGCAGCCACCCGCCCATCCTACCCTGGGGCTGCCTCAGGAAAACACACCAAGAAAAATGCACTAAAGTCTGTAATAAAGAAATTAGAGAAAACAACAAGAGAGGGAAAAAGCAAGCAAACAAAACCCCAAACCTAAGGAGTTGCCCTCAAAAGGAGGCGAGGGAAAAGGGCATAATAAAGATTCTCAATGCTCCCTTTGCCTCCTTCCACTGCATCTACGAGACAATTTCTGCTGTCCACACACTCTCATCTACAATCCAGTATCCTGCAAAACTTATGCCTTAAAAAGCTTGCTGAATGAAATATTAGTAAGGTCAAGAGACTCTATTTCAAGCTGGAAACACATGGGTTACACTACAGTAGTACATTCAGTTTTCATCATCAGTGACTAAGTGATGACAACAGGTCTGGCTGCACTCGCTCCGCTCATGCTGCTGCAGAGGCCTCTGCAATGCCAGGCCATCCATGGCAGACACACCAGCCCACAAGCCAAACGTTAAATAGCTTAAAAAAACTTCTAATTTTACAGAAATGCTCATTTTCCAAAAATAATATTCTCTTATCCTTTTCCTCCTACACCGAGGGACAGGTTAATTTGTCAACTCATATCCTTTCACTTGGTCAAAACGCTACTTTCACAATCCCAAAGCCGATTTCAAGCAGGAAACCCTCTGCAAATTAAAAACAAAAATACAAAAATTATAATCTCTATATTTATAGTGATTGGAATCCTCCAGCATTTGTGAAATCACTTTTAGAGATGAATTTTGGGACCCTCCACAACTTCTCCACACAAGCCACGCTCCAGTTCAATATTCCCCTTCCCGAACCCTTCCCTCCTCAGTCTCTCTGCTGCTCTTTAGTCCACAGCTCAAGTGAAACAGAGAATCATTGGCTGGCCCAGCGTTACTTTGGTGACCGGGGTGGCACGAACTGCTCCTTGCCCGCGCGGCGCGGCGCTCCCTGAGGCGAAGATCTGCGTCCAAACTGGCGCCTCTGTTCCCTGATTTTGCCAGCAGCTCCCCGGGGAGCTCCGCTGCCGCGGAACCCGCAGAAATCCTTCATTCTCCCTTCGGGCCTCTCGTGAGGAGCCTTCTCCGGAGCCTTCTCCGACGTACCGTTCTCTTCATTTTTGGCAGGGGCGACAATGTTGGCGCGGTGCTCCCTCAGAGGCTGCACAGGCACTGGAGGGGGCTCCTTTGGGGGCTTCTGGCAAACCTCGGCGTAGCTGAGCTTGCGAGGCTCCTTTGGGAGCAAGGAGAAGAGCCAGGTTTATGCACCACAGCCACCTCCCAGCCTAGACCAGGCACAAAGCCACGGCACAACAGCAGCAACATGCACAGCGAGCAGAGAGGAGCTCCCAGGTGCACCATCAGCTCATCCTGGAGCACCATCAACTGCACAACCTGGAGCAAAGTTCCCTGTGTCATTCCCATTCCCTGCTCTGGGCCTTACCTGTGCTGACAGAGCAGGAGCTGCACTTGCTTGAGCAGAAGGTGAGGAGGTGTTTGTCCTCGGTGGCTTTGCAGCACTGATGGGACACACGGATGCTGGCGGAGAAGCCGGGCTGGCCACGTCCTTTGGAGCAGACACTTCTTCTGGTTTGCTCTCTGGCTGAACCGTGCTGATAAACCAACAATTCAAATTAAAACCTATCAACAATCATGTTTCAGAGATTATTTCCTTTCTCTGAAGTCACAAGTGCAGAACAGAACAGCACAGCCATCCCCAGCATGATCTGTTCTTTCCATCTGGTGGCCTCTGGAGAAGACACCACTCAACATTACTGCCAGACAGTGGTGAGAGACTTTGCTGGAACATGCAAAGGGGTCAGCAGTGCCTTGGCAGCCCAAAGGGTCACCAGGCTCTGGGGGCATCAGGTGGGACAATCCCCGTCCTCACTGCCAGACAAGTGAGGAAGGGGACTGTCCCACTCTTCTGCACTGCAGTGGTCTCACTCCAGTCCTGGGGGCAGTTTGGGCACCACAACTCCAAAAACATCTAAAGCTGTTGGAGAGGGTCCAAAGCAGGGTCAGGAGGGTCTCGGGGAGTGGCTGAGGGCTCTGGGTTTGCTCAGCTGGAGAAGAGACTGAGGGGAGACTCATTGGGGGCTGCAGCTTCATCCCGAGGGGCAGCTCCGACCTTTGCTCCCTGTGACCAGGGACAGGACACCAGGAAACCACTGCAGCTCTGCCAGGGGAGGGAAACCAGGGAAAGATTCTTCTGCCAGAGGGTGCTGGGCACTGCCCAGGCTCCCCAGGGAATGGGCACAGCCCCTGAGGCTGCCAGAGCTCCAGGAGCACTCCCAGGGATGCCCAGGGTGGGGTTGCTGGGGTGTCTGTGCAGGGCCAGGAGCTGCACTGATGATCCCTGTGAGTCCCTTGCAGCTCAGGACACCCCATGATTCCATGCTATGTCCATGTTCTCTGCATACCTCAGCACCACGGGTTCAGTCTGGCTCGGGGGGCTCACGCTGGGCACAGGTGGCTGGGCAGTGCTGGGCGTTTGTTCTTCTGGAGCAGGAGCAGGAGCAGGGCAGGGGCACAGGGAGTCTTTGCTTTCCTGCACACAGAGCAAAAGTTGCAAAATACAGAACAATACTCAAATTGCTCCACAATACGGCACTGTTAAGACCTCTGAGAAGTGTGGTACTCCCAAAGGCTGCTCAAATCCTGATGATGGGAATTTTACTTCTTTTGGACCATCACCTCTAAAGCAATACCTCCTTATATGGGCAAAACAAGCAGTGGGTAAAACCAGAACTACGGTTAGATCATCCAGAATATCAGTGCTTAGTCCCACCAGCTCAAAGAACAGATTCATCTGGTGAGATCCCTTACCCACACTTCACTAAACTGTTCCTACTCCAACAGCCAAAATTCTTCCTTTGCCTGCTTTATTCCTAAACACCACTGAGTTTACAACAGCATAACTGCATCAGCCCTAGCTGCATTCCCACAAAAACCTGGGAAAATGCACTATGAGGCCTGGGATTAAAGCACTGAAATACATGGCTCTAACAAACCAACCCTTTAACAGAGAAAAGGGAGTCACAGCACCCAGATATGCCCATGTGAGTACAGAGACAAGACCAGGCACCTTCTCTTTGCAGACTCCTTTAACGATGTCGGACATCCTGCTCTCCAGCACAGGCTCTCCCAGAATTTTTGCTGTGCTGCCAGGCAAAGGTGGGAAATTGGATGCAAGCAAGTCAAACTTTGGTGTCTGAGTCTTTGTTTCTGCTGAAGTCTGAGGTCTCTGGAGAGGGAAAACAGAAGTTACTGGAGTTGTAATACAGCAGTGAAGGCCCTGAGCAAGTGTCAGGAACTTCCTAGGAAAACTGTAAGCCCCCAGCATAATCTGAGAATTTAAGGACTCTGCCATTCATTCAATAACTGAGAAGCCAACACTCTGCACTTTGTGTGACTCCCTGCAAAAAGGGAAGCAGAACTTACTGAAACCCGATCGTCCTCCCGTCTCCTCCGACCTCGGAACACGTTCCTCCTTTAAAGACAAGAACAGCAGTCAGTGCATCCAGCCAGCTGCAGTGGGCACTGCTCTGCATGAGGGCAGCACAGCTGCCTGCTGAGCCTCCCCACACATGGCTCTGGGATGTTCTCCCTCCTCACCAGGGGCTAAAGCTCCAACTTTGGAAGAAGCTGGAAAAGAGTCAATATGGGAACAGCTCCTCTTTCTCAGCTCCCTGCATGAGCATCTGACTAAGCACAAGGACAATTATTTTATAGTAATAAACTTATTAGTCTGATTTCTCACTGATCTGCTCTTTTAAGTGTCTAAACCCTGAGTTAAAAGAGATAAAAACAGTTAATCTTAAAATACTGAGGAGCATCAAATTCCCAACTGAGGATTCACTGATTATTTACAGGATTACAGATGCCAACTTTACTTCAGCATCTGTTTTAATTCTGGGAATGAATCAGTTACTTTAAAATAGAGACACCTCACTGTCTTCTGCCAGCTGTTTGTCAGAGTAACTACCAGCTGGAGAGTGAAACTGGAACCATTCCTGCCCCCAGGTCAGCATTTACTGCTCCTGATTTACTTAAGTGTCAGTCTTCTCGTGGCTGCTCCTTACAGAAATATATTTTGTGCTGATGGTTGGTATCTTTGACTCACACAAGCCAAGGCCCAGCTGCTGTGACACACAGGACACGGCCCTTTACCTGCCCCTGCCGACGCCGTAATCGCCGTTCTGCTCCAGCTGTGCCACGGGAGAATCCTTCTGGGAATACCCTTGGTCTTGGTGCCCAGTTAATGAGCTGTTGTGGCGCTCCATGACAAAATTCCTGGAGCTGGTTCTGCTCAGGTCCCCCATGGGCAGGGCCCCGGCGCCGGGCGGCCCCTCCGGGTGCTCCGAGCTGCTGGAGGAGCGGAAATGGGGCTTCACCCTGTGGGGACAGAGAGGGAGCTGTGGGACCCCCGTGTGAGCAACCAGAGCAGGAACTGTGGGACCCCCGTGTGAGCAACCAGAGCAGGAGCTGTGGGACCCCGTGTGAGGAACCAGAGCAGGAGCTGTGGGACCCCGTGTGAGGAACCAGAGCAGGAGCTGTGGGACCCCCGTGTGGGGAACCAGAGCAGGAGCTGTGGGACCCCCGTGTGAGCAACCAGAGCAGGAACTGTGGGACCCCCGTGTGAGCAACCAGAGCAGGAGCTGTGGGACCCCCGTGTGAGCAACCAGAGCAGGAACTGTGGGACCCCCGTGTGGGGAACCAGAGTGGAGATGTGGGACCCCCGTGTGAGGAACCAGAGCAGGAGCTGTGGGACCCCCGTGTGGGGAACCAGAGCAGGAGCTGTGGGACCCCCGTGTGAGCAACCAGAGCAGGAACTGTGGGACCCCCGTGTGAGCAACCAGAGCAGGAACTGTGGGACCCCCGTGTGAGGAACCAGAGTGGAGCTGTGGGACCCCACTGTGGGGAACCAGAGCAGGAGCTGTGGGACCCCCGTGTGAGGAACCAGAGCAGGAGCTGTGGGACCCCCGTGTGAGCAACCAGAGCAGGAACTGTGGGACCCCCGTGTGAGCAACCAGAGCAGGAACTGTGGGACCCCCGTGTGAGGAACCAGAGTGGAGCTGTGGGACCCCCGTGTGAGGAACCAGAGCAGGAGCTGTGGGACCCCCGTGTGAGGAACCAGAGCAGGAGCTGTGGGACCCCCGTGTGAGCAACCAGAGCAGGAACTGTGGGACCCCCGTGTGAGGAACCAGAGTGGAGCTGTGGGACCCCACTGTGGGGAACCAGAGTGGAGATGTGGGACCCCCGTGTGGGGAACCAGAGCAGAGCCACCACCAGCTGCAGCTGATTCACAGTGACAAGAAAAGCAGGTCAGCAAGCAGCAGAACTCCTGTTTGAGATCGCTGCCAAAAAGATACCTGGGAGGGGAAAAACGCCCCATAACCTCAAACAGCTAAAAAAAATCCCCAAACCCAGGCGTCGCAGAAGAGCCAGAAGAACCAAAAGAGGAATTTTTCCTTTGTCTGGGCCTGTAGCACTGGCACAGGGCATTGGAAATGGAGCTGGAGAAATAAGCCAAGGCCAAGGAACAGACTGATCTGGCCACAGGCAAACAAACTGAACAGAGACACGAGGCCAGGAGTGACTGAACATGGCAGATCAGGCCAGGGCAGCTGAGCCCTCCCATGCACGGCCAGGCTCAGCCTGGCTGCTCCCATTCCCAAACCCCCAGCACTGACTCTGCAGTTCCCAAACCCCCAAATGTTCCACCCAGTTATCGATTACTCAGCTTTAAAGCCGTGGTTCCTTTGAGCACAGACACAGCTCTGCACTCTCAGTGCTGCTGCAAGTTCAGGCTCAGGCTCTTAAATGCAGAATTCTCCAGAAAAACTCAGTTTCAGCACAATATGGAACAGTTTTCTGGAGCAGCATTTAGGTGTCTTCAACTGGTTTCTACTTTTCCATGCAGCACTGACCAAAAACAAGAACCCAAATTCTCTCTCCTTTGGTAAACTGCACATCTCATAATTTAAGGGCAGTAGGAGGATTTTGCACACTTGCTGTTTTTAAACAATCTCATTATAACATCCCATGAAATCAGAAGAAACTGTCCTAGTGCCAGCCAAAGTGCAATTCCTCCATCTCCCTTTCCCACAAGGATGTTGCAACAAATCAGCACAAAATAAATACGAGTGGCTTAAACAAATGTTTAGCTACAGAGAAAACTCCAGCAGTTAACTATTAACTGTCTGTAGCACAAAACAAATCAGGTTTAATGGGCCAGGACAGAAACCCAAAAGCAGCAGCTGGATGAACTCTCCAAACAAGCTGTTCTGCAGGTCAAGAGGAGATTTGCTGAACAGAGATGAATTCACACTTCCCAGCTTCAAGAACCAGATTTAAGGGCCCAATAAAGTTTTAGTTTCCCATCAGCAACAACCACAGGGAGGAGGCAGAGCAAAGTCAACTGAATTCTTCCATTTTGTCCAAGTTGTTCCCAAAATGGCGTATTCTGAAGTCACTGTTCAGCCCTCAGATCTCATAATCTTAACCGTCATTGAGAAGGCCACAGTCTTGTCTGGGCAGAAGAGCAAAGCAGAAAAGATAAGGAAAAATAAAGGAGGGGAAAAAAAGAGCAGAGAGGAGGAGAAATGATGTGAGAGCAGAAGGAAGGAAGAGCAGGAGGAAGGATCAGCAGGGAGCACAGGCTGCCCAGCCCCTGACTGTGACCAGTTCTCTCTTAGCGCGATACTTGATCATCACTGGGCCACAGGACCTGCACACACTGACCCTAAAGCTGCCACCTCGAGCACCCAAGTCTTACAAACCAAAGCCTTCACATAACAGGGATTTTAAAAGCCTAGGGTTATGCAGATGTGATATACAAGGAGGCATTTCAAGGTGCTAGCACTTGGATACCACAGTTCTTGCACAGCTGCAGCATCTGTACTTCCATGAGGGTCCATATACCTGAGAACTTTACAGGTTTTAAGATTGTGCACAATTTAAAGCAAAAAAAAAAAAAAAAGCCAAACCACCTTTGTCAAAATGTGAGTTTGGAGCTGAGCAGCTGCAGCTGGAGCAGTTGCTCCATCTTCCAGGCAGTCACGCTCCCAGTTCCACAGTCTGTGTTAAGACTGCTGAGTCACCACAGACCAAAGCTTGAAGTTCCCCTTCTGCCAACAGCTACAGACCTGAACTGCACCACAAACCGACTCACAGCCCTGGCAGCTGTTGACTGATCTCTCTAACAATACCAACTGCAATTCCCATGATTCCAGCCCAGTGCTGCACACAAACTCCCACCCCCACACACAGGTTACGACTCCATTGTGTTCACAGAGCAATTGCTCCAGCAATACAAAGTGTTTCCTCCTCTGCAGTGTTTGTGTCTGAGCTAAGTCCTTACAGCTCTCAGGAAAGATGGGGATAAAGCAAATAAATTACAGGAACAGCCCCAGCATCAAGCAGTTGGACGCAGCAATCAGGACAAGCAACTCCCACTGCAGGAACCAGCAGCTCCACAAGCCTGATCCCAGCAGGAAAGGCTTATGTTGTGCTGCAGGAGTTTATAATCTGTGTATAACAAACATAATTACAAGTACGACCTGAAGAGGAAGTTATTTATTTGTCTGCAAAATTCCTCTGAGGCTTTTAAAGGAGTTACCTTGGCTCTCTCCAATACTGTGTCCATTATTTTAGGCTCTTAAGCTGCCACCTTTTACTTCATTTTTTTAGTAAAGTTAAAAAACATCACTTATTTGATGAAAGAAAATAAATAATGTGGTCCCATCACACTGCGTGTGGCATGCAAGGAACACTTGAGGATCTCAGCAGTGCAAGTTTTGCAGAAGCAAACCCCTGGCAGAACTCTTACCGATTCCTGTGGAACGGGCGACCTATACTCAGAGAAGCAGCATTTGTTTTATATGATCCTGGTGTATTAAAGCCATTCACAAATCCACCATTGGGAAACGGGGCCTGCAACAGACACAACAGTCTCAGTGGCTGAGCTACAAAGAGAACGTTTGCAGATTACTGATCAGCTTCAGCAGTTACTCATGGCTGTAATTTCACACTGGGCTACAGCATCTCTGGGGTGGGAATTCACTACTCCAGCCAAATCTCCACAGGTTCACAGTCTGCACCTGCTTTAGCAGAGTTCCCACATTCCAGGAAAAGCTATGGGCTCTTCCAGTAACACAAGCTGCAGAATAATGGAATTTCACACCAAAATCCCTTGAAATACATGGCAGCCAATGGTGAGACTGGCAGCTCCTCTGACAGCATTGCTTTAGCAGGGCCGTGCCATCAGCGTCACAAAACAGAAGGATCTGACCAAGAAACCTGGAACACCCACTCACCTTAGTGATTATTAACCAAATCACCCCTGCTGGGCTGGGCTCCTCCCCTTCTCAGCTGTTACTCACCAGTGGTGTCTCAAAGTAAGGTGCAGGATTCGGAGACCATGTCTGAGGCACGATGCTGTAAATGGAGTACTGCTGAGGGCTATATACAGGCTGCATAAACAGGGGGGAGGCAAACTGGGCTTGGGTCTGCACGGGCTGGGGATACACACTGGAATCCACGACCCGGTAACCATTCTTAGCAAAAAACGTGTTGATGGCTTTTATCCTGGCCTGCAAGACAGCAAATCACACCAGGTGTCAGCTGGGAGAAAAGGAGAACGTGGAATCTTTCTTGCCTGCTGGAGGGATGTGAAGGTTCATTACTGTTTATGAATAAAAACTGATAAAATCAGTCCAGCTCGTATTCCCACAGCATGATAAGAGGAAGGACACACGTTGCTTTAGCTGATCTGTAAAACTGAAGATAAATGCAGGAACTGTCCAGACTCCAATCGTGACAGCTCCTCTCACAGTGCATGCACTTTGCTCCAGCTTGCTTTGTGCAGCAGCCAACTCAAGGCTCACAGTGGCAGGAATCCCTCTCCTGAGCTCTGCAAACCCAGATTCTGGGGCAAGTGGAGAAGGGAAGCCAGCACAGGAATGTGTTTCACCCCCCTGGGAAACAGCGCTGTGAGTAACCAGCAGGCACTGAAGTGTCATTTGTCAGAGCTCCCCATGACCTCGTCCACATTTCAGCCTCCAGAGCCAGAGTGATGGACTATGCCACTGCTGAGTCCTTGATCACCCCCCACAAATGGTCATCATCCTCCAAACAGAAACAATACGATTCAATCCCAACAGCAACAGCAGCTAAAGCAGCCTCACCATTACTGGCTTGCCCTGAAAGGTTTTCACTTCTTCCCTTAAGTATTTGAATGCCTGTAGATACAAAAAAAAAAAAAAAAAAAAAAATCAACATTACAATATCTTGATGAAGTTGTACTTCCCAAAGGATGCTCCATGATTTAACACAAATGTGCAGTCATGTGCTTCCCTGTCAGCCCAGCTAAATTCATTAAGACTTCAAATTCAGGATTCTAGTGCCAGTCATAGGCAGAGAATGCCAAGGCAAGAGTCAGGCAAGGGAATTATAACCCCACAATCTCCCACCTTTGGTCTTATTAACCAGAATCTGCCAGTAATCTCTTAAAACAACAAAGAGGGGATCAGTAAATAAATATTTCTTTTAGCTACAGGAAGCACAAGTGCACTTTCCCTGAGCAGGGGAAGGATTAAAGCTAGGGTGGCAGAGGAAGGCAGCCTTACCTGCTGGGCGTCTGTGTCGGACTGGAATGTAATGTACCAGTTGTTGTTGTGAGCAAACTCACAGCTTATCACCTTGGGGCAGTTCTCGTTCTTGAACAGAGCCTTCACCTCCTGGGGAGACAAGTTCAGGGCCCTTGTACAGTGAACACTGAAGGGACCCAAGTTTATGCTGCAGCTCCTCAGCTGCTGCTCTCCCGTGACCAGGGATATTCTCTTATTCCCCTGACTGAATTACCCTCTACCTGCTCCTCACCCCACAGATCCTACTTCAGCCTCCTGGGCTCCCCAGAGAAAACAGAGCAGCCACAGCTATCAGAAAATCAAGATCTGTGTAGACCTGGCAATATTTTCACATGAAACAGGTAGGAAAAGTGTGGCTTTAGACCAGCAGAGTCATGGAGACAACAATGATTCCATGAAATATTTCTAAGTCAAGGCGACCTGACAGCTCTGCAATAATCAGATTGTAAAGAGAAGGACAAGCAGCTGCTCGGAGCTTGCATTAAAAGAACTCATTAAAAATGCTGGTAGACTAACACCATGTATTACAACTTTAAAAAACAAAGAACTAAATCATTCTGTTTGCCAAGTATCAGGAGGAATTTTATTATCCTCCCTCCTCGGGCATAATGAGCTCAGCTCATGCTGGGGCTCAATGAATGAGCAATGTTTAGCAACATTTCTTGCTGCCAAAACAACTGTCTGACTTCAAGTAAAGTTATTGCTGTGACAAAAATTCAGCCTGAATTCCAAGCTATGCCCTGGACTGATTTATTTTTGGATCTGAAAAGAAACCAGTTCAAACTTCCTTCCAGAAAAGCCAAGCTAGCTCAGCTTTGGTGGAAAAAAAGTTTACTTAAGAAGGTTTAAATATAGTAGTAAATAATGGCAAGGGATGATGACAATAAGTTTTTGTTTTGGATATTTTGACACTGCACCCAAGCGGAAAAAGTTACTGATATGGTCTAGAAGAAAAATATCCACGTTTAATCCAATTAAACACCAGCTGACCTTTTCCTGGTGCTCTTTGAAGCCCTGTTGAAAACACCTTCCAAAACCAGTACCAGTTACTTATTTCCTTTCTCTTGATTTACCTCTATAGGTGTAGTTTCAGGGATCTCACGGAGAATGATAATACATCGTTTGTGGTTTGGTCTGACTTTCTCCCCCCTTTCATCCACTTGTACCATAGGAGAAGCTGAAAATAAAGTATAAAATTTGGACATGTCAGCAGTAGCAGACTCTCTCATGGAACTTGGAACAAAGAATGAGAATTCAGGAGTTTGGAACAGCCTCCTACTCAGTAAAGTTCCTATCACCATTTACCAGAACAACGAACCATAACCAGCTCAGAGACTGCAACATCCCTCTGAAGCATGGAAGGATTCTTAGTGCTACTGACACAGATACAAAAATCTCAGACTTACATCTCAAAACTTCAAGAATAAGGTCCATGTCCGTTGTAAGCTTCTTAATCCCTTCCATGTTGGCAATTGTCCATATTGGAACAAACTGATCACTGTCCATCTGAGACATCAAGTAGAGATCCTTTGAAAGATTCTCTCTAAAAAGATACAAAACTATTATTTAATAAAGATCCTGAACTTAGAGAAAACTCAAAACAAGAGAAGAACTACAGGCTTAAATAAATATTCACCAATACCATTCACAACCAAAACATCCTCAGATTTTCCCTCCTGGAACAAATCCCAGCAAATCAACACAAAGCAGAGTAAGATTATTTTAAAAACTTAATAAAGTTCTAGGGCCCTACATGTTGGTCTGCAAAAATGATCTGCCAAAAAGACTTCTGGTGGCACACAGTACATGACCTCAACATCTTATGACTGTGTCATCCAAGGACACAGCTGCACAGACAGGACTGCAACAGCTGGAAGGTGCCACAGGGCTTCTACAGCACATCAGCAAATCTTGGTTTGTGTTTTTATCAAAATGATGGTCCATATCAAGCCAAGAAGAGGGATATTTGCCAAAGATTATTTAATTAAGGGTTTATGCCACTGCACGTACCGAGAGAAGCAGAATTCAAGCTGTTTTCTCAGACATTCTCTAATGTCTTCTGTGGACACAGTGGAGCTGCCATCACCTGAAAGGGACCACATCCACCATCAGCTCCCATTTTCATGGCAACAAGACCAGGCAAGGACACATCTCATTGCAGAACACAAGAATAAATCCCTCTGGGTAGGACCAAGAGGAAAAGCTCATCCGAGATTATTAAAGACCCCCAGACTCCACACTCTCAAAATTACTCTGATTCCACTCTGCACTTGTTTGGCCACGTGTTGAGGCCATACTGGAGCTTCTTGGATACACATGGACATGTCAGAGATCTAACTTGGTCACAGCCCACTTAGAGCAGCTCCAGGGGGGTTACAGACACTGACAGGAGCATTTCAACTTCAACACTCACCAGACACTTCATAGATTTGGTATCCCAGATCTTCAGTCGCCAGGACAATCCCATTTGCTGACGCCTCATCAACTCCTGCGCCATTCCTTGTGGCTTCACAGGACGGGGGATACATCACTTCATACTGCTTGCAGCTGTCCTCTGAGATCTCTATGGTACCTGGCAGCAGGAAAACTCCTGTCAGCTTCAGCATCTTTCCCTTTGAAAAATGCTGGCTACCAACACTAAAACAAATACCCAAGAAAGCTGTACCTGAGAGTGTCTAACCTTAGCCTGTACTTCTTAGACTTTGTGTTGCATAGAACTTTTACCTCTCCAATTTCAGGAAGATCTGGTTTGCACGAGGCTTTCAGGGAAAAGCAAATAAGAGTAAATAAAGGATCCTGAAATTGATCCCCAAAGTGGTAGAGAATCTAAAAACCAGTCCTTCCACATGAAATTTAAAATTTTAAAGTGAGGTTGCTAAAAACAAGGGATGAAAATTGCTTACACTGCCTCAATTGCTTCACTTTGTTATGAAGAGACAAATGAGTTTCTGTTAGGCAAAGCACAAACCCAGCGCTCTCTCCTCACTTCTGCTGACTTACCAGAAACCTTTGACAAGGCCATGCAGGCTGAATGTTCTCTTCTTTATCCCTAACTTTTACTAAACCATTTTGCAGGGAATCTTCTGCATCCTCTGCCATGCTTTGAGTCACCTCAGCTACACCCTGGATTGAGTCTGAGCCAGACAAGTGAAATCAGGTGAATCTTTAGTTTACATGACCTGCGTGGTAAGGATGGGAATGGGACTGCACTGGAACAGCCTGAATGGAAAGGAGTTAACCATGGGTACTGCACAGGGCTCTGCTCCAGAGCAAATGCTCCTGACAGTGCTCAGCAGCACCTCAGTCTCCCAGGATTGCAGGTGGCCCTCAGATCTCATTTTCCTGTTCACAGGGTCCAGTGGATGCTCAAGTGCAGCCATGTCATGAATCCATTTCTACACATTCAGCACCCTGCTCCCTCTTAGCGCGTTACTTGGTCATCACCGGGCCCCTGAATCCTGCTCCAGCAGAGCTCAGAGCCCTCCTGAGCCAGAGCCCACTGCTGGGACCCACCCCCCTCACAAAGCCCCTGCTGCTTTCTCATCTTCCTTTACACACACTGCTCCACCAGCACTCAAGGACAGGAGCCAGAGGTTGCTCCTCACAGCTGAACTCCCCAGGGGTCCCCCAGGAGGGGCCATATCACGACTCCTGTCCCAACACCTCACCCTCAGCTGGAGTCCCCTGGACTGCTGCTGTCTCCTGCCACGTGTGCTCTGTGCCATTGGTGGGGGGCACGGCCTCACCACTGCCCTGGGGCACTTCTTGCCACACTTTTGCGTTGGGGTTCAAGCCAGCACCTTTCGATGTTACCTGCTGAAGAGAGCAGAACATTTTGGTGAGGCAGAGCAACCCAGAAAAGCCTCAGAAGTCAAGCCAGGAAATACAGGCAAATTTAGTGATTGTCTCTAGAGTTCCACATCTCAAGTGTCTACCCAGCTATTAAGCACCTATGTGATTTTTTTATTAATGAAAACAGGAAAATCCTTGGTATTTTCCAAGTATTTCGTTTCTACCTCCATGAGAAGTGTTGCCTTCAACCTCTCTTTATTGACATCCGACAACATCAGCGGAGGCAGCGGCTACTCGGCAAGGACTCTGGGAACTCATAAGCTTTTAAAGACTTGACTGTCATAATGCTCCAGTCCCCTTTCACCAGAAAGGGAAATTTTCCCTCCTCCAGACCCCTTCCTAGAAAGGAAGGTAAAAAAACATATGTCAAGGAGAAGAAACTGCATAACTTAACCGAATTAGTGACATCTGTACTAACCAAGCATCACCTGTGCTGTGTCAGGATTCCTCCTGAACTTACCCCAGCCCTTTCCCATTCCCCAGGAATCTTACATACATCAACAGACACTAATGATTTCCTCAGACTGGTAACCAAGGAGATTTAAGGTTTTGAATTGCCAAGACAAACTTACACACCATCCCAGCCTGCTGGGGAGAGAACAGGATCTGCTCACTTTGGGCCTGGGCAACAAGGACCATAATTAGAGTCAAAGGGTTACAAATCAAACAGATGAGAAGAACTGCAAGACTCCAGCCTGGCACCTGACACAGAGAAACACTCATTCCCACAGCACAAGATAAGAGTCCTTCAAGGTCCCTCTCCAAGAGCTGCTCAAAAGCATTTTTGGTGAAGAATCCAACAATCCAGCAGCAGCGTGGAGGAAAAACATGGCTTTTGCTCCTTTCATGTAGAGAAATAATAAAACTATAGTTATAGGGCAGTGAATAAAACTACTCTTTTGCAAAATTTCTCCCCCCAGGATATCCCAACACCCCACAAGCAGCTGTAACGTTCCTCCAGCCTCTGAACGATGCTCCACTTCACTGCTGCAATTTGCTGGACTTTAAAAGGTGAAAGCCATTAATCCAGCTCATATCCACAAACACACAGATAAGCAGGCTGGGCATGTTGGAGGCCAGGCTCCTGGATTCTGAAGTTAAGGAGTGGCTCACTACCAGGCCTCAAACACACAGCACAAGGATAAGGAAGCAGTTGCAATAGCTTTAGAGATAATTCCTCTGCCAAGGTCACACCTCGTGCCAGAGCTGTTTGCTGCAAGGACAAGCCCCAGCTCAGTAACAAGAAGCCTCCTAAAACTGGACAAGTTCAAGACAACCATGTGAGAAGCAAAACAAAGACCACGGTTTTTTTGCAAAGCTCTGAGATTCAAACCCCCCACGCACAACTGATTTAATCCACATAGCAACAGAGTCTTCCCCTCCCGTTAATCTTTGCCCAGGAGCAGAGCTGGGAACTGGAAATAGTTCAGGGTGAAAGGACACACGTGTATTCCCTTTGCAGATTTCAGAGTAGCTGCTCCCCAACAAAACCTGCAAAGCAAAACCCAGTAACCCGCTGCAACCACAGGCTGTCACTGCAGTTCAGCAGTTCCAAACTAAGTTCTGCTCAGCTTCTGGTCACTGCTGGGACAGCATCACCTGCCCACATGGGCTTGTGCTCCTGCTCACACATCCAGAGCCAGCAGTTCCTTGAACTTACTTCTCAACAAAGCAAAAAGAAACAAGACACATCCAGGAGATGATTCATTCTTTTCTAAAAATAAACTATGCCTCACTACCTACATCTCTAAGGGTAGCACTGAGCTCAGGCCTAAAGTAATTTGCAGGAATAAATGTGATAAAGTGAAACTGAAACACTTTGTTGTGGTTACTGCATTTCTGGAGGTGATTGGGACTAAAAGCTTTCTGATGAAGTGATGAACACAATGGCTGGGACACACACCTGGAGCAGAGTGTGGGCCACTTCCCCTTGTGCTATGAACACTGAGCTGTAACAGCCCAGCAGGATGCAGCCCTGCTCTCACTCATCTTAACAGCAAAACCCCACAGACTGCAGAGGATAAAAAGTCCCTAATTTACATCAGCTTTTGGGAAATTCATGCTGCGCTCCACGAGCAAAACTGCTCTGTCCTGGCCAGCGGCTCTTCAGAAGAGAAGGCCAAAACATCAATTCTTGCTTATTTAACTGAGGCTACAAACACTGAGCCCGTGGGATTGGCTGCAGCACGATCCTCCCAGCTGCTATCGGGAACTTTCATGACGAGGTTAAAGCTTTACAGAGTGACAAAGGTTGGGAACACTCGCTGGGATCCACGAGCTGACAAAGCTCTCCTCCTCAGCACAGCTTCCCCTCTCGCTCACACTACTTCCAGCAAACGTGGATCAAAGATTCTCCTCCAGCAACTCCTAAAAATTGGCTATTGAAGAAAATTCTCATTCTGAAACATGGCAAAGGATATTTTTCTTAGTGTAATTACATCTAAATTACAGTTAACCAAATTCAATGAAGTTAGCAAAATTGCAGGCACTCAAGAGTTTTAAAGTATTCGATTTTAATATTAACTCTAATTATTCTGCAACCAAATTCCTAACTCAGATCTTGTGACAGATTTCCTGGAGTAGACAAACTCTCTGAAACAGAAACAAACCAAAAAATCCAGAAGAGAATTTAACCGAACTTGTGAGGGGAGAAACGAACCCTTTTCCAGAAATGGAAACGTAAGCAGATGGAAAAACCCCAAGGTCAGCAAAGCTCCGGGAGGCAGCTGAGAGAAGCCTTGTGCTGGCTGGGGCACAGGCAGGTGGGGACCCTGGGGGGCTCAGACATGGTGTGACCACCCTCTTTGAGGGGAGCTGATGCAGACTCAGAGGCTGGATAGGAGAGGTTGGTGTCAAACCAACACACAGAATTCCGTCAGAGCTGCTGGCAGGTTTCAGGTAACTCCCAACCCCACAGTAACTTCAGTGGTCACAGGAACATCCCTCCCACCAGGAGCTGCAGTGTTTTCCACTGAGGAGCCTCCTCCAGCCCTTGGAAAAGCCAAGGCCCAGCTGTGCTGTCTGAAGGTGGTACTTGGGTCAGAGGGGTGTGAACAGGGGCAGTGTGGGGTCACAGGAAGCCTCACCTGCTCCAGAGGGCCAACAACACTCAGTGCTTCCCACAGCCCTGGATTTCTAACCAGGAGACAGCAAGGGCAGCATTTCACCCACCTGAAACACACAGACTCCCATTTCCCCAATAAATTACAAATATATGGAATTAGGAGCACATGCCCATCTGAGTGGAGCCCAGCAGCCATTATCAATTCCACTTCTCTGCATGTATTTATTAATATTCCAATGCACCTAATTATTAACTGTTAACACAGATCCTGGCTTAGAGGGAGAAAAAAGGCCTGCCCCAAACATAAATGTATGAAACAGCACAAGCCTCATACAGCCATCACTGCCAAGATTTGGAACTAAAGGATTCCCCCTCACACACTGTGAAGGGCTTGGCACATCACCATGTTTACACCTCAAGCAGGTCTAAAACAAACACTGACAGCTACAGCAACTCAGCCAATCCCCCTCAAAACCTCGGGACTTCCACCCATTCTGTGCCTTATTTTCCAGGCATCCCCAAAGATCCCCAGATAAAGCTGCTGGCTGCTCCCAAGCGTCCAACAGCAGCGTTCCAGGACACCTAGCTCTGATCTCCAATTCTCTGTCCTGGCAGTGAAAATAAACCTTCAGAAAGTCCATATGCTCCTCAGGAACTCTAAATTAAATATTATCGAGGTTTCCAGAATGAAGAGCACAGAAACTTCCAACACTATCAGAAAAAGATCAGAGCTGAGTTTGTGCTTTAGGACTCCCTAAAAATCACAAAGTGCTGATGAGCTCCAGCTCCCATCCACAGCACCAGCAGCAGCCATGTGCTCCCTGATCTGCTCCAGCTCCCGTCCACATCTCCATCCCTGCATTCCAGAACCTGCCTCGTGCACCCGGGGCCTCTCGCCACGCTCAGCCCGGGATGAGGCAGCTGCTCATGCCTCCCATCAGCCTCAGCAGTTCCTCTTCCAGCAGAACACTGCAACCCCTAATTCTCCAGGCCTGCCACCGTGTTCAGGACAACTTTTAGTCCTCCCCGCAAAGCCAAGGAACATTCAGCTCCGAACTGAGGTGATTCACTTAAAAAACAGAGCGTGCTTCCTAAACTGCTTTATTGAGAGATTCCTAGGCATGGAGCACATGTTGGTGTTTGTGTATGAGCCCACCAGCACCATCTCACCTGACACCCGAACAAAACCCCTGGGCGGAACGCCCCGAGCCAAACCCCTCGCGCAGACACAGCCCAGCGCCCGCCCGGATCCCTCCGTTACTCCCCCGGCCCCGGCAGCTCCTTGCTCCGTGCGCGTTTCGGGACAAAACTCGGTGCAAAGTTTATGGCGGCCACCCGGGTTCGTTCAGCAAAGGCTAAAAGCGCTCGGCCGAACCCGTGAAAGGCCGCGAGCAGGTGAAGCCCCATCCCGGGCCACAGCGGACACGGCGCCCGCCCTCCTCGGTGACCTCCAGGGCCGGGCCGGGCCGCGCTCCTCGTCCCGCCCGGACCCGGCGCGCCGGGGAACGGCAGAACCCCCCCACACCCCCGCTCCCGCGCCATAAACCACCCCCAGTGTTTAATTAACGCAATTAACGAGGCGCCGCGCTCGGGGCCGGCCCCGCGGGGCCGCCCCGCGTGTCGAGGGGCCGGGCCGGGCCCGATCCTGGGAGGCCTCGGGGAGGCCCCGCGTGTCCCGCGTCACCTTCACGGCCGGGCCGCGGCGGCACCCGAAGGTCACGGCGGCGCCTCCCCCGCCCCCTGCCCCGGCGGAACCTTCCAGAGCGCCCCCCGACCCCCCCCCCACCAGCCCGCGGCCGCCGCCCCCGGATCTGCTGTGTCAGCCCCGTCCCCTCCCCCGGCGCGGCGTGCGCGGCCTCCCGCCGCCGCCTCCCGCCACATGGCCCGGCGCCGTCACCTCACCTCCACGAACAGCAGCATCGTGCCGCCGCGGCCGGCGGGCCCGCGCTCCCCGGTGCCCGGAGCGGCGATCGGGACACGCGGGCTCCGCCTCCGGCCGCGCCGCCCGGCCTGGCCCGTCCCGCCCGCTCCCCGCCCGCCGCCGCCTCTTCCGGGCGCACCGAGCGCGTCCGGGGCACGGCCGGGACGGACCATTCCCGCGCGGAGGGGGGGGGTGCGGCCGCCCCGCTGGGTTCCGCCAGAGGGCGCGGTGGCTGCAGCGCTGCGCGGGGGAAGCGGCGTCCCCCGCGGAGGAAGTGGAAGGGCCGTGAGCCGCCTTGTGGAAAATTCTCGGATTTGGGGTTTTGGGGGTGGTTTTGGTCGGTTCGTTGTTTTTTTTCTAATTAAAGAACTCATAATCCTTTATGCTTCCAACAAACCGCACACACTGGCACGGTCAGACCCCGCTCCGACCCCACCGGCCACCCCGGCCCCTTTTTTTCCCGATTTTCCCAGTTTTCGGGCCAGCCCCGCGGAGCTCGCGGGGACCCTGCGGAACAGGGCAGCGCCGGCGTTGCGATCCTGCAGTCTCGCTTCCCTGTGCCCGTGCCCGGTGCCCCCGAGCCGGGGATGCCGAGGGACTGTCCCCTCCCGCTGTCCCCGTAGCCCTTGTCCCCCCATCCTCCCGGCAGACCCACGTCCACCCTGCCCGCGACCGCGGGGAAGGGGCCGGAGCGGCTGCCAGGGCTCGGCCCGGCCAGGAACGGGTGGGGAAGTGCTGGGAAGAGGCCGTGGCTCCGGTGGGAATGTCACCGGAGCAGGATTTCCTCCAGACAGCACCGATATAGCCAGGGCACGAACCCACGGCAGGCTCCTGCAGAAGGCAGCCCTTGGTTCGGCTCATCTTTTCGGGAAGGGCTTGCCTGAGTCCGCTGGAGCCCAAATTGTCCATTCTGTGCCTTGCCCAGGTAACGCTCCCGCTGCGGGGGTGACACACCTGAGCTCAGGCGTCAGAAGGGCTGAGCAAGGTCCAAACTGCTCTGCTGAAAGTCCTGAGATCCCAAAGTCCTGTCCTACACCCCATCTTGGGTGTCCCCCCCAGACACACAGAGGGAGCAGCAGGAACGACGCTCTGTGGGGATTCCTGCCAGGCAAATACACCTTGAAACCACTTTGCTTTAGAGAAACATCCACAAAATATATTACAGCGCATCGAGGGGTAACTGGTTGGTTTTGGTAAGAGAATTAAACACTGCGGTGTGGGTGGAGGATGGAGATCCCAGCCCTCAGGTCCCCTGCCCTGTGAGGGACCTCACCAACGCCATCACCTGCAATTAGGGCTGGGCAGATCCGTGTGGATCAGTCAGAGCCAGGGAATGATCAGGGTCCATTGAGGAGATTAGACACGGAGCACAAGCTGCCCAGCAAACACGGCCCAGCTGGCAGGCCCTTGGCTGTTCCGTGGGTAGCAGCTCCAAGACATGGAGGAGTGAAAGAAAAAGAAACAGAAACAGAAATAAATAAGTTGGAGTGGGATAAATGGGAGGGGACTGTTCACACACTGAATCCTCTCACTGCCAAGAGCTGCCCAACATCAGTCCACAGGGACAGCACGGGAGCAAACCCCTGTCAGATCAGTGCTTGTCACACCAGGCACTGGTCTGTGCTCTCTGGGACCAGGGACAGGAGCCAAGGGAACGGCTGGAGCTGTGTCAGGAGAGGGGTAGGTTGGATATCAGGAAAGGTTCTTCCCCCTGAGGGGTATCGGGCACTGAAAATGCTCTCCAGGAATGGTCACAGCCCCCCAAGGCTGCCAGAGCTCCAGGAGCATTTGAACAACGCTCTCAGGTCCATTGTGGGAGTGGGAACTTCTTCTTTCTCATCCCCTTCCCTGCACTTGCTCTCTCCAAAGCACTTTGCAACCATTAACTCCTTAATCCTCACTCACACCCCCGGGAAGGGTAAGCATCACCCTGGCTCACAAACCTCCTGAGCTCCAAAGCTGCTCCTTCATTTTGAATGTGCCCAAATGGAGCTCCCAAAGCAGTGGAGAGATTGCAGCATGGGACGGTTCTTAGCCCCATTTCCAGACCTGCTGAGCACCTGAGATCCCACAGGAGCTGAGGATTCCTGGAGCCAGGCTTTGCTGGGATGTAAATTACCACTAATGCTCAGATTAGAGCATTTCCCAGCAGTTGCTTCTGCCCATTCCATGGAAACACCCGGTTGGTAGGGGCTCAGTGTCACCAGGACACTTCCAGCTCAGGAACAGTCCCAGCCTCGCTGGCTGGGGTGGAAAACCAGGCCTGCTCCATAGAGTGAGAAAATAATTCCTGCAGGTGACAATTCCGTGTCAGCCAAGGGAGAAATGCCGGAGTGACACCGCTCAAGCCAGGACACGACCAGGTCCTGTTGTCACCTGTTGGGAGGTGAAACAACCAGTTCTGTATTTATACCTGGGCAGGTTCTTCCCTGTGAGTCACCAGCGGTGACTGAGGCAGGGGCAGTTCCCCCTGAGCCCCATTCAGACCCCTCCAGGAGCTCCCAAAGCCTTCTCCCAGCAGCTGGGTTTGGGATCACAGCAGAAACAATTGTTCCTCCTGCCAGGGTGTTCCAGAGCAGAGTGAGCTGGTGGGCACACAAATGAGACATCCCAGTCTGAGAACAAGCAAAGGGCAAGGCAATGAGCTCCTTTCCTGCAGCACTCCCTCACCCAGCCCCATGGAATCAGAATATGGAGCCATTTCTTTCTTGTTAGAGTCAGATTATCTGATGTGAGCCACTGCCAGTAAAAACTGGGATTTCCTGTCACCAACCTCCCTCTGCTCTATTGACTTTTCCTTGCTTCGGGCATACCTTATGGATTTATTCCTCATTCCCCAGCAGAAGGGATCCAGCTGGATTCAAGGGCATCTCCCCTAGAGCAGGAGCATCCCAACACTCAGGACGGGGCAGGAGGAAGATGAGGACCATGACACAGAGACCTGAACTGTGAGCAGAGCCTTTCCCAGCCCTCAGAGCCAGCAGGACACCCGCTGGTTTCGCAAGAGGAAACTCCACCTCGGGGTAGAGCAGAGGGCACCAGGAATTTGGCCTTAGGAAGCCAGGAGTGAATGTTGAAACCACGAGGCAGAGTGTGAAGGAGCAGTAGGAGCAGTGCTGGGGCAGATTTACGGCTCCTGGGTGTGAGCTGGGACCTCCCACCGGCAGCCCCGAGGTCTGGGCTCTCCTTCTCAGTGCAAAGTGCTGCTCCCTCCACAGCTGTGCTGAACAAGGAGTCAGCTTCCCTTTTCCTGGTTTTCACTGAGTTACATCCACTCTGGAATGGGTGCTCGCTTCAGTCCCAGCCAAGTACAAACACCAGAATAAAAGCAGGGCCTGTTTATTGTCCCTGACTCTGATGAGGTCCCTGCACAGCAGATTTATCTGTTGGTTACCTGGGCATCAACTGCCCAAGGAGTCCAAGGCCAGTCCCTGGCTCAGAGGGGATGTTCTGTCCCTGTTCCCCACATCTTACCCTGTGCCTGCTGAGCTGATGCCAACATGGCTCAGCCACCTCTTGGCCCCAGTGTTTTGTCCAAAGGTGCTAAATTTGGTTACCACACCTCTGCTGCCATCCTCACTATCAGCAAGGAATAAATATTTTTAGACATGGAATAAATATTGAGCTGGCTTCACTATCTCTGCCTCAGCTCCTGTTGCCTCCTCCCAGCCAGCCAGAGAGCCTCCAGCAGTGTGGCAGAGCCTGCAGGATTACAGGGTGTTCCCACCATGGAGCTGTGCAGATGCTGCCAGGGCCTCTTTGGTGGCTCTGACACAAAAGGCTGGGCTCAGCAGCTGCTGGAAACATCTGGCTTTAATTCTTCCTTAAAGCCACAACTTTCATTTGGCCACCAAACCACGTCCCTTTCATCTCTCCAGAGGACCAACCCTGTGGCAAAGCTGACTCTGCCTGCTCTTACCCTGCATTATCCTGCAGGAAGAAGGTCCCAGAAAACTCAGGGCTGTGCTTCTCACAGGGGAGAGATCTTGGAGAGTGCAGCAACTCCCATCTGGCAGGTTCCTGCTCTTCTGTCTCTCTAGAGTTCCTTTAAAGTCATTTCTAGACACACATTTCTCCATCAGCATGGTTCAAAGGGGCTCAGAGTCCAGCTTAGACCTGATTGCCCCTAAATTCCCTGGGCTGAGAACCCAAATGCAAAGAGTCAACAGAAGTGACATGTTGTGCAGAGCAGGCCAAAGGGGTGTCCTTGGGCTGGAGGGAGAAACTGTGTCTGTTTAGAAATCCCTTCAGCTCAGGGTGCTGAAGGTTTGTGGCTGGGCTGGCAGGCTGGGAAGAGGGCTGGGAAAAGGCCTTGGCAGGATCAGAAACACCAGCAGTGGCAGTTTACTCAACAACACTTGGCTGATAATTCTGCTATCAATAAAGCCAAACAGGGAGATGTTTTGAACACTCAGGGTGTTTTTGTGCAGTAGAAGAGGCCTGGAGTGAGAACTTTGGAGGTTGGAGAGATCAGCTGCCATCACACGATCCCATGTAACCACAGCAAAGTTTTATCCAAAGCCAGGGAAACTCTTGGCTCTGCTTCTGGGCCTGAGCTCAGCAGAGATTGTGCCATTCTATTTTCACAAACTTCCATCGGTGCTGAAGGAACTGATTGGCTTTTCCAGGCAAAACTGAGTCCTGCTGTGGGAGAGGTGCCTTGGGCAGCTCAGAGCCATCACGGGGTCTGCTCCCAACATGCCAGGCAAACCCAGCTCCAGGGGCAGCCAGCCCTGAGCAATCCATCTCCTGTGGCAGACTCTGGCTACACCCAAAGCCTTGGCAGGGCTGGAGTGTAGAAACTGTGCTATAATTTCAAATAAACCAGCTCTTCCCATCTGCCTCCTGCCCTGCTGCCGGGCCACACTCTTCAAATGGCCACAGGGAAAAGGTTTTACCCTTTTATTTAACATGATCAAATAAAACAATCCATGCAGGGGACAGCAGGACAACAACAGGCTCACATGGGCTCTCAGCTGCCTGCCAGGAGCAGGGACCTGCCCTGGAGCACCAGCTTGGCTATGCAGTGTGGGGTATTTTTCTGCAGCTCAGGTGCTATTGCTGGTACCCAGGATTTTCCCTTCTTGCTACACTGTATTCCAGCCAGGAAACCCTCCAGGGCATCCAGCCAGCAGGAGCTGATCTCCAGAGGTACATTCAGGAGAGCTCAGGTGTCCCTGTCCCACCTCTCACTGCTCCATCCAGGTCAGAGCTCCTGGCAGGGAGGAGGAGAAGTGAATCACCAGGAAAGGGCAGGAGCAGGAAATGCAGCTGCAAGGCTGACCCAGCGTGGCTCCTCCTGGACCTTGGACAGATGGAGCTGGCCAGGAGTTAATGTTTAACTCCTCCAAAGGCCTCGGCTCAGCAAAAGGCCCTGGAGATACCAGGGACATCCTACTTGGCCCGGAGCTGTGCTGGGATGGTCCTCAGGGCTGCACTTGTGCCTCAAGGCAGTTAAGTCAAAAGGCAGAAAAGTCCAAAGGGCCTCACAATGTCCTGATAAGCACCAGAAAAGAGATGGAGAAATGACATTAATGGCATTAATTTGTTCATCTGGGCAGCCCTTTCCCGGGCACAGCAGTTCCCACCATCAATAAGGAAAAGCTCCTGAGTTGTTTGGATATGTTGTTACCAAGGATCTTGGCAAAGCCGCAGGACTTCCTGCTCTTCCCCATCTCTCATTCCTCTTCCCAAGGGCATTTAAATCCAAGCGTGACAATCTTGGCTAAAAAGGAGCACATAGTGCCCCGGGGGCAGGGCAGGATCCAGGACCTTAATCCCAGCTCAGGTTACTCAACAGCAGGTTTGGATTCCTGTTCCTCGCTTCACCCTTGTAAAGTGGGAATGGTGCTTCCTGAATTCCCAATCCTGCCCAACTCATGTCTGAGGGCTAATTAGGAAGGTCTAAAACCACTGGATGAGTGACTGTGAGATGCTCCCTTGCTGGGGACCAGGAACTCAGATTTTCCTGCTCCTCCAGCCAGGATGCCAATGACAGCAAGAGCTGCCAGGAACAGGCTCAGTCGTTCTGCCTTTGTCCCACAGGGAACACACATCCTGCAGGGAATCCATCCATCCATCCATCCATCCATCCATCCATCCATCCATCCATCCATCCATCCAGTTCATTTGTGGCCTCTGCAATTACCTGACATGGGTGGGAAGGAGTCAGCCGTGTTCAGCAGGTGGATCCAATGTCTCTCCCAGTCCCCAAGGCTGAGGAAGAAAGGATTCTGTAACCCAAGAAGAAGCCGCAGCTCTGACTGTCCAGGAATAAAAGAGTCTCAGTGAGCAGCTCCTGGCTAAAGTTACCTGCAGGCAGAAAGGGGAGAGCTCAGAGAAGAGCTCAGGCTGTGCCATCAGAACCACAGGTGTGCAGCCTTGCCTTAGCAAAGCCATGCCACAGAAGTTCCATGATGGTGTTTTTCTGTTACCTTGGTTTTATCACAAAGCAAAAAGGTACAGACTGACAGAGTATGTTTGGAAATGGAAATAAAATTCCAGTTTAATCACTGATTAAACAAACCAGTGGTGCTCCTGGGAGAGGTCACTTGGAGTTTACAGATTGGGTGGGGACCTCAAAACCAAAAAAATGCCATGAGGGTGTCCCAGGCTTTTCTGGGGGTTTCTTCACCCTGTTTGCTGGGCCTGGGCTGTGGGAAGCTCAGGAGCCCCCACACTCGGAGTCAGTGCTAGCCCCTTGGGAAATGCCTGAGTGAGACTCAGGTGAAACACCAGAAAGGCAGCGGTGAAGACAGAAAATGTTTCTCTGGATTCTCCCCTCTGGGTATAAACCTACCAGAGGGGTCCCATTCTGCAGCTCCAGATGTCCCTGGAAAGCAAGAGGCACTACCAAGAGATTAATTACACCTGGGGTTGTTTCCCAGAGGAGAATTGTTCCTCTTTCATTGACTCCTCAACCTGCAATTCACCTCTCACCAAAGCACCAGAAACCCCATTTTAGACCAATGCTGAGCTCAGAGCCCTCAGCTGCAACTGGGGAATGAGATCAGAGCTCAGAGGGCTCAGCTGCACTTCAGGAGTGAGATCACAGCCCTGTCACTGCCAGTTCTCTGCAGCCGCAGCCTGGTGGGTCCCTTCCAACACAGGATTCCACGGTTCCATCATTCTGTGACATGTTCCCTGCTCATACACTCGCCCAAACAGCATCTCCTGCTGCCTCCTGAGGTGGGTCCCCACGCTGGAAGTGTCGTGGGCTGACCCAGGAGCATGTTTGTAACACCCTCAATTAAACCCTGGAAACCTCATACACAATTAATTAAGGCAAGGCAGCATCTCCCAAGTGCTGCTCTCTTCCTCCTCATGGCCCATCCCGTGGCTCTGGGAGGTGCCTCACGCTCGGGCATGGCCTCATTTGGACACTAATCCCACAGCAGATCCCTCTGGCACATGGAGCTCTCACACATGGGCACAGAGGCTGAGGCTTTGCACTGTCTTTGATGCACAATCTGATTTTTTATCCATGTTATTTTTCCTCCCTGATTCCAATCAGCAGTATGTGGGTTGTTGTAGTGCAAGCAGTGAGATCCATTCTTTTATCCTTGATATTTGTTTTAATCAAACTTCCAGGTGCTACTGCAGTATATCCTGTATTCCCAACATTTCCAAAGAACTACTCCATCCTATGTAACCCAAAAATTCTCCCTCTCTCTATATCCATTTCTCATTTTGAAAATCTGAGTCTATTGGAATAAAAGTTTTCCATAAAACTCTGGGTCAAAGCACATCACTGCAGGATTCCAGATGAGGCTGCACGTTGGAAAAGCAGGGATGGTTTGCCAAAAGAGCCTCAACATTGGTGTCTGGTGTCATTTGAGATGCCCCATGGTGTTCCTGTCACCAGAAAAAGGGGGGGATGCCAGTCCAGAACAGCACCTTCCACTACCCCAGCTTGCTCCAAGCCCCATCCAAGGCCAGGTTGGATGCACCTGCCTCCATCCCACCAGGATCCAACCATGGGAGCTGTAATTTACAGTGTGTGGATTTTCTGGGCTGTAATTCAGACTTTTGACTGGAATGACTAAATTTCACATGCCAGTGTTGAGACTGTCATAAAAGTAACATCAACATATTAATTTAATTAGTCACTTCCTGTCTTAATGGCTGCTGCTCTGCAAGCAGCTCCCAAGGAATTTAGAACAGCCGAGAATTTGGGACAAGATCAACATCCAAGACCTGCAGCTGGGGAAGGAGCTGAAGCACCAAATACTTTTTTTTTTTTTAACTCAGGAATTTGCTACTTGACACATTAGGAAGAATAACAAGGAAAGAACTAGAAACACCTAAAGAAACACAATTAATTGTTCAGACAAATCCCTAAAGGATCTGCAGGGCTGGCCAGGAGCAGCATTGGTGTCCTGCTAAGGAACGCAGGGATGTTCCAAATCTCAGGAATGCCGGCTGCCTCATTTGGCTGCTGAAGCCAAATTTTCTTGTTTCCAAACAAATGAAGGCTGCAGGAGACCCAAGCACCTGGCATGGGCACAGCTTCCCCCAGCACAGCCCCTCCTGGGCCCTCGGGAGCCACGGTGGGGTCGAACCCCGGCTCCGAGACCCCTCATTCCACTCGCACGGGCCGGGTTTGGGGAGCACCTGCGGCCGGAGGCGAGCGGGGGAACAGACCCGGGCCCGGGGGACGCAGCAGAGTCAGGGGCGTGTCCCGAGGGCCCTGGGCGTGGCCGGGGCGTGGCCGTGCGATGGGGCAAGGGCCAATGGGGCCGGGGGCGTGGCCGGGGCGTGGCCGGAGCCGCTGCCCGTTGCTGCGGCGGGCGCGGAGGTGCAGTCGCCGGTTCGGCCGGGACAGGTGCGTTGGGACCCGTTGTTTCGGCTGCGACAGGTGCGCTGGGATCTCCCGAGTTCCGCCGGGACAGGTACGCGGGGCGGGGCGGGAGGACGGCGCACAGGTGCGCTAGGATCTGCCGGCCGGACCGGGACGGGTGTGCCGGGACCCGCCGGTTGGGCCGGGACAGGTGCGGCGGGACCTCTCCCCCCGGTGCGGCGCGGGGCGGGGGCCGGGGGCCCCGGGACCTCCCTCCGACAGCGGAGCCGCCCGGAGCCGGAGCCGCTGCGGGGCTCGGCCGGGCTGCGGGTGAGTCCGGGCCCCGCTCCGGCCATCCCTCCCCGTGCCCGGTCAGCGCCAAGGCTGGCCGGGGGCTCGGGGCCGCGCCCTCCGCTGCCCGCAGCCTCCCGGCGGGTTCGTGCCCGGGGCTGAGCGTGGTGCCCGTGGGTGGCCCGTTCCTGTGGCCGCTTGTAATGAATAGGCCACTTCAGCCTTGGGCGAGCGGTAGTCGGCTTTCCTTTCAGGTTCTTTCCACACAGAGGGATTTATATTCTGCTGTTAAACTTGTGGGTAAAGTTATTAGAGGTAGATTTGATGTGCTGTGCTGGATTGTGGCTCAATCACAGTCCTTCCCTAACATCTGGCACACCTCTGGCATCCCTGTCTCCATCTCTATCTCCTCTGGTCTCTGTGCCACCTTCCACAGAACCTGCTTCCATTGCAGCAGGCAGAACATTCATAGTCTTGTTTAAATCTTAATATATGTTTTCTGAAATTTCTCTGTAAACTACTCAGAGCACTAAAGAAAGCCCAGAGATACTTGAACACGCCAAAACTGTAAATGAATGAGAAAGTGCTAAGAATGTAGAATGGCATAAAAATGTGGGAGTACGAGTTTCAAGGCATGTCCAAGTTCTGTTTCATGTCATTTCTAGTGACTGAGATTCCAGATAGACTGCTTCTCTTTCCAGCTGAATGTCCCAGCAGCAGGTACTGACTTTATAAAGAGATTTCTGCCTAAACAGACCAGATTAACTCAATGTACCTGTGGCTTTGATGGAGAATGGCAGGGAAACAGAAGAACTCAATAGGGAGAAGATGCAGCCCTGAACAGGGCTGGTTGGAGATGCAGTGGAATGCTCAGGCATCCAAACTAGGGTTATTTTCCAAACAATTACATTCAGTTTTGTTTCTCAGTGTTTTACTGAGCTGTTCCTTCCGTGTGTCAATGAGCACCTGTTCCGTGTGCCAGGGGAGCCCTGATGAATGCCCCGCTCCTGTTTCCTGGGCACAGCTGACTCTGCTCTGTGAAAGGCCATTTAAACTGCAGTGGGGCCTCAGGTGAGCTCCCTTTGGCTCAAGATTAGTCATAAAACAAACTTCAAACTGTGGCATGACACAGCTCATTCAGCGTTGGTCTTTAACACGGACAGAATTCTTTCTGTGGGATTTTCCAGCAGTAAATTCTATCTGTAGTCTTTCTGTGTGTATTCTGAGGCTCCTGGGGATTGAGAGTGGAGGCTGCATTCTGCATCACAGAAATAC
Source organism: Setophaga petechia (assembly GCA_024362935.1). Classification (NCBI taxonomy): domain Eukaryota; kingdom Metazoa; phylum Chordata; class Aves; order Passeriformes; family Parulidae; genus Setophaga; species Setophaga petechia. Next base: position 251,374 of record JANCRA010000173.1, read on the forward strand.
TGGGTTTATTTGTGTATGCAATATGACTTTTAAAAAGGGAGAAGGTGGAAATGAGATCCTTTGTGGATGGTGATTTGTGCTGTTGTCAAATGCAGAGCACTCTCAGTGCAACCTGGATGGAGGTTTACAGGGGACTTGATGATGCAGAAAGTGTTCAAAAAGGCAGGAATTTCAGAAAGTAACCCCACTTTGGGCTTCTCTTGCTCGTTGGAAGGGGCTCTGTGTGCCTTTCAGAGGCTGAGGCTGCAGGTAGCTGTACCTGGAAAGGCAACATTGATAAGTGGTTTCAGTTGTTTCAACATCCCCACAACACCAGTGTCATTTGTTTGCAGCGATAGTTCAACCTACACGTTTGAAAATGCCACCAAAATCATTGTTCTGGTAAAACTTGTCCTGTCATGGTGTGCTGTTCTCTCCAGGATATCAGAGGAATTCTGGAACGTGAGAGAAAGGCCCATTCTTCCTGACTGCATCTCCCAGTGCAGAGATGTGTTCACCTGCCACCTGTTCCAGGCAGGGAACAGCACTGGAGAGGCTTTTCTGTTCCCAGGGCTCCCACTCCAGCACTGGGAGCTGCCAGACTCTACCTGTGCCCCTGAATTCTCTGGACTGAGGTGTTGCAGAATCCCACACCCTGTCATTTCTGAGCAGCTGCATTCTGTACCTGTGAAGATTTCCAAAATCTTGTCTTTCCTCCCTTTGACTGGCTGTTTATGCCACCTGAAGGTATTTCTGTGTGCCCATTTGTGCAGCAGACCTGGACTCACGCTGGATCCAGAGTTCCGTGACTGTGCAAATCCGTTAAAGGAATTAATGGAAAATGCAAGGAAGAGCTCAGCCTGCCTGGAGTTGGCATTGCAGGGTCAGTTCACGCCCTTGCCACAGGCATTGTGTGACATGGGAGCAGGGATAAAATATAAGAGGAAAAAAGGAAAGGCGTTCCCTACAGGCTTTATTTTTGTCTTATCAGAGAACTCTTGAAATTAATCTCCCCTCCTTTCCTCTTTCACGAAAGAAAACTATGTAAAAAATAAATCTGATATAGTCTTGTTGGCTTCTGTGGTAAAAAGCTGGACAAAATCTCTTCCCATTTCCAGGAGGATGGGATGTTGGAGCTGTTTTTTAGGTAATTAATACTATTTAACTGATATTATGGTAACTACTGTGACAGGAGGGGCACAGCTGCCTCCATGAACACGAGACTTGTTTGAGCTCACAGAGGAAACGCTGCTGTGCTGAGAGTGAACACAAGAGTGAATGAAAAATGTTTGTATAGTAATTACATCCTCTTAGTTTCGTAACTCAAACCCTCTTACATAAATGCCAGCACATTTGGTTTGAAACCGGAACAAGCGAGGGCACTTTGGGGCTTCCTGGACTCCCCTGTGTGTGTGACACAGGACTGTCACTCTGGCATGCTCTGGTCACAGCTCTGTGTGCACAGCTCCCCACCGTGCCCATGGCTTTATCAGGGCACCATCTCAATGGCATTGCAGAGGAAATTATAACACTTATCTGCTGCCTTTTTAAAGTCAGTTGATGGACGAGATCCTGAGGGGTTCAGCATTGGTGGCACTGGGATGCTGGGAGCAAATCACTTGGTGGAACTTCTTTTCTTCTCACAGTTCCTATTGCTGACACTGTTCCTTCCTCCTGAGCAGGGCTTTGGGGAGATAAGATGGAGCCTTCCCCGTTCAATAGAAGGCAATGGACCTCCCAGTCTTTGAAAATCACTGCCAAAGAGCTCTCCCTGGTCAACAAGAACAAGTCCTCGGCCCTCGCGGAGAGGTTCTCCAAGTAAGTGCTGTGGGGCTGGGGAGCACCAGCTGTGTGTGTAGGTGACAGCTGGCACCTTGAGCAGGGACTGCTGCTCTCACAGTTGCTGTGCCCTGCACAGACACCCCAACAATCCCACCCTGTGCCTGACAGTGCTCTCCAAATGCTTCTGGAGCTCTGGCAGTCCTGGGACTGGGACCATTCCCTGGGGAGCCTTTTCAGTGCCTGAGCACTCCCTGAGCACTCTCTGGGGGAAGAATCTTTTCCTGATATCCAGCTTAAACCTCTCCTGACTTAGATAGAAAAGGGAATATTAAGCTTCTCTTTTCTCTGAGAGATGGATAATAGGTTAAACTCAAACCATAAATATTGTATACCCTGAGAAAGCTGAGTGGTAATAACCCATGCATTCCCTGGAAAAGCCTTTATTTCCTTAAGGAATTATACAGGCTTCAGCTGGGGTTTTCGATGGGATTTGGGGAACTGAGTCTCTGAGGCTCTTGCTTTAATAGTGTAACAAAGTTTTGGAGTATTTGGATCTTGAGTTGGACAAACTTTATGGAATCTGCAGGAGAGGGATAGTTACACACCCACAGCTCCACGGTTCCTCTGTGGAGCTCTGGCCCAGGGAGAAGCTGTTTGTTGCTGTCACCACCTTGTTAAGGTAATTTATTCACTCGCTGAAGCTTGATTACAGAACCTGGTCATCTTGCTAAATGTTGATAATCCCTTGAAAAAGGCTTACTGGAAGTAATCCAAACTGCTATTCCTTAATCAAGTAGTGTCCCTCTACATAGGCAGGGTCAGTGCCTTGGAAAAACACAGTCCTGCTCTCTGCCTTTGCCACCCTGATGCCCACAGGGAGGAGTGTGACATTTAAGCGCTGTTAATTAAATATTTGTATGTGAAAACGTTTTTCTCCATCCCACATAATCAGTTATGTCAGGTCAGAGGCACAAAAGGCAGCAGCAGAGATTAGAAAAGTGCCCCATGCAGGGCTGGCTCTCAGAGCGAGGGCTGGGCCTCCTCAGTCATCGTCTGTTTTCCAGGTGCTGCTTGACTTTCATCAGTGTTCCTCTTTGTTTCTTCTCCCAGTATTGATCCCTCTTCCTCCAGCATCACTTTCTCAGCACCTTGTATTCAGATTTGGAGCCTTTATAGTGCAGAGATGTGGGTTAGTGTATTTGCACGGTTTTAAGAGGAGCAACAGCCTGTAACAAACTCGCTGCTGTGTCAAAAGCAGAATTCCACTAATAAGGAAAACAGAAACACCCTTTGCCCAAGCAGATGCTGGGTTCCTTCTCTCTGAAAGGCAGAACTCTCCTTTAAAATGGCAAAATTTGTCACTAATTTTCATATTTCAAAGGACAAGTGCAATCACCTGGTGCAGCATCGTAAGCAGTGAGGACTGTGGAGTGCAGATTGCTGGGAGTTTCCTGCAGCTCCTTAAAGGACTTTGATTCATGATCCAGGGTGGCTTATCTCCAGAGGGCTGTGATGGCTCAGCTGCCCAGGAGGCAAATGCTGAATGGGGGCAGTTCCCAGCCCACAGAGTAAAATCCTCTGGCACTTAGGGAGATTTTCGGCATGTGCCAAGCTGGAATTTGTTCTGGTTCAGCAGCTGCTATATAAAGAGCTGAATTATTCCTGCAAGGGGGCACAGCAGACAGCTGGGTGGCGGAAACAATACAGCTATTCCAAGGTAAACTGTCTCTATTTGGGAATCAGAGTGCTTAGGGAATGAAAAGTATTAATGGGTGTTATTATTGTAAACTGGGTGACTGAAAATGTGTCTGTCACTTGGCTTTGTGTTATTTGCTACTGTTTGTCCAGCCTCTCGTTTTAGTTCATCCAGGGGGTGGGGGAAGAAAAATCTCAGCTGTCTTCAGGAGCATTCAGTATTCTGGTTTAAACTTGGGTTTTGTTTGTTTTTCACTCTCTCAAAGGTATCAGAAAGCTGCTGAAGAAGCCACTGCTGAGAAGAAGAGAAGTGTAAGTGTTTTGTATAAGTGTTTGTTTCCTTGGAAAAGCACAGCCTGGAATCAGGTTGGATCACCTGCATTAATATTGCTGTGACAGCTGACTTTTGGAATATCAAAATTGCTGCTGTGTATCCTACAGAAAACCTGGCTTAGACGTAGGCTTTGCCTTTGCTTTGTGCTTTTTCCCAGTGTGGAGGAAAGGAAAGGAAATGAAGTTTCTTGCCCAAAGCTGTGTTGAATCACCAATTCTCTCCTAAGCAAAAGGCAAAATGAGTTAACCACAAGCCAGGAATACCCACCTCCTGTTCTTAGCTGGAGGCACTTGTGTGGTGTCTCTTCCTTTCTTAACTAAATTTAAAAGTGCTTAAATGGAGCCTCCAAGCCTCCCTGAAATCCACCGAGTGTCTTAGAGAGCTGTAGGATCTTCTCTGAAGTCACTTGCAGGGCTGCAAATGCCCCTGCATGAGGCAGCACCGACCTTTCTGGCTCTGTTACAGCCCCACATTCCTTCCTGTAACATCCATTGCACTCAGGTGTTCAGAGGTCAGGGAGCCTTGGCTGACAAAGGTTGCAGGGCTTTGTCCTGGTCCTCAGGGTAATTGTATTTTAAAGCACTGGCAGTATTTTCAGGATCTATAGGAATGTTGCTGCCTTGATTTCTCTAATACTCGGGAAGCCGCTGTTTGGGACGTAGGTGGGATAAAATAAGCATTCTAAAAATTACTTTTCAGTCTTAAATTTTCTTTAATGCTTGTGTCTGTCAATCTTCCTGTGATCAGGGAACAGGCAAGTCTCAGGCAGGAGGGACTTGTGTTAGGAAGTGTGCTGGCATTCTGGAGGTGTTCCCACAGAAACCTGTCACACAATTCTCAATATTTCTGTTCCATTACAACATTTCCCTTACAATTTTAATACTTTCTTTTCAATACAGTCAGCAAATGCACTGATTTTTTTGAAGTGTAAGTGGATTCAAGTCAATTTGCAAAGCAGCGTTCAAAATGTGACCAGAAGAGTAATAGGGTGAGAGACTTAAATCCCAATATAGCCACTAATGCTGGTTAATTCCTGTAAGCCTGGCAGCCCTGCTCCACTTGCAATGAGTTTGGAGTGGTCTCCATAAGGGAGAGACAGGAAACATGCAATGGTGGCAGGTATTGGGTTGGAATGGCTCAAACAGGGGCTGGGCTGTTGCTCTGGGGAGAGGGAACTGCTGGGAGCAGCTGGATGGGAGGTGATGCTGCTCCGGGTGTTCCCCTGGGGGTGAGGCAGTGCCAGTGGCTCGTGTGTGTGTCCCCAGTGGTGCTTTCAGCGGGTTGAGTGAAATGGAACAAAAATCCCAGCAAGTTACTGGTTATTTTTAAACTGGAGCAGAGGGATGCTTGTTGTGGGTGCTTGGCTTGAGCTTTGGCTGTGTGGTGTAAAATCCTGGGCAGGTCTCTGGGAACTGAAACAGGTAACTCCAAGGATTTAGTGGTTTTTGAGAGCTAATTTGTAGCTTTTGGAAGGCCTGGTAGTGGTGTCTTCTCAAGACACTGCAGCATTTGGGACACCAGCCTTCTCCTCTGGCTCTTGTGCTCCCGTTTCCTTGCTCTGGGACTGGAGACGCTCCTTGTGTGGATTTCAGTCCCATTTCCTTCATATGTGGATTCAGGTCTTTTGTGTGGCATTTAACTCCTGGGGTTTGACTCCCTTTTGCCTTATAAGGCCGTTCCTGTTTGCTCACTTCCTGCCTTACTCCTGACTTTTCTCTTCTCCCCCCTCCTTCCTTCCCTATCCTGGACGCTTTCTCCATGTGGCACAGCTGTAACTGTTCACAGCTGGCCGGGAGCGGGGATCGGTGCTGAGCTTCCTCCCGCATGGAAAGGAAGCGCTTCGGAGAGCTGCGCTTAACTCCTTGTTCTTTGCAGAACGCAGAAAACCTGCCCGCTCACTTGACGAGGGGGAATCTGAGCGCGCTGAAGAAGAAGTGGGAGAATCCGCTGCTGGGAGCGGAGTCGGGCAAGGAAGCGGCCCGGGACAGCGGCGCCGAGGTGCGGCACAAGGTCGGGACCGGGCGCGCCCCTCCGCCGTCCCCGGGGACCGGAGCTGCCCCTGGGCGGCCGCAGTGCCCCGCCGGTGACAGCGCAGAGCCCCGCGGCCGCTCCCGGGAGGGGGACACCGTGGAGAACTGCGCGACAGAGCCCCGCGAAATGGAAAAGCCCGAAGGCAGCGAGAGGTCGGAGTCCCCGGGGAGGATCGAGAAGTACAACGTGCCCCTGAGCAAGCTGAAGATGATGTTCGAGAAGGGTGAAGGCCCTCAGCCCAAGGTAAGGATCTGACCCTCCCAATCTCGGAGAAACTAAAGCTGCTGCCTCCGCGGCATCGGGAAAATCCCGGGAGGGAGTGGCTCCGGCTATTGACTCTGCAAATATTGTGTTCATTGTTTTAGTGAAAACAGAACATCGTGCTGGTAGTAACTTACTCGAGCCACGCAGGTTTGTGCGTGGTGCTCGGAGTTGTGGCAGCTCGTGATTGCTCGTTGGAGTAAAGTGAATTTGCTTTGATAGGGTTCGGTGGAAGGGGGGAAAATAAATATGGAATTTATTAAGTTTTGTAAAGTAAGTAGGGATTATTTGTGTCTCGTGTGAAGATTACAATGAGGTATGCAAATATGAATTGTATAAAATGCATCTGTAGGTATTTATGTATTTTTTAATATATGAAAAGTAGGAGAGTTTGAAGTGAGCTCAGCAATCAGGACTGTTGCAGTCGAGATAAAGCACGAAGAAGTGAGAGTTTTTGATATCTGTATCAGTATGAATCACACAAACTCACACACACATAGAGTGAAATACTGCCATCCTTCCCTCGCTCTTCCCTCATCTTTGTGTCTTATCAAAAAAAAAATCTCACTGAGGGAAAACGAAGCCGAGATGGCCAGAGCAGCTCCTGCCCTCACTAGTTTTGACTTGCAAATGCTCAGGGCTCGCATTTTTCTTCCAACTGCTCATGAAATCTGATCCCGCATGTGGACTGCAGCCGGCGTGTCCCGGGGGGAATTGCTTAACTCCAAAATGAGTTACATATGCTGGGGACTTGCAACACAGTCCCGAGGCCTCGATGCTGGTGGATTTTCCAGTTTTCTCATAGTTTCCTCTCCTCCTGGCTTTGTTTTACTGTAACTGGTTTTCTTGAAGTATTGACTAAAGCAAACACATTTTGGATAAAAGTTGTTTCAATATGTAACAATTCAGGGCTCAGAGGAGCAGCTCGGTGTTAAAGGGAATTTTGGGTCTGTGTGAAGTCATTTCACAACTTGCATTTTTGAAGTCTTTGTCATGGGATGAGGGCTGCCCATGACAGACCTTCCCTGAACTCTTGCTGCAGGATTAATCACTCCGAATTCCCCAGGAATTCTGCAGATGGACTTTATCTCAGCCTGGGGAATAAATTGTTTTGGAGCTGAGTGAATCTCAAACTGACAGTTTGTCAAGTTTAGCAATTCAAACACTGTTGAAAACCAACTAGAGCCAGTAAACACCATCCAGGAGGCACAAAACTGCTCAGGTTCGGTTCCAAATCCCTATTCCAAGTTAATCTGTTACGGTAGAAGGGAAAAGGAGGGTTCTGAAGTTCAGATGTGGGGGAGACAGGGCGTGTTAGGAATTCCATTCCTGCTCTAGGAATTGATCTGTGATGGGAGGATTGGGTCAGTGCAGAGAAGGGAGCTGGGTGCTGTGGGGACCCAGGGGTGGCTCGGTGAGGTGGGAGCCACGACAGCACTGCAGCTCTGTAGTTGCCTCTCCCATTTATTTCCTGTGCTTTTTCCTGAGCGAGGCTTCATGGAACCGTTTTGGTGGAAAATTCCTTTCTGTCATTGAGTCCAACTGCAAATTCAGCTGAGAGAAGGCAGTTTTCCTTGGACTTTACTGAAGACTTGATGTGTTGGTGCTGTCAGAGCTTTGCTGGCAAAACCTGTGTGTGAACTAAGCAGCACCATGGCTGGAGGCTTGTGGCACTGCTGATAGTTTAACTTCCGTGGTTGCTGGGCAGGGCTGGGGCAGAGATCCAGGTCGGAGCCTGGATTTCCTGATTCCATCTCCTCCTTTAAACAAACCTACTCTCATTTTCAGGATTATAACTAAAATCTCATCATTCATTCATTCATTCACTCAGATCTTGCTCTGTCTTTGCAATAGATAGGAGGCAGATCTTTTATTGCATTTTCATAGAAACAAACTGCTCTAATCCTGTTAGGGGCAGGCACGGCAGCCTGGATTGGTTCAGCACTAAGCAAAGACTGGAACTGATAAAAGACCTGATGTTCAAAGGATTCTTCCTGTAAGTGATAGTGAAAGCAAACCCGGGGGGAGGAGGATCACATCTGCAACATTTCTGAAAAAGTTGTCTCCGGGCTGGTTTGTGTTTTTCCTTAAAGGCAAAACCTGGCTGTGGTGTGTAGGTGACCTCGTGGCAGGGTCATGTCTGGCACAGGTGGTTTGTAATGAAATAGGTGTAACTTCGATTTGGCTTTGTAATGAAATAGGTGTAACTTTGATTTGGGATTTTGCCCAACTCTGTGCCCCAGGCAAAGCTTTACCTGTGCTCACAGCAGAGCTTCTGCACTTGCCCAAGTCTGAGTCTTGGGGCTTTCCACACACCAGGAACATTTTGTCTCCTTTCCAAAGCAGCAGAAGCTGTGCCCTGGGAATTATGGCCCAGCCACAGAGTGACAAATCCCTAAGGGGGCTTCCTCCATGTGAGAGGAGTTACCTTCCATGAGCCATGATCCTGCTGATTCCCTGCAGTTGGTCAGTCCATCAGTTGTAATGTGGAAAGTCCCTTATCTTCTCTATTAAACATTTCTTTTCCTTTTACTCTTTTTTTTTACCAAGATAAAACTGTTGATATAAAACCTACACACATTTGTAGGATATTTATAGATTTATTGAATATTTTTGTAGGTTTACTGAACTATGCCTGACCTCTAAAGCTTTTGCATTCTGGTTGTTGGGATTTTTACTCTGTGTTCTGCAGCTCATGCACAGAAAAGCTCTTCAGGTGAAGTTGTAACACCTGCAGATGTGAGGTGGCAAAGGGCAGGAGGAGGAGCTGGCAGTGCTCTGCAGTTTGTGGATTGGAGCACTTTATCTGCTTCTGCTGATTGGAACTTTTCCTGATGGACCCTTTGGACCCCAAATTTCTGAGCTGCAAGAACCCCAGACTGGTGGGCTAGGGGTGATGTGAAAGGGGACATTGACTGAATAATCATCTAAGAATAGTTTTCATGGAATCAGGGACCTGCAAGTCTTTACAAGTGTGCAGGCACTCCCAGACCTGAGCCTATTGGTCAGCACAAGACTTGTCAGAGCTAAAGCTCTTTTCCAGTAAGAAAAGTTACCAAAGTCTTAAACCACAGAAAGAGAAACTATTTCCCGTGCTAATGGAAAATGAGGTTTTCCAGCTGCATTTTCCTTTCCTGGTGAAGTTGCTGTTTGTATGGAAAGCAGCCTGATTTTTCATAGTGATTTTCTTACGTTGCAGTTCTGCAAAAGTAAAACTTTGGAATTTCCTTCAGTTTGGTGACCAGCAAATAAGAAAGTCTTTGGAACTGAGGGGGAATGTGTGGTTGGAGCATCTTGTCAAACCTGCCTTTTTCTCTACATTAGCCTCAACCTGAATATCCAACTGATTTAACTCTTCCTAGAGATAGAACAAAGGTCCAGCACCTTCTAGGATTTTATAGGCTGACTTTCAGCTGTGAATACATCCTGCCCTGATGGAGTCCAGTTTAACTGTGCTCAACAACTTTTATCAAAGCTGCAGAAATTTCTTTTTGTGCTTTCTTTTGTTGAGATTTAGACTTGGGGAATTTGTCTCAACAAATAAGAATAGAATCTGATTGAGGCAGCTAGAGCATCTGTGTGGTGCTACCAGGACACCCTGTCCAGCTCTGCAGCAGAGTGATTATCCTGGAGATCTGAGAATATTTATCTCTAACACTCCTGCTTAAGCTTCAGCCTTATCAGATCTAATTAGGGAATTATTTGGTACTGAATGCATGAACTATCCAAATCAAAACAAATAACTCTAGATAACTTTTATTATAATACTATTAATTCCTTTTTCTGTGGCTGAAAATGAATGCAGATTTTGTATAAGTGATTCCTTGCATCCTTTTTCTGATTTTAAATCTTCATACAATGGCAGTAATTATTGGCTTCAACAGAAATTGCATGAATTGCAAAAATTTAGACTGACGTTTTGTATATGTAGTGGGAATGACCTAAAAATCTGATCTTTGTGGTCCTTTTAAACCAAGAGAATTTCCAAAGGGGGCTGACTGACCTCTTCAATAAAGTGTTTCCCAGGTGACAGAGGGTCAGGTACTCTGTGATCAAACTTTATATTGGTTAAATAAGATGTTGCTGCTAGACTTGTTTATTGCAGTAAAGCAGATTTGCTAGTGACACCTGTGCTCCAGGGGATTACCCGAGCAGGGCCGGGTGCCCGGCGCTGACGGAGGCTCTGTCCCCAGCAGGGCCCCCGGGAGCCGCGCAGGGCGGGCGCGGCCCGCAGGGTTTCGGACAACAGCCTCTCCCTGGAGGAGCACGCTGCCCAAGGAGAGAGGAGCCACAGCACAGCAGGTCAGCAACCCTCGGGGCTGGGCTTCGGCTGGGCTGGTTTGCGTTCTGTTTAACAGATGAATCTACTTTATACAAGAGAAATTTCCCTGGGGGTGTCCAAGGAAAACTGGACATGGTGCTCTGGTCTGGGGGACAAGGTGGGGATCAGGCAGAGGTTGGACTCACTGGTCTTGGAGGGCTTTTCCAATCTCAAGGGTTCTATGGAATAACTTTTGCCTTTCCGAAATGGAAGGAGGTCCATCAGCATCCCGTTTAATTGCTGAAGTCTTGCTGGGAGTTTTAAACCGTTTCACTCTTAAGCATGGGAAACCAAGGCACAGGGATTAACCAAGAAATTAAGGAATACAGCCCATTCCTTCCTGTGTCTCAATCCTAGAACTAGTTTTAATAGTCAAGGTAATTTGGGAAGCAGTGAACAGACAGTCAATGTTCCTTCTGCCTCCTTCCTTCAATCCTCATCCCTCCTATCCTGACCAGACACAGGGAGCTACTGTGAGCTTTGATTTAAACAAAACTATGCATTTTTATCTGTTTTGAGACCTTTTCCTAGCAAACCGTTTGCAATCTTTTGGGGTTTCCACCAATGGCTGGCACAGGAATTCCCTTGGGTCTCACTCCTAAGTGATACACATTGTGTCCTCACTGGCATGATCGTGGAGAGAAGGGCAATGTGTTTATTCTCCCCAGAAAGGATCTTGGTGAGTTCTGGGAGTTATCTGTTATTCATGTTTGTTTTTTTTTACCAGGGTATCTTGTAGAGACCAGTCCAGGACTCAGCCCAGACAAGGCAGAGCCCAGGAAGAACCTGGACATGCCCCGTTTGTCAGAGACATCAATAAAGGACAGGCTGGCCAAGTACCAGGCAGCTGTGTCCAAGCAGGGCAGTTCCTCAGGCATCATTCCCATGGTAAGTCTTGGTTTGTGTGGAAGTGAATTTTTGTCCCAGCCTGAGACTGGAAAGAAGTTCTTAAGGAAACCAGGCTGCTTGACTAATGCCATTCTTTTTGGAAAATAACTCTGTGTCCATAGGAGTAATTTCTGATGAATTTGCCTCTACATACTGCAGGAAGAATTAAGTATATTTGCATCTTCCTGGAATAATGTTGAAAATTTTCCAATGAATTAATTGCTGGCACCCTGACTAAGGTCCTTCTGAAGCATAGTTGACATTCTTTTACTTTGAGTGTCTGTAGCTCTCTACATGTTGTTGTTTTTGTTTAAAAAACAATTCTGTGTTGTCCAGCAGTTCTAAGCTGTGGGAAACTGAGGCACAGTGAGATTAAATCACTTTGTGTCACACAGTGCTCAGAACTTGGATCTCTTGTCCTGCAGCTTTGGGATCTCCAGTCAGTTTTCCTCACCTTTTACCTCCCTTCAGGATTTCTCACCACTCTCTGAATCCAATTAGACTCTTGCAGTGAATGAACCCCTGCCTGTTTTGCAAATATTTGACCAGGAGCTGAACAATTAACGAAGTGTTACAGCTGAGGAGGTTTCAGGAATCTCAGCTTTTGTTAAAAACTGCTTAGGTACATTTGCTGGAAGTTTCTGATATTTTTGCTGAATGATGGGAACTTACATTGCTCAAGTATTACCTTTATTAACCAGAGCAATAGGAAAGACCTTTTTAAGTTGGGAAACTTGCCCTGGAAAGGAGAGCCTAAAGTGCTGGTTCTCCCTCAGGAGAGCCTGCTTTCCAGGAGTCTCTGTGGAGAACCAAGGGCTTCTTCTGAGCCCAAATGATTCCTGAATTTCATCTGCACATGGGTCAGATTCCCCAGCTGTGGGAGAAGGGTCAGTAAAACCTTCCCTGCATGAATGGAAAGTCATTGCAGCCACTGCAACAAATCTGATTAACCTAATTGCCCACTTCTGCCTCCTGTGCCTTGCCTGGGCTCATTTCCTGATGCCTTTTCCAGTTTGGGACTCAGAGTGGTGGCTGAGTAACTAAATTCTGTCCTGATGGCAAAAGGTTTGCCATTTCTCCAGGGGCTCCTGTTTGCAGCCCCCCAATGCTGTGGGTTTAGTGTCAGTCCAGCCTGATGCTCTCAGGATGCTCCATTTGGGGACAATCTCTTCCCAATTTGACCTGGCATGTGGACGAGGGCAGTGAGATGGAGCAGACAGGGATTCCTGAGTTCAGTGTTTGCCACTGTTCCAACAGCAGCCCTGACCTTGGGATCTTCTCCTTCTCTGCTGGCAAAGCAACCAAGACTTTTTGCTGTGGAAATGAGTTTGTGCTGCCCTATCACACCTGGGCTACAAAGGAAAGCCAGAATCTCTCTTGGTAACAACTATTTTAGGGCACTGTGGTGTAATAAGGCCTGATTAAACCTGATGGACACTTGGTATGAGTGAGGAACAATCAGTTCTGTGTGTTGGAAGGGGAGGGAAAGGTGCTGGACAGCAGATACAGAGATCTAAGCATTAAAATTCCAGCATTTGGTATGAACCTCTTGGATGTGGTTGGCTTTGTGGAGATTTGTTTCCCAGTGCAGGAAGATGCTGGTGCTGCATGTGGCTCTTCCTCTTTCATGTCACAGAGAAGATGCCTTGTGAAAAGCACGAGGCTTCCAATGATCTTGTGTCCTGAGGCAATGAAAGAAACACGAGGTTTCACTGGATTTTATTGGTTTTAAAGTCTGAAAGATCCTTCTGTGAAAGTCTTAAGTCAGTCTATCAAGAACAAAGATCTCAGGAAAACAGAGTCAGGGTTTTGACTAGAATTGAAGCAAATGTGGGATTTGCTTTTATGTCATAATGTATTTAGCAATTACACTGTATTTTAGGCAGTGCTTGTATGGAAATACTTGTCATTCCAAGTGAAAAGTTTACCTTTCTTGAAAAGGAAGATGTGCATTGAGCAGGGAATACTTAGATGATTTTGAACAGGAATTTGGAAGAAAAGGGTTGCTCAGGAAAACACTGGCATTACCTCCTTAGAGCACAGTAAAATCCTACAGCCTAATCCTGTTCCCTCACTAGAATATGTCACTTAACAAGTGTCTGTACATTCTTATGGCCCCTCCTTCAATTATCACTCCACATACTAGAAAAACAGATTTTAAAACATTTCAAGAAAAATAGAAAGCAAGTATTTTCTTAGGGGAAAAGAACCTGTCACCTTTCCAGTGCTTTGTCCTATAGAGTGAGATTCAAGCCAGTGAGAGTGAACTCAAGAATTACAAATCTGGGCAGAAGGAGAATATGGCACCCATTGAGGACTCCAGTTCCTGTCAGGATGGGGAGAAGGTAAGATGTCTGTGCTGGTGGAGATCAAGGGCTTCATTTTAAGTGGAACTGGCTGTGGAAGCACAGCTGATACACTGGTTCCATGTCCCACATGCCATCTGGGAATTGAACGTGAGCAGCTGATGCAGATTAGTTACATGCTGCAAAATTCCTGTTTAAGTTGTTCTTTTTAGACTGTCTCTAAGTGTCTGTGGAAGAGAATGTCTAGAGATAAGTTTTCTGGGAGAGTTTTTCTGTCTTAGTGGGTTTTTCTATGGTGGATTTTTTATAAACTAAAGAATCCCCACCAATAAAAAAAACCAAACCCATGAGCAGCTTTGTATGACCCAAGTCAAAGGAGTTTGCCACTGTTTCTCCTGCATTTAGAGGCTAAATTTTAGGATAACTGAGAATGGCAGTTTGGGCTGGTTCCTGGTTTTGAGCTCCAGCTATAAATTGAGACTCTGTAAACTGGACTCAAGCATTTGTTCCCTGAACTGGGGACAGCAGATGGGATAAAAGTAGCTGAATAATAATTGGGGTACTGTGTATTCCATCCAGGCTGAACACGTGGCAGCTTAATGCCAGGAGGGCTTTTAGAGCTTTTCAGCCTTCCTTGGGCAAGGGGCCAAATCTTTGCTTTCAGCTGTTCCTCAGAGACAGCTGAGCAGCTTCGTGTCTGACTGGTCAAAGCTGCTTCCTGCTCCAAGGTGAGTTAATTAAAAGAGCACCTGTTAAATCAGAATATCTCCCAGTTGTGAATGGAAGATTTGAATAAAATTTCTTGTATTCAGCTGTAATTGTAGAGTTACTTGTTGAGGTGTCCAGGTGCAATGAGAACCTGAATAGAGCATTGTTTGGGAGCCAGGATTGTCCTTTGGAAGGGACGTGGTGAACTTGGAAATGAGCCTAATTAGAGCTGCTTGTCGTTAGTGTCAGAAATGGGAATCCTCTGGCAAAAAGGAAACAAAAGACACTTCACTCTGTCATTTTTCACACTGCACCCGTGGCACATTCAGTAGGCAGATGTGTGTGACTTCAGCAGCCTCAGAACCCGTTCCTGCTCTGGATGCTGGTGTACAGTTCTGCTTTCTGCAGACCTGAGGATGTTCACACATGTAACTTGCCTCCTCATTACCTCCTTAATTTACAAATTTCAGTTGCTTGCAATGGACTTTTCAATCATTAAGGTGAATTAGTGATGATTTGCAGTTAATCTTGTTACAGTACTTTAGTTCCTCAGTGTAGCTACTTAAAACTATTTGATTTAATAGCAATAGTGCCAAGTTTAATAAAGAGTTATACATCAAGACCTTTATCTGTAGGTTTTGTTCATGGTTGCATTTGACGATCTTAAAGATCTTTTCCAAACTAAACAATGCTATGATTCTGTGTAGTATTTGAAACTGGTTTAGATCCAACACCTTCTAGTTTTTAATATTTTAATTACTATTTTGTTTCTGGGGGAGACTGAACAAGGAAGATGTGGCATGTTTGTCCCAACCTTGGAACAGGCTTATGGTTCAAAAAATGTTTTTTTTTTTAATTCAGGTGTTCTTTTTAAATTTTTTTCCCAAGAGCACAGTCTCTGCTGAATGTCAGAGATTTGTCAAATGTTGGAGGGAACCATAAGATTTCCAGTAAATGTGCTACTTTGGGGTCAAGGGATTTGTAAGTGAGAAAACCTGGGAGGAACCTCAGCAAATCAGCCAGGATTTCTGAGGGTTAATAAAGGTGTACCAGGGAACAGAAATCTGATGTTTGTATGTGTGAAGCCTGTGAGGGTGTCTGCCTTGTAGCAAGAACTCTCTTGACACTCAGCTGGACCCTTTTGTGCCTCAAAACCACTCCTTTCCTGAGCTCCTCAGCCCTGTCTCAGTGCTCCAACTGCCTGGTGCCTTCCTGGGGCCATGACTGTTCACATCTCAGAAGGTCAGAGGTTCTCATATTCTCATTTTCTCTTGCAGGTTTCTGTAGGTGAGAACAGCTTGTCTTTGCACTCTGGTCTGCTGGAGGATGGCCATGGTGAGCCCTATCAAATGATTATGTAATAAAAACCATCTTGTACTAAAAATCTGTCCTGGGCCTAGCACAGACTTTATAAGAATTTCTTTCATGTTTAGAAATTCATTTGCAGCTGTAATTTTAATACATTTATAACTCCTTTTGCCTTGATTGAACACTTTTAAATGTAGCTCCCTCACCATTTAACTGGAATTGAGAGTCTGATGGTTCTGGTGAGCATAAGCTGCCCAGAGTTTAAAGCCATTGTAATTGCCTTTTCTCCCTCAGCTGGACATTCGGAGAGCGAGGCAGAAGCTCAGAAACCTGGCAGCTCAAAGCAGCAGAACCTTGGTGCTAAAGGGGCTGGGCAGACAGAGGCCTCTCCTCCAAAAGCCGTGAAGGTAACGCAGCTCTTCAGCCTCAAAGCTGGTGAAGGTTAAAACCAACTGACAGCCCTGTTTAATGCTGAAAAGCCTGAATGTGCTTAAGCATAAAGGTCTGGCAGTAACTGGATCAATACCTGCTCCTTCCTCATCAGTGTGATTGTGAGGACACTTTAATTCAGGGTGGAAAAGCACCTCAAAGCAGTCAGATTTTTTCCAGAGAATGGTGGGATTTGCTTGTCTCTGTTACACCCCTGTGACAGTTCAGTGTGCAGAGGGGCTCGGGCAGGGGATGGTCTCAGGGCTTGTCTGTGCTCCTGGAGATGGGCCCTGAGGTCCTGGCACTGATCTTCAGAGCCTTTAGCAAGCTGGGACTTGGCTTTGCTCTTCTTCCAGCTGTTCCCAAGGTAACTGCAACTGGTAGTAACTTTATAGTGAGGGCAGTGTGGTGCCTGACTATAAAAATCAGGTTTGGCTTTCTGAGTAATGAATCTTTGATGTTACAGTTTCCTTAGGGAGCGATAAAGCAGATGGAGAACTTTGGTTCAGGGATGTATTTGCTAATCTGATTAGATAACAAATGGCAGCACTGGACATTTTGGTCAGGCTGTGTTGCCATCACATGTGTTGTCTGGGGTTGGGATGCTGATTCCCTAGGCTGCCACACACTTCCTGGCTCCCTGCTAAGGAAACAACTGGGCTTTTGTTGTTTTCCCCATCTTTGGGAGGAACAGCCCTGGGCTCAGAGACTGGGGAGATCTGGCTTCCCAGTGTGCAAGGGAGGAATGCCAGGATGGGAAATTTGAGCTGCCACTGAGAGTTATGTGATCCTAGTCTGTGACACAAAAGCTGCATGTCCTGGTGCTCTCTGCTTTCTCTTGATATTATCAAAACCATTTTAGCCTTTTGCCCAGTTACTGCTTTAGATGCTGCTCTGTGTGAGATAGGAGCTTCTGTTTATTCATGCAAGGTTCCTATTTGTCTCTTCCAGCTTCTGTCTCCTGTTCTTGGTTCCTAACCTCTCCTCCTGCCTTCTGCTTCCCTCCTAATGTGAGCTCAACTCTCAGCTCTCTCTCAAGTCCTTTTTGTACTTCTTGGGCCTCATCTTCCTCCTGTAGCTCCTATTTGTAGTGTCCTGGAAAGGAATTTCTGTCTCTTCACAGCCCAAAACGCCTCTCCACAGATATAGGGCTCATTGTATGCAAGTAAGTCCCTCCTCTTGGATGGGGATGATTGCAGAAGCATGTGCCAGCACGGTTGTGTCCCCATGTAAAACTGAGCTTTAGGGAGAAAATGTTTTGATGGGCAAGCAAATTTTTACTGCCTTGCTCCATGTGGCAAGCACAGGAGATTAGATTTTTGTTTGCATCAGTAAATCTCTTTTTTTTTGAGATTTCGTTTAGACTCAAGATGCAGAGTTTTGACAGCACCTAGAAATGTGCATTCTTTTTCAAAAGGAATTCTAAATTTTGTTAATGAAGCTGTTATTATCAGAAGTTTAATCTACTGTAACTTCAAGCAATGCCTGGAAACACTGAAATACATATTAAAATGGAATTAAATTGGCAGTAAACTTTATGGTTGTGACAAAGTGACTTGAGCTGGCTCCATCTTCAGCAATCTGCCCTTACATGCTGGAACTTTCATTCCTAACCATTGTTTCTAGACTGTTATAAATAAATTTCTGTGATTATGTCTTCCTGTGACCTTCCTGCTTTTTCTTTAGCCATCAGATTTTCCATAAATCTTTTTGTAAGTTTGTAGCAGGTAATTCTTTGCCAAGGAAAAGCCACACTTATAAGTATGTCTGAGCACACCCTGGAGTGGAGGCTGGGCTGCTAAATCACTTTTAATCAACATGCAGCCTCAAAATGCCAATTGTTGTGTTATTTAATTTATCCTGTAAAGTGTCCTCCCCATTGGCCAGAGTTAATAGATTTAAGAAGTAAATGGCATCCACTGACCTTTTCTCGTGGGCAGTGTTCTTGCTTCCTTGATGCTGTCTGAAAACAAACGTGTGATCATTGCTGCACAGCAGTGACACTCGACTCCTCAGTGCTCAACTTGATCCTTGCACTAAACCCTCAGGAAATTCAGCAAGCACCTAAGAATTTTAGCTGTTCAACCTCAAAGCTCTGCTCACTTTGAATCTTGGGGAGCTATGAGTCCTGAAACCTGAGTGGGGTTTCTTTGGGATAGAGCTGGAATTCTTTACAAGTGAAGCCAGGAGTGTTTCCTGCTGTTGTATTGGTGCTGAGACTATTTCCTCCTCTTGGAGAGAAAAGATTTAACAAAAATGGAACATTTCAAATCATTGGGCAGCCTGTTTCCCTCCTTTCCTCTCCCACCCTGTACCTTGTGAGGCTATTTCAACTCTTCTGGTGGACAGTGTCCCTGACCATGGCAGGGGATTGGAACTAGATGATCTTCAAGGTCCTTTCCAACCCAAACCATCTCAAGATTCTTTTTTTTTTCTGCACTATTTTTATTATTTTGGTAAGTCTCACACTGATTGGAATCAACTGGAATGCTTCATCATTCTCCTATCAATAAAAACAGGTTGCAGGAAAGGATGAGACAGCTTTGGGGAACAGGCTCAGTTTTAGTGCTCTCATTGTTCTTTCCCAGCTATTGCTCAGCATGTGATGCTTCAGCTGTGGGATTCACTGGGGTGAAATCTTGGTTCCCTGTCAAGCCACAGCAATCCCCTGAGCCTGTTGTATCCTCCTACTGCCCAGCAGACCCCAGCACTGTAATTAGAGACAGTGAACTCTGCAGTTCTTGAGAGTTCAGGAAGCCATGCATGAACCCACGCCAAGTCCCCAGCGGCTGATGTGTTTTCCAGTTAACAAACTTTCTCTTTTCCCTATAGAAATTCCAGTTGCCAATGAAGGAAACCTGTGTTGGGTGTCAGAAGACTGTGTACCCCATGGAAAGGCTCTTTGCCAACCAGCAGGTGTTTCACATCAGCTGCTTCCGCTGTTCCTATTGCAACAGCAAACTCAGGTATGTGCACTGCTCCCTTGGCTGGAAAATTGGGAAGTCAATTTTCCTGTCACAGCTGAGGAAGGTGCTGCTCAGGCCTAGCTGAGCTGGAAGTCACCATAATCCAGTGATTTGTGGGGGAGAGGTAATACAGGCCTACTTGTGCCAGTGCCTGGTGCACTTGATGCCATTTTTAAACTCTTAATGTAATTTTATGTGGGGAAAAATAGAATGTCCAGCTTTGTAAAGAATTCCTAGAAAGAGCCATACAAACCCTGAGGGCTGTCTTCCATGTGGAAGACTGAAATTGAATCTCTTCTGTAACACAACTGAAGCAGACACTGGTGTTGGTGGCCCTTAGCTCTAATGCTTGATCTGTGTTTCCTGAACAGCCTCGGGACCTACGCCTCTCTGCGTGGGAACATCTACTGCAAGCCTCACTTCAATCAGCTCTTCAAGTCCAAAGGCAATTATGATGAGGGCTTTGGACACAAGCAGCATAAGGAATTGTGGGCAGGCAAAACTGAATGTGAAGAATCCCCAGAGAAAACCGTCCATGGTGTGAATTCACCAGACACTCCACAAAGCCCAGGAGTAGAGGATGCCCCGATTGCAAAAGTGGGAGTTCTGGCAGCAAGTATGGAAGCAAAAGCTTCAGCTGTGCCTGAACGGGAAGAAAGACCAGCAGAAACAAAAAAGCTCAGGATTGCCTGGCCACCTCCATCGGACCAAAGTATCCAAGGAAGTGCCTTAGATGAGGGCATCAAAGTACTCAAACCCAAGTGGCCTCCAGAAGAAGAGATTTCCAAGCCTGATGTGCAGGAGGATGTGGATCTGGATCTCAAAAAGTTAAGAAGATCTTCCTCGCTGAAGGAGCGAAGTCGCCCCTTTACAGTTGCAGCTTCATTTAGAACAATATCTGTTAAAGGCCATAAAGCAGAGAATTCACCATTTCCTTCCAAGGAAGAGAGAGACACATTGAAAAGGAGTGAGGAACTGGAGAGAGAGGCTGTTGTAGAGAAAAAGGAAAAGAAGGTTGAGCATAGGAACATCCAGAACTCTGGGGAGAAAAATGAGGAGGAAGAACGGGAATTGTCTGGTATCAAAACAGCAGAGCAGAACATTGTAGAGAATGGCCAGATGAATGCAGACACAGATGAGGAAGAACACGCTACAGAGGAGCCAGAAGTTCCAAAGGAAGAACTCCTTGAACCAAATTCTCCTAAACATTCCAGCTTAGCCAATGTTGTGACCGCTAAGGAATCATCTCCAAACCAGAATCGCAAATCCCAAGACGTTGGTTTTTGGGAGGGTGAAGACATGGAAGATCTATCTGTGGAAGAACAGATCAAAAGGAATCGCTACTATGAAGATGATGATGATGATGAATAAATTGGCCTTTTTACTAGAAAACTTGCTGCAAGGTGCTGGGCCTTTTGAAATGGATATTTTTAGCTTTAACAAACAGCTCTCCTGGATGAAGTGATGCTGCACTGCACATCAGCATTAAGGGAATCTACATACAAATTATCTCAGCTAGAAAACTCTGGAAGCCTGCAAATTCTTTAGGTGCATGGAACAAGTGTCTGGCTGTGGGACGGCTTCAGCAGGTAGTGTCTGTCCCCAGCATGAGAACAGAGCTGTTCTCTGTCTTATCCCTTTGAGCTTCAATAGGTATTTCACTAACAATGTATGGAATTCCACTGTCCTTGCCGTGCTGGTGTGGGACAGGACCTCTGAACACACCACCTGTACCACTCCAAATGCTACTGCAGTGCTTAGGGACCAACTTCAAAGGGACTTTCTGGCCTGCTTTAAAATGGTCACTTAATGCACTTTAATACATGGAAAGGGCACAACTGGGCTTTTTTTACTAATAAAAGCATCTCTGTGTGTAGTGTCCAACAACTAAAGCATCCTAAATGGAGTGCAATGTGAATTCTGTCTCAAACCTGCCTGTGATCAGTTGAGGAGTCCCTGCACAACTGGAATGGTGCCCGTTGCTGGACCACGTGTATTTCAGTGCTATCCCAGGCGCTGTGCTGGCTGCCAGGTCTCTGCAAAAGACAAGTGAACACTTTGGAGCAGCCTGCAGGGCATTACTTCTGCATTTCACACACATTTGAAGTGGAGTTTTTTGTTTGTTTTATTGTCATTTCTTTTTTTACTTGGAGTTCTTCATCATCATTTTAAACTGCAGATAAGATTTTTAAGGCCTTTTGACAACTCTGAAATCCTACTTTTATCAAGCTGCCATAAATATTTTCCTTACAGCTGTGAAATTGTGCTGCATTGCAAAAATCTCTGGAATCAGTGACACTTTCAGATTGCCAGTGTTGAAGATCAGAACATTTTTTTAACTTGACTTCATGTATTTTACAATAATAAAATCTTGAATTGAGAGGAGGAGGAGGCCCTTTTTTTATTATTAGCTTTTATTTGTACTGTATTCTCAAGAGAATTAGATCCTAATGATTCTTGAGGTGTAAAATATTCTGCTTTCTTAACAGTTCTGCTAATGACAAAACCTTCAATAAAGTTTGGGTCGTTTCCATTTTAACTGAATTCTGGATTCATCTTGTTTCACAAAGAGGCAGTGTTTAAAGGGTCGTAGAATTGTCATGGAATCATGGAATGGTTTGAGTCAGAGGGGACCTTAAACCTCATCACATTTCTTCCCCTGCCATGGCAGGGACACGTCCCACTATCCCAGCTTGCTCCAAGCCCCGACCAACCTGGCCTTGGGCACTTCCAGGGATGAGGCATTCTCTGGAAAATCCATTCCAATGACCCCCCACCCTTACAGGGAGGAATTCCTTCCCCACATCCCCTCTAACCCTGCCCCTCTGGCAGGTGAAAGCCACTGCCCCTTGTCCTGCACTCCAAGTCTCTCTCCATCTCTCCTGCAGCTCCTTCAGGGACTGGAAGGCCCCAATGAGGTCACCCCAAATCATCTCTTTTCCAGGCTGAACAATCTCAATTTTCCCAGCCTTTCCTCACAGCAGAGCTGTTCCATCTCTCTGATCCTCCTGGTGCCTCCCCTGGACTCTCTCCTGCAGCTCCACATCCTCCCTGTGCTGGGCCCCAGGGCTGGGGGCAGCTCTGCAGGTGGGGTCTCACCTGAGCAGGGCAGAGGGGCAGCCTCTCCCTTCTGCTTTCCGTGCTGGGGACTCAGCCCAGGCTCGGGGGACTCCTGGGGCATGTGCAGCACCTCAAACTTCTCCCCAGGGCTGCTGTCCATCTGTAAATATGGAGGGAAAAGATGGGTAAACTCCCAGGGCTCCCGCTGGAAGGCAGCCCGGGCTGGCTCTGGTGCCCCACTAGGTGACACTGTGTGTCCGTGGTTTGCTGCTCGACTCAAATGAGCAGTTGCTGCTCAGATTGAAGAGGGATTAAAACAGGACTGGCAAAAGGAATAAGGACATGCAGGGATTTTTCACTTCCATTTCTGGCTCCAGGTGGCTCTCAGGGGCAGCTGAGGACAACTGAGGGTTTTTTCCCCTTCCTCTCCGCTGCTTTTAATTTAAGTTACTGTCACTTGAGCCTGTGAGGGGTTTGGTTGGGAGAGAGTGGGATAAGAGCCAAAAGCAATACGGTGACCATTCTGCAGCAGCAGAATGAAGAAATGTGTATGACATGGGATATTGGGAAGAAGGGAAAATCCTCCTTCCTAGTTGGAAGGTGTTAGCAGTTCCACAATCTACTGCTCATTTTCCTTTCTTTTAAATTAAGAAGTAAGGCTTGCTTTGTACAAAGGAAAAGCTAAAAAACCTGATGTGCAAACCCAAGCTGCTTTCTGTCACCTTTCTCTGCTCCTAACAAAATCCATTTAGTATCAGATTTCCTCAAATTGCTAAGCAACCAGAGATCTCTCTGACTCTAAATTGTGCTATTTGAAAAGGGAGGGAAGATCATTTGTCGTGGACTTGGATTTATGGAATATGCCAACTGCTTGTTTCTAAGGAAACACAATTGAATTTTACTGTGTCTTCTCGGTTACGTGATACTGAAGCAATACTGGCTGCACTTACCAGAGACTTTAATCAGAAAATCATTAATTCTAGTTAAATCTGAGGCATCTGTGAGTCTCTGACAATCAGGGGTCCACATCCAACTGAACATCTTCAAGGAGAAATTAGTACATTGGATACTTCTAAATTAAGTCATTGATTAAAAAAAAAAAAAAAGTGACTAGATCATAAATTACTCTATCCTTGAATCTATTAGTTATCATAGCATTTGAGTGCTTAATGGGCCATTTAATCTATTCTCCACTGGACAGGGGCCAAAAGAGACATTACACTAACCATGGATCGTTTGCTGCCCTGTCTTGCTGCCTTGAGGACTTTTACCAGTTAAAAGTCGTCTCTGGTTGCGGAAACCGCGAGGGCTCAGCAGTGTGCATCGACATCACGGCCCTGACATGGCGGGACTGTCGGGGTGTCCTGCGCAGGGTCAGGAGTCGGACTTTGATGATCCTCGTGGGTCCCTTCCAACTCAGTATATTCTGTGACCCTGTGGTTCTACCACTTTTTGGCTCTGGCTCTGTAACTCAGTGGTTCTGTGAATTTTTTTCAGTCACTCCGGTTCAGCCCCCTCAGGGAGCGCTGAGGGCGCGGGGGGGCCGTGCGCGCGCTCCTTCCTCACGAGCCCGCTCGCGCCGCACGGGCGGGAAGGCGGGGGCGCCGCACTGCGCATGCTCCAAAGTAACGGGCCGCGGGAGGGGCCCGGAGGAGCCCCCGTGAGCGGCGGCCGCAGTGAGGTCCGGGCTCAAGTGTGCCGGTGAGCACCGGGACCTCGTTTTGGCCTCGTCTGGTGGTTGTGGCGACCGCCAGAACTGCGGCCGCTGGGAGGGGCGGAGCGAGGTGATAAAGGGCGCGGTCTCGTCCCAGCTCCGCACCGCCTGTGGCGGGCGATGGAATAAGGGAAGCGGTGTATTCCGAGCCCGCCCCTTACGGGCCGTGGCCGGGGGGTGAGAGGCGCGGCCTCCTCCAGCGCCGCCCGGCCGTGTCGGTGGCACCGTGTGGCGGCGGCGGCCGGGCTGAGGCGATGAGGGGCGCGGTCTCTCCAAGCACCGCCCTCTCGGGGCCCGGGCTGCCGCCCGATTCGCTGCCGCCGTGATGGGCTGGGCGGGGCTGGCGCTCGGCCGCGCCCCCGTGTCTGTGGCGGCCGCCCGAGCGCGGCGGCGGCAGGCGGAAGATGGCGGCGGCCGCGGCGGCGGCGCTGCGGGCCTGGTTCTGGAACGAGCGGTTCTGGCTCCCGCACAACGTGACGTGGGCGGACCTGGCCGGCGAGCCGGGCCCGCCGGGCAGCGGGCTGCAGTACCCGCGGGCCGCTCACGTCCTCTCCGCCTTCCCTCTGGCGCTCGGCATCTTCGCCGTGCGGCTGCTCTTCGAGAGGTGAGCGCGGGGCCGCCCCCGGGGCGGCGGGGCCGGGAGGCGCCAGGGTCTGTGAGCACCGGGCCGGCCCGGGGGCCGGCTCGATGGGGGCTCCCCCGCACCCTGCGGGGCCTCCGCGAGGCCCTCCGTGCGTGGAAAGGGGACATTGTGTAATCCCGGGAATCTGTCGCGGGAGTCGTGTCTGTCGCGACATGCACAAGCCCGTGGGGCTCTACTGCCCTGGATCTGGATAACGAGAGGCCCCTTCAGTCCGGTGGTGCTGAGGTAGCGCCAAGAAAAATCCCATGTTTTATACAGGAATTCAGTTTTACTCTTACTCCTGCCCGGGAGAACCTCGCAGGGTGACGGACGGCGCTGGCGGCTGCGGCTGCTGCTCCGCACTTGGCTTCCGTGTGTGCTTTATTGTACTTTCCCTGAGTTCCTGGATGAGGAAATAGGGCTCGTTCGCATGGCCTGATGTATTATTAAATACTCGGTGGCTCTCCCTCGTCTCAGG
This sequence comes from Setophaga petechia, assembly GCA_024362935.1. Classification (NCBI taxonomy): domain Eukaryota; kingdom Metazoa; phylum Chordata; class Aves; order Passeriformes; family Parulidae; genus Setophaga; species Setophaga petechia. The sequence continues at coordinate 276,256 of JANCRA010000173.1, forward strand.
CACGATGGATGTGAGTGCGGATCTTCATCTCTGCCCATCAACAGGTGTAAAACGGGATTCCTCGTTTACCTGGGCATCCATAAACATGTGAGCTCAGCCCCGGGGCACAGGTAGATCCTGTGTGTGTGCTGTGATCTGCCACAGCCACGCAGTGTGTGGGTGGCAGGGATATTAATTAGTAAAGCGGCTTACTTAGGAAACCCTTAGGTGAAACGGACCAAGACACCCTGTATTGCTGTGCACGTAGTTCATTAAACATTGATTTAATCTTAAATTCTGCCTTGAAAGGGCAGAAGTTGGCCAGGTTGGATGGACTTGGAGCAACTTGGATTAGTGAAAGTGTCTCAGCCCATGGCAGGGGGTGGGGCTGGGTGAGCTTTAAGGACCTTTCCAATCCAAACCATTCCACGATTCCATAGGTGTTTTCTAAGCATGAAAAAGGCTGCAGGACTAAAGTGAGTAGGAATTGAGTTGGGTTTTTTTTTCTGTGGGTTTTCTTTAAGAAGTGTGAATTTTCCTGAGCTTTCAGAAATTAAGAGGTGGCTGGGACAAAGTAAAAAGATGGCAAATATAGGAGGAAAATGAAGCAGGTCAGCAGAGAGGTGAGAAATTGAGAGGCTCTATTTTCTCCATGCTGTCTTTCTGCCCTTAGGAAAAGGCTTCAGAGAACCCAGGAACACACGTGGCACTGCCAAAATCCCATCTCAGCTTGGTGTGTGCTGGTCGTGGCCAAACCTTGGTACTTGCCAGGACATAAGGAAAGGAGATAGTGAGACACAATAAAAATGATACTGTGGGGAGGTTCCTAATCCAGGGGTCAGTCTGGGGATGAGGTGCAGAATATTCTCTTTTCCTGGAGTTGTTGTGGAAGATGCACTACACCTGATGGCACACTGCTCCAGGCAGCGTTTACTTTGTCCTGATAATGTCTCCCTGGTTTATGAAATTTCTTTTGTGATGTTAATTTAGGGTGGAGTTAAATGATGATTTAACTCCTGAGCCTGCAGAGCAAAGCTGAGAGGCCGAGGTGTGGTTCCTGAGGGGGCTGTTCCTGATCTCAGCTGTGTCTCAGTGGTGTCCCAAAGTGAAAGCAGATTGTGACAGCCCATCTCAGGCAGTTTCTAGTGTGTTTATTTTAAAAGTACATATCTATGAATAAACTCCTTTCTGTTTCTTCCAGCCACTTTGAACATGTCATAAGAGTTCAGCTTTGTCTCAATAAACTCCTGTGGTGCATTTATCCCAATTCAGGCTTTGATTGTGTCAAATGTCTCTCTTGACACACATTTCACAGTTGGACTTGGTGACTCAGAATGTGAATTACAGACTCGTGCAGCTCTTTTGGTTGAGCTGCTTCTTTTCTCTCTCCTTTTGCAGCTCCTCACGGTGAGGAAGTGCTTTGTGCTACAACACTGACACATTTCTGTTAGTTAGAATTCCACTAAAAACTACCTTTTACATCATGACATTGACAAAATAATAACTCATTTGTCTGTCTGTGGGCAGTTAATGACTGTAGGGGTGAGGCAGGACTCATAGAGGAAGGTAAAGACAGTGGAAAGTGAGAGGGTGAGGATTGGTTAAATCTTAACACAGCAAAATTGAGAGATTATGGAAAGACAAACTCAGAAATGCATATTCAATACATCTCACTTTGGAGATTGTTCTTCCTTTTAAGAGCTGTAATAAGCTCTTAATAACCAGCCAAACTGGAATGTTCATAAAGATTTTGCCTTTTGTGAAGCACAACATGCCTGAGAACTATTTGTTCTAACATATGAGTCTGTGGACTTGAAAATTGGTTTTAAAATCAGTGTGTGTTAACAACTGGTGTGAAAGGGTAGGCTGGGGTGTGAGCTGATCCCTGTTGATCAAGGTTTAATAGAAGTTTTTATGTGATGAGAGTTTCTTGCTGGAAGGTGTGGCAGTAAGTTGACCTTGGGTATAGTTCATTACTGTTGAGATTTCTCTAGAATCATAAAATCAATTCGATTAAAAGGGACCTTTCAAGGCCACCTCACCCAATCCTCTGCACAAAGCAAGGCCAGTGTTCAGGCAGCTCAGGTCACCTGTGGTCTTCTGCTGTTCAGTTTGAATATCCCTGAGAATGGAAATTCTGCTGTCTGGGCAGCATTTTTGACTATTTTGGGGTTGTGCAGAACTTTGTCACTGTGGGATTCAGTGCAAAACACATCTGAAAGCCTGCTCTGGGACCAGAAATTTGAAGTGTGAGTTCACCTTGCTGAGTTTACCTCAATAACAGGTCAGCTTGGGATTTCCCTGTCTCACTTCATACTCCACCTGCAAGTTCACGTGTGAACTTCTGTGCTCTACTCACTTGTGGCATATCCTGTAGGAAAGCAGAGTATAAAGACATTTCATACTTGATATTTTTTATATTTTTTACATTTTTGTGGGGGTCTTGCCAAACGTTTCATAACATCAGGACAGGATTTCTGGCTGGTGGTCTGGATTATGGCGGAAGCCGTGAGCCTTTGGAGCCAAGCTCAAAGGAAATCACTCCTTCCTTTTTTATTTTTTAATTATTTTTTTTAAGTTGTGGGCGTTGAAATGTAGTTTAGCATGTCCAGAGACAGGAGCAGAGCTGGGAAAGATCTGGAGCATGAGGAGAGGCTGAGGGAGTTGGGAAAGTGGCTCAGCCTGAAGAAAAGGAGGTTTGGGGGGCACCTGGTGGCTCTGCACAGCTCCTGACAGGAGGGTCAGGGTGGGCACCAGGAGGAATTTCTTCATGGAAGAGGTTGCCAGGCCTTGGAAGGGGCTGCCCAGGGGTGTTTGGGGTCCCCGTCCCTGAGGGTGTCCAAGGACGTGGCTCTGGGCTGGGCACAAGGAGGGGATCAGGCACAGCTTGGGCTGGGTGATCCTGGAGGGATTTTTAACCTCACACATCCTGGATGGAGACATTGAAGAGCTGGGGCAGACAGGGAAGCCTGGGCCCACAGTGGCTGTCGTTTGTTTAGTGTTTTCTGAGAGCTGGGTGTTCCTTTGGGATCAGTCACAAGCTGATCTCTAATTCCTTGAGGGAAAACTCCACAACCTGGGCCTGTTCTTAAACACAGCCACAGATATTTGTTCCTGAAGCACTAAGTGAGTACTCCTGAGAATAATTACTGCTGGAGCACTTAGAGCCACGATTCTCCTGAATTTTGATCTTTCCTTTTAAACACAAGGAGAAATTGGAACAATTGTGGTTGGAAAAAGCAGCATTTTCTGCTTGGTGGCACTGGGAGGCTCCTAAATATGTGTAATTTCAGCTTAGCTCTCTCTGAAACAATCTCTGTGTGAAAGCAAAATGGTTTTAATAGTTCAAATGTTGTGTCCTTTTCAAAATCAGTTTGAGAAACAGGTTCTTCCTCAAAATTACTGATTAAAAGATACTGAATTTTGCTCCTTTTGCCCACCAACAGGAGAGGAGCAATTCACATGTCAGGTAATGCAGACATTTCCCTTGGAACCCTGAGCCAATTCTGACACAAACGTGCAGCAAAACCTGACCATTTGGATCATGTTTATATTTGTTTTAGTTTCAAACCCAGGCTTGTTTCCAGAGTCTGTGCTATAAAATCCAGGAAGAGTTAAATCAGTTTGGAATACACAGAGCACATGGGATGGATGGGATCCCGAGATCAGGGATCTTTCAGATTGGGGGACTTGCATCTTCCTGTGTGTCCTGAAGGAAAGAAGCCACTTTATTTTCCCCCAAGAAAAAGTTACTTTTAGGAGCTGTGTCACTTGAACTTCCCTTTTTTCTGAGCTATGTGACACCAAGGCCTATTTTGGAAACAAGATGCTTTGTTTTAGGGCTTCATCTCCAGCATTTCTGTTCACAGCAGACTGCTATCAGTCTATTGTTTTATTGCTGAGGAATGAGAATCTCCCTGGGGAGTGCATTCAGAGCCTTACAAGCCAAGGGTATTAAGATTTAATTTTTCATTCTGGTGTGCACAGTATATGGTGTCTGTGGTTACCATATGGACTAATAAAAGAAGTCTCTTCACCTGGGAAGCAGTGGAATGGAGATTTCAAAAGCTTTTTCACCAGGTTTTGCAGGTGGTGACAAATCCAGGTCCTTGTGATTCAGGCAGAGGAAGGAAATAAATATCTTGTTTTAATCCAGCTCTTTCTGGGCAATTCTTGCAGGTTTATTGCCAAGCCATGTGCCATAAACCTTGGCATTCAGGACAGTGGACCTCACAGAGCCCAGCCCAATGCAATTTTAGAGAAAGTGTTTACATCCATCACTAAGGTGAGTCACGTTTCAAATTCCTCCTCCATTCCAAAGGGGATGGAGGCCTGGAAGTGTCTCAGGGGGGGACTTTTGCTTCCACTTTTCTGGATTGAGATGCACATTTCACACTCTGCTTCCACAAGTGGGCTTGTTCTGGTTTTACTTTGCCTCTGGCAAGTCCTTCTGGTAGCAAAGTAAATTCCCTGTATGGTGAGCCATGGTTTTGTGCACAGAAGAATCTTTGGGATACAAATGTTCCCCTGATCACCAGGCCTGAGCTGCTTCCTTTAGTTCCTTGCCTTTGGTCCAAGTTGGACAGTGGGGATTCTTGGTTTAACAAGAGATTTCCCAGCATCTTCCACTTTTATTGGGAAAGTGTTCCTCTTTTTCTGGAGCTTGGTTTCTTTTCTGATTTTATTGGTTTTATTGTGAATGTCTTCCTCTCATTTTTGTCATTTACTGTAAACCTGGACAGCAGTTGTCAGTGGAAGGGGATTATTCAGGGAGGTGTTCAGTCAGTGAAGGATGTTGTGATGAAGGGCAGGACATTTAATGGTGACTGGGGGTGTTTCTTTGGGTTGTTTCCTTCTTTCCCTTAAGCTCACAGGCCTACAGATTTACAGAATCCCACTGTACTTTATCCAGCATTGAATAAGTGCAATAGATTTTCAATAAAGATAGCAAAATGGAAGGTTTTCTGTTGAGATTTGGTGATGCTGAACCTCATCTACTGCAGCAGATAAAGGGAAACTTCAAAAAACTTGCCTTGTGGGAACATTTAAGTTTTGAGGCATTTGGAATGATGTGTGAGCTGAAAAATCTCCCAAATCTGATGCCCTTTGTTGGGAGAACTTTAATGCAGGGGATGTCCTTGAAATTCATGTTTAGAAAACGCAGGAGGTCACAGGCTGTGCAGGGTTTGTCTGGGTGATGAAACCTTTAACTGTCCCAGTGTGCTGTGGGGTCTGGGGAGTCAGGCTGGGGGTGGCCCTGGTGCAGGGGAAGGATTTCACTGCTGCTCTGAGCTGGGAGCTCTGGATTCCCTGGTTCCCCTTGGAGGCAGGTGCTTTCCCAGCCATTTAATCCCAGGAAGGTGCAGAGGGATGTGTGATGGATTGACAGGACAGTCGTGGTCTCAACGCTGAAAATCAAATGACTCTGATTTTGATTTTCAGCTGGGTGAACTGATGATTTTTTATTAAATCAACATTCTGCATAGCTTTTGTGATTTGGTATGTAACTCAAATAGTAAAATGTGTTATCATCTTTCAGTGGTAGAGCTTCCTGGCAGAGTTGGTCTGAATTATCTCACTCCTGGGCTATTATAGAGGGAGCTCCCAGGTTTGGTTCACTTTGATAAATCCATTTATGTTCATTCAGACAGGTGGAGAACAGGGATATATAATATCTATATTTGTCATTGAAATACTTCAGTCTTCAAATATATTTTCATTTATGAACTTTGATAACAGAAATAACACAATTACTACAGTGCCTTTATGGAATATACAAATATCTACTGTGTTAAACCAACTCTTACTTTAAAGTTTCCCTGTCCTTGGTGTGAGTAGCAAACCTTAAACATTTTAAGCTTTGCTGCCGAGTTCTGGGCTGTTTGAATTGATGTGCAGCTTTAATAGGTAGGACAGAACACTTTAACAGCTCCTCCCCCAAATTATCAGACAGAACAGTCACATCCTTTGTCTTAATGTGCTGTCAGCTGATGAAATAGGTGAGGAAATGCTCAACCAAAACAATTTTGAGTAGTTAAGTAATTAGTGGCTTGTGAAGGTTAAACCTGAACCCATTTGTGGCAATGGGTTCTTGCTTCCAGACTCTGTGGGCCCTTCCTGGTGTGTTTTTTGTTATCTGTGCATTATTTCTGTCATAGTGCAGGACTGAAGGTAGCTTGAGGAGTGGGAGAAATGACATTTGTTTCATGTTCCTTCAGTCTCCAGATGGAAAAAGGTTAGAAGGCTTGTCCAAGCAGCTGGACTGGGATGTGCGGAAGATCCAGCGCTGGTTTCGGCACCGGAGGAACCAGGACAAACCCACCACCCTCACTAAATTTTGTGAGAGCATGTATGTTTGTGCAGAGGGGCTTCATCTCAGAGCTCTAGCTGGGCCTGGGGGCATGCTCTGCCAGACCAGGGCCAAAATTCCTGTGCAAGCAAACAGGGCAGTTAAAGGAGGTTTTGAAATTCTGAAATATTTTGTGGGCATGCCTGAGAGAGCAGAACGGGGTACAGGGGTCAGTGCTGGGCAGCTTTAGACACTGGGCCAGGTCCTTTGTGGCCCTTGGGAGTGTCTGAGTGTCCGTGTGTCTGTCTGTCCCTGTGTCCCCATGCCCACACTGGCTGTTAATCCCCTGGGACACTCCTGCAGGCCCTGTTCCCACCCAGAGCTCATTCCCATTCCCACTTTCTGGCTTTCCCAGTCCCAGACACTCCTTGGCTTCCTGTTCTTCTCTTCAGCCCATTCTTTGTTCCCCGTTACCTCTGAGCTCCTGCAGTTTTCTCTGTAGTGCAGTACAACCTCAGCATTTTTTCCTGACTTGTTTCTCCTCTGCTGATGTCTTTCCTTTCCAGTAACTTTCAATTCCTCCCCCAGTATGGTTTTGTCTACCTAAAGCCACAAGGTAAGAGGGAAAAATCCATACATCTGGGTGACAGCAGCTTTGCTTATTGTCTTGTTGTCTTTTAAATATGGAATGATGCATGTTCACCCTGATTTTCAAACCTGGCTGTTAATGCAAACCCCAGTGTGGTGTGAAAACTCTTCAATAGGTTTATGAAATGTTTAGAAATGAAGGTGGGTAAAGTCTTTTCAGGTGTCAGATTTTTCCCAATTATTTAAATTAATTTTACAAATGCTAATCAAAAGCTGATTCTATGTCCTAAGTTTATTTTTTATTTCTTTTTGCAGGTGGAGATTTACATTTTATTTCAGTATATTTTTTTATGGAATCAGGTTTCTCTGGACGGTGAGTTGCTCTGTCACCCACGCTGCTGTTCTGTGTGGTTGCAGTTGAATGATCCCTGATTTGGGCTCCTGGGGGTTCTGTTCAGGACCTTCTTTACACTGTAGGGAAGCTTCTGTACAGATCTGTCATTTTGGAAATAATAGAAAATTATTTGACATGTTACCCCAGAATTTTGGAAAAAACAAGGTGGCTCCTGGGTTTTCTTTGCTGTGGAGAGCTGCTCCTTTTTATCTCTTTCCCTCTTGAAGGGATACAGGTTCATCTCCTTGGCTCTTTATTATTATTAGAGCTGTTTGATTATTCTAGAAATTTCCATTGCAGCAGACCTTACATTGACAGCACAAATTAGACTTTAAATCACTAGGGTTTTTTACAGTAAATGTAGTTTGAGTGGCAGAATAAAGGTGAAATTTCAGTGAGCCAGTTCCAGGACTTCAGTGAGCCAGTGCCAGATGACTTTAGGTGCTGGGGAGGAAAACACTCAGTACAAACTGGGGTTTTATATAACATTTATATAAAATAAAAACCTACCTATTCCCTTTAGGCACCCTGGTTTTGGGACACACGACAGTGCTGGTACAACTACCCTTTCCAGGTATGAGAAAAACACCTCCTAAATTCCAACTTTTTGGACAGTTTCAGTTTTTATTTTTGCTATTGATACTGGATTGAATCTCTGCCATTTACTCTTTGTGCCTTTACATCCTGGTTAGGTTTGGCAGCAGCAGGGTTTCCTAAGATACATCTGACTCAGTTACTTTATATTTATTTGCTGCTGAGATTGTTAAAGTGGGATGGAAAAGGAGGAAGGAAAAAAGTGATTTTAATGTAAGTTTTGAATTATTTTGTCTTGTAACTGTGCTTTCTCTGTCTGTTTTCCAGCCTCTAACATCCAGGCTTTATTATTACTATATCTTGGAGCTGGCCTTCTACTGGTCTCTCATGTTTTCTCAGTTTACAGACATTAAACGGAAGGTGAGATGACCCAGAATTTCATTAACCACTCAATAGCTATAATGAAAACAATAATAATAGGTAGTTCTAACAAAAAATGGGAGTGTGCCTAGCTAGGAAAGCCAAAATGAAATGATAATTATGTTTTCTTCCTCATTTACACCTTTGTGAGCCCTGAGAAAAAGGGAGGAGCAAGGCTGACCTGCTGTATCCTTGAGTTCCTTTCACCTTCCAGGGCACAGAGCAGCTTCACTCAATGCCTCCCAATCAAAAGTTAAAAATCAGTGCCTAAAAATAGATTGAACTGGAAGGCTTGCAAGAAAATGAGCTGCTCAAAGCAGTACCTTGCTGAAGTTGCTGAGGAAATGGCAAACACTAAGGAAATAATAACTGGGGTTTTGAAAGGAATTTCTCATCTGTGCGAGGAGCAGATGATGAGTGGTTGCACTTGCTCAGATCTAATTCTGTCATGCTGTGTTCCAGGATTTGGTTATTGTTGCTGTTGGAGAGCAGTCCCCAGTAAATCCTGGCTTATTGCTTCCTTTACATGAGCTGCAAAGCAGCAAATTATCCCAGTTTTTGCATTGGCTGTTAAAAAACAAGTTTACCCAGCTTTTTTGTGCTGAAATATGAGCAGGTGGTGGAATACAGTGGAGCTGCAGACAGGGAGTGATGAACAACCTCTGGGACTGTGTTTGTAATTTTTCATTTTGGCTTGAACAAGTGGATGACATTCCCCACAGCAGCAGGGTGAGGTACAGGGAGCCAGGGGCTGAAGTGCACACCAGCCCTGAGTATTGTGCATTGTAAACATTTTTTTGTTGTTCCTGCTGAGTTTACCTGGTGTTCTGTGCCTGCTCTGCCCTGGCAGGGTTTGGTCACTGACAGCAGCAGCAGCAGCAGCACTTAAATGTGTCCCAGGAGCTGAGGGGGCTTCAGTGTGCCTGAAAAACAGAAGGAGATAAAAATAAGGTCACCTTGTCCTCTGAATCTCATCTGTGGGGTCTGCAGGTACAGCTGTGTGTGTGCCAGAGAGACTGTGCTGATCCCTGAGCAGGCAGAGCTCTGACTTCAGCAGCACCAAAGCTGAGAGATCTTTCTGGAAGCTTTTGTGTGGATGGTGGGAGTGTGATGAGCTGTGATTGCTGTGGAGTCACAGCCCGAACTGAAGGAGTCCTGTGACCCCAGTGACTCGGTTGGGTGGCTTTGTTCCAAGCTTTTGCATTTGTGTGACAACCAAAGGGTCTTCATTCCTGGTTTTCCTGTTTCCAGGACTTCCTGATCATGTTTGTCCATCACCTGGCCACGATTGGACTGATCACATTCTCGTACATGAATAACATGGTGCGGGTTGGAACTCTGGTGCTGTGCCTCCACGATGCTTCAGATTTCCTCTTGGAGGTGAATTTCCTCTCAGATCTTTGCATCCCTAATGCTGGTGTGATCTCAGGGGAACAAGCAAGCTGACATTCCCTTTCTTGATAAACTGCTTTAAACGTGCCATGAAATTTGTGCTGCTGATCCTGCCTTGTCAGCTTTTCCTTCAAACTGCTTTGGTGCTGAGAGTCACAAAACCACGGGATGGTTTGGGTTGGAAGGAACCTTCAAGATCACCCAGTTCCACTATCCCAGGTTGCTTCAAGTCCCATCCAGCTTGGCCTTGGACCCTTGCATGGATGAGGCAGCCCCAGCTTCTCTGGGTAACCTGTGCCAGGGCCTCCCCACCCTCTCAGACAGGGTGATTGTATCCTCTGGCAATCTGAAGCCATTCCCCCTTGTCCTGTCACTCCAGCCCTTGTAAATAGTCTCTCCCATTATTCTTGTAGAACCATATAAATAACAGTATAAAAATCGTAATACAATGTAATAATCCCTCTTTGTTCCAAACTGTACAAATGTGATTGACAGTTTTTTGCAGCTTTCCAGAGGGGTAATTATAAGAGTGCACAAAGGGAATAATATTTGCATGTTTATTGTCTCTTGTAGGCTGCAAAACTGGCCAATTATGCCAAGTACCAACGTCTGTGTGATGCTTTCTTCATGCTCTTCGGGGTCGTGTTCATCGTGACCCGCCTGGGCATTTACCCTTTCTGGTAAGCACCTGGAGCTGGGAGCTCCTGGTTGTTCTCCCAATCCTTTCAGCAGAGCCTTTGTTTTAGGCTTTTCCCAAGCATCCCAGCTGTCCCTCGAGGCAGCCTGAAGCAGCACATGGCCCAAGTGCTTGGGGCAGGAGGTTTGAGCAGGCACATGAAGAAATCTCTCCCCAGTCAGCTGAGGGACTGGGGGAAAATCCCAGAGTCCCATCACAGCTGCCCCTCCCCTGCTGCAGTGATGGCAGAGTCAGCCAGAATTGCTCTGAGAGGCTTGAAGGATTCTCTGCTGCTCTGAAGAAGTTCTAGAAATAATTACAAGTGAGGCACAGTCTCTTGAGGTCATTTTTGTTAGTGTTTGGCTTAGTCATCACTGCAGTTTCTGATTCTTATGACACTTCTGTCCTGTCCTTGTGTCGTGACTATTCAGAGCCTGAAATAGGTCTGAGGTTTCTTGGGAGGTAAAACCCTGGATAAAGGGCTTAGAGAGAATCATCCCATAATGAGATTCCCTCTCACCTCGGTAGGTCAGACCTGGAGCAGGGCTTTGGTTAATGAGCTGTTGTCCATTTATTGTGTGTGGTGGTGATTTGGTTACACCATTTTACTGCCTGCATTTATTTCCTAGGCCATGGCATTCCCATTTTTGCTGGGTGCCTGCTAGGCAGCAACAATCCTTTCACTTCAGCATCAGGGTTGCAGTTAAAGCTCTTGCTTATTTTCCAGTAAATGCACCAAAGGACTCTGAATGAAGAAGAGCTTTAATTCCTATTTCTTCATAGGCTCCTTCCAGGGACAAAATAGAGATTTGTTTTAGCAGCTGCTGTTTGTCGTGAGGGGATGCTCTTACCTCACACCAGTGCTCAGCATCCTGTAAATCTTTAATGTGTTTTCCACTGGCTGTAATGTCACTCCTCAGCTTTGCAGAGGAATCTGGCAAACTGCAGCAGCACTGCAGACCCTGCACGTGTATTCCCTTCCCTAATTAGTAAAGTAAAACATCAGCAGATCTCTGGAATTGCATTTAATTCTTTCATAAACCTGCTATGAGTCAACTACTTCTGGACCTGCCTTTTGGGGGTTTTGGTTCTTGTTTGAAAAGCTTGTTTTGCTTTTCTTGTGTTAAAAGCTGTGTGAAATTAATGTGGTTGTTAAAGGTCTCTCCATACCTCTCTGCATCATAAAATCTAAAGTGTTTATTAAATTGTTGAAGGACTGGCAATAACTCCCAGCAACAAGAACAGCAAAACAGTAATGAAAGAAACACAAAGCTTGGGCCATAAAGCAGTTTTGAGTCTTCCAGCCTGGCTGGAGTAATCTATAAAACTCTGAGGGAAGAGAAGAGCACCCAGGGAGGGAGGGAGGGAGGAAGGCCTTCTGGGGACAAAATTCCTTCCTGATCCCAGAATCCATGAGGTTGGAAAGCCCTCTGAGACCACTGAGTCCAGCCTGTGACCGATCCCCACTGGAGCAGTGAGTGCTGTGTCCAGCTGTTCCTTGGGCACCTCCAGAGATGGGGACTCCAGCCCGCCCTGGGCAGCCCCTTCCAGTGCCCCCCGACCCTTTCCATGAAGAAATTCCTGCTGATGTCCAGCCTGAACCTTCCCTGGCACATCCTGGTCCTGTTGTTCCTGGGAGCAGAGCTGACACCCCCCCCAGCACCCCCTCCTGTCAGGGAGTTGTGCAGAGCCAGAAGGGCCCCCCTGAGCCCCCTCTGCCCAGCTGTTCCAGCTGTGGACACTCTGCAGCCCCTCAATATCTCCTTGCTGTGAGGGCCCAGAACTGACACAGCCTCACAGTGCCCAGCACAGAGGGACAATCCCTGCCCAGTTCCTGTGCCCACCCTATTTTTGATACGATTTTTGATCTTTAAATCTGGGTGAAAGCTGCCCAAGCAGGAAGGTGTTAACAGTTGTTTTGGTGACCAGAGCAGCCTGACATCACTTCCTGTGAAGTTGTTATAAATAAATGCTTGTGCTTTGGAGAAGAAAATTGGCAGCAGATCCGTGTGTGTAACCAAATTGCAGCACATTCACATGTTCTGTTTTGTTGCTCAGTTCAAATGCTCCTAATGAGCTTTACTCAGTCTCCTGACTCTGGCAGGAGCAGAGCAGCAGATGCTCAGTGAGACACAAACTGTCGTGCATCTGGCCTGGCACCTCCAGTCAGAGCTGAGCACAGCTGATCTGAAATGTGTTTCTGGCTCTCTCTCAGGATTTTGAACACAACCCTGTTTGAAAGCTGGGAGCTGATCGGTCCCTACCCTTCCTGGTGGCTGTTCAACGGGCTCCTGGTGACCTTGCAGGTCTTGCACGTCATCTGGTCCTACCTCATCATCCGCACGGCCTCCAAGGCCCTGGTGAGGGGCAAGGTAAGCCTGAGGGAGGCTTCTGGCTCCTCCTTCCTACAAGCCCCATTAAGAAATTGTGAGAAATTGAGCTTTTCAATGGGGCTAGTGTTGGTTCTTAAGAGACTTGCATCAAGAGTTCAAAAAATGGTGGTTTTTACCTTGATTGCTCTGCACTTGTGAGTCCCAGGTGTGATCAAGGGCAGGGAGTCTCTCCTGGGCATGCAAGGGAATAGCTCCATTTTCCAGTACATTCAATGTCCTAAAAGGGCAATTATGACACTTTTGTTGTGCACTCTGGAGTTTAAGGTGGTAGCAGGCTCTCTTTTGGAGAACAGGATGAACATACAGGATGTTTCCCAACGTCAGCTGGTCCTTGGGATGTGCTGGGGATTGTGCTGCTTCACTGGCTTCTGTCTGCCAGTGCAGGCACTGAGCTGAGAGAAGAGGTTCCCAGGGATTCAGTGGGATTTGCTGGCTGTCAAAAATCACAGACTGGCCTGGGTTGGATGGGACCTTTAAAGTCATCCAGGCTGGACAGGGCTTGGAGCAACCTGGGATAGTGGAAGGTGTCCTTGCCCATGGCAGGGGGTAGAACAAGGTGAGCTTTAAGGTCCTTCCCACCCAATCCATTCCACCATTCTATGAAACCAGCAAAAAAATCTGATTTAGTAGCACAAATGCTTTTCCCTATCAGATATTGATATTCTGATCTGGGTTTCCCTGACGGCTCTGCATTAATTTGTATTTGACTTTAGCTGCCCCTACACATGGAATGTGGCCTTGAAAAATATAAATATTCTGGTTGACTCTGGGGGCAAGCAGGTTTCAGGGTACAAGCTCTTCATCTGTTCCCCACAGCTGCTACTACAAATGCCTGATTTTCATTCTCTGCAGCTGTTTCTGTATCCTGAGTTCTACACCTTTTCCCTTTCCTTGGTTCTCTCCTGTCCAGGTGACCTAGCCAGAGAAAGGACTCTAAGCTCTGTCTTCTTCATTCTTTTCTCCTTTTCTCTGTGCCAGATTGGAGCTGGACAGTTTCACCCTGTGCATGTAAGTGTGACCTGTGTTTCTGTTTATTCACTGAAACACGTCTGTGTCCAGGCCCCAAGACAAAAACAGAGCCCTGGTGCCTTCTCCTTCTCTCCCTGGTCCTGACAGAGTGCTAAAAAACTGTTTTTTCCAAAGGTCAGAGCAGTGTCCTGGGGTCTGTTCTCACCTGCTATCACCTGCCTGCACAACCTTCACTTTGTGCTTTTACACACCCACACACTCCAATTTCTGTCTTTGCTCCCCATCAGGAGGGGGAGAGGGCAAGAGGAATTTACTCCTTTTTGTGAAAAGGAGTGAAACAGTCACTTCTCCCCCAAGAATGGAAAAAAATGTCAAGGGATTTCTGCTTCCTTCCAGTGACCCTTTGAACTTCCAATATAGCAGGAGATTGTGGAAAGATAGCAAAAGTTCTGGCAACAGGCAGGAGCCAAGACATCCAAAAAGCTCCTGGAGATCATTAACTTCACCTGGCTTCCAGCCAGATCTTCCTTGGAGTTCAACCACTTCCTGCTGCTGCAGAGCCCTAACCCTGACTGCAGGAGAGCAGAGTAGATTAAAATCCTGGAATCCTTGGAAAGCTGCAAGCCAGAGTGCTGGCACATGGAGTTCTGAGGCTGCAGAGGGAGGGGAGTGGGGAGCTGCCTTGGGCAGAGCAGGGGCTGCTCTCCAGGCCCAGCTCACACGGGGAGGTTTGCTCTGGCACCTGCCACCACCCCAGGTGTGTGTTTGCAGCTGGGGCCAGGTTTATGGGCTCTTCCCCACCCCTCCTGCTGGGAAGGTTCAAAATCCCACGTGCAAGTCAAATGGAGCTGGATTTGCAGCAGTCTCTGAACTGAAGCATGCTCTGTAGGCAGATGTGGATCCCTGGGCTGAGGCTGCTCCTGTTCTGAGCAGGTGTTTGCTGGATCAGACACTGCCTTTGTTCTCCATACCCTGTCCAAACGGGCTCCTGCTCCTAAATGGGATCTCCCAGATGAAGCCCAGGCTGTGGAAATGGAGGTGCTTTGTTGGAGCAGTGATGTGATAAATAAAGCTGCTTAATTTTTAAAATAGCAAAGCTGCTCACTGTAGACAAAATGTTCTCTCTCAAACTGACACATTCCTGGTTTTTGGTCGTTGGACCCATTTGTGATCGTGGCATGAGAAATTTTTGATTCAAAACAAATGGTTTAGAAAAATGGCCTTTAACTGATCTCAAGAGGAACCCTTGGAAGACAAGAACAATGCCAGATCTGTAAAATCATCTGATTTGGTGAGAACAAGAGTGGAGTGCTTTCACAGATACACGGAATATTTGGAAAACGAAGCTCATCTTTCCAAATTGTCTTTTTCAGTGTCTGTGTCTTGCTCCTAATGTGATGACAGGCTCCTTCTCGGGAGCTTGAACTGAGCCAGACTCAGATGTAGGAGGTAGATGTGAGTGCAGGTGCTTCACCACAGGGACACAGCCTTCTAACTGCTGGTTTCTGTCAATTTTTCAACTCCCCTTCTCTTCTCCCACTCCCCAATTCCACTGGCAATGTTTAGGTATCCAAGGATGACCGCAGTGATGTGGAGAGCAGCTCTGAGGAGGAGGATGTGACTTCCAACAGCACAAAAGGAATTTTCAGCACTTCCAGTAACGGTTCCAACCGCCTGAACGGCCACGTGGCTGGCGGCCAGTGGACAGGAGAGGAGTAAGGCCCTGCGCTGGCCTTGAGCAAACACGAACTTCTCTTTCAATATCTAGCTGTGTTGAGCTCCACATTCCCAAGTGATCTTTAATCAAAAACCCCTTCCCCAGAAACCTCCAGCAGACCCGAAACGGGCACAACCCTGACCAGTCAGAGGCTTTGCACGGCACAAGGGATGAAGCCAAGGACCGGGACAAAAACAAAGCTGCAGATTTCACTTCAAGCCATTTTGTACTTCAGAAGTACAAGAACACACCCCTGAATCCTGTTGATATTTGCAGAGGTGTCTTTGTTTGTGACAAACTGGCTTTTACTGGGATCAGCTCGAGGCAGAGCAGGTTTGGACCGCAGGGTTCGGTGCCACTCAGCGACGGTTCACTCCCGGCAGGTGCAGCAGCTCTTGATGCACTCCAGAAGCCACCTCAGAGCACAGAGAATGCAGGTTCCACGTCCCAGCTGCCCTGGGTGAGGCAGAGACTCTGCTCCCAGCTGAGCTTTGAACTGTGCTAACCCAGAACCACTGCTCTGCCTCGCCCCAGGCTGCTGGGGAGGTCCCAGCTGCTCATCTCTGCCGTCACCAGGGACCAGGCCAGCGTCTGCTGCCTCTTTTGGTGCTGCAAACCCCTCTGAAGTCTTGACCAAAGCCTTCTGCAAGGGGGTGGGGGGGTGGTTTATTGCCCCTGAGACAACCAGCATAATCCAGGCGTTTTAAATTGTTTTCTTCCTGTTGCAAATTGTGGGTTTGAAGACTTCTCTAGACCTACTGGATTCAGTTGGCTAAGCTGGGATCAGAGGGAGGATCAGAACTGGTGGGCTTGGTTTAACTCTCCAAAAAATGAGATGTTTTGGTCCTGTACTCTGAGACAAGGATTGTTGCTGCTCTGATGTTAGAGCTGTGGAGGAACCCAGGGCTGAAGAGCAGCCACACCGTGGGCTTTGCTTCTCTTTTTTTACTCAATGGTACTTGGGGGCAATGGAACGGTCAATCAGGAGCAGAATTTTGGAAACTTCTCAAGTTTGTTACCATTTTATACTGTTGTTTACTCTTATCTCCAATTAAAAGTTGCTTCAGAAACCTGGGGTGATGTGTTTCATCTTGAGGAAATATAACAGAGGACAGCATGGGTCCCTTGGTTGTCTCTGAGCACTTGGGCTGCTGCCAGGACAGGAGAAACAGCTTCTTGGAAGAACAGAAGTGATGGACTCATGGAATGCATCCCTGCCCATGGAAGGGGGGTGGAACAGAGTGACCTTTAAGCCCAGACCACTTTATGATTTGGGGGACACCACACATCACCACAGTGGCCACTTTGACACGGGTTTTATTGCACTCCATCTGCCTCCCCCAGGCCAGGGGAGAGCAGGAAGGTGGGGCTGGGGGCTCCTAGCACAGGCTCAGCTCCAGGGGCAGTCCCAGGACAGGCTCAGCTCTCAGGCCCAGGCGTGTTCTCCCGCTGGCGGCGGTGCTGCAGCATCCTCTGCACACGGACACTGCACAGGTAACCGGCGTACACCGTCAGCAGCATCATGGAGCCCGAGAAGGCCTTGTAGCCAAAGTCTGCCAGCTGCTTTCTGGACACCATGGCTGCACCTGCGAGAGAGACACAATCCCAGGATGGCCAGCGTTGGAAGGGACCTGGAGATCATCCAGTCCAACCCCCCATGTCCAGGCAGGGTCACCCAGAGCAGGTGACACTGGAGAATGTCCAGGTGTCTCCAGAAAGGAAGATTCCCATGACTCCATGGGCTCTGCCCCCCTCCATGGAAAGTTCTTCCTCATGTTGAGGTGAAACTTCTTGTGGTTTAGTTTATGACTGTTGCTCCTCATCCTGTTTTTGGGCATCACCAAAAAGAGTCTGGCATTATCCTCTGACCCCTTGGAGATACTTACATGTATTAACAATATTCCCTCTCAGTCTTTCTCCAGAGTAACCAGGCCCAGCTCCCAGTCTCCCCTCAGAGAGATGTTCTAGATCCCTCGACATCTTTGTGGCCTGCACTGGACCACCCCCAGCAGCTCCTTGTCTATCCTGATGTGAGGAGCCCAGCACTGGATGCTGACTCTGGCCAAGGGGCAGGATCTGACCTGCTGGCCATCTCTTCCCCGTGCATTCCAGGATCCCACTGGTACTTGGCGCAGGTGCAGGATTCTGCACTTGCTCTTGTTGAGCTTCATTAGGTTATTCTAATAAATAAACCTGGACGGCACCACATCCTTCGGGTGCATTAGCCACTGCCCCACGTATCGTCACCAGACCCGCTCAGGGTGCTTCCATCCTTTCACCCAGGTCGGCCATGGACACGTTGAACGAGACCAGACCCAGCAGCGGTCCCTGGTGAGCTCAATGACCGCCGGCCCGGAAGAAGGCGGCGGGGAGCGGGATCGGGAGCGCGGACTCGTGCATCCCGTCCATCATCCTATCCCATCCCATTCCATCATGTCCGGTCCGATCTCTCCGTGTTCCCCGCTCCCGTCCCATCCCGTCCCATCCCGGTCCCTCCGGCCTCACCGCTCCGGTCCCGCTCCGCCGCTCTCCCGGCCTGTGTCACGTGGTTCTGGGTAGTCACGTGTCTCGTGTCACGTGTGCCGCGGTCACGTGTGGCCCCGGCGAGCGCGGGAAGCGCGCGCGGTGCCCGTAGCGCCCCCTGGCGGCGGCCCCGCCGCAGTCTCCCCTCAGGGGCCGCTCCCGCCGCCATCGCCGCCGCCTCGGGTGCCCCGGCGAGGCCCACACGGGCCTCCCTGCACGACGGAACCCGCGGACCGTCCTCTCTGAGTTGCGGCGCCGGGAGCCCACGGGGGACAGTCCTTCGCCACGCGTGGATGAGGCCGAGGCTCTCCAGGCAGTGCTGCAGCCCTGAGGCTCAGCAGCGCGGTGCCATCCCTACGGTCACGGTGGCTTCACAACGGCTCTGGTGTCATCCTGAGGGTCCCAGTGCCTCCCCGAGGGTCCCAGTAGTTTCTTGAGGATCCCAGTGCCATTCCAAGGGTCCCAGTGCTGTTCCAAGGGTCTCAGTGCCGTTCCAAGGGCCCTGGTGCCTGCGCAGGGTCTCAGTGTGCCCCCAGCCCAGAGCCTCCTTCCCAACAGGCCGCCTTCCCCCAGGTCCCCTCCTGTCCCCCCTGAGGCAGCTGCTCCCCTCCCAGAGCTCCTTTCCAGCCTTTGAGCTCTGCTGTCCCAGCCCTGCTCTGTCTGGGCCTCCCTCAAGCTCCAAAGCTGCCAGGGTTACTCTTTCTCCCCTCCTCATCCTTGTTTCCCCCAGCAGCAGCTCCCAGGGCTGCAGCACTGGGATGTGCTGAGCCTGCAGAACATAATTCCAAATGGCAAAGGGAAGACTTTTTATAGCTCGGGACATCCAGCTGCAGTATGGTTTGTTTAAAAGTGAGAGATCGTTGGAGACCTGGGACCCTCAGCAAGGGTCTGCAGTGATCCGGGCACTTCACAGTCAAAGAAACACGGACAAGGGGGATGGACAAAGCATTTCCATTACAGAGGAGCTCTCAGCTAAACACAAATCCCTGCTGGATTCTGCTGCAGGTGCTGACAAGAGTTTGCATGAGGGAGCAGAGCCCAGGGACCCTCTCTCCTGCATGAGCTTCGTATCCAAACACTTGGATTCCTTGAAGCCCTTGAAGACAAAGAGAACTAGAAGTGGTGCCAGCCCTGCAGGAACACGCTGGACTTCCTTTATCCTTCCTCCAAGCTCAATAAAGCTCCTCGGCCGAGGAAGCCGTGTTGGCTCTCCCCACACGACAGTTCTGCTGAATTTAAAGGTCACAGAGTGCCTGCTGAGAAAACGTGGCTAATAAAAGGCACAGAAACAAGTGCAGTGCCAACAGATTAAATTCCCCTTGTAAGACACTGAGCAGAGGGGTCAGAGCCCTGGAAAGGTCACTCAGTACGGGGCTCCTTTAAAGACATACAGGGACGAGGCGAGTCTGGGAAAAGCAGCTGGGAAGAGATGAATAAAATCTCGCAGCGTGTCCTGGGAAGCCCCAAACGTCAGAGGAAGGGAGGCCTGGGGTGTGTGGGGCACAGTGCAGTCCTGGCCTGGCTCCTGCTGGCCCCAGGTGAGGACTCTGGACCCGGCTCAGTGTTGCAATCCCAACCCACCATAGTCCTACGGCCAAGTTTTAATCCTGGAACGGTTGCTGAGACAAAGCAAGTGGGACACTGTGTGACGTTGGGGCTAAAGAGGGACCTACAGGGACGTTCTTGCTGTTTCTGGGACAGCACAGGAGGGTGCAGAGCCAGGAGGGAATGGGCAGTGCCCTGTTCTGAGCACTCAGCAGGTCCAGCAGGCACCAACACAGTGACAGTGATGCACTGGAGAGCATCTCCTATCTCCTCTCCATGTTTATTGTTATTTCAAAGGAACACTGCTAGTCAGAGACCCCTTGGCTCTGGGACTTGAATGGGGAGAACAGGGAGCCTTGCAGCATTCCAGCCTTCCAGCCCAGGTAGGATCAGTGGCTGCTGGACATTCTGGCCTGAGCAAACAGCTCAGAGGAGCAGAGGGACATGTGGCACCTGTCCGGACAAGGGGCAAATTTCACAGCTCAGTGTCAGGCCTAAGACCTCTGTCCTGTCCTGGGATGTTGGACATCTCCATGTACCTGTTGTGGATCATATGCCTATTCCTGCCCCTGGGCCAGAGGGCAGCTTGCAGCATCCCCACATCGGGGAAAGTGTGAGACCTCCTTCCTCCTGTGACAACAGGGGAGCTCCCTAGGGCTGGGGCCAGGTCTGATGGAGAGAGCAAAAGCTTTAAACAGACAAACTCCAGAGTGTCCCTGGGTCAGCAGGAGCAGCTGGAGGAAAGCAGCACATGGCTGGGTGGCAAGGAGTGCCATTGTCTGTGCTGGTGCTGCTTAGAAAGATCCTCAGTGCCTTTGGAAGTCCTGAGAGCTCCACTCACCAGGTGGAGCCTGGCAGGGGACTGTGCCCTCTCCACCAGACAGGGAATGCAAAAGCAGCAACAGGTAGGGAAGAGCTGGTGTCACCCATAGGGGCTAAGAGGGAGGACTTGGGACACTTGTTTTACCTGCCAGGCAGTGCCCAGGCCTTATTTATCATGATGGCCTGGCAGAGTCCTTCCCAGAGCTGAATCCACTGCGAGGAAGTGGAAGGAGGAAGATGCTCAGCCCTGCTCAGGGCAAACCTTGGCAGCAGCAATTTAACGAGCCCTTCAAAGAGAGGAAGAGGTCAGCAGGTACCTCTGTGCCAGGCTCAGTGTCCAGGGCAGTGTGTGGGGCTGGGAAAGGGAACCTCTGCTCTTCCAGCAGTCTGCAGAGGCTCCCAGGAGACCCAGACTCCTCCCAAGGCTGTGACAGCAGATGAGGTTGGTGTGGGCAGGAGCTCTCAGCACAGGACCTGTGCTCTGCAGGCAGAGCCCCTTACATGTGCTCAGGGTGGTTCTGCAGACATGTGATGAAGTCACTGACAGGTTTTCCCTCGTAGCAGATCCGATACACAGCAGTGAAGAGGGGGAACCTGTGGGCAGACAAAGAAAGTCACCCCAGATGGCACAGTCAGAGCACCTTGACTTCTGTCATGGCATGCAGGAGCAGGTGGCACTGTGCCCCATCCAACAGGCCACTCCTGCCCAGCTGGTGGGGGCTTTCCCCTCCTGCTGCTCCTGAAAAGGTCCCAGCCCTACCTCAACAAAGCACAGAGATTCCAGTACTCACTTCTCCACTGCGTTCTTGCTCTTGAGGATTCGATGCAGCTCAGCAGATGTCTGGGGACCCTGCAGCTTCTGCCCATTCAGCATCTCCTTCTCCAGCTGCTCGATGGACTGAAACAACACAGCAGTGAGGAGCTGGATCTGCAGCCCTGCTGCTGCACCACGTTCCTGCCTGGAGCTGAGCCGCAGCACTAGCCAGGCACAGGGAACCTGCTCAGTGCCCGACCACCCTCTGGGTGAAGAATTTTTCCTGCTATCCCACCTAAAGCTGCCCTGACCCAGCTTTATCCACACACTTTTATCAGTGTCAGCCGCTCCCAGCTCTGCTCACCTTCCCAGTCTTGGCAAAAGCCTCGGCCACCTTGCGGTTGCGGCCCCCGTAGCAGGTGGTGATGAGGTCGGCAACGCCGCAGCTCTCCAGGAAGGTGGAGGAGGTGACAGGGCCCTTACAGAAGAGTTTGGCAAAGCCAATCATCTCCATCAGGCCCAGGCGGATCACGGCAGCCTTGGTGTTGTCACCGTAGCCGAGCCCATCACAGAAACCGGCCCCTACAGCCACGACATTCTGGAAAACAGTGGCAATGTGGAGGGATCTCCTACCAACAGAGCTTGGGGCTTGGCTGCATCCATGAGCAGCCTGCGTGACCCCAAGCACTGGCTGCTGTCAGTGCCGCCATCCCTCCTCCCCCAGCTCCCTGCAGAGCCCCAGGCTCTGCTCACCTTGAGAGCCCCGCAGATCTCTACAGTGTCAGCTTCCTGCACCACCGACACACGGAAGTTGGGGGTCTGCATCAGGTCCTTCAACATCTGCCCATGCTTCATGTTCTTGCAGCCTGAGGAGACAAAGGGACGAGGAAGAAGATGATGGGGAAGACCCATGAGGTAGGTCCATGCTTTCCTGAAGGTCATCTCGTGAGAGGTACCTATTGCCCAACCAATGTTGCAAAACAGTTGCAGGTCCACACAGAGTCAGGCACACACTGCCTGATAGATAAGCAATGTTCAACTTTGACATTCCCAGAACACAGGGGACAATCCATGCTGCTGTCACGCGAGACAGAAATGACTTTCTGAATGCTCAGGTTAAAGGCATCTTCAAAGGTTGTAAATTTGGGGTTGCAGCTGTCCTGGTTGTCCCTGCAGGGTCCTGTGTGCTCACAGGGGTTGTGGGCTCTGCTCCACCTCCCAGCCCCTGCCCAGTGTGTTTGCTGTTGTTTAATAAAACAACACTTCGAATGCCACAACTTCTGACCCAGCAAATGGTTCTGTTTGTCTTGGCTCTGTGCACAGTCCCCAGCAGTATGGAGGGTGTTAGAACTGCCAGATGAACTTCCAAGCCGCTCTGGCTGGCAATAACTTGAGATCTAGGTGGGCATCCTATGAAGCCCAAGGAAATCAAGGATGGAAATTATTCCTAAAGGGCCTCTTGTTGCCCACCCCTTTAATTTGTGCCAGGCAGCTGCCTGATGCTGGCTCCATGCTGGCAGGAACTTTTAGCTGCACAACTTCGTTGTTAATGAAGCAAGTGATCCCATCACAAACCCTGGGCATGAGCTCAGCCAGCTCCTATGGAGCCTCCTGTCTTCCCAGGGAACAGGGCCACTTGACCCAAGGCAGCAGGAGTTTGAGCTGCACCATACTCTGCCCTTTGCCTCTTCCTGCTAATCACAAATGGAAGCTGCTAACGAGGAGGGCTGCTTACCAATGGTGGTTTCACAGAACTTCTCTTCTGCCACTTCATTGGCAATATTGGCCCCCATGAGCACGTTCATTTCTATTCCCAGTTTCTCATGGATGATGTCTGAGATGAGCCTCAGCCCATCTGGTCCTTCATCCACACCCTGGGGGACAGCCAGGGACAGAGATCACAGCATCAATTACACTGGGATAGATCTCTAAGGACATTGAGTCCAACCTTTGACTGAACACCACCGTGCCAACCAGACAATGAGCACCTGTCCCTCCTGGACACCTGCCCTGCACCCAATCCTGCCATTCCCTGTGCTGCAGTGCTCTGACTGATCCTGATGTGCAGAGCTGTGCCCTGCTCCTCTCAGCACCTGAGATCCCCCTTATGCCCTCACCTTTCTCCACCAACACCTCCAAATCCCCACAAAGACTCTGCCCCCACTTCCCTTCTTCCCCCCACCGCCCATTTCTGTTCCAAAATCCCTGGATTCCCTTAGCAGCCATCCCCAGCCAGGCTGCTCCCAGCTCCCCTGCCTTGGCCCCTGGCGAGCGCACCTTGATGAGTGACATCCCAATGGCCTCTTTCTTCACGTGGCCCTTGAGCTGGTCACAGATTTGGCCGATGAACTGGTGGGGCACCACGAACAGCAGGACATCAGCCCCTGCACAGGCTTTGAGCAGGTCTGGCTCTGCCACCTGAATAGAGCGTGACTGTTGTTAGGGACTGGGAAGATGGATGGAGAGGAAGGGCCCAAAGTCTCCATGCCAAGGTCCCTGCCAGCAGAGGGGCTGGTGGGATGGAGTAGAGGGGATGATGCCAGCTCAGAGGCAGCCACATGGCCTCCAGCCCAGCCTGTGGGATGCCAGAGCAGGGTCAAAGGTGGGCAGTGAGAGCAGCCAGGGCTGCAGCTCATCCAAGCACAGATGAAGGTCAGTGGGAGGGCATGAGCCCCGCACAGCCCGGTGCATCCCCTGCCTTCACACCCGGGCTTCCAGCAGCCCCCCAGAGCTGCTGGCCTCTCTCCAAAGCCCAGCCATCAGCTCTGCCCCTCGAGACACTGCTGGCAGCCCACACTCACCACGTTGGGGGGCAGCTTGTGCCCTGGCAGGTACTTGACATTCTCGTGCTCCGTGTTGATGATGTCCGTGAGCCGCCGGCCGCCCACCTCCTCCTCCAGCACCCACATGTTCACCTGGCTCTCGAAGCTGCCCAGCCGAGCTGTGTTGCTGCCGGCGATCTTGGCGATGGCCGAGCCCCTGCGAGGGCAGAGGGTGGCCGTGGTGGTGGGCACCGGGGAGCCCAGGGCACCACAGGTCACGCTGTGACCTGCAGGAATGGGGACGGCTGGCACCGGCTGCCGGGGGTGCCGAGGGGGGACAGGGCAGGACAGGGGACCCGGGTGCCCGGCGCTCACCAGTTGCCAGAGCCCACGACGCAAACCTTCTTGCCACCCATGGTGCCGGGAGCGGGGCACTGCGGGTTTGGAGCCCGCCTCTGCTATTTCAGGGCTGCCCGGAGCAGGGGCGGCCCCGGCCCGCCCCCGGCCCCGCCTCGCCGCGGGGCCCCGGGCACGGCTCCGTGCGCGGCAGGTGCAGAGCGCTGCCCTGGAGCAGCTCAGAGCCCCCAGAACCAGGAGACATGCAATACCCTGAGCTCGAAGGGACCCTCAGAGACTGGGGAGCCAAGCCCTGGCCCTGAACAGGACACCCCAGCAATTCCACCCTGCGCCTGACAGTGTTGTCCAAACACCCCTTGAGCTCTGGCAGGGTCAGGGTTGTGACCATTCGCCGGGGAGCCTGTTCGGTGCCTGAGGTCTCTGGGGGAACATACCCTTTTCCGAATATCCATCCTATCCCCCCTGACACAGCTCCTGCCGTTCCCCGGGGTCCTGGCACTGTCCCAGCGAGCAGGGATCGGAGCTGTCCCTCTGCTGCCCCTCGTGAGGAAGCTGCAGACCCCTCGCAGAGCACTCACCAAGCTGACTCGTGACTGCTGAGCCTTTCTGCAGAAAAGCTTTTCATTGTCCCTCTCTTGCTAAAAAGTGCCATTTCCCCCCCAGTGAAGGAGCTGGAACCACCTGGTTCAGCCCCGGGACTCAGCTCCTGCCCCCACCACAGCCAGCAGCACTTTCCCCTTCACACAGAGGATCCTTCCCTTGCCCCAGGAGTTGCCAGGTCTGCAGCAAAGCAGTTACATTCTATAAACAAGCAGGGTGAAGAGAATAAATCCCCTTCTGCATAATTTTAAACCTTGTATGTAAACTGTACTTCAGTTTCCTTCAAATTCTGCCCTACTCCCTTGGGCACAATCCAGGCAGCCACAATCCAGCCAAGTGGACACGAGGCAGTTCAGGATTTATTAGCACTGGCCACTGGATTTCCAGTTTTGCTCAAGTTACTTTGTTTACCACAAAAGCACTTTGCAAAGGCTTAGCAGAGTCTGCAAGCTGAGAGATCCCTCCATGAAGGGCTCGCTATAAAAGGCCAAAATATGAAGAACATTTTCTCTCCAGTCACTTAACCCTGCTGGCTTTGAGAAGAAGAAGAAAGCAGAGATAATGGTGTCCCTTCCCAGGGAGTCACCAGGCTCATCCCCCATGGCAGCTGGGAGAGTGCAAGCTGTCAGCATGGAAGGAGGAGGACAGCTTCCTTCACAGGAGTCTTTTATTAAATCTGGGTGACGTCTACAAGGATACAGTACAAAAAAAAAAAAAAAAATTTGGTCCATGGAAAAAACCGTAATACTCAGTTAAGAAAAGCAGTTACTCTGCAACAGCTACGTTTGCCTATGTAGGACTCAGCATCCCTCCCGTGGGAGTACCCTGAGGAGTCAGGGGCTGCTTCTCCAGCACCAAGACCTTCACCCCAGTACCACGGAGGAGCATTTCAGAAGGGCAAAGGAGAGGGGAAGTCGAGAGTCTATTACTCACAGACATGTAGTAACACAGACACAAGGAGTAGTAGGGCCACCCAGGTGCTCCAACTCACAGCAGCCTCCCCAGCCACACTGAACTGGGTGAGTGCTCATCAGTAACATGATCCTGCAGCTATTCCAAGAGTCACACCAACCTCTGAGTCCATTTGCATTATAGTCCCGAGTACAAACACTGGGATTGGAGTGAAGAGGAGCTATTTCATTCTCCTAAGCCTGACCACCAGTACCTCATTCCAAGAGGAGGCATCAGGGCTGCTACTCCTCACAGTGGAAAAAATCTATTTGTACATTCCTGAACCATGCTGGGCCCTATGGCAGCCCCACAGCCTAAAACTTGACTAAAAACCACAGGAGCTTCAGCATGGAAACACCTGCTAACTCACATATGCTTGGAAAAATGTCCATTTCCAAGGACTGTCCTGTCCTTGGACCCTTGGACCCACACAAAGGAGCCTCTGGTCCCCTCAGCAAGTGACACAGGACAACTGTCCTGAAGGAATGAGCCTACAACACTGCCCCTGCAGAATTCCAGGCAGCTGCTCCATCTCCTCTCCCTGCTCCAGGGAACACAAGCAGCCACGTGGTTTGCTGGAAGCCACTGTAGGTGTGTGAAGTGCAGAGCGCTGCATCACTCCAACGCTTCCACATCCCTGCAGGAAGCCAAGGCCTTGTCGCCCTGTGATCCCAGCCTAGGACAGTCTGTCACAGAACACACAGGGAACGGGCCAGGGGAGAAGGGAAGAAGCAATTCTCTATACAGTTCAGTAACTTCCTCAAGGAGGAGAGTGACCTATGAGGCAGCCCAGTGCAGCAGCACCCTCTGAGGAGGGGGTGAGGGCAGGGAGGTATGTCAGCTCATGGCATCCTGCCCACGACAGCGCCTGGCACGGGCTGTAAAACGTGGCATGGAAGAGCCCAGCCA
This sequence comes from Setophaga petechia, assembly GCA_024362935.1. NCBI lineage: Eukaryota > Metazoa > Chordata > Aves > Passeriformes > Parulidae > Setophaga > Setophaga petechia. The sequence goes on from JANCRA010000173.1 coordinate 302,830, forward strand.
CACCTTAAAGCAGAGCCAGGCTTCAGAGCCAGCTCTGAGAGCCCAACCAGATGCTGGCTGGGGAGGAATGGGCTGAGAGAAGGCTCTGAGTCACTCTGGCTACCGGGGACACTACAGGCAGTGCAGAGTCACGGGGACGCTCGTGGAAGCCTTGGGACTGACAAGGCAACAGTCAGGAAGAAAACCAGGTAGAAATGTGTGCTCATTGGAGCCTGTCTGCTTGCCCCAGGTGTCCTGGACTTGTCCCTGCAGGGACAATGCCAGGATGAATTATGTGGGCCTGGCTGGCAGAGTGGGGTTCGGTGAGCTGGAACAGTGAGCCCTGCAGCACTGTCTCCACAAACAGCTGTGATGCTTCTGCCTGGGGAGGAGCAGAGCAGCCTATGTGTTCCGGATGCCCAGGGCCTGCTCCAGTTCCTGCCGTCTCTGCTGCACCTGCAAGAGGAGCAGAGTTGCAGCATTAACACCCTTGGGTGGTGCAGCACCAAATTAACACACAGCAGCCAGCTGGGAAAGGGAGAGCTCCATTTGGGACCAAGATGCCACCACCACTTCCCCCTGGCACCGTGTGCCCCAAGGAGTGCCAGCACAGAGAGGGACCCAGCCTGGGGACGCTCACCTTGGAGTAGAAGTATCGGCACACGGCTTCCTGCGCCCACGGCTGGAAGTAGAACTCGGCTCTGCGCTCCTCCTCGGGATTCCCAACCACATCAGTCATTGTCTGGGAGCACAAAGGCACAACAGCTCAGTGAGTGCAAAAGCTCTGGCTGTGCTGAGCAAACCCACCCCCTTCCCTTTCCTCACACACATCTCAGTGCACTCAGGTCAGCTTCTTATGCTTGACTCAAATCCCAGCCTCGCTTTCCAAGGAGGAAATTGCCTCCTTCTCTCTGTGGGAGCTCATTCTAATGAGGGAAGAATGTGAACTGGACCACCTTCCACACAAGACAAAGCTTCTACCTTCAAATCCCGGCACTGGGACTGGAGCCAGTCGTTGATGAAGCCCTGAGGATCTCGGGCAAAGCTCAGCATGAACTCGCGCTGTGTCTTCAGCTGGTTGATGGTCTCGATTGTTTCGTGGATCTGAAGGAGACAGACACAGAATGGAACTGCTGAACAGGGGAGAAGTCACAATCATCAAGGGATCCAACACATGAAGGCAAATTCTTACACTCTCTAGTTAACTTATACTTACCTGGATGTTCAGGTCCTAGTTTCCTGCTCTCTAAATATTACCAATTTTCCCACGGACTGGCTGCTTTAAAAATTACATTTCCAGGTACAGCCATGTTTGTAAACATGGCTCATCCCACTGCAGCTTCCAAACAACAGAGCACACCTATTCTGTGTCCAGAGACACATCCCTGCCCAGCAACAAGGAGAGCAGATCTGAAGGTGCTTTTCCTACCTTGTTATCCAGAGCAGCAATTTCCTGTTGACTGGCTGTGGAGAGCAGAAAGGAATTCATCTGAGTTTTCAGGGTATCGTCCACCTCCACGTCAATGTCATAGCAAGCTGTTTTCTTCTGGTCATTTGGGTCAACACTGGGGACATCCACAAGAAGCCACAATCAGCTCCAGAAAGAAGGCAAAGTCTGGGACCAGTTCAAGAAACCAGCAAATGCAGCTCCTCTGGGATGCTGCAGCAAACAGACTGCAGGCAGGGATAGGCACAAGCCATGCCACTGTCAGCCTCAGCCCCAAAAGCAGCTAAAGCCCAGTGATGGCTTTGCAGCAAAAGAAAGGAGTGATTGTTCCACGAGGGTTTCTATCCACAGCAAAGGACAGCAGGGATGTGGGAGTGCCTTTGGAAGAGGGACATGGTAATGAGAGAGGCGGCTGCTCTTGTACAAAAGAACAGTGACAGGCAACATGGGAACTGCTGCTGAAAATCAGGACATGGCACATTGTCTTCCCAGCCAGCCTCATCCATCCCTCCCTCCCTCCCTCCCACTCCTTCCTGGAAACAGGAACTGGCGTGGAGCAGCCTCACCTGATCACATGATTGATGATGATGGGCTCAGGGGGCATCAGCAAGGCATGAAGCCTTTGTGGGATCTCCGAGAACTTCATCCGCTGTGACTCAAAGATCTGTGACAGAGACAGGGCTGGGGCAGGAGCAGGGGCTCGCTGCAGCCACCCCCGCGGGGGCTGCCCACGCTGGGAACTGCTCCAGCTGCTGCTGCTCCAGCCCTGCCGCTGCTCACCTGCTGCAGGTACTTGTCACAGATGACAAACTCCCGCTCGTGGGGATCCTGCAGCTTGTGGGTCTTGATGTACTGCCACAGGGCCTGGATGATCACGGGCCGGGTCTGCGTGTGGATGCCCAGCAGCCGAGCCAGGCGCGGATCCAGCTTGAACTGGGGAGGCTGAACAAAGAGCACCGAGAGGTGAGGCAGCCCAGACACAGGTAATGGTGCGTGCCCAGCACTGCTGCTCCCAGCATGGAATCATGGAATGGTTTGGGTTGGAAGGACCTTAAAGAAATCTCATTCCACGCCCTCCCACGGCAAAGGGCACCTTCCACTATCCAGGGTTGCTCCAAGCCCTGTCCAACCTGGCCTCGGACACTTCCAGGGATCCAGGGGCAGCTCCAGCTCCCCCGAGCACCTGTGCCAGGTCCTCACCACCCCCAGAGGGAGGAATTTTTCTCTACTGTGCTACCTGGTAATCCAGCATCAGCAGAACAGTGCAGCGCACGTTCACATCCCCCGGCCTCTTCACCTGGAAGCCATCTGTCTCCTGAGTCGTAGCAGTCCTGTGCCACTGGAACATGAGAGGGAAGTTAGAAGCCCCCCAAACATGATTCCCCTGCTCGTGCTGCTGGGCACCCAAAAGTTTTGCCAGTAAATCCCACCCAACTAGAAAAATCTCCAATTCTTCCTACTTAGAGTTTAAACAAGAGTCAATACATTTGTTCCGACCTTCAGCAAGTGAGAGGAAAAGCCAAAGTGAGAATTCAAGAGCTCCTGGCTCCCAGGAGTCTCAAGGATTCCCACCTCCCAAGTTGTAAATGACACACAAACCCCACCTGCTGAAACACCAACCCACTTTTAGAGGAAACACAGCAAAAAGCAGCTCACCTCTACTAGGTGATTGTCAGGGCCATACAGGTCTTTATCAAGTTCAATGACCAGAGATTTAAAGAAGGACGAAAATTTCCTTTTCTGCTTGGTGGCATCATATTTGGACAGAGCAGACTGCAAGCAACACAGGGAGGAAGAGGGTTAGGGCAGCAAGTCTCAGCACTCAAGCACAGCCACCTTGCACGACAGCTCCTGTAAGTTCTGACCACCTGAATTCACCAACGTGTGCTCAAAAATCGAGTTTCCAAGTCAGAAAGGGAAAGACTGGAGTTAAAGATGAGCTCGCAGGAGTTAAACCCCTCAGCAGTTACGTACAATGCCAGTGCCCTGGTTCTCAGAGCTGGGGACACAAGTGCCACTGAGCTGCTCTCACCAGTGATTCTCACAACTCTAAGAACTTTGGACAACTCATGTCCTGCCATGGGGACACCCATCGGTCTGCAAGCTGGGCTCTCGGTCTCGTCACCATCAGACTCCTTGGAAAACAGAGATGAAGGAGGATATCAAGCCCCAGCTGTGCTCTCAGACACTAGGAAACTGGTTTCATTGCCAACTCCAGATGCACAGTCCCCTCTAAGGTTGGGTACTGCCCACTTACATCCTCCAAGAGCCGTCCTTCCACCCGAAGCTCCCAGGAGGCGACAGTTCCTTCGCCATCCTCCGCGTCCGACTTGGCGGGGTTGAAGGTGTTGGAGATAAAAATACGCAGCTTTCGCTTTTGCTAGGAGAAAAAACATCAGCAAATTAATAATCAGTTCATTCTCCTGCACAGGGCCAGCTGTGCTGCACAGGCTTTGCTAAAACTGAGCTCAATGTTTTCAGCTGCCTCTCATTCCCTCTCCTGGAGCACACAGCGAGGACAGAGGAGCTGCCGGTCCCAGTCCTTGGCAGTGTCCAGAGCATGGGACCCCAGATATGCCACACTCACAGGACACAGCCCTTCAGTGTCCTCCTGCTGCCTGAACTCAGGAGCCTGCAGAGCCTGGATATAAGGCACGGACCCCCTACCTTGATGGGGCGTTTCAGAGCCTCCTGGATATCCAGGCGCTTCCTCATGATGGTCTGGTCCAGCTTCCTCTCAAAGGCCAGCAGGTCCATGTAGGCCTGGGACTCGGGCACGAGCTCACGGATCTGTGGCCAGGCAAGGATGAAAATGCCCATCAGCTCCCCAGGCTGCCTCACCTCCCCCCAGGCCCCTCCTGTGTCCCACTCACCCGCTGTGGGAGGATTTTATCTGCCATCTTCTTCTTCTTGGCACTGACAGGGGCAAGAGGCAAAAAAGGTGTGAAAATGGGAACAGCTGTGGGCACAGAACTCACAAACCTGCAGCTCCTCAGTTACCTGGGCCCTCAGTAAGCATTTAACTGGTTATCTCAATGCTCCCCACCCCTCTGAGCACTCACAAAAGGAATTACATCTGTTAGGAAGGGGGTTCACCCCTTGGGAAGGAGGACCTGACAAAATGCCCACAAAAAGTGACCTTCCTGCCTCAATCAACTTTGGATTGGCTTTTCCAGGAACAGCATTTTAAATCCAGCATGAATTTCATTCTCACTGGGGCATAACACCAGAATGCAGGCACATGACAAAAACTCAGCCCTGCCCTGCCCAGTGTTGTCCTCCAGTGCCAGGGGAAGCACAAGGACCTGACAGGACCCTTCAGCCCCTGAGCACTGCAGGATGGCCGAGATCTCCAGAATCCTTGAGGATGGAATAGCTCTTCCAGACCCTTGACTCCAACCCGTGCCTAATCCTACCCTGTCACCAACTCGGAGCATTCAGTGCCACATCCATCATTCTTTGGAAACCACCAGGGATGGGAACTCCACCGCCTTCCTGGGTAGCACCTTCCAAAGCCTGGCAATTTCCATGAAGAAATTCCTCCCGATCCCCACAACAGCCCAGGGGATGTTGCTGCTGCCCCCAGATGCTCCCATTGCCCGGGATGTCCCCGTTAGCCCGGGATGTGCCCTCTCCCCGTGCCCCCCGTGCCTTACTTGTGGTTGCGGTTGGGCACCGCCTGCGGCTGCACCTGCTGAAGCTGCTGCGGCGCCGGCCGCTTGCGAGCCTGGTCCAGCCCGGCCTGCGCCAGCGCGGGCCGCACGGCTGGGCTCCCGCCGTACCCGGGAGGACCCATGGCCGGGCCCTGCGGCGCCAGGCGGCCGCCCGGCAGCATCCCGGGGCGCTGCGGAGAGAACAGAGCCGGTCAGCGCCCGCCGAGCCCGGCCCCGCGCCCCGCCCCGCGCCGCCCCGCCTCACCGGGTAGGCGGCTCCGGGCAGCGGCGAGCGGTACAGGCCCTGCCCCGGCGCCGGACCCATGCGCACCGCCCCGCCCGGCGCTCCCGGGCCCAGCGCGGCCCCGGGCGCGGCCCCGGCGCCGCCGCCGCTCGCAGGCCCCGACTGGAACCCGGCCCGCGCCGCCATCTTGTCTCGCACAAAGGGAGCGGAACCGGAAACGGCCCCGCACGGCGCGCGGAGCGCCGGGGAGGAGCCGCCCCCGCCCGCCGCCCGCGGCGCCCCCTGGCGGAGGGGAGGAACGAGCGGCGGGGATGGGGATTGGGGGTGCGGGAAGGGGATCGGGGACCTTGAGGGGTGAGATTGGGGTGCGGGATGGTCTCAAACGCTGGGAAGGGTTAGGGGTATCAGTCCCCGCTCCCCAACCGTGATTACAGCCCCTGTTCCCTGGTGCTGGAGCCTCCCTTGCTCCGGGATGTGCTCGGAAGGAGGTGGATGCGCCTTTCCCAGGGATGGAGGGCTCTGATGTGCAGGTGGCGCAGTGACACCCCTCACCTGGGCTGCCCTCTGTAACTTTCAGGAGGAATTTCTCCATAGAAAGGGTGTGAGGGGCTGCCCTGGGAGGTGGTGGAGTTGCCATCCCTGGAGGTGTCCAGGGAACAGCTGGACGTGGCACTCAGTGCTCTGGTGGGGATCACTCACAGTTTGGACTTGGTGATCTTTTCCAACCTCAGGGATTCTGGGATCTTAGGGATGACGTTTATGGGGAAAACAAATTGCCATGAATGGGCCCAGTTTGTGCAGGTTCAGGCAGAGGAAAAGGATTCTTGTCTCCCCTGGGGCTCCTCAGAGAGCAGGAGGTTGGAGTTAAAGGCCACTTTCTGCAAGTATTAACATTAAGTTCCTTCTCCCTGAAGCAGTTTCCTGTACTCAGAGAAAAAAGGGACACAAACCCAGTCAGCATTAATCCATGGAAAAACCCAAGTGCGCAGTCACACCACGAGTATTAATTAAAAAATTAATGATGATCATCTGATGAGCACTGCTTGCAGCCTGGGGGTCTCAGCACAGGGAGGACGTGGAGCTGCTGGAGCAAGTCAGGAGGAGGCACCAGGATGAGCAGCTCAGCTGGGAGGAAAGGCTGGGAAAATTGGGATGGTTCAGCCTGGAGAGGCTTGGGGTGACCTCATTGTGCCCTTCCTCCTTTCTCCTGCCCCGAGGGTTTGGTGGAACAGCTTTGGAAATGTCTCCCCTGCACCTGCTGGTGGCTCCATGGAAACTTTGGTGCCCAGCCAGCCTGGCTCTGGCTACAGGACAGCAAGACAGCAGCACCCGGGCTGTGGCATCGTCCCTCAGCTCCTGTTGCCCCGGCAGCAAGCAAAGGGGGACTGGGAATTCTGGCCCAGGAGGGGAGGTGGTGGAACCTCGGGATCTCCTCAGAGCCTGAGTGGGCTGGGTGTCTCCATGGGCTGAGGCTCCGTGCATCCTGAACGGGCTGAAGGTCCCCAGATCTCAAATAAGCTGAAATTCCCTGCATCCTGATCAGGGTGAGGCTGCCTGGATCCCAAACAGCGTCAGATCCTGAACGGACTGCCGGTCCCCAGACCCCGAGCAGCCTGAAGCCCTGCATCCCCAGCAGGCTGATGTTCCCAGCCCACCCCTACCGTCCCACGATGCTCTGACGGACTCGTTGTAGGCTTGTGCCGGCGAGGAGCAGCGTTTGCTGCCCATCCGCGCGGTACCCGCTGCATTCCAGGGGAATTGCAGAGCTGTGCTGCCCCGGGGCTCTGACACCTCCCCCGAGCCCTGGGAGAGCCGAGCTGTGACAGATGGACGGGGCGAGCCGCTCGCAGCACGGCCGCAGCTCCGCGGGGATTACGGCGCCCGGAGCCGGGGGTGCCGCAGGGAGGGAGCGGGCGCGGCTGGGCCGTGATTAACCGGGTTCATTAACGCCCTCCTGGCCCCGTTCTCCTTCCAATCCCGCCCCCTGGCCTCTGCAGCTCCAGCTCTGGCCGGGAAGGGCCAGAGCGGGGTGAGAGTGCTCTCGTTGAGATGCAAAACTGCATTTCTGCCATTTCCAGGAGCCAGGGGACACGGTCGGAGCCAAGGGACCGGGGGGAGGGCGGGTGTGGGTGTGCGTTGGCATTTCAGCCTTCCCTGCCCACTCCCACTCCCGGTTATTCAGTCTCCATGGAGTCCTGAGGGCTTTTTTTGGATGCCCACTGTTGGATCTCCTCCGTTGTTACTATTGCTCTTTGTAGCCGGAAATTTTTAGGACAAAAGGTGTGTGTTATATTTGGGTTGTGCTCCCAGGGTGAAATTCCACCTGGTGACTCCTGTCGGACCTCAGGTGGGTCCCAAACCACGGAGGTGCTGGAGCTGTCAGGGATTAAGAGCTCTGTGAGTGTTAATTCTCCTTTCCCTGCTGGGGAGCAGGAATCACCTCCCTCCTCCAGCCCTGTGGCCCTTGGGAAGAGTTCCTTGGGAAGGCAGCGGGGCTGGAGCTGGATGAGGCCCCGGAGCTCCCAGGAAAGGCTCAGCTCAGCCTCAGCTCTGACCCAGGGCACACCCTGCTCAAAAAGTCTGGCCCAAAGCTTTTTCCTCCCCTTCCCTTTCCCTGCTTCCCCCCCTTCCCTTGCGGCTCCATCCTGGGATGAGGCTGTCCCCACCTGCCTCCTCAGGGGAGCATTTCCAGCAGCTCAGCAAGAGAGAAAGGCTCGGCGTGGGGGAATTATATCATTTATATCATTCTTTATATCATCGTTGTTAAGAGTAGCAGGTATTGATGTACAATGCATCTGTCATCTTATTGTGCTTCCTATGAAAATGTGTGTACATAGTACAGATACCGGAGAGAATTCCACACTTTATACACTTGAAGGCATTCAGAGATCAGTAACAGAAAAAAAAAAATGGCACAAGAACAAGGCCTAAATGCTACTGGATGGGTATCTACACTGGCATGATGCATATAGATATATATATATATATATGTACACATATATATAGTCATATATATTATATATAAGAAATATAAAATGCCGATGACATAACAAAAAAGCGTTTTCTTAAACAGGTGAGCCTCAAGGTCAAATCCCAGCCCCATCTTTAAAAGCTTGAATGGGAAAGAGAAAGAAAGAAAATAAATAAATGAAACGGGATGAAACATTAGGAGAAATCCATAAGAAAATTTATGGATGTGGCCGACCCGTCGTCTTTGGGTGATCGCTGGATACAAAGGACTGACCCCCAGTTCCTAATTTTGGTCAGGAAGCAAATAATAAGAATAAAAATGAAAAGAATAAAAAACAAAACTGCAGTTTAGAAAAAAAAAAAATACTAAAAAGACTTATTGCAAAAGCTCTTAAAGATAAGTAGCACTTGGGCCCGGGGAGGGCTCTGGCCTGGGGGCTGGGAGACGGGCTGGGGGGCCAGACGGGGGCCCCAGAGGGGACTGGTGGGCTCTGACAGGCCTGGGGGGCAGTGACCCGGTGGCCACAGACCCCAGCCAGGGCAGGGCTGTGCCAGTTAGGGGCAGCAGAGGCCCTGGGAACCCACAGACACCCCAAACCCCCCGGGGCAGCAGCTTTTGGGGGATCAGCGGGGCTGGAGCCCCAGAGCCCCCTGTGAACCCTGGGGGGTTGGGGCTCCGGTGCCTGCCCAGCCACAGTGGTGCCAAGGGGGTGTCCCCAGCTGGGGACAAGTGGGGCCAGGAGTTTCCCTGTGCCCTTCTCCCCGAGGACGGCTGGGTTTGGGGCCACAGGGCTCCCTGCAGACGGGAGGGACCGAGGGGCAGTGCCGGAACTGGCCAGGCTGCCCAGAGCCCAGGAGGGGCAGGCAGGGAGGGACAGTGCCCGGTGTCCTCAGAGCCCAGGTGACCCCTCCCAGCTGAGCCTCCTCCGGTGCTCCCGGGGCTGATCCCGGGGCTGCTCCCGGGGCAGGGGCCAAGGAAGACGTTCTGGACAGGTGGAGGTGCCGCGTCTTCGTGCTGGGAGTGCCCAGGCGAGCCAGGGCTGCAGTCCCAGGGGACTGAGGCGCTCTCCGGGGATTCCCAGGCTGGTGCCCTGTGCCAGGCACGCCGGGGGCTCCCCAATGAGCCCCCCAGCAGGCACAGGGGGCCCAGCAGGCACGGCCAAGGTGTTGGAGTGGGATGAGCATGGAGACGACAGAGGACAGACGGACAGGGCTGTGGATGGAGACTGCGGCCGAATGGCTGCTTCTTCTTGGCTTCTGGGTTTTAGTTAAAAAGGCCGAGGGGAGCCAAGGGGGAGCCGGGGCAGGCCCATGCCCTGGCCCACTGTGCGTGTCGCTCCCGCTCCGCGGGACGGCCGGGCCGAGGCATCCTGGAGTCTCTGAAGGAGCAGGGCAGGCGCAGAGCAGCTGCCGCGGGGGCTGCGCCAGGGCCTGGCGTTGCCCGACCCCACTGCCCGCCCCGAAATCTGAGGCCGTCGCTCTTGTCCGTGTCCCACCGTGCCGAGGAGCAAAGGCCCCCTAGATGTGTCTCTCCGCTGGTGCTGGCGGGGAGAAGGGCAGCTCTCACAGGGCTTTGGTAGCTCAGGTTGTACATCCAGACGTCGGTTAGCAGGTGAAGTCCTCAAAGGTGCCCCGGGCCGGGTGGTGAGGTAGGATGTTGGCTGCGTACGTCATGCCTGCTGGGTGCCCCCGTATGCTTTCACAGGGATTCTGCAGGATAAACGGGATTTTTGGGCTGCTGCTTTCATCCTGGTCCTTGCAGAGACCTAGCGCCATCCCCCCACAGCATCTCTGCCTGGGCCCTCTCCTCCTTTCCCAGGGGCTCCCCAAAACGGTGACTCCCCACCCCCTGAGCTGCAGGAGGGGACAGGCAGAGGGGACAGGCAGAGAGGACAGGCAGGAGGGGACCGTGCCGTGCCCTGCACTCACGTGGCGCTTCACGTCGTCCATGCTCAGCGCGACGCCCTTGTCTGTGTTGTTCCTCTTGTGGTTCTTGCGGCACTTGCCCCGCCGGCACAGCCGGTGCTTTATCACCTGCCAGAGCCACATGTCAGCACTGTGGGGCTCATGGGTGGCCCTTCCCCACGTCCCACATGAGCACAGCCTTGGGATGGAGGAGGCACTCACCTCATAGGCATAGTCAAACAGCTCCAGCACTGTGAGGATGCTGGCCCCAATGAACAGCCCCATCTGCCCTCCAATGTCACCTGCAGAGGACAGGGAAACCATCAGGGTGGTCTGAGTCCAGAGTTGGGTGGCAGAGGGAGCAGAGAAAGGGGAGGAACTTGTCACTGCTGTGACTGGTGCCCAGTCATGGCAGCGGGGTGTCCTGCTCCATATCTGTGCCCTTGGCATATCCCAGTGCCTTGGGAATGGGCCATGGTGACAGGGCCAGCACGAGGCCACCTCACTGAGGGACTCCGGCTGGGGACTGTCACAGGGCTCCCCACAGCCACCAACACTCACCCAGCAAACCCGCCACCTCGTACGCCTTCTTCTGCTCGATCGTCTCGTAGTTCAGGGCTTCAAAGAAGATATCTAGCACCAGGATGTTCTCCCTGTGCAGGACAGAAGTGGCACCAGGCTGAGGTTTGGGATGGAGGGACCAGACCCTGCCCCACCACCGTGGCTGTGGCGCCTTACCCGATGTACTGCTCTGACTTGTTGTACTTCTTGGCCAGGTACTTGGCCGAGGCCTTGCTGGGGATCTTGACCATGGAGAGCTCTTTGCCGTAGCGGGTCATGTTGCAGGGCATCTCACAGATGCAGTACTCATTGTCCTTCTCCACCAGGAAATCTGTGCAGGGAGAGAGGGGGATGGCGAGATGGAGAAACCCAAGGGCGCAGCTCCGTCCCACCCCCGGGGCCGGGCAGCCTCACCTAAGGCCGGATCCGCGCACTCCTTGTACTGCTCCGGGGTGCAGTAAGGGGCATCGCCTGGGGAGACACAGAGCAGGTGTTCCAGGTGGGACCACAGCGGAGGGCCGGGCCGGGCCGGGCCGGGCCGGGCACGGGGCTCACCTGGCATGTGCACCATGCGGCAGTTGCAGTTCTCCACCAGGTAGCGGGTCTCGCAGTCGATGCGGCACGCCGTGATGCTGTAGGTGTCGTAGAACTCCGAGTCACCCGCCACGGCCTTGCAGTCGCCCCAGGGAGGCGGCAGGTAGATGAGCTGGAAGGGGAGAGAAGCCAGCAGTGAGGAGAGAACCCCCTGCAGTTCAGGGACACCCTCGTGGCACTGGTCCCCAGGACAGGGACGTCCCCTCCATCCAGTGTGGCGACAGGGGCGCAGTGCGGAGGCTCTGCTCCCACAGCGCAGGGTGGGAGTGGACATCCCACACCTGCCCAGTTCCTACCCGCTGCTCCTGGCAGGACACAAAGGTCTGGAAGCCGGGAGCCACCCCGAAGCCCAGCTGGTCGATCAGAGGGGGCTCGTCCTGGCTGTGGATCTGCACCTTGATCCCGGCTTCGAACGAGGTCTCATCTGTGGCAGAGAGAGGTGGGGTGAGCACAGCACTGGCCCTGCTCTGAGGAGCTGTGCTGAGCCTGCTGGGAGAGGGACCACAACTCCTGCCTCCCACACTTCCCCTGGCCCAAGTCATTCATCCACGTGTCCATCCATCTGTCCATCTGTTTGCTTCACCATGTCCTTGCCCCTCCACCCTGACCCCCCTGCTCCACACCCAGGAGTGTGGCAGGAAAAGTATTTGACTCTATTTATAAACAAGTGATGGCTGCGTGTCTAAACGATGGGGAGTTGCCATGGCAAAGAGCAAAGACAAGGAGGAAAAGGGAGAGAAAAGAGCAGAAGTGATGAGAAATGGAAGCAGGGAAGAGAAAGGAGCCTCAGGGATGTGGATCTGTGGTCTGGAGAGGTGGGAGGGGGGCTGGGGAGGTGAGTAGGGGCTGGGCAGCACCCCAGGAGCTGCTGGTGGCTGAGTGGGCCCGCTGGGGCAGTGGGTTACCTGTTTCCCCCCACACTGGCAGGTACTCGTCCTGCTGGATGTCCAGCATGATCTCCAGGCCGTTGCCAGTGCCCCCCTTCATGGTGATGAGCCGGGGCTTCCCGTCCTGCCCTGCATTGAAGGTGTAGCACTTCCCATAGCGGGTGAAGACCTGCAGGAGGGGACACAGGGCTGAGGCTGAGGCCCCTCTGTGTGCAGCCACAGCATGGAGCCAGGAGAGCGTCCCCAGCCCCAAAGGCCAGCCATCTCATCCTGGCCCTGGCGGAGGAGGAGATGTTCCCACAGGGATGGACTCAGAGGAGACGCTGCAGATTACAGCCCCAGAGAGCCCATGGCAGCTGTGGCTCCCCAGGGTGGTGGCACTCAGCCTGATGCCTGCACCAGCGCCTCCTCCAAGCCCTCCTCCATCCCTGCAGAGGACAGGGCTGGATGGAATCCTGGACCCCCCATCCCTCCTCACCTGTTCCAGCTCTTGCCTCCGGCAGCCAGCATGGCCCCAAAAGCACGGAACTGCTGCCAACCTGGGCAAGAGGCATGTGAGGGCAGTGGGCTCGCACCACATGGTGCCCACAAGCCCTCATGGCACCAGGATGGAGGTGTCAGGCACCTCCTCATCAAGCACAGCCCCGGGGATACACTCCATGTCCCACCAGAGCAGCTCCACTGCCTGGGCCATCCCCAGCTCTGGCAGATGGAGCTGAAATGTCAGCCTGTCCCTGAGCAAGCTGCAAGGGCAGCATCACCTGCCGTGCCTGATCCGACACCGAGCAGCTCCGGAGCTGCTCCCCGTGCCGGGCCACCCTGGGGCTACTCACCGGCGCAAAGTCCCCGGGGCCGCAGCGCTGGCCGCGGTAGCTGCAGCTCAGCAGCATGTCCTCCAGCTGGTGGCAAGTGCGGTTAAAAAACCCCAACAAATTTAGGGGCTCGTCCTCCTCCCAGGGGCCCGGCTGGGCCGGGGTGAAGCCCAGCTCCATCCCAGGCTCGTAGTCCACCAAGGGGGCCAGGTAGAGCAGGTCCTCGTGGCTGAGCTGCGAGAGCCGCACACGGTTGATGTTGCAGAAGGTGACGGCGGGGAAGGTCATCTCGGGGCTGTCCTCCTCGCTGAGCAGCGTGACGTGGTGGTACTCCAGGTAGTACGCGATGCGGTCGGCCACCTGGTAGAGGAAGACGGAGAGGGAGAGGAGGAAGGCCAGCGCCCACAGCGCCTGCCGGGCGCCCAGGCTGCCCTCCACGAAGATGTGGCTCAGCCCGTGCAGGGTGCAGCTGCTGGCAAAGGCCACGAAGTCCGTGGTAGCTCCTGCATCCTCCTCATCCTCTTCATCCTCCTCCTGCCCATATAGGAACTCGTCTGCTTCATCTTCTTCCTTCTCAGTGCCTGCAGCATCTTCTGGTGCTTCCTCACTGGAGAAGGAGATGGTGCAGAATATCTGGAGAGGCATTGCCCAGCCTGGGGGTCCCAGCTGTAGCGTGGAGGTCCTGGCTCTGGTGTGGGGGTCTTGGCCCGTGCCCTGCCCCAGCCTGGGGGTCTTCAGTCGGCTCCTCAGCAGAGAGGGGCTGGGGAGAGCAGGGGAGGGGGAACGGGCAAGTTCAGCCAGGAGAAACGGAGAAGGGAAAAGGAGTGAGACGAGCGGGAGTGAGGCAGAGGAGCAGAGGGATGCTCGGAGCCAGGAGGGTATATCAGGAGCAGGAGGGGAGGAGGAGCGAGGGGCGGTTCCACGGGCTCCCCGGGCCCCCTGGGACCGGCCGGCTCCGGCTGCCAGGACGGAGCAGAGACATCACCGCCTCCCGAGGCGCCGTGGGAGCTCCCAGGGCTGCCTGGGGGCCGAGGGGCTGCCAGGCCGGGGGCACACGGTGTGTGCAGGTACCCAGTGCTGTGTCCCCTCGCCGTGCCCTCCGTCCTGGCGTGGTCTGGCCCTGGCAGCCCAAGCGGCTGCTCCAGCCAGGCCCAGCCCTCCCTGCTGGATCCCCGGCTGCCTCCAGAGCTGCCGTATGCCAGCGTCTCTGCGCTCATCCCCAGCCCAGCTGGAGCCAGAGGTTTTCCCAAAATGCCCGTGACACTGTCCTGGTCAGCGGTGGTCCAGGTGGGAGGAAAGATGCTGTGGTGTTCTCGGGCTCCTACAATGCTCCTCCTGCCCTGGCAGTGCCCATCCCCCTGTGCCACAGGGCACCAGCGTGTGCACATGAGAATCCGGCAAATCCAACATTCCCAGTGGTGTGAGGTCTGTCCTCCTCTGAGCAGGGCTGGTCTTGGCAGGATTTGGGTGCCTTCCAGGCAACGAGTCCTTCTGCAGAGCCCAGTCAGGGCTGGGCACGTCACCTCATGTTTTGGATTCCAGTGGGGCACAGGGAGCCCCCTCTTCAAGGAATGGCTCCAGGCCTTGTGCTGCTGAACCAGCTGGGCTGAGGGTCCCAGGGAGCAGCTCTGGTGCAGGATACTGAGATGGAGCTGCTGGGAGCACGGGCATCTCCTCTCTGCAGCAGCACAGCCCCTTCTCGTGGTTTGCTGTTTTCCTGTACTCAGCACTTGATAAAAGCATCCAGAGACCACAGAGCAATCTCCAGCCCCATCCCGGCACCAGGGGAGAATCTAAATCTGGCAGCACTTGGATGCACAGGGGCTGGATGGCAGTTTTGGGCTGTTGCCTGGGTGGGAGGAGCTCACCCCAAGACCCCTCAGTTCAGCTGCTGTGTCTCCTTCCCTGTGCACCCTGTGGGGTTCCTGGTCCCTGAGCACATCCTGGCACACATGGACACCACAAATCAGTCAGGAACTCGGTAAAAATCTGATCTGACACCAGCACAGTTATCAGAGATTCCTGGGCAGGTGATGCTGGTGGAACAGGCACTGGGGATCCCTGCCAGGGGCAGTGATCCATGATGTGACAGTGGGGTGTCCCATCCTGGGGCTCCCCAGGCTCAATATTCCCTTCATTAGGGCCCCTGTGTAAAAGGGACACTGGCAGATGCCACTTGGGCACCTGGGAGAAAGAGTGGATGACCTTGGGGATGTGCACCAGAGCCACGGGATGAAATTTCATCAGGCCAAGATCAAGGTTACACCTTTTGGGAGCATCCCAGAGAATGTGAGATGAAAACTCTGCGTAGAAAAGAGAGCCAGGAAGGTGAATTGGGTGGCTGGGAGCCACCAGGACAGGGGGGCCGGGTCACAGGTGCCCTGTGTCTGTGGTGGGGATGAGCTGCAGCCGCAGGGCAGGGCTGTAACAGCATCAGGGCTGCTCCTGGCAGGAGTTTGGAGGAGCTGGGCTGGTCCAGCCCTGTGGAGCAGAATGGGAACACACTGGGCTGATCCCACACAGGCTGGCACGGAGGATGCTCGGGACAGCGGGGAGCAGGTAGGAGCTGTCCGGGGCTGGGCTGGGATTTCTGCTGCTCCCAGCTCTGGCACTGGTGCCATGGCTGTTGGGGCGAGGAGAAGGGAAGTGGAATTAAGGAATTTCAGGTTGAGAGGGTTGTTTAGCCTCGGCAGGGCTCGGACAGGTGAGCCGCGTTGCCCGGGGCCAGCAGGCAGTCCCTGATGGTGCGAGCGAGGGGCGGATCCGCTCCCTCGGCGCGGGGAGGTTTAATGTGTCTTCTTGGGAGCGATTGCAGCAGGGAGAGAGAGAGAGAAAGATGCTGTAATGAAAACATTCCATCATCGACTGGGGCCATTAACCTGCTTCGCTCGGCTTAAACAGCTCGCGGGGTGCGCCGGGGCTGGATCCCAGCAGCAGGGCCCGGCTCCGGTTACTGCCACCTGTCCCAGCGCCGACACCCGAGCCGGGTGAAGGTGACCGGGGACAGCCGCAGCCTGGAGCACGGCGGCACCAGCCAAGGGGAGCGCGTCCTGACCCCCAGATTGGGGACAAAGTGCGGCCGTGTGTTGCAGGCAGGGGGGTGCCGTCCTGGTTTGTGCAAGTTTTGGAGATGCTGGAGGAGTCCTTGGGCTCGTTCCAGCTCCTCCCTCGCCGGGAGTTATTTTTACCCTCTCTCAGGTAAAGCTTTGGCGGGGGCGAGGGACGGGGGATGCTATAATTAGCCGTGACATCAGCCCCCGTGGCGGGTGCTGGGGTGATGGCGCCACACCCGAGCCGGCGCTGGGACCGGGGATGCTCCGTTCCCTCCTCCCGCCCCGGTGAGAGCTGTGGCATGGGAGGAGGAGATGGGTTTTTCCTGCCTCCAGCGCCGTGTTTGGCCACTGTCCCGGGGCGGTTCGGCCCCGCTCGCTGCTCTGCGGCTCCTCACGGGCCTGGGAAAGGAGGTTTCCCGGAGCGGGGGAGCACGGAGGCGGCGGGGGGAAAGCGGGAGCGGGATTTGACGGCAGCAACAGCACATTTCACAGCCTGTCACGCTTTAATGGCAGAGGAGATCAAAGCCGGGATGGAGTTATTCATAGAGATAAACCAATCCCCGAGGAGGCGAGGAGAAAACAACATTGCAAGCTCTGTTATCCCAGGTCTCCGAGCCCCGGGGAGGCTGTCGCCGAAAGCGCCCCGGGAGCTGGACCCGCTCGGTTTTGTGACGGGCACTGCCCGTCCCTGCCAAAGACTGGCTGAGCCGGGGCTGAGCTGCCCACGTCATCCCTGGGGGTGTCCGCAGGTCGGAGCTGGCTGCTAGGAAGGGATGGGATGAGGGGTGGGATGGGGCAGCCAAAGCAGCACGTGGGGGTGGACATTTGGGGCAGACGGAGACCCCACGGCTGGGCTGTCTTGCTCCCACCACGCACCCTGGTGTGCAAATCCAAAGGGAGAAAAATGAGGTTTTCCACGTGTCTCAGCCCAGGGATGTGCTTTGCAGCTCCCAGAGCTGCCAAGATGGTGATGGAGGCACCGGCAGCGCTGCCACCGCTGCTCCGGGCGGGATGAGCTGCTCTGGGACGGCTCCAGGGCTGCAGATCCCTCCCTGACCCTGGCGAGAGACAGAGCAGAGGCAGCCAAGCAAGGTGGGATTGCCCGGGCAGGCGGGATCTGTGCCGGGACTAATCCTGCACCCCTTATCAGATGCTGCCACCTTGCCTCGGCTCGCTCCGCCAGCCAAGCCGGGCGCAGCTTGTGTTATCCGGCCCTTTATCCCCCAGATTAGACGCTTCACAGTGGATTAGCATGTCACATTCTAATGCAGAAAAATTGATGATTATAAAGGAGTTTTTCCTCTGTATTATTCCCCACCTCCGCCTCCTCTCCACCCCATCCCTGCAGGCCCACCAGCCCCAGCTGCAGGCCCCGGTGATGCCGCGGCGCTGGGTGATGCCAGAGCATCCCTGGATCAAACGGGATGGGAAACGGGAAACCGAAGGTGCCTTTTTCACGCCGCATCCCGGCTGCTTCTGGTGGCGGGGTCCGGTACTCCAGGTGCCTGAGCCATTCCAGCCCCGTGTTCCCAGCTGCAGACTCAGCACCTGCAGCACAGGACTTTAATAAAAAGCACATTATGGTGAGTAATGTGCTAAGTGGACTTCATTATAGAGCCAGGGCCTCCCTAGATCCCGTTGTTCCATATGATTTCATATCAGATGAGCCTTATCTCCTCTCCAAACGCTTCCATTTAAACTCTATTAATCTTTCAAAGCTTTCCTGGGCAAGCTCTTCCCAGCCAGCCCTGCTGGGTGCCGGTGCTGCTGCCCTGAGCACTGAGGCCACCTGCAGCCACGCTGGCCCGGGGTTTAGGGGGCTCAGCCAGGACCCCCCCGCAGCTCCATGGGCAGTCCAGCGTGTCCCTGGAGCCTTGGCTGTGATCCGCTGTGACGGCTCCGCAGCCGCCGCATCCTCGTCCCCAGGATCTGTTTACGCTCCTATAATTGAACCTGTTTGTAGTGCTGAGAGCTTCCCGGTGATTTCCCCGCTGGCAGTGTCCCTCTTTGCCGTGCAGGGGTCACCAGGACTCCGCCAGGACCCGGAGGGTGCTGCCGAGGTGTCGCTAATTCCCGGCATCCGGGATTATTCCCGCCGACCCTGATCCCAACGCCTTCCCGTGTTTCTTGCCGATCGCGAATCTCCCGTAAGCAGGTTGTGATTTTTTCCGACATGCTTCACAATCACTCAGCCAGTTCATGCAGGCAGATCCGAGCCGGCAGTTTTATTGGAAGGGGGAAAAGCCCACGGTGTTCCGGTCTGGTTTCCTTGCTGTGCTCGCTCGCTCTGGCTCCGCACGGATCACGCTTTTCAAATCTAATCTAATCCAAGCAGAGCAGTCACACAGCCCTGGCATGTGGTGCCTCTGGAAGGGTCTCCCTGTCCCTGCCAGGAGAGCAGGGGTTTAAAAGCCCTGATAAATCACAGAGTGGGTGGGAACACCCTGCCCCAGCTCCGTCCTTGGGCTGAGAGCGTGGATGCAAACACACCAAACACTCCATACAGAAAAAAACACTCCAAAAATAAATAATTGGTTATAATATCCAAGTGTCAGGGCTGTATAAATAAATAAGAGCCAGTGAGGAGCTCCTTGAACCCTGGCTGGAGCAGGAATTGCAGCACTGCCTCGGGAGCCCCAGCCAAGCTCCACAGGCGATAAAACACAGGTGGCTCTAAACAGTCAGAGATATTAAACTGAGGCAAAAAGGCCATGAGACAGTTAATTTCCTGATATCCCTGTGGAGATCTGTGGCTCCAGAGGCTCAGGGGATCTGCCCCCTCTAGCGTAGCTTCTCCCCACTTGCTATCAGGGAGAGAGGGAAAATGGCACCAGAAGGTTCCTGGGCAGGTCCTTTGGGTCCCTTGGAGAGCACCTCGCTATTGCCCAGCCTAGGGCTGGGAAAAACACCAAAGGGAGGCTGAGGGCAGCAGCTGGGAACCCCTCATCTGCTGCTGCTGTCCAGGGCTGTGCTTCCAGCCTTGGATCCCTTGGGACACACGTGCCCTGTCCTCAGCTGTGAAATCCTCACCTCCATTGCGGTCGGATACCACTTGAAAGACTCCTCATCTCCTCCAGCAGCCACAAATGCCATTACAGCTTATTAATAATCATTAATAATTCATTTGTTAATGAGTCTTTATGTGCAAAGGCATTTCAAGAGGAACAGGATTGGCCAGAGGTGAAGCTGGGGTGCTCTGAGCTCTTGGCACGACACCTCTGGGTGTGTGTGGTGCCTCCAGCTGTGTGTGGCACCTCTGGGTGTGCAAAGTGCTTTGGAGTGTGACATCTCCACATGTGCAAGGTGCTTTTTGTGAGTGTGACCCCTCTGGGTGTGCATAGTGCTGCTGTGCAGGGGGAGATGCTGGGACTGGGCACGGCCCCCGGGCAGAGCCAGGGACTAAATGACAACAGCTGATCCTGACCCTGATCCCACAAGTCCTTCTCCTCTAATCCTACCATTTTCCAGAGCTCTGAGGTTCAGGTGCTGGATCTGTCATTCACAGCTCTAATGAAGTGGCTGTGGGGTGCAGGCACGTGGTGGCCTCTCACCGTGCCACTGTGTTCTTATCCCTCTTGTTCCTGATCCTCTTCTGCCCCACCTTGGCCAAGATCAGCGGTGGTGGGCTCAGTGGAGCTGGTCCCACAGCGCCGGGGCCGTGCTGTCGCTGTCCTGCCGCAGAGGGAGAGTGAAGAGCAGCCAGCTTGCCATGAGAGTCCCATCCACGTTCATGTCAGTGTGGAGCGAGCAAAGCCACAGCCCAGAGCTCCCCTGTTCTGCCTGAACAGGTCTGGGAATGCTTGGGTGAAGCTGGGACAAGGAGGCAGCTGAGGAGCAACGCCTGAGTGTCTCTGCTCCCTGCCCGAGGGCGAAACAGCTCACGGCTGCTTTCCGGATGATTTGCTTTGAGCAAAATACAGTGATACGGGAAAATCTCCGAGCTGCCGAGCAGAGCTAGGGCACTCCCAACCCGCTGCACTTCCCGGGAGAGCCGAGTCACCACCAGCAAAAGGCTGCGGTCCCGTGCGCGGCCGCTCCTCTGCTCCGTCACCTCCGATTATCTCGCCCGTGTCCCGCTGGCTTTGCTTCATTCGTCTGGAAAACGGGGCAGCCTCGGGGGTCAAACCCTGCTGCTGCTCGGCCACAGAGAGAGGCCGATGTGGGGAAGAGTTTGGGCGGAGTTTGCCGGTGATCCAGGTGAGGATGCTCAGCCGGGCCCTTGGGAACACCACCGGGATGCCCGAGGTGAATCAGTGCCCAGAAACAACGGATACGTGCCAGCAGTTTCCAACGCTTATAAGTTATTTAGGAGCCTGTGTGCCGCTTTAAAAAGTGATTTGCATAAATCACTCGAATGTCTTACAGAATTTGTAAACGCGCCGGCTCCGCTGGGGACCGTGGTGGGATCTGCTGGGGCTCGGGATGCTGCTGGGAACCAGCCCCAAACCAGGTCTGGGGCCGGTGGCCGTGCCTGGTGCCCACACGCTGTCCCCAAGTTGTTTTTCCAGAACCAGATGGACCCATGCGGTTTGTTTATTAACTGTCAAAAGCTCCAGGAAATGTCTGGGTATCAGTAATTCCCGCGCCCGGTCTCTCCAGCTGTGTTGGAGATGCTTCTCACTCCGGCTCCGTGATTATCCACTAACGCTGCACGGCGGGGGAGCTCTGCTCGCCGCGGGGCTCCAGCCTTGTGACTGCCGTGGGGGGCCACGGGGGGCCAGGGCTGCGTTTGGGGAAGGGGCTGGGGCCTGGATCCCGCGGGGCTGAGAGCCAAGGGGAGCAGGGGAGCAGCAGCACCCCCGGCTGAGCACCCCTGAGCGTGCCCTACTGTGCCCACCCGTCTGAGATCCCACGGGGGCTGCAGGACAGCCCAGTGCCCACCAGCAGGGCAGGTTTGACCCACACAAAGGGTCTTTTTCAGGGGAAGAACCTGCCATGTTCCTGGGGTGGCAGGAGCAGAGCTCCAACACCCCCATCTGGAGCAAGGTGGGCTGTGGGCTGAGCAGGGAGCCCAGGGGTGCAGAGAGGTTTTGGGGGTGCAGAAGGGCACAGACTGGGGTGTAGCAGAGTCTGAGGGGTGCAGCAGGATCCAGAGGTGTCCAGTGGGGTTCCCCAAGGTGCAGTGGGGTCAGGAGGAGGGTGGGCAGGCCCAGCAGGAGCAGTGGGGTGCTGTGGGGAACAGGATCTGTTCTCCATCATGGGAGCTCCTGCTCTGCCCCGGAGATGGGAGGAAGGAGGAGAGGAGGAGTGTGGTTGGGGTTTGCTGGGACTGCTGCAGACCCTTCCCGCTCCCTGCCTGGCTCTGGCTCTGTGCACCCGGTGTTTCCAGGGCAGAGGATGCAGAATCCAATGCAAAAGGCAGCGGCATGATCTCCACGTCAAACTCAATTCTCCCCAGTGCCAGCTCAGCCCTGGAGCCTCATGGAAACGGTCCAGAGGTCTTAATCCTCTCCAGCTCATCCAGGCTGTCCCATGCACGCTGCCCAGGGCTCTGGGCTCAGCCACCGTGCCCCGGAGCAGGACAGGGAGCTTGGGATGGGGCTCTCCCTGGCATGGGTTCACAGGGTGTGAGAAGGAAAAGCTGCAAATTCACATTGTGCCACCCCGGCCACGGCCACTCCTGCCCCCCTGGCTGCACCGACCACCAAAAAGGGGCTCCCCAAGCACGGGGCACCTTCTCGAGAATTGTGCAGCCACAATTCCCATCCTGGGGTGTGGTGAGGAAGTTCAGCCTCTGCGTTTCTCCTTTTCCCCTGGATGTAGAGCCCAGAGATGGGAGCCTCTCCCTCGCTGGGTGAGGCGCCATCCCTGTGGGTGTGCGAGGCCCCGGGGGAACCTCTCGGTGAGGGGAGGAAGGAGCAGGAGCCGAGGGGGGGCTGAGAGCTCCCGCAGGGGAGGGAGGACTCCAGCTCATAAATAATGGAGTAGGAAGAGTGAAACATCGATCCGTGCTGCTAATGAGGGTGCCAGGGAGCGTGGCCCCGAAACGGGGCGACAACGAGGGCAAGCCCCTCCTGCCAAGGGAAACGTGTCTGTCCCCTGCCTGTCCTATCCCTGTGTGGGGCTCTGGGCACAGCCCTGGGGACAGGGAAACCTCAGCCCATGTCCCTCAGGGTCATGTCCTGAGGAGGGTCAAGACTTGCCCCTCAGCTTTGTGTTTGCCTCTCCAGGCTTTGAGGTCATGCCAGGATTTTGGGAAGGAGATCAGGGCACCTCCCTGTGCATCCTTGTCCCTGTCCTGGGCTGCTGCAGGGGGCAACTCTGCTGGGCACCAAGCACTGCCCTGTGCTGGAGGGGCTATGAGGAGCCAGGGCAGACCTGGGGTGGGCCAGTTGTCCCCCCAACCCGGTCTTTTTAGAGGGTTCACTCTCCAGTACGGGATGAGTCTGAGCCTACTCAGCCCCACTGGGGTGTCCCTGCACCCTGCATACACCTCGGGGAGGACATGGAGGGGCATGAGCAATGCCAGGACCCCCAGTGTGGCTGGTGATGATGTAGGATGAAGGAGGAGGAGGGAAGAGCTCAAATCACCCCAGGATGGGCTTCTCCACAGCACCCAGCACGAGCCTCCTGTGCCAGGGGCCCCTGTCCTGGCTGCAGGTGATGCTCTGAGCTGACCTGGGGGACCAGACCAGCCCACAGCCCCCTGGGCTGCTCCGGGTGGGTGCTCTGGGGGGCACACGGGCAGTGCCCCCAGCACGGGGGGGTCCCTGCTCCGGTGCCCGGCAGCGGGCAGGGGGACCCGGCAAGAAGCGGCTCCTGCTCTGCCTCATGTCACCCCAGGTATTTCGGCTCCGGCAGCCCCTCATTTGCATTCGCCGCGGCTGCCCCGAGCCCTCCCCTCTGCCGGGGACAGATAAGGCGGCACCGCGGCGTGTCGGGCCCCGGCGCTGCCGCCGCTGCCGCCGCTGCTGTGCCGGCATCAGCATCGCCCCCGGCCGGCCCCGGGACCCCCGGCTGGCCCCGGGACCCCCAGGCTGTCCCCATTGACCTCCAGGCTATCCCCATTGAACTCCAGGCTGTCCCCATTGACCTCGAGGCTGTCCCCATCACCCCCCTGGTTGTTCCCCATCTGCCCCAGGCTGTGGGGTCTGGGCAGCCCCCAGGTCCCCCTGGCAGATCCCTCTGGATCAGTGAGAGAACGGGGCCAGCCCTGGATGCAGAAGGGTCCCTGGACACTGACGGGGCTTCCCACAGCGCAGAGGGGAAGGTGGGGCCCCACCGGGGCAGTGTGGGCTGATGGTGCAAGCCTGGTTCTGGTTCCCAGCACCCCCAGCCCGGCCACCAGGCCCAGAGCAGCACCAAGTCCGGCTCAGCCCGTGCAGGGAGCAGCAAGGCAGCAGGAATTTGCTGCTGAGACAATCCCCTGCAAGCTTCTGAGAGTGCCAGGTGCCCATCCCAGCCCCACCACACACAGACCTCCCCAGAGCAACAGAGCCAGACCCCAAGGAGCAACAGAGATGCAGCAGAGAGCCAGCTTCCTCTAATCAAATCCATTAAATCATCCCAACCTGCTTGCAAGGAATAATCCAGGCAGGAATAACAAACCAGCTGCGAGCCTGTTTGGCTCTTGCCGGTTGAGGGGGATGCAGAACACAGGGATTGGAACTCAAGAGATGCAGGGAGGGAGCAGGGCTGAAGGTCCCCGAGGATGATTCGGCACAGAAAACGCGACCGTGCCCTGGCAGGAGCCGGCATCGGAACCGGGCACGGGCTGGAGCTGGCCCTGCTGCCGGCCCTGCTGGAGGGGATCCAGCCCCCTCCGGCTGCAACGTGCCTCCATTTAACAAATAAACGCCTCATGGCTGACAACAGACACCTGCTCGTGGAAAGAGCCCATGACGGGAATTTAATGCCGATGATTAAAATCACCCGAACTGCGCCGAGACCTGGGCTCTGCACACTCCCAGCCGTGCTCAGCGTGGGACACGAGGAGGACACCCCTGGGCTGGTGACGAGGATGGGGACCCCGAACAGCGCAGGGACAGGGGCTCCACGCTGGAGCTGCTCGGGAGCAGCCGCCGCGGCTGCCAAATTGATTAGGCAGCACCCGAATAGCCGGCACTGTTCCATTCCCAGCTGGATGGGGCCAGGCTGAGCAGGGATAAAGGCTTTATTGTGTGCTGGATCCACCAGCACAAGAACAAGCTCCATGGCAGGGCGCAGCACAGAGCCACTGGGACCTGTGTTCCCAAGGGATTCTGCCATCCGTGCTCTCCCTGCTTCTCCACTGGAGCCTCCTCACCATGGCAGCTTCCAGCCTGGCGCAACCCTGCTTTGCAGAGCCCAAACGATCCCGGGGAGCTGCGCCCACGTGGGAGCAGCCCACGGAGCTGTACGGAGCCACACGTGCTCCTGGGGACAGCCTGGGACTCCAAACCCCAATGGCACCCCCTCAGTGCCGGTGCTGCCCGTCCCTTCCGAGCTGGGAGGAGGCAGGAGCAGCCACAGGTGGGCAAACACCCTCCTTGCATGGGGGAAAGGTGGCACTGGGCAGGGCCCACAGGTCACTCACCACTTTGAAGTCTTCGGGGGTGCACTGCTCCCCACGGAAGAAGCAGGACAGCAGCATCTCCCTGATGTCGTGGCCAGCCCGGTCGTAAAATTCCAGCATGTTGAAAGGTTTGGGCTTGAAGTTTCGGAAGTTGGCCTTGTCCTGCAGGATTTCCAGCTGCTTCTCATCGGCTGTCTGGATGTCTGGGATCTCGTATCTTGGGGGAAAAGAGCAGGGAGAGGCTCAGGCCTGGCTGTGGTGGCTGTCCCACTAGCAAAGGCCTTTTGGGGTTCCCAGGAGTGACCACAGCATGGGCTCAGCACAGCCCCACCCTGCACGTGGCATTTCCAGAGCATCCAACAGCACAAAGGGGCCCAGAGGCACACGAGAGATGGCAGAAGGATGGATGAGGAGAAGCTGGGCAGTGGCCACCTTCCAAATCCATCCCACTTGTCCCACTGCTGGTCCAGCAGCACCAGCCCTGGCTGAGGCCTTCCAGCCACCTGCCCTGAGCCTTTGGTGGCTCCTGGTGAGGTGGTGGCCTTGCTGAGACAGGGGCTGATTGTTCTGGGTCTCAGCTCTGCTGTCATGCCTGAAAACCCCTCCCTGGGGCAGGAGTGGAGACAGTAGTGAAGCCCTTTGGCGTTAGCATGGGCAAGGAGTGCACCAGGCTCTTGACAGCGGCTTGGCAGCACCAAGGAGCCACCACAGCCACAGGTGAGGGGCTTCCACAACCCAAGGAATGGCACCATGCTGGGGTCTGGGTCAGTGGCTTCGCCTGCTGGCACGCCTGGCCTCGCTGCCTGGGATGGCACCCAGACATGGCACTGGAGCCAGGTGTGCAGGATCAGCCCCACAGGAACCCAGGGGGTGGCCCTGGCCCTGATGCATGTGCTGCACACTGGGGATGGGAGCTGGAGCCATCTGGGGCAGCCCAGCGTGGGAGCCACACGCTCAGGAGCATCAGCAGGACCTGGTGGCTCTTGGCTGCATCCAGACTGACTGAGATGTCACCTGGGGCCACCCCAAGGCACCAGCACCCACCTGTTATTGAGCAAGGCCAGGAGCTCGCCGGCGTGGTACAGGTCATTCTTGGTCACTCGGCTGAACCGAAACTCATTGAGGTTGCAGAAGGTGACGGCGGGGAAGGTGAGCCTGGTGGCTGCCACCTCGTCCAGCTTGGTGACGTGGGGGTACAGGAAGTAGTACTGGATGCGGTTGGTGCAGACCAGGGCGAGCAGCGCCAGCGAGCCCAGGAAGCAAAGTGCCCAGACCACGCGCTTCAGCGACAGCCGCTCGTACGAGAAGATGTGCGAGAGCCCGTGCAGGGTGGAGCTGCTGGCGAAGGCCTGGATGCTCACCGGCTGCCCGCTGTCCACCTCCTCCTCGTCCACTTTCAGGTCCATCATGGTCAGTGCCAGCAGCCCGGGGTGGCCACTCTGCCGAGAAGGGAGCCCGTGGGTGCCTCGTGGGTGCTGTGGGTGCCCAGCCCACGGCGGCCCCGGGCAGGGATGTGCCCGGCAGCGCCCGCCAGGGGCAGATGCTTTGCTGTGCCCTGCTCTTGCCCCCAAGCCTACATATGTATATATATACACATACACAGACATGCATGTGTGTATATATATATATATATATATATATATATACATAAATACATTTATTTGGATGCAGCCTCTTGCATTCCCCCCCTCCCACCTCCTTCCTGCCCTCCCCATCCCACGGCAGGACTGAAGTGCTGTGCCCACCCCCCCCCATCACCTTATCTCCCCCTCCCCTCCCACCTGCCCCGCTCCCCCTCCACCTCCCACAAATGGCACTGTCGCATCGACAAACAGATGAAGGAATGAAGGATGCAAACCTGGAATCAGGGCCGGCGGCCGTGGCTGGAGCTGGGCTGGTGGTGCTGCCGCTGCGCCGAGGGAGCCGGGGCTGGGAACACGGGAGGGAGCGGGAGATGTGCAGGCACCGAGGGTGCTGAGGCACCGAGCCCGGCAGCGGCTGGTGAACCGGAAAAGAAGGGGGGGGAATAAAAATAGCTTCGTTGGTACCTTGGTGCAAGCGTGGGAGCGGGGATGCGCCGGGGCCTCGCTCAGCGCCGCGCGGGGGGACCGCAGGCGACCATCGCTGGAGAGGAGGCAGCTGCCGTGTGCGAGGAGATAAGAGGAGGGGAAGGAAGGCGAGCAGGAGGCTGCTTCCCTGCCAAACACATGGATACCTCCCCCTGTGGCTATCTGGGAGCTGGTGATTTCTTCAGATGCATAATCCGCATGAAGTCATTGTCTGAGCGCTGGTGGGGCCGGAGGCCGCGGAGGGGTGAGGGGTGCCGCAGGCCGGTGGGCAGCGAGGAGGAGGAGGAGGAGGAGGAGGAGGAGAAGGAGGAGGAGGAGGAGGAGGGAGAGGCGCAGGAGCGGCGCTCCAGCGATTGCAGGCGCTGGCAGGGGCTGTTGGTGCTGCTGCCGTGTGCATGTGGGTAATGTGTGTGTGCGTGTGCGTGTGCCGCTCCCATCCCCCGCGCCTTCCAGGGATGCTCCGGCCCCTCGCTCCCCGCTCCGCCGGACCCCCCGGCCCCATCCCGCAGCCCTGACCCGTCTCTGCCCTGCCGCGGCCTCTCCCGCCCTTCAGGCTTCACCCGTGCTGGCCCCAGCGCCGGGGCGGGTGCTGGGACACCCCGGGCTGGGTCCTTTTGGGGGACACCGGTGCCTTCCAGCCCTTTTCTGGCCGTGGGGCACTCGCGTTCTCGAGTGTCCAGCCGGGCTCACCCCGTGCAGCCCTGCTCTGCTGCCTGCGGCCGGTGCTGTCACGCCTGTCAGGATGCAGGGACTGACCCTGCTGGGCCCTCGCGGCGCTCAGGACACGCCGCCCCTGTCCCAGCCCCGTCCTTCTGCTGCTGCCCCCGGGGTGCTCCCCGGCAGGAGGCACCGAGGGCTCTGCTCTCCCCGGGGCAGAGCGGGGGGGTTGCGCAGCGCTGCCCAGCTGCCCCCAGTGCCAGCTCATCTCCCACTGCCTCCAGCTGCACCCGTGAGTGCCCCGGGGAGCGGGGTGCCCTCGTCACCCGAGCTGAGCCCCCGCGGCAGCGGCTCTGGGTGCGGAGGCTGAAGCAGGAGCCCACCCACTGCTCCCAGTAAGGTGGCTGCAGTCAAATGGAAAAGGATGCTTCAATGTCCTTTACTAGTGTGATGATGGAAAGGGACAGCCAGACCCCAGGGTTTGCACAGGCTGCTCAGAGGTGCCTTCCCAGCATGGTGTCCCCACCTGAACCACACAAACGGGAGCGTGGGCACTCAGGGGTACAGCAGGGTGAGGCACACGTACCCTGTCCCCAAAATTCCATGGCTTGGGCACACTTGGTTTGATCCTTTTTGGAGCATCCTCTCCCCTACCCCAGCAGGACCCCTGGGTTTTACAGCAGGACCTGCTCGGGAGCACCTGGGGGGCCAGGGACACCCCTGAGCCAGTGCCCCCCTTGCCAGGCTCAGGGACAGCCCTGCTGCTGCCTGGAGACGTGGCTGCGAGGCCGGGGAGCAGCATTAGCATTCCCAGTTGGCACCAGCTCTGCCTTTCCCTTCCTGCTCCGTTCTGCATCGCTCCTCGCCCAACAGCTCGATGCTCCATCAGCATCCTGAGGGCAGAAGGATGTGCTGCTGGGATAAGGGAGAAGGACATTTAGAGAGTGGTTGTTCCCCCCTCCTCCTTCTCTTCTTCCAGAGAAGTGGCTCTCTGCAGTGGTTTTATTGACAGTAAATCCCCGGCAGCAGGGCTGGGCAGGGAGGGAGGAGGTCTCAGGCTGGAGCAGGTGAGCACGTGGACCCTCTTGAGAGTCCTTGATTTCCAGTGCACAAGAAACCCCAGGGAAGAGGCTCTGCTGCTTCCTCTGGATGGACAATCTTTCCTGGGGGTCTGGTGGAGCTGTTGGGGCCCTAAACACCCCAAACCCCTTTTCTACAGGAGCCAGGGAGGAGGAGAGCGGGCAGAGGAAACTTCCTTACTGCTGGCCCCCGTCCAGGGAGAATGCAGCTGCATCCTTGGAATGGAGTGGAGCGTGGGGACTGGGAGCGTTTCCGTGATGTTTTTTGGGGATGCCACGTGAGGGTTGTGTTAATTCCTGCTGGGAAAGACAGGAACCAGCCGAGGGCTGTGGGATGGGTGAGGAGGGAACAGCCCCAGGTGATAACTGCAAGACACAAAGGCTTCAAGGGGTGGGTTAGTGAGGGGTGGTGGGGTGTGAGTGGCTGTGGTGGAATCCTCCTGTTAAAAATGGGTGCTCAGAGCACGGATTCAGCAACCAGGGCTCCCCTCAGCCTGCCCTCAGATCTAATTAGAATGAAAAAAGTAATTAAGGGAAGGTGCTGCAGAACTGAGGCTCCCAGCACAGGCTCTGGCAGACAGGCAGGATCCCAGACGTGTCTTGGGAACACCTCGGGAGCTTGGGCCGAGGGATAACTCAAGGCCTGGGGCTCTTTCCTCACTTTCCCAGCAGAGCTTGTCCCTGCTCCACCACACACACCCCAGTTACGGAAACCAGCTCCTGTCCTGCTTCTTGGAAGAGCATCTCCAGGGCAAGGATGGATAAGTGATGCCTTTCCATGCTTTTTTGGGGTTGTGCCATGCTTTTGCTCCCTCCATGGAGGCAGCCATGGCTTGCAAATTGCATCTTTACCTGCATCTGCTGCTGTCCAGAGACAAATTAATTGATAATGGTCAATGTACTGTGGATGCTGGAGATGCTGGGCACTGCTGTATCCCTTTTTGGAGCATGAGGCTCTGGGGGTGCCTGGCCCTGCAGTCCAGGACTGCATTTGTGTATTTAAGGGATTTAATTCACAAGTCACCACTGGCATGAGACAAAGCTGCTGGGGCTGCAGAGGCAGCACTCAGGTGTTCATCCCATCCAGGACAAAAATTCCAAAGGAGAGGGGGTAAAAATTCCATCCCCCCTCAAACCTGGACTGAGTGATGTGTAAAATATCTTCACAGCTGATCGCTGCTAATGGGTTGCAAATTGCTTCCATCAGCTCCAGTATTACAGACTGCTGTCTGAAATTGCTTCCAGGAGCCCATTTTGGGGCCAAATACTTCCTAGCTTGGGGAAATAACCATCAGCATCATTAGTGACAGTAAATTGTATTCAAATGAGGCACCGTGGGGCCTTAGTAGGACTTCTTATGGGTGGGGCAGCTCCAGCATTAGGGACTCTTGCATCCACACAGAATCCTTTAAATGGAAAAGACTTCCAAGCTCATCCTCTGACTGCTGCCCCAGCACTGCCAAGGCCACCACACTGTCCTCAAGCACCACATCTATGTGTCTTGAATCCCTCCAGGAATGGTGCCTCCACCACTGCCCAGGACAGCCTGTGCCAGGGCTTGACAACATTTTCCATGCTGAAATTTTTCCTGTTTTCCAGCTCCAGTTATCAGGTACCTGGAGAAAAACTGGTCCTGCATAAATGATGGGCAGAGAAGGCCTCTGCCAGTCCCTGCTGGCCATGCCCTTTGCTTTGTGCTGCTCCTCGAGGCATTGCCTTGCTCCAGCTCTGAACCACGAGCCTCCACAGAGATCCTGGTGGAGGTCCAGGGTTTCCTAATTCATGAGCACATCGTTAATTATCTGCTGGAAGCCAAAGCCTCAGCATCTTGGTGAGACTAACGAGGCTATTAACAGAGCTGCTTCTTGCCATGCTGGCTTGGGCTGGCCCAAGCGTGGTGCAAAGGCAGAGACAAGCTTTGTATCGCATCCCCTGGCACCTGTCTGCCTTCTAAACCACATCTGACCATTGCCGAGACCTTTCCAAAGGAAACCACCACAGCTAAATCCCGGGAACAGAGAACCCAGCACAGCCAGCCTGGTGGATCCCTGGGATTGCTCAATCAAATGCATCCACACGGTGGTAGCTGGGGAAGGGTCGAGCTGCAATGCCCGGAGCTGCTGCTCCCAGGAGTTCCCCCTGGGCTCTCCTGAGTGCAAACAGCAGCGCTGAAGCCCAGCAGAGGCTGCTCCAAGGGCTGGGTCAGGGGCCCCGTGAGCCGCGTCTCCGGGTGATTTATGCCGTGTTGTGCCGCGCTCTCGCTTGCACCCGCTTGGCTCTCCCGGCGTGAGGAGCAGCCAGTCCATTAAACACTGAGTCATCCTCAGCAGCATTTAATTTTGTGAGGGGCAGCAGTTTGGATAATTAAAGGCCTCCATCGCCAGTGCCAGCGGCTGTGGAGAGCAGGGCTGATGGAGAAGGTGAGGACACCCAGCAGCACTGGTTAACCCGCCACAGAGGAGGTTCAGCTCTCCCTCCCTCCCCTCTCCCCCTGCTTTTTGGGATGGGTTTTAACCTTTTCCTGTCTCAGACAAGGGCTTCCTCAGTCAGGTGAGTGTGATGATGCTTTGTGCTATTTCTGCCTGGATTAACCACGTCGTGATAGGATCTCCCATGGGCAGATCTGCTATCTGGAGGCCTTGGCTTATTAAAAGGACAAGCTGTTCGGGGAGCTGGTAATAAAGCCATGAAAGCTTTTACGAACCAGAGTCGAAGGCACTAATATCGCTGTGCTCTGCGTGGGTGAGAAATTAGACAAGAGTTCCTCCGTGCTGATGGGGTTTTTTTCTCCCCCTATTCATCTTTCTCAACAATTATCTTTTATTTTGATATCTTTCTATTTAAACCTTCAGAACTGCGCTCGGGATGAAAAGGAGGTTGAACTGCTTAACAACTGTGCACCTTTCAGTGCATGGTGGAGGCACGGAGCCATGGGGAAGGTGGCTTGGGCTCTCCCAGGGTTTTGGCAGCAGGAACCATCCCCAAGAGCCAGGCAGGAAACTCCCCAGGATTGTACCCTGTGGGAGGGCAGGAACACCTCCGGAGCACCTCCTCACCAGCAGCTTCAGCAAGAGCCCCAACGCTGTGTCTGTGTTGCACCAACACTGCTCGCCTGGGGCTGGATAGCTGGGAATTCCTCCTCCTGCTGCTCCTCACTCTTGCATCTGGGTGCCCCTCGCCTGCCTGGGGGCTGAGTGTGTTTTTTTGCAGCCCTTTCAGGGTTGTTTCTACTCTTTTTCCATCCCGGAATCAATCAGCCGCATCTTTCCGGAACTGTGGACAGCACCTTAAAAACCAAAGGCGGATGGAAGCCCTGTGGAAAATCACCAAGATGGGTGTGCGGCTTCATTAGCTCCAGCAATTAGCATGAGGCAATGCAAAACCACTGGCTCCTGCTCAACCACTGTCCTGAAACACTTCCCCTGTGCACAAATTCCACCTTGGGCGGCTCCTGCTGTCCCCACTTGTTTCACCCAGTGTCCAGAGAAATCTTCTGCTGGGACACACAGAGCCCTGGGGCTGCAGCTCTGGGCTGAAGGGACTGAAGATGCTCAGGCTGGATGGACCTGAATGTGGAAATGTAGGGCAGAGATCAAACAAACTCATTCCACAGGATGCAGGGTCAAGCAGGGATTTGTGCAGTTGTCAGCAGCCCTGCAGTGCTGCCCAAGGCCATCCCTCCTGGCTCCTTGCTCTCTTCCTGCTCTGGTATCTATATCAGAACCTGGTTTGGAGCTACCTGAGCAGAAATGCCCCTGTTGGGCCACGCTGGTGTTCCCAGAGCTGGCACCTCGCTGAAGGCCCAGGCCAGGGGCAGGTCATGGCACTCAGGTGTGTGTGCACAGGTGAGATCCCGGGATGTGCTGTGTGTGGTACAGGACAGCAGGAACCCCCAGCCCCTCCCTGGGTGCAGATCCAGCCAGTCCCCCTGTGCTGCCCCACTTGTCCCACACCATTTCTCCACTCGCACTGCCCTGGCTTTGCTGGTGGCTGTTTGTCCTCGTGTCCTTGTCGCTGCCATAGGCCCCGTCTGGATCACTTTGTCTTTTATTCCCTGTGACACTGGTTGTGGTCACAACAAAACTCATCTCATTACGGAAATGCTGAGGGTAGCTGGAAGGGGAAATGGATCCCTCCATCTGGGAAGTGCCAGGTCGGCTGCAGAGCGGGGCTGGAGGAGGCAGCTCGTGTGTCTCGGGTGTGCCAAAGCCTCTCCAGCAGTTCGGGGGCGTGGGAGCCAAAGGGTTAACGCTGCCGGCATCCTCAAACGGCACCGATGGGAGCAGGAGCCTCTCCATCTCCGAAAGCTGGCAAACAAATTAAAGCAATGTTGCAACTAATGCGTTTCTTTGCAGCAGAGAGGAGGGGAAGAGCGGCTCAAAGGCTGCGGAGACAAAGGCGGCGCAGATGGGTGCTGGGGACCCGCGGGCGCCACGTGCGCCGCTCCCAGCTAAGCTCAGATTTGCGGCCGCGGCTCCGTGACAGCGGCTGGAATAACCTGGGGAGGATTTATGAGAACCACGGCAGGGCCGAAGGGGGAGCCTGCCTGGAAAGGGCTGTAGCTGGGAATTACTCTGGCGTTGACGCTTCTCCGTGCTCGTGTCCCATTTCTGCGGGAGGGATTGTGTGCTGCAGGGGGGGAATGTGGCCCTGGATGCTCCAGGCAGGGATCAGAGCATCTTCCTCCCAGCAAACACCCGATGCACGGCAGTCCAGCATCTCCCACTTGGCTTCCTGGGCTTTTATTTGCATCGAGGAGAAATTAAACAGAGAGATGCAAATCCCCTTAAACAATTTAGCAAAGCTGATGGCCCCGGTGGAGCCGGGTCTGGGGCTGATGGGTGCCCAGAGGGACAAGGCTGGTTGGCAGAGTTTGGTGTGTGGTGAAGGGGCTGGGGAGTTGGGCAGCTGGACCCACAACCATTGTCCAGGGGCTGCTGCTGCCCCCAGCACGGCCTTGTCCTTGTCCCCCATTGGCAGAAATGCCACATTCCTCTGGAAGGAGGGGCTCTGTCCCCTCCCGCTGCAGCCAGGCCCGTGCAAGGAGCAGATGGAGCCCATCTTGAACGTGCAGTCTCAGCAAAAGAAAAGCCAATAATCGAGTTAATTACAGACGTTATGTGATCACTGGGGATTCCCAGGGGATGCTGGCAATGGAGCAGCCCTTTGCTCGCCATCCACAGCCAGCAGGGCCGGGACACCGGGCCAGGGGCTGAGCTGCCCTCCCTGGGGATGGCTCATGCACAAACCCCTCAACGGCCTGACCTGCAGCTCTGTGGTTATGGGGGCTCTGTGCATCCCTTTCCCTGTGCTTTTCCCGGCTGTGTCCCCCGGGGCAGATTCACAGGGTGGCTGGAAGTGCCCAGCAGTGTCTGCTCTCCCCAGGAGCTGTGCCTCTGACCGTGCAGAACGTGACTGTCCCGAGGGCAGAGCATTGCTGCCTTTGTCTCGCTGCTGAGAGAAACTAGGAGAGAAAGTGCAGCAACTCCTCGGTTTAAAAGTGAATTTTAACTGGGCTTGAAAGACCACAGACCCCTTACCTGGAGCCTCTGGGGCAGCTCTGCCTTGTCCCCCAGCCCTGCAATGTCTCATCGGTGACACAAGGGACTTTCCAGTGGAAATGCCTGGCCGGAGGCAGCGCTCAGCCCAGGCAGCCCGAGGATGTGCATGTGCTGGTTTGCCCTCTTGGTGCTTCTGCTCTGCTCCCCATCAGCTGAGCTAATAAAGTTCGGACTCGTTAAATCCACAAATGGTTTCAAAGTCGATTGCCCTGGGCTGGCTCGCAGCCCCCGCCCACCCCTCCCCTCGCTCTGCCGGGGAGATAAGGATGGCAGTGGCTTTAATTCCTCACTTATGCATCGACTGCCAATTCTCCTGTCCGCTCACCCTTGATAAATATTGCACAAAGATTTGGCGGCCAGCGTGCCAGAGATAAAGGTCCAGCCCCACCAGATCTCCTTCCTCTGTGCCTTTTGTCTCGTTATGTGTCCAATTTGTTGAACAACCCACCTGCTGCAAGAGGCTCTTCCCATCCCCGCTGCTGCCTCGGATTATTGCTAAACCTCTGCGTGAGCCTCCAGCCTGGGCTGGGAGCTGAGGGCTGGGGAGAGGCGCTGTCATTTCCAGGCCTTGAGCTGTCATTGATCGAGGATCAATAGCGGAGCTGCCTTGGCTCAGCTCTCCAGCCTGGCAGGATCCCCACTGCTGGCGTCATGTGGGGCCGAGGTGCTGCCGTGTCATCTGTGAGCCCATCCCTGGCAGCAGAGCCCAAACCAGGATTTGGGGATGCTCCTGGGCAGCAAACCTACAAAAGAAAGCGTGCCAGGTTCTGGCAGGGTTTAGCCTTGCTAAAAATCCCCCTTTGCACCCGGGAGCTGGGTGAGCACAGGAGCGGGGCTGCTGCTGGGGCTGTGTCACTGGAGCTGTGTCACTGGGCTGTGTCTTGCCCCATCTGGGTTTGCTGGAACTGTCTTCCCCAGCTCAGAAACCCTTGAGGGGCTGAAAGCTGCTGTTGGGGGTGCACAAATATCTTAGGGAGATGCAGCACTGATGGAGCTGCTCAGGGGATGGGGCTGTGGCACAGGGAAGGTGCCCAGCACTGCTGGTCTCTGCAGGACCATGCAGATAACAGCCCTGGTGCTGCAGCTCCTGCCCAAGCCTCAAATTTCAGGGCTGCTGAAGGCACAGGTTGAGGCCATTGATTGGGGTGGAGAGGGAAAAACAGGAGGGAAGGTCTCACAGAAACCTGAGTATGAGTATAGATCTGTTTGGTGGCATGTTAGAGCTGATATCCCCTCTGCATCCTCATCCTGAGTGTTGTCTCTCTTATGAGAAGCTCAAATTAAAGAAGAGATGAGTGCTGCTGAGGTCTGGATGTCTTTGAGCTCAATGTGGCACATAAGTCTGTTATTCCTGCTGGAAGAGCAGCTGTCCCAGGCAGCTTCAGGTGCTATTTAGCTTCCAGGTCTCTGGACTCCGCAGCTTGGCAGTGGCTCTGACAACATGGCTTGATCACTATCCTTTCTAAATCCATGAGAAATGTCATCTGAAGTGCAACAAATAACGGTCTGATTATCTGCTGGATCCTAATGCTACTCCCTGGAGATAACAAGCTGCAATTTTCCCCCTGGGCCATACAATAATCGCCCCAATTACTCCCAAGCAGTGGTTATTAAACTCATGGCACCGCTTTAGTTTACAAAGCAAAAATCATTAAGCAGGTGTGTGTGTATGTGTGTGTGTGTGTGTGTGTGTGTGTGTGTTTGCTGTTTGGCTGGGACTGACCGAGGCTGCTCTCGCTTTGTTCTGGCAGAGGAACTCTTGGTGGCTGTGGAAAACCTCCATGGCTTTCCCGCTCTGTGTGGCACAGTTCTGTCAAGAGCCTCCGGATGATCGACCACATAAAATGCAGTTGGTGTCTGTTAATGCTGGGGTTGGTGTCCCGGAGGATGTAACCTCCATCCGAGTAGAACGTGGAGGGATTTAGGGAGATAGCGTGGTTGGCAGAGCTGGGATGTGATGGGCATTCCAAGCACAGCCCGGGCCTGGCAGGAGCGGCCGTGCTGCTGTGCTGGGGCAGGATTGCAGGTGGGAACTGCAGGGTGACACCGGGGTCCCGTGCCAGCACAGGCTGTGGGGTGTCACCCGCAGCTCCATCAGCCTCCAGGCAGAGGGGACAAGGTCCCTTTACCTTTGTCCCAGCAAGACCCAGGCTGTCAGCGAGGTTTGATGTGGCTCTGCACACAAACACACCACGGCTCGCTCGGACACGGAGCTTCCAGCTGCTCAGGGAGGAGAACAGAGCGAGCAGAGGGAGGGATGACCAGGACAGGGAGGCAGGCTGGTGAATTATGCATGACTCCAGGAGGGGAGCGTTATCTGCACGGACAAAGGCCTGTGCCAGCAGCCCGGCTCCGCTGTACCTGTGCCTTCCTTCGCCCGTGCTTTATCTCCGCTCCCAGCTTGTAATTCAGCCCAAATATCAGAGGAAGCTGGAAGATTAATTTTCTCTGTTTGCATGGCAAAGGAGAGGGGACACGCTCTCACTCCCGGCTCCCAGCTGGTTAATCCTCCACCAAGGCCTGCCCAAGGAAAAGGCAAAAATTTATCAGTGTTGGCAAGTCGCTGGCGTGGGGAGGGGTGCTGGAGCCCGGGGCCCCCCTGAGCAGGTTGTGGGCACTCACAGCAGGCTTCCTGTGTGGGTAAGGCTTGGGGGGCACTAAGAAATGCAAACCCTTCCCTCCTCCCCATCATTCGGGTCCAGAGGAGGTGTGGGCTTGGGAGAGCCGGAGTCAGAGAGTCCCTCTGGCGTGGGAGCGTTCCCGGCTGTGAGTCGCTGAAATATTTAAGAGATGACAACTGTATTAATACAAAAACTAGATAAAGATCCCTTGAGTTTAAAGACAGAACCATCAGCTCATCTCTTATTTTCCAGCCCTCTCCCTCAGCTTGCTCCCTGGCTTAAATGAAATCATAAATATCGGCCCACAAAGGTCCTTTGTCACCGCACGCAGCTCCCGGCGACAAGAGGTCATTCATTAAAAGCCAGATGAAGGCAATAGAGACTCCCTTTGTTTTTTAAGGAGTTCAGGACAAGGCCGTGGCTTCTCTGCTGACATTAATGCACTGTTTATGGTGGCTTTGGCTCATCCCATCCACGTGATCTTCACTCTGAAGTTGACAAAAGAAACATCC
Organism: Setophaga petechia; assembly: GCA_024362935.1. Lineage (NCBI taxonomy): Eukaryota > Metazoa > Chordata > Aves > Passeriformes > Parulidae > Setophaga > Setophaga petechia. Next base: position 339,928 of record JANCRA010000173.1, read on the forward strand.
CGGGTTCTCTCAGGTGGGACATCCCAGATGAATGAACCTGGTTTGTTGTTGGACTGATGGCCCCTTTTGGCCCCCTCCTCACAGACCCCCTGGGTTCATCATCCCCCTCCTCCCAGCCCCGTAGGTGATGCTCTGGCTGCATTTTCCCCTGCTGAGGGATGGCCCAGGCCCTGCAGCTCCCACCCAGCACATGAGCCTGATGCCATCTGCCGGCCTCTGGCTCTGGCCAGCCAGGAGAAAGCAGAAATTAATTCCCTGAAAGGTCTATCTCCCTCTGGCTAAGCCCTCCCTGCTCAGCCTGATGGATTTTTTCCTCACACCACTGAACAACTCCTTTTTAACTCCTCTGCTGTATGAATGCATCAAGAGAAATGCACCTAAGATAATTTTTTTCTCCCTGTTTTTTCCCTGGACAAAGGTTGCTGTCTTAAAGTTTCTAATTCCCCTTGCTTCCCCTCGCCTTTTTATTTTTTGAATGACTGTTTATGAAGACCATCGTGGTCTAACTGGTGTTGGATTAAAAGGAACTTAATAAAGGTTTCCCCTGAGCACAAAGCTGCACAAATGGGTTTGCAATTGCAGAGTTAATTACAGGAGCTGGGCAGAGCAATCGGTGTTTGCAAAGCTTCACCAGAGGATGAGGCTGGCAGGGAGAGCTTTGGCTTTGCTCTTCACTCTCACTGTGAGGCACTGGGGCAGGTTTCCTTCCATTTTCCCCAAAAGATGGAGAAATGGAGTCACCAGAGATGCCACTGGGACCGGCACCAATCCCGGTGACATCCTGGTGACATCCCAGGGTCACACTCTGGGGTCAGCCAGTGCTGCCCAGTGAAGGGTCTGGGGTGGCTGCAGGAGGAGATTGGGCTGGAGACCAACCCAGCAAGGCTGAGGGAGGAGCTGCAGGAGAATTTCTGCTGCCTGAGAATGTGAAGTGCTTCCGCCAGTAATCGCCGGAATCATCAAATTAGCATAAATTCTATTAACGGTTTCCCAGATGAGACATTTCAGGGCTTCTCCCTCCCCCCCGCCCTTTTCCTGACACAAACAAAAAGAGAATATAATTACTTTGCTATAAAGCAGCTCCTGAAAAGGCCCTCAGCCCTTCTGCCTTTCTTCTCCCATGGAATAAAGCTCCAAACGAAAGGTGCTGCTGACCTCTGTGCTCTCACCATTCATCAACCCAGGAGGAGGAAAGAGACTCCACAATGGTTTCAGAGCCTGGGACAGAGCAGGAACCCATTTGCCAGGTCCACATCGTGGATGGGGGGTTCTGAGGAGCTTTTTGGGGTGCTCAGACCCTCCTGACTCAGAGGAGGGTTTGGAAGGACGACAGTTCAACACATATGGAAGAAATGTAATTTGTGTAGCACAAACCCAGCACCTACTGCAGTAACTCACAACAAGCACCGCGGGGGCAATCCTCTAAAATAATGTGGTTTTTTATTGGCACGAGATTGTGGATGACAATTGGAAAGAGAACAGAATTTGCTTATGAGCAAAAGCCTCCTTAATTCTTCAGAACGACACTAAAACAACTCGCCTGCCTATAAATACGGTCTGCCAATAGAGGCATCTTAGCTGTGAAGATTTAATTACAGGCAGGAGCTGCAGGAGGCCCGGGCTGACACCAAGGCAGCTGATCCTCACCACAAATGGGTATGTACCTGCACAAGAGGCTCTCGCACAGCCAGGTGTAACTTTCAACCTCCAGCTTCTTCCCAGACAGGGGCAAATTGGACTTTTTGGTGATTTCCTGTACTATAAGGTAATATGTTAAAGTCAGAAGATTTCTCTCACTTGGCCATTGGCTCAGAGGACAAGTTGTGTTTCTTCTAGCCCTCAGTTCCCCAACAAATGTAGATAATTTTGCCTCTCTTCTTCAAGGAAGCCACAGTAATGCTTACTTTTCCACAGATCTTGAGGCCTTTTACATTCTATTACGAATTAATTATTATTAAGTTAAAACAAACTATATACCCTAAATAAAGCAGCTCCAACAAAACAGCTGGATGATGAGAGCAATCTGCTTTATGAACTCCCCTTTCCACTGCGCAATTTTCAGCATTTAGTTCCGCTTTCTAATTGCTAATATCCATTCTTCAATTACCCGCTGTTTTGTTTCAGATTTAAAAGATTAAAGCACGTTGTTATTTTATGATTATGTGAATTCCCTTTGTGTAATTGTTAGGTTTGGGTTTTATCCGTTTGCATATTAAACGCCTGCACAGGGAAGACTCGTACGTGGCTTGAAATGGGTTTCGCCTTTGGCACAAGTTGCCGGCTGTTATTCAAATCAACATTTAGAGACGAAAAGCAGGCAAGGCATCATATTTCTCAAATGACAACACTCCATAAACAGCCTGGCGCTGAATTTCAACGCTCCAACCCCTTGCACTGACCCTTTGCAGAACCAGCGCAGGGGGCTCAGACCCACACGAGCCCTGTGCCAATGGCTTTGCTGGACATAATCACCAGGTTTGGGCTGAGAAGGGCTTTTCCTGCCCAGAACAGCCCCTCTGGAGGGTGGACAAGGAGCCGCTGCGGCCTGAGGGGCCCAGGCCCCCCGGCGTTCCCGTTGCTAGGCAACGCGTGGCTCCAGCGGCCAGCAGCAAAGATGGCGCCTGGACCCCTCCACGCCCGGCCCCACCGAGCAGGCGGGCCACGCCCTTAGCAGACATGGCGCCGAGCTGGCTTCAGGAGCGCGCTGAGCGCAGCCAATGAGAGGCCGGGAGCGGAGAGCCGGTGCTCGCGGGGATTGGCTGGCGGCGCGGATTCAAACCGGAGCGCGGGGCCGTTGGGGCTGCGTGCGCCGCTGGGGCCGGAGCCGCGGCCCAGGTGAGGGAGCCTGAGGGGAGCCCGGGGGGCTCGGGTGAGTGCGGTGCCGATAGGAAAGGGGCTGGGGACGGGCTGGGAGGAACCGGGGGCTCAGGGGAACCCCGAGGGCTGAGGGGATCCCTGAGGACTGAGGGGAACCGACCCCGGACCCGCCCAGGCCCGTTCCACCCCGGTGGTGTCGGAGCCCCGGTCCCCCGGCTCTGAGGGCGCTCCACGAGCCGGGCTGGTCCCTGCGGCCTCCCGGCCTCGGGGGTCTCGGTGGGCGCGGGGATGGAGATGCTGGTGCTGGTAATTGAGGCACCGAGCTGGGTGTGCCCCGTGCTGTGAGTTCGCACGACAAGGGCAGAGCTGTTCCACACCTCGCGGTGCAATTAATAGAGAAAGTACCGAGGTATCGGTGTGCCTATGAAGTCTGCACCTGTGCAACAGGTACCTCAAAGCCTTCTGTGCTGGCGGGTTGTGTTCGCTGCTGGCGGCTCTCCCAGGCCAGCTCCTGTCCCAGCCCCGGCTGCCCTGCCTGCCCCAGCCACCCCTCGCATTCGTGAAGTCATTTCTATCTTGCTGAGCTGGAGACTTTCCCCTTCGCTGCCTCTGTTTATGCCGTTGTTGCTGCTGTTTGAGAGAAATGTGCTGACTGCTTGAATTTCAACAGCTATTTGCAGGAGGAGCTGTAAGTTAAAATGCAGCTAAATTTAAAATTGTATTAAAATTCTCCAGAATGTTGCTCCTATTTTTATCTTACAAAGTGCTGAAAACTTGCAGGTTTTTAGTGGCCTAGATAGTACCAAGTTATTTGTAGACAGGGCACGGGCTGTGTTCTGTATCCTTTTGGAAGGGAAGGACTTGGGATCCCTCATCTTGCCTTGGGTTCTGTGCTGTGCTGGGGGATAGTGGAAGCACTTAGATGGGCAGATCTGCCTCTCTCCAAGGCTCTGTTATCCATAAACTGTGCAGGGCTGTGGATTTTCATTCCCAATGAGAAAAAGTAGATGCATATATCTCCATAAAACATGAGTTTTGTTGATGCAGCTTCTCAATCCTGCCTGAATGCATTACAGCCAGTGATTCTGAGGCTGGTTCTCTTTCCTTTGGGCTGGTTTCTGCTCGGAGCAGGGAGGGAAGGGCTGGCCTGCTTGTTTAGCTGTGGCTTTTTGGCAGGAGGATGGAGATTGCCATGGTGAACCTGCGGGGTCTGTTCGAGCAGCTCACGCGCCAGGCCGAGCTCCTGAGCGAAGGAAACGAATGCCGTGAGTTTTGTTCCTGAAAAATCTGCTGAAGATGCTAAAACCAGTCTGATCTGGGTTTTTCCTTTGTAGAGAAACATTAAGTCCCATCTGAATTTCTGTGCAGGGCCACATTCTGCTTGTAGCAGACTGGCTTTGTCTCGTGTTCCAGCTCTGCTGGCTGGTGCTGACAGGAAGGGCTTGGTCTGAAAAATGGAAGAGCTCATGGACGTCTCTTGTGTGGCTGGGTTGGCCCAAAGGCTGGGTTCTCCATGCCTCAGGTTGGGCATCAGGAGGAAGAATTTCTTCCTGGAAAGAGCAGCCAGGGATTGGAGGAGTCTGCCCAGGGAGGTTTGGAGTGCCCATCCCTGGAGGGGTCCAAGGAATGACTGGAGGTGGCACTCAGTGCTCTGGGCTGGGTGATGAGGTGGGGATAGGGTCTTTTCCAACCTCAGGAATCCTGGGATTCAGTGTGAGCAGATAGCTGCTGTCAGCTGCTCCTCTGCTTGCCCAGCTAAGGCTTCATGTGTTCTCTCCCCAGAGTTTATCCAGTTAGCGAAGAACTTTGAGGAGAACCGGAGGAAATGGCAGAAACTAGAGCAGGAGCTCTGCAAGTACAAAGATCTCCTGATGAAGACGGAGGCTGAGCGCAGTGCCCTGGACGTGAAGCTGAAACATGCCCGCAATCAGGTGGATGTGGAGATCAAAAGGAGGCAAAAAGCTGAAATGGACTGTGAGAAGCTGGTGAGTAATTCCTGTGTTACCCGTCAGCTCTCGAGAGTGTGGAGACAAGGCGATTAAACTGCATTGATCAGCGGCAAAGAAGGGCTGGCACTCACGGGGAGGAAAGGAAAAATAGAAAGCAAGGAATTGGCTCGGCTCCTCGGAGCAGCCTCCTGCTTTGATCTGGGAAAGGAGACTGGCTGCTGATGGAGCTGAGCTGCCATTACCTGTCTGAGCTGCCATTACCTGCCTGCAGCCATTAGCAGTCCATTGACACCAGTTCTGAGACTTATCTCTGGTATCTCAAGCGCTCGGTCGGGTCTTACAGTAATTAAACACAGTGCATCCAGCTGCTGATGTTATCTGTGTCACAGGAGCGGCAAATCCAGCTGATTCGGGAGCTGCTCATGTGTGATGCCTCCGGCAGCATCCAGCTCAGCGAGGAGCAGAAGTCTGTCCTTGCCTTCCTGAACAGGCCACAGCCTTCTGTGGGAAGTGCAGGCAACAAAAGGTAGGGAGGCAGCATTTTATCTGAGGTGTCAGGCATCCATCCAGCTGTCGGCCCCTGTGACACATTCCTCACCCATGTCAACAGTTCCCCTTTTTGTTCCACTTTAAAATACGGCTCCTCTGAGTCAGTGGGATTGTTCTGGAACCGTGACTGACTGAAAGCCAAACTGATACAAGCTTCTTCTAATTTTTGTTTTTTAGGCTGTCTACAATAGATGAATCTGGCTCAATTCTGTCAGACATCAGCTTTGACAAGAGCGATGACTCACTGGTAATGTAACTCCGTTTCTGAAGCTCTCCTCCCCTGTTAAGCCCGAGGGGAGGGGGTTGATCTCCAGAGACCCTTTGTGTTTGGATTGCTGGGATATTAACCTGGCTGAGCTGATTTGCATTTCCCGAGTGTGCTGTTGGCTAAAATTTGATGAAAGCCCTGGCCAGGGGCTGTGTGCTATTTACCATTAACCAGTACTGTGTCTTTCCCCCAGGACTGGGATTCCTCGGTGGTGAAAGCTGTCAGGCTGAAGAGGAGAGAGAAGCGGGTATTGTTCAATTGTTCCTGTCACATAGTTTCCTTTGTTCCCCCTGGCTGCCACAATGCCACCATCTGTCACCTCACAGCCACCTGTCGTGACCTCTGAGCCACTAAACACAGTCAGACCTCGAATGGCTGTGCTGCTGCTGTGCGGGTTTAGATTGAAATTTAGGTCTGATGTCATTGTTTGTGTACTGAAAACGATTGGAGTTCTGTATATCCTGGGTTTTTACAGTCTGGAGTTTGCAAGAAAACATTTGGAGATTATTGCAGCTCCCAGATTAGGGGAAAATGGAAATTAACAGTTTTCTATTTTGTTAAGGAGCTTGTGCTCGTTCTGCAGATTAAAGCAGAAGATACAGGTGGGAAAGAGCCTGAAACCATCACTAGTGGAGCTGGGAAGTGTCTGGGACCTGCTTAGTTGCTGGTTTTTGTGTGTGTAGTTTGTGGGTTTGTTGGGGCTTTTTTGTCCTCCTTTCTTAGGTCGGGTTTCTTTTTTTATGATCGGAATTATAAAGTTGGCTAGGAAAATTATTTGAAAGAGGTTCCCTAATTCTTCCTGGCACCTCCAAGGTTGCCACGAAGCAGAGGTTCCTCTGAAGGACTTGTCTGCACACACCACAGATGTGTGAAGTGTTCAGTCCTTCAGTCATCCTGGGCCAGTGTAATGCCAAGTGAGCAGCATTCCTGCTTTGAGACAAGGATGTGCTCTCTTTTCAGCGCTCTTCCAGGCAGTTTGCTGAAGGCCCCCCAGCTCCTCAGAAGAAATCCAGATCTATCAGCAACACAGCAGACCAGGTATGGGGTCACAGCTGGGTTTGGGTACACCTGGCCACACTTCCTGCCTGTTTCCAGGGCTGCTGGAACTCCTGTGTTCTGTCAGCATTGCTGCCACTGGTGTATCTGTCATTCCAGGCTAATGAATCCATAGTAGCAAAGACCACTGTGATGGTCCCCAACGATGGTGGCCCAATTGAAGCCATTTCTACCATCCAGACTGTGCCTTACCCTCGGAGGAGCCGCAGGAAGAGCGGTAGGTGCAGCATCCCTGTCTGTCCTGACACGGCTACACAGATTATCCTGAAATGTCCCTTATTCCTTCCAGGACCTGGGAGCTGCTTCTGATTTATGATGCCCATGCTTTTGGGGGCAGAGGGTGATTCCAGCCTCTTCTTTGTGTCTTCCAGGTCCTTTGCAGCCCTGGAACAGCGAGTCCAGCATAGGCAGTAAGCAGCTGGAGTCCAAGCAGGACACCGATGGCTCCAGCACCCCGCAGCACAACGGGGGAGTGAGGCTGCACGACTTTGTTTCAAAGACGGTGGGTCTAAGGCAGGAGGAGATGGAAAAGCATCTCCTTCCATCTTGGGATGTGTGTGATAAGAGGCTGCCAGCTGTGTCAAGGGAGGTTTAGGTTGGATACTGGGAAAAGGCTCTTCTCCCAGAGGGGCAGTTGTGCACTGAACAGGCTTCCCTGGGAATGGGCATGGCCCCAAGGCTGCCAGAGCTCCAGGAGAGTTTGGACAATGCTCCCAGGGATGCACAAGGTGGGGTTGTTGGGGTGTCTGTGCAGGGCCAGGAGCTGCACTGCTGATCTCTGTGGCTCTCTTCCAATTCAGGCTATTCCATGATTAGTCTTGGGTCAATATGACCTGTACCAGTTACCTGCATGGATCAGAGACTTGTTACCCAGTAATTCCTGCAGAGTTACTGCACTGCACTAATCTCTCCTGTCTGTGTGCTCTGATCACCAGGTTATCAAGCCAGAATCGTGTGTCCCGTGTGGAAAGAGAGTCAAGTTTGGGAAGATCTCCCTCAAGTGCAGAGACTGCCGGGTGGTGGCTCACCCCGAGTGCCGGGAGCGGTGCCCCCTGCCCTGCATCCCCACGCTGACGGGCACGCCGGTGCGCATCGGGGAGGTGGGTCAGTGCCAGGGGAGCCACCCTGCCTCGGGGCCTGGGGCTGGCACCAGGGGAGCCACCCTGCCTCGGGGCCTGGGGCTGGCACCAGGAGAGCCACCCTGCCTCGGGGCCTGGGGCTGGCACCAGGGGAGCCACCCTGCCTCGGGGCCTGGGGCTGCCACCAGGGGAGCCACCCTGCCTCGGGGCCTGGGGCTGGCACCAGGAGAGCCACCCTGCCTCGGGGCCTGGGGCTGGCACCAGGGGGGCCACCCTGCCTCGGGGCCTGGGGCTGGCACCAGAGGGGCCACCCTGCCTCAGGACTGCCCACCAGAGGGGCCACCCTGCCTCGGGGCCTGGGGCTGGCACCAGGGGAGCCACCCTGCCTCGGGGCCTGGGGCTGGCACCAGAGGGGCCACCCTGCCTCGGGGCCCGGGGCTGGCACCAGAGGGGCCACCCTGCCTCGGGGCCTGGGGCTGGCACCAGGGGGGCCACCCTGCCTCGGGACTGCCCACCAGAGGGGCCACCCTGCCTCGGGACTTGCTCAGCTCCAAGGCTGCCTTCCCTAGCAAAGATCCTGTTGCTCAGAGCTGCATAATGACATGTAAATGAGCTCGCTAATGCATCATTGCACAAGCAGGGAGGGGGTGTAGGGGTGTGATGGTAGGAGGGCGTTGAGTGGGGAAGGTGGCAGCTCTGGGCAGGCGATGCAGCGTTGTGCTGATGGATGTGATGTTTCTTCATCAGTCCTGAGAAGAGCAACAATTCTTGTTTTCCGACCATAGATCTTGCTGTGAATTCCTGAGAGAGTATTTTCCATGTCTTGGTGACTGAATCCATCTTTTTTTTTATTTTCCCTTCTGCCTTTTAGGGCACCTTGATGGATTTTGTCCCTTCTACTCCTCCAATGATCCCTTCCATCATCGTGCACTGTGTTAATGAGATTGAGCAACGAGGGCTGCATGAGGTAAGAAGAAAATGAGGTGTGAAACAGTGCCAATGAAATGGGTTGTGGTGTTAGGGAAGCAAATTGTTAACCCAAATATCCCTTATTTATGATGTGCGTGGGTGACTCAGGTGTGGGGAGAAGGTGGGGATGGAAGAAAGCCAGTTGACCTCCTCCTCTGAGCCAAGCTTTGTGCCAACAGACAGGCATTTACCGCGTCCCTGGCTGTGACAAGACTGTGAGGGAGCTGAAAGAGAAGTTTCTCAGAGCAAAGAGCGTTCCTTTGCTCAGTAAGGTGGACGATATCCACGCCATCTGTGGCCTTCTCAAGTACTTCCTGCGCAGCCTGAAGGAGCCCCTGCTCACTTTCCGGTTAAACAAGGCTTTCATGGAAGCTGCAGGTGAGGGATTGCTGTGTGACATCTCCAGCTCTTTCCTGAGGCTCACTGGTTGTGGTTTTGCTGTCGAATGAACCAGCAACCCGTGGTGCTCTGTGGAGCCCTTGTGCCTGAGTTCTAGTTGGGCAGGATACAAGATTATTAGCACAGCTTGAGAAGTTTCTGGCTTCTTTATTTCTCACGTAGCTGTGGCTGTGAGGGGAATATTGCAGCTTCTGGGAGCACTTTCTTAGGTCTAAATATTATTTTTTCCTGCTAGAAATCGAGGATGAGGATAACAGCATTGCTGCTATGTACCAAGCAGTTGGAGAACTTCCTCAGGCCAACAGGGACACCTTGGCTTTCCTCATGGTCCACCTGCAGAGGTACATTCTGATGAACGGGGGTTGGAACTAGGTGATCTTGAAGGTTCCTCCCAACCCAAGCCATTCTGTGATTTGGAAGGGGAAGATTACCCCACTGGTGCTTTTTCCAATTGGGTCTGGTTACTGCTTGTGAGCATGGAGTCTTCATTCTGGAACAAACCTGCTCACTCAGAGGCCAAGTGTGTGTGAGACAGGGGACTTGTATCACAAGTGAAGGGGGGAACTGCATTCTTCCCATATTTCTTTTAATGCAGGGTGGCTCAGAGCCCAGACACCAAAATGGACATCTCCAATTTGGCCACAGTCTTTGGCCCCACCATAGTCGCCCACGCGGTACCAGATCCTGACCCCGTGACGCTGCTGCAAGACATGAAGCGTCAGCCCAAGGTGGGACAGACTTGGGGCTTGTCTGTCTTCCAACCCAAACCATTCTGTGATTCTGTGATCAGTGACTCACAGGTGTCTCTGTAGGTGGTGGAGCGGCTCCTGCTGCTGCCCATGGACTACTGGAGCCAGCTGATGATGGTGGAGCAGGAGAACATTGACCCAGCACATGTGATTGAGAACACCAACGCCTATTCCACTCCACGGACACCTGAGGTCCAAGGTAATCCTGCCTTCTGCTCTGTTACTAAAAACAACCCTCAATCCACACAGCCTGGGAGGCTCTTGGAGCCAGCCACTTCTCACTTCATGGAGGCAGAGGGAAAAGCAAAGTGTGCCAGGAAGTGCCAGATTTGTCTAGTGCTTTTCACAGATGCCAGGGAATGCCTGATGTTCCCTGAATGGCAAAGAAAACTTCAGCTGTCCCCACACTGTGCTGCTCTCTTTTGGCAGTGAGCATCCTGGGACCTCTCACCACCCCAGAGCACCAGCTCTCCAAGACACCCTCGTCCAGCTCCCTGTCCCAGAGGGTCCGCTCCACCTTCAGCAAGACCACCCCCAAGTAAGTGCCAGGGGGTGCTGTCATGCCATGCTTGGGATGACTGCAGGGGATTTTGGGTGCTCTAGGACAACTGAGACTTTGGGGACACTTAATACTCAGTGAGCCCTCCCTTGATCTGTGCTGTGGGAGCAGCAGGTTTGGGTAACAAACATCCTCTCATGGTAGGGAGAGGAACATTGGTTGGGAGGTGGGTGAGATTTAGGTGAATGTTCCCTGGAAAAGGGAGAGTGTTGAACCTCTGTGTCCAGAATTCCAAACTGATATTCTTGTGTTTCTCTTGAATTAGATTTGGGAGCAAAAGCAAGTCAACAACCCAGTTTGGGCATCAGGGTAACTTCTTTGCCTCTCCTATGCTGAAGTGAAGACCTGGGAGTTGGTCTTGTCCTGGCATTTGCACACCAATGCTCACAAGTAGAAGAAATACAGATTGTCTCCATGGCCCCTGGCAGCTTATATGAAATAATGTTTTGCCTTTTATCTTTCAGCTAAACTGAGACTTTTAATGGGATTTTATAGTGCAATTTATTTTTATTATCTAATGCTGTGCTGAATGTAGTATTGATGAGGACAGTAACAAGCAGGATTTGTTCAGTGCTAATCATTAAAAAAAACTCTAGAGAACTGGCATTTTCACTAACATCTGTTTTTCTCCCTGTGTGAAGTAGAGCAGTCACAAAATGAGGGTCAGTTGGTTGGGATTTTTGTAGGATGTTCTTGGCACAGCAGTGTCTGAACTTTGTCAGAATCCAGGCTTTCCATCAGCACCGTCTGTCCTGCCTGGCTGGTGGTGCAGCTGGAATCCTGAGGATGGCAGTGTTGGACTGGGCTGGTGGGCAAAAGCCTCTCTCCAATGAACTGCCCGAGGGACCGTGGCTGCTCTAAAGGAGCATTTATTTCCTGGTACTGTGTTTGCAGGGGTGAATTCCATAGAGGAGGGTGTAGATGCAAAACCAAAGGATTCCTGGGCAGCCCAAAGGAATTAGTGCTGCTCTTGCTGGTGAGGGGAGGGAGGGTGGTTCAGTGGGGGTGGGAGTCCTGCTTTCCCTGGCCAGGATCTGGGACCTTTCCAGTGCTGTGTGAAGACACCTGTGCAACACACACGAGTTTATCAAGTGGCTGTTTTTATTGAGCTTTGGAACTGTCCTGGCTGTGCAGTTAAGTAAATCCTGATGTTTTACACGACCTGCAGTTTTGTGTTCTCTGGCTCATGGTTTTCACTTGTGAGTTTTCACCAGGCATGTGTGGCCTCACTGGAGGCTGAGGGGCTGCTCTCTACCCCAAGGACTGATCCCAGCCAGCTTTGCTGCTGGGGACAGGATCCTGCCCTGGGCTGTGGCCCCTGGTCCTGGGGACGAAGGAGGATGGCAGGTTTGGTCCCCACTGTTGTGCTGGGAGGTGAAATAGCCCAGGGTAGGTGTTCTGGCCTGGGATGTTTCTCTCTCCCCTTGATTGTGAGGTCTGGGGGTGAAGTGTTTGCACACTGGTGCTGAGCCACTGCTGGGGCCCCTGAGCAAGGGGGTGTTTCTGGCCCTGGGTTCTCAGACACACCAGGTGTGCAGGACAGGGCACTAAGGTGTGTTCTCCTTACCCTGATTCAGGTTCTGAGCACACTTGGTCCTTTCCTGGAGCATGTTCTCCCAGACTAGGTCCTTGTCTGTTCCTCACTGGAGCAGAAACACGGCCACTGTTGGTGGGACCTGCTGAGGGACATTGCCCTGGTCCCTGTGGCACTGCTCTGTGGGGACAGGTAGCTTTGGGGACATCTGAGGAAGCCACCCTCACTCAGGTACTGCTGGGCACAGAGGTGACCCTGGCAGTGCTTGGGCACGTGACTGGGATGGGGGTGCCCACCTGTGCCTGCAGGTAAGGGCACAAATTCTGGGTGGGAAGGGCCTGGGGGATGGAGAGTGAGGACAGTGAGGAGAGGGTGGATCTTTGGTGTTCCATGCTCTGGATGCTTCAGGCTGCAAGAAGAGACCAGCAAGGAGAAATCATGCTGAGAAATATTTATTAATCAAAGATTTTTAAAAGCCTCAGTTTGGCTCCAGAAACAGGGATGAAAGTAATTCCTGTTGGAGTACAAAGAAGTTCCTGGTTTATGTCCTGGCAGGGGCAGGCACGTGTGTGCTTCTGAGGATTAATGCAGATAAAATCACCCCTGTGGGCTCCTTCATCAGCAGCATTTAATGCATTTGGACGGGCCAGTGACCATCTGTGTCCTGTACAGAAGGACTTCACCTTCATCATAGCTCCTGTGGAGGAGATCATCACGGATCTTGTGGAGCAATTCACCTCCTGGTTCATTGCAAATGCTAGAATTCTTATAATTAGCTAATTGATTTCTCACATTGCCCTAATCAGCATTTGGTTCTGATCAGTGGAAACTAAGGGAGAGATGCAGGTCCCCACCAGATTATGTTCAGACCTTCTAAGACAAATTCTTCCCTCTTGTTTTCATTCCCTCAGGGAGCAGCAGCACACAGCAGCGTGTGGAAGGTTTTGGTTACCCACAGGTGGGCCTGGATTTGATGGCTGAGCAATGGGATGGCGTGAGGAGCTGCCAGAAGCAGCATGTGAGGGATGGGCCTGCTGTGCAGAGCCAGGCAGTCCTTTTGGCCTAGCCTTGGGAAAAGTTGTGCCCAGTTCTCTGTGGGATGGGTGATCCTCAGCACCTAAACCTAGTGCCGCGGGTGCCCTGGGCAGTGCCGGTCAGCCTCTTGGAGGAAGTGGTGGATGGCACTGGCAGCCTTGGTGTCACCCTTCCTCTTGTAGATCTGAGCCATCTTTACCAGCCTGCGCCCACAGTCCCTCCTGTGGTCTGTCTGCACGGGGATTTTGTAGCATTCCATGAACTTTTCTTTTGCCTTCTCCGGGGATCCCATTCGGTAGAGGAAGTACTTTCCCCAGGAGAGACACAGGGCTTGCTGGCATTTGAGGCTCAGGGTGTTGATTTTCTTCTGCAGCTCCACGTAGATCTCTTTTTCCTTTGCCGGGTCTGTTGCACCAATGAACTCTGCCAGCTGCAGCTTGGCGAGTGTAAGGTCAAGGTCTGGATGTTCCTGAACAATCTGCTGGAGGTCCCTGATGGCTTTACACCGTATCTTATTCTTGTCTTCCTCCTTTGCTTTGACCCACTGTTGCTTGTAGCACTTGGCCAAGGCCTGGTAGAGAAGGTGGTAACCTGGGTCCTGCTGCAGGGCTCTCTGGATGATCTGAAATGCTTGCTCTGTCGACCGTGGCATCCAGAACAAAGCTGATAGTTTGAGGACCTCGGGGTCAGAGCTTTTCTCTGCACATTCTTTAACTAAGCCAATTGACTTTTTCCCATCTACTTTTTCAAGTAGCCTGGCCAAATATATTTTGGCTCTGTAGTTATTTGGCTGCTCGTTGACAATTTTTTCCAACTGGATTCTGGCTTCTCTTTCAATATCAGGTTGCCAGGAGAAATTCCAGGAGGAATAAAGAGCCATTGCAAGCCCAGTACGGAAGGAGCTGTTCTCTGGTTCAAGCATCAAGGCCATGTTGAAGCACTCCCTTGCCCGTTCCCCATTCCAGGATTTGATGGCCAGCAGGGACCAGCCTTTGAGGGCCTGGATGTGCGGGATCAGCCGCACGTCCCAGGGAGTTGGGCAGAGCTGCTGAAGGTGTCTCAGGCAGGTTTCAGCCTCCTGGTAGGAGCCCTGCAGGTAGTGGATCCAAGCGTAATTCCCGTAGATGATCAAAGAGCCAGCAGTAGATGCCAGTGGATGCTCCTCGTCGTTGTGCTCCTCAGCAGCTTTCAGGCTCTGCAGAGCTTCCCTACTCTGTTTGTTCAGCTGGTGCAGGTAGGCCTGGAGCCCCAGCAGGGCCACCTGGTCCTGGTGGGCTGTGTGCTTGATCTCAACATCCACCTTCTGCAGGAGATGCTGAGGACTGCAAGATTCAACGCCCAACATCCAGGTGAAGTGACACTGCAGGGTATCCAGCATCTCCTTCAGCTGCTCCTTGCTACAAAGAGGAAATGGTGAATTATTGAAGGGTGCATGCTGGGATGCCCACATAGAGCAGGAGGAGAAGGAGAAGATTCTCCAGTTGCTCAACAGATCCCTTGCACTCAGGCTACTAAAGAACCTGCAAATTGTTGTTCCAATCAGCCCATTTTTCAGGGAGGTCTCTGTGAGCCTTCCCATTAGAGAACAGCAAGCCAGGAATGGAGTCACCAGTGCTGCCCCACCTAAGGCAAAAGGCCTTGGATGGGCTGCAAAAAAGGAGAGTAGAACCAGCCCCCCCCACACCTACTATGGGGTTGTGTCTTCAGCTGAAGGGTGAAGAAGTGGCTCAGAAAAGAGCCCAGCAAGGTAAGGAAAGTGTTAGACTGGCGTGTCTCTTCCATGAGGAAAGGCTGAGAGAGCTGAGACCATTCAGTTCAGAGAAGAGAAGGCTCAGAAGGATCTTGGAGCTGTAGAAATACCCAAAGGGAGGGTGCAAAGCAGTGCCAGGCTTTTTTAGTGGTGCCCAGTGCCAGGGCAAGAAGGGCACAAACAAGCCCAGGAATCTCCATCTGGACATCAGGAAATTTAGCTGTGAGAAGAAAGGCCTTGTACATTTTTCCTGGACAGGTTGTGCAGTCTCTACTCTCAGAGAGACTCCAGAGCTATCTGGATGCAGCACCTTGGACAAGGTGACTTTCAGAGGCCCTTTCCAGCCTTAACCATGGTGAGGTTCTGAGCAGGATGCTGTGCTGAGCCTTGTCCCCCTCGCCCTGTGGCTGTGGGAGCTGTGACAAGAGGGGATGCTGTGCACTCACCTCAGTTTTGCTGTGGCCATCGTGTCACTGTCGAGGGATGAGGGCTTGGCTCTTCCACCCAGCAGCAGATCCTGAGTAGGACAGTCTGTAAGCTGGGGACTGAGCCTTAAATAGGAAAGCTCTCTCCTGGGTGGAGTGAGATGAAACCACTTATCTAGGATGAAACAGGAAGAGTTTAAACCAAAAATGAAAGTATTCTCTTCCTATGAAAATATTCTCTTCCTATCTGGAAATTATCACCTTCCCTTCATAAAATGGTGCTGGGGAAGAAAGGGAACTCGGGAGTCAGAGCAGCAGGGTCTGAACTCCACCCTGGAGACCTTCTCCCTGCTGAAGAGTTCACTTTGGTGTCCAGCTTTAGCAAGTATCTGGTGTAAGGTGATGGAGGATCGGGATGGAAAGGTGACATCACTGTTATCAGTGATGAGCCAAAGGCTCCATGTGACTCTGCAGGACTTTGTCCTCAGGATCTGCCCTGGCAGTTGTGCTGGAGTTTCTCATCTGCCTGTCACAGAAACTGCCCAGCAAAACAGGGATGGCAATTGCAGTTGCACGGTTTTGTGTGAGGTGCAGCAGTGCACCTGGGGAAAATCCCAAAAAATCCTTCCCTGAGGAGCAGGAAGTGCTGAGAGAGCACAGAGTGCTGAGCTGGAGATGGCCCCAGGGCTATCAGAACTCACCAGGAAGCCACTGCTAACCACGGAGGTTTTGGCACGTGACAGAAAAAATACAGGTAAAATGCAGGACACGTGGTATGTCTGGGTGTAATGGGGGATTGCAGCCCTGGGAAAAATATTCCAGTGGAGAGAATAGCAGAAAATACATTTTAAAAAGTAGCCTCAAGTAAACTCTAAACAGGGGAGGAAGAAACCACCAGCCTTAGAATCACATTCCTCCCAGCAAAGAAGAAAAAACCCATCACTATTTCCCCCTCAGGATGCTGATGAGTCACTGCAGCAGCACAAGGGAAGGAGGAGAATTTACTGCTGCAGGAGCAGGGTAGATGCTTTTATCCCCTGTTTATTTTTTTCTGTTGCTGACAACCTTTAATAGAAAATGAGTAATTTGGCTATTAGTGTTAGCACTGCTGGATGAACAATGAGTGATTGCTCTATCTTGATTAGGCAGAAGCATTAATTAGACAACGGGTAACATCTAATTCTTGAATTTTCACATCAGCATCTTCTTTCAGCATCTTTCTGTGCATTTGAGCTTGACCAAGCTGCTTCTCTCTTGCCTGGGGTGGCCAGGATGGGGCTGTGTGAGTTGGGTGCTGAGCAGATGTTTTGTCTCCCTGGGCTGGGGCAGAACTGGCAGGATGGAGGAGAAAATTCTCTGCTCCAATCCCTCAGGCCTTGACAACAGTTCTTGGCTACTTCTGCTAATATTAGGGCTGGTTTGAGGATGATTACAGTTCTTTGCAACAGCTATTAATATCATACAAAGCTTGGATGGAAGTCAAAAATAACAGCAAATGAGAAAACTACCAACCAGCAGCCAAATAGGAAGTACAGGCAAGGCTTGGTGTTGTGAAAGATAAATGGTGGGAAGGAAAAGCAAAAGAGCTGCAATGAGATGCAGAGGAAAAAATAATACAAATATTTTTGTTGGTGGTTTGAAAACAGTCCTTGGCTTCAAAACATTCTGTTACATCAAATAACCCTGATCAAATTCTGAGCTGGTTGAAAGGAAATCCTGGTTTATTTGTCCAGAAAAGCACCTGTTTGTTATAAAGTTCCTTCAGCTGATTCTGGGCCACAAGGAAGGGGCTCTGAAGCACCAGAGTGAGCTGCACTATGGAGCAGGAAAGACAGAACCTGGAAAAGCAAAGAGTGCCTGCAGCCTTGGGAAGCTTCAAGAAGCTCCATCTGAGTAGCCAAGGCCAGAACTAAAAATACTTTGAGGTGTGGCTGCAGAGTTTCCCTGCCACAGTCTGAGTCCTGGCTGAACATCTCTTAATTGTCTCTAACTTCCTTACTGGCATTGACGTCCAGGTGAGGCTGCTGTGACTAAGAGGACAGGTGACAAACAGGGGTTTTCTGTTTGTCACAGTTTCTATTGCCCCTTTTCAGCTCCCATTGGCTGTGCTGCTCCCACGGGAGTACCAACCTCTCCGGGGAAAGAAGGTGGCAAAAGCAGACTTTAAACCTTATAAATCTTTAACCTTTAACTTTGCACAGAGGTGTTTAATTCGTGTGTCTGTAGAAATCCTTGACTGAAAAGCTGGGATCTCCACTTTAACCTTTAACTTTGCACAGAGGTGTTTAATTCGTGTGTCTGTACAAATCCTTGACTGAAAAGCTGGGATCTCCACCTGCCTGGAAACTTGAGGGGAGAATCCTTTGCTATCAAGGTGCTGAAGGGCTGGCACAGGTGCCCGGAGCAGCTGTGGCTGTCCCTGGATCCCTGGAAGTGTCCAAGACCAGGCTGGATGGGGCTTGCAGGACCCTGGTCTGGTGGAACCATGGCAGGGGTGTGGAACCGGATGATTTTTAGGTCCCTCCCAACATAAACCTTCCTATGACCTCAGTATTTTTGATGAGACCAAAACAGGTAATGTTTCTCCCAGAAACGGGCTTAGGAACTTCAAAAATGGCGATTTTCCCCTCCTGTCTGTTCACGGACAATCTCTCCCGGCTCGGGCGTTGCTGCAGGACTCGGCGCCAGCAGATGGCAGAGGCTCCCCACGGATGCCACTGCTGGCTTTGTGCAGCGCCGTTCTCTCCCCAGCCTGGGAAAAACAGCGATGCTTTTCACCACTTTTATGTTTCTGCCTCGCAGCTGGATTCTTTTTTAACAATATTCCAGCCCCCTCCCCTTTATTTGGATGAAAATATCTATATTTGGGAAAGAGGTGGTTTCCCATGGAAGAAAACAGAGCAAGACCTCCTTAGAGAGCTGCCTGAGGAAGGTGTTCATCCTCCTGAGCTGAGCAGGGTCCAAGGGAAGGAATGGGCAGTGTTTAAAATGAAAAAGGAAATATTTTTAATGTAATATAGGCAGAAACCCATATTGTTTCCTCAGCACAATATTTGCTCTCCTTGTTTCCAAATGCTTTGGGTGTGCAGCCTCTGTGCACACCCTGGCTCTTCCTCACTCCAACCGTGGTGCTTGGATCTGCTTTGGATTCCTCTGGATAAAGGCGGCCTGGGCTTTGTGCCTTGCTCACACCTGAGTGCTGGGTGACCACCAGAGCCTGGATTTGCTGCCGTGGGGTGACACAGGGAGCTCTGGCTGGAGCTGGCAGGGAATAGCTGCACTCCAGACACTCCTGGTTCCCCCAAACCCGACAGGGGATGCTGGTGATGCCTTTCTCTCCTGGGCAGCCACTCAAGCAGAAAATGGAGCTGTTGTGCATTTCAAAACCTTTCAAACACCTTCCAGAAACGCCTTTCTCTCCTGAATTAATCCATCTCCAAACCCATGAGTGCCAGTTTCCAGCACGGGGAGGCAGCGAGGGCACTGCAGAGCCTTGATCAGCACGGGAGAAACGATTGCAGGGAGCAGAGCCCCGGTGATAGCGAGGGGTTCAGTTAACTGCCCCCAGCCCCAGGGTGTGTCTGGAGGGGCTGGAAGACACCGAGATACCAACGGCCTGCCCCGGCTGCTCAGGGAGGAGAGCTTATCTCCCAGAGCAAAGCCTGCCCTGCTATCAGCACCCCAGGGACACTCAACTGTCTTCCAACTGCTCTGATGGGCGATAAACGTGGAGCATTTGCTGCTCCAGGGGCTCATCTGGGGCAGGGAGGGCAGCAGCACCCTGGTGGGGAGCGCTGGGAGAGGCTGGCAGGGTGGGAGCTCTTAACATTTGATCCCTTTTGATCCAGCTCCTGCCCTGTGAGGGGCTGCAGCCTCCACCCCATCGGGGAGCGAGGAGAACTTCAGGAAGTTCAAAACAAGGCAGTGAAAATCCAGGAGGAATTTCTTCATGGAAAGGATATCAGACGTTGGGAGGGACCTCGTGGAGGTGTCCAGGGAATGACTGGACGTGGCACTCGGTGCTCTGGTGGGGATCAGGCACAGCTTGGTCTCAGGGCTTCTCCAACCTGAATAATTCAGGGATTCTGTGTGAAACGCTGGAAGTGGCTCCTACAGCTCCACTTGGAACAGTCCCTAAATTCAGACACCCCTTGAGGGTCTCAGTGTTGTGGTTTTGCTGTGGTGGGAACATCCAGGACCTGCTCAGTCATTCCAGGGGGCTGGGAATGGTTCAGCTCAGAGCACAAGGAGGGCACAGGGAGAGCAGCCACTCTTTTTTCACTCTTTCTTTGTTGTTTACTCCAGAAATGAATCGATGAGGAGGTGACCAGGCCCACCAGGAGAGGGTACAAGAGAATCCATGGGATTTTTGGTGTTGCTAATTAATGAAAGCCAGAGCATGATTTCTGATTCCAGCAGCTGGTCCAAAGGCACGTGGCCCTGCTATCATGGCGTAAAAGTAATGAAAAATTGTGGTGTCCAGATTTGATAAGATTGCAGCAGCAGCAGTTCTCACTGGCAATTAATGGAGGAGTTTCTGAGTGTGGAAGGAATCCGTGGATCTCAGTTCTCCAGACAAGGAGCTGATGGAGGGTAATGCCAAGAAGGCTGAAATGTCAAAGCTTCAAAGGGTGGTGGATCAGATGAGGGTTATAATTGAGGGAGGAGAGAAATCTCAGTGTAGTAAGGAAAAAACAGGGTAGAGATGCTGTAGAATTCATCACTTTCAGGTGATTTGGATAAGATAAATTCACTCTGCAGGTGCCAGAAAGCCAAGAACTTTAACCCAGAGAGGGTGGAAAATAGTCAAGGAAGAGTGCCAAACATTTCTTTTAAAACAGAGGCTGAAGATCAGAGAGAATTATGTGGTGTTGGGATTGGGAAAACAGCGGAACAAGCACTTAAACGTGTTGTTTGTCAGCACCACAGAGAATGAGAAACTGCAACGGTAATTGGGCAAGATCCAACCATCCCAAGCAAAGATAATTGAGCTAATTTACATCTACAATGATGTTCTGAGCGCTGTACTCCCAGAAGAGGCTGTAAATACATAAAGTTTTATGGCTTTTGATACTGTTCCACATGGCCCATGAGAGAGAGAGAGAAACGCTTCGGATAAAATCACCCCAGAGCGTATCCAGGACTGCGACAAGCCCTGCACAGGGGACAACTGGCTGTGGTTCCCTTGCAGAACAGAAGGGAAGAAGTGAAGTGTGTTTTTGAGAGCTTAAAGGGTTGGATCAGGAATGGTGGAACAGGTCCTGGATTGGGCAGGAGAATGTTTACTTCTCACCTCTGTTGGTGGAGGCTTCTGTAGATAGCATGGAAAAAAAAGTAATTTTAATTGCCATGAAATTAATAATTGCTCTCCCAACCAGGGATGGAGCCTGGGTATTTCTGCAGACAGATCCTGAAAAACCCCTGCTCCCTCAAATGCTGTGTTTCTCTTGGGCTGCTGCTCTCCGAAATGGCAGCGCTCCCTCCTGAGAAGGATTTTACCTTTGCCAAAGTCCCAAACAAGAGATTACATGATGTGATTTCCTGTGCGAGCAGGACTGGCTTTAACGACCCACTGAACCTCTCGGCCTTGAAGGTTGAGGTTTGTTTTCTTGAGCTTTAGCTTGGCACCAACCCAGCAAAGCCTTTGTGTCCCAACTTTTATCTAAACACACGCACAAAGAACGGGGAGAATAAAAACATGCGGTGTCTTCTAGAAAGAGAAAACAAACTCTGTCTCTCTCTCCCCATTCTGAGTCTTCCTCCATCAGCTTTCAGGAAACAAAGGGACAGAGGTGAGCTGTTTTCTCTAAACTGTAATTTCCCCCCATGAGACCACAGCTCCCTGCTCACTCCTCTGTCAAGCGGAGCTGGGGGTGGTTATTTCTCACCCAGGCACGTCTAACAGCCTCATCCATTTTTTCCTCCTGGCTTTTTCTCCTCTTTTTCAGCTCAGAGCACCTGAAGCTGTGAGAAGGCTGTCAGAGCCTTCCTGAGTGGTTTATTTTTAGCAGCACGAGCACGCTCCAGGCCCTGGGGAATGCCGTGAGTGGTGTAGAAACACTTGAAAATACCAAACCCCCCCTTTCCCACACAAGTGAGCTCTTAAACCTGCCCAGACTTTCTAATGGCTTCATCCAGGCCTTGCGGTCGTATTTCATTCCAGGGGGTTTTATTTGATGTTTCAGCCCTGAGATCTTTCTCCCATGTCAATGTTTGTTGGGTCCCTGGACTCCGTCTCTCTGAAGCACCGAAATCCTGAAACCTCTTCCCTGAGAGCCTTGGACGAGTCCCGTGGTGCTGGGCTGGCTCTGACCCCGTGGAAGGAGAGCCCCTGATTGTTTTCCCAGCCAATCCTCCTGGGGAGCAGCTCCTGAGCCCCTCACTCTGAGGCTCTGCCGTGCGGGCACTTCATCATTTCATCCTTTCATCCGGAGCTGGAGCTCGGCAGCCAAGCAGAATTTCCTTTGAGCTGCAGATAAGCAGATCCTGGTGATAGGGAGCCCCTGCTCAAGCTGCCCCTGGGCTTCCAGCTTTGAGAAAAGCCTCGAGGGCTGAAGGGGAAGGAAGTGTTTAATGCTGTGGACATAGGAGATGAAGAGAAAAACAACAGCCAGGGATGCTTCAGCCTTAAACACAATCCCTGAGCTGCCCAGGATGGGCATCCCAAAGCAGCCACGGAGCTGGCAAATGCTCTCTAAGCCGTGTTTGGTGAGAATTCCTCAGGAACTGGCAACAAAGAGTCAGCTCATTGTGCAGGAAGCCTCAATCAGCCGTGGAGAAAGCAGATCACATATTGAAAAATCAAGTTGTCTTTGTGAACAACGTGAATGATCAGATTACAGAAAGCAAATCCCTGAAAAAAACCCAACCAATTCCAGGCTCTTCACTGAAGGCTCAGTGTGCAGCCGAGTGCTGAGACATGAAACGTGTCAGGGCATGCACAGCATCGCTTCTTAGAAATCACAGCTCCTCTCAGCATCAGCAGAATTGAAAAATGTAATCACTTCCACCTCCAGAGAGCAGAGGGAAATGGCACCCGGTGTTATCGGAAAGATGGAGCAGGATTGCAAAGTTGTGGTCAAACCCAGCAGAAGATACTTTTAGTCAGACTGGCCCTCGAAAGAAAATCTTAGAAAAATCGATAACAAATCAAGCTCAGCAAAAATCAATAGCAAATCAAGCTCAGCAAAAATTGATAGCAAATCAAGGCCAAACAGACCA
Source organism: Setophaga petechia (assembly GCA_024362935.1). NCBI lineage: Eukaryota > Metazoa > Chordata > Aves > Passeriformes > Parulidae > Setophaga > Setophaga petechia. The sequence goes on from JANCRA010000173.1 coordinate 362,287, forward strand.
AGGACTTCTGGAGAAGTACTCCCTGATTTCACAGATCCATCTGTGCCCCAGCAACATGAACTAACGAAGGGCAGAGGAACATGGGCAAAAAGTTACACCATGGTTGCAAATGCACCGATTGGAGGAAAAAAATGTGATCCTCAGAGAGAGACAGAACAGGACAAGGGTCTGCAGCTCAGGGACCTTGAATGCCAGGTGCTGCTGTGTCCTGGTGGGATGGGAGCTCCTCATGGAGGGTCCCTGGTGAGGGGCACATCACCCCAGCAGAGGGGACAGAGGGACAGCCACGTCCCCATCCCGGGAAAGGCGTCACAGCTCTGCCCACGCCTTCCAGGAGCTGCCTCCAGATGGTGCTCCAGCCAATTTTCTGGGATTCGGAAGGATTTGATTGTCCCACAGCCGGCTGTGCTGGGCTCAGTGCTAAGGAAGGAGGGTGGCCCGTGCCGAGCCCTTGCAGGGAGCCTTCGGCTGCCTCTGCCAAGCTCTTCCTCGCTGTGGGCAGCTCCTCATTCCCTGCAGCTCCTCATTCCCTGCAGCTCCTCATTCCCTGCAGCTCCTCATTCCCAGCTCATGCACTGTGAGCCCCCGAGGCTGGCCAGGAATGAGTCACAAACAAGGTCCCCGTAGGAAAGGAGAATTATGGATTCATAACCTTGACTGTTCTGGGTAGGAAAGGTTTATTTGTGCAGTTTGCTTTATAAATAACCCAGAAAGCAGCAGCTTTGTTTTTCATGGGCTCAGGCTCGGCATGTGGAGGAACCTCATCCAAGCCCTGCTCTGGGCCCTGGGAGTCCTGGCCAGGCAGAGCAGTCCCTGTGTTTGTTTAATGACTCAGAATGCAAAACTCGCCATGAGATAAGGCCAAGGAACAAGGTCAGTGACTCTGTGGCTGTGGGACAGCACTGAGGACCCCCCTGCTCCTCCTGGCCCTGGGGTCTCACCAATTATCCTCCATCCCTTCTAGGGGTCCCACAGAGCCTCCTCGTGAACCTCACTGTGTTGCACCTTGAGGAGAAAATGGTTAAAAAGAAACTGGAGCAACTCAGTGGAGAAGGGAAAGATCTGAGGTCAAAGAGCAAAATGTTCCCAGAGGGGTTCACAGGGAACCTGTGGAGTCACCAAAGAGAGGACTCCAGGGAGAAACTGAAATCCTGGGAGGGAAATTAACCCTGTACAGGCAGGGTTAAACCAGGCACCTTAAATCTGTCAGCTGGGACGGTGTTGGAGCAATCCTGCTCAGCAGGGATGAGGGGTCAGGGATGTTGTACCAGGAAAGCCATTGCTTGCCAGGCAGAGATGCCACAGCCAGAGGGGAGCCACTCCTGAGTGCTGCCCCACAGAAAGCTCCCTGCTGCTCCCATTCCCAGCCCTGGGAAGAGGAGAATCCCCTGTGTTCCTGTGCAGGTGGGTGGGGACAGAGACCAGCATCAATGAAGAGTTTTTTATCATTTATTGTTTCCATCTCTCCACCACACAGTGTTCTTCTCCCTTTCACAGGAACAGCTCCAGCTGCCTTTTTTATTACAGAACCTGAGAGCAGGAAAGGGGCAAAGACTGCAAGGATGATGCTGAGAAATCCAGAGGCCTGGCAGGGATGAGCCAGGGTCTGACAGGAGAGTGCAGAGCCTGCTGGTGAGCAGCTGATGAGCCTGGAAACCCTGGCAGCCTCAGCACTGAGAGCTTTGCAAAGTGAGTGGAAAAAAGGCAGGGAGTGAATAGAAAGGCCGTGCTCAGCACTTTGGGGATGTTCAGCCTCTTTCTCCCATTGCAAAGGGCCCTTGGTGGTTTTGCCTTCCCTCAGCCTGATTTGCAGAGCACTCAGGATTCCAACAAATCTGTAGAACTGGATCCTTCTTTGGCCCAGCCCACTCTTCCTTCAGCCCTTATCTGCCCTTACCTGTCTCCACTAGGTCGCTTTAAAAGTCCCAGACACTTCCTTCCTTTGTTTGTCTTGGCCTGAAAGGGAAATGTCTTGTGTGTCAAAGGTTTAGTGCAAATTCCTGTCCAAGCTCTTTACTACCTCTGGCCTTGGTAAATCAAACTCCTTCTCCCAACTGAGGATTTGCAGAGTGAATCAAATTCTCTCCAGACATTCCCCCTCTCCTGCCTGCACATGGGATTGAGATGGAGCAGCAAAACAAGGAGTTCAATCCCTCCAGGCTGCTGCAAATTTGGGATGGAAAAGAAGGTCTGGGTTACAAATGTGTTTGCACAGAGCCAGATTTTTAAAGGACTGTGCCACTGTCACAGCTCTCCTTTCTCTTTAGGAAAATCACCTGGACTTAGAGACCCAAAGCAGGACAGGAGGCACAGCCTTGCTGAGCTCTGCCCGGGATCTGAGGAAGGATTTCTCCATGGGAAGGGTGGCCAGGCCTTGGCAGGGGCTGCCCAGGGGGATTTGGAGTGCCCATCCCTGGAGGTGGCACTCAGAGCTTGGGCTGGTGACAAGGTGGGTGCTGGGCACAGGTTGGGAGGGCTCTGGGCTGGTGACAAGGTGGGCATTGGGCACGGGTTGGGAGGGCTCTGGGCTGGTGACAAGGTGGGCACTGGGCACAGGTTGGGAGGGTTCTGGGCTGGTGACAAGGTGGGCATTGGGCACGGGTTGGGAGGGTTCTGGGCTGGTGACAAGGTGGGCATTGGGCACAGGCTGGGAGGGTTCTGGGCTGGTGACAAGGTGGGCACAGGTTGGGAGGGTTCTGGGCTGGTGACAAGGTGGGCACTGGGCACAGACTGGGAGGGCTCTGGGCTGGTGACAAGGTGGGCACTGGGCACGGGTTGGGAGGGCTCTGGGCTGGTGACAAGGTGGGCATTGGGCACGGGTTGGGAGGGCTCTGGGCTGGTGACAAGGTGGGCGCTGGGCACGGGCGGGAAGGGCTCTGGGCTGGTGACAAGGTGGGCACAGGTTGGGAGGGCTCTGGGTTGGTGACAAGGTGGGCACTGGGCACGGGTTGGGAGGGCTCTGGGCTGGTGACAAGGTGGGCATTGGGCACGGGTTGGGAGGGCTCTGGGTTGGTGACAAGGTGGGCATTGGGCACGGGTTGGGAGGGCTCTGGGCTGGTGACAAGGTGGGCATTGGGCACAGGCTGGACTCGATGATCCCTCAGAGCTTTTCCAGCCTCGGGGATTCTGGAATTCTGTGAGCTCAGCGCTCTTTCCCCAGGGCACACGAGGGGACACTGACAGTTCCTGCTACCCTGGAAGAGTGGAAACCATGGTGAGGCTGAGACCCCTGCAGAGAGGGAATCTGATCCCCCCGTTCCATCCCAGCCCTTTGCCCGTGCTTGGCTGGGATCAAAGGAGGAGCTCCGGAGGCAGCAGGTGCACAGCCAGAGCGTGGGGCTGGGGCTGCCAGGGAGGGCTGGGGCTGCCAGGGAGGGCTGGGCCGGGTCCCCACAGGCAGGAGGTGCTTCAGTTGGGAGCCCCTTCCTCTGCAGATGACACCTTGATGTCAGCTCCCTGCTCCCGTGCGGTCGCTCACACCTGGCTGCGGCGGCAGCTGCTGCAACCACAGCCCGGGGCAGGCAGCTCCCCAAGAGCAGCCCCAGCCCGTGCTGCAGAAAACAAACCCTGCCTGCCCCAGACCTGTGGGCAAACGGGAAACTACGGCGAGGGGGCGAGGGCAGGGGTGCAGGCCCCAGGAATGGACCCCGGCCCCAGCTGTGAGGGATTTCCAGGTCAGCGCTGGGGTGTGCCTGGCCAGCTGATGCACTGGCATCCCCAGCCACAGCAGGGCATCAGCTGGGCACTGGCATTGCCTCCCCTGAGCTCTGCCTCCAGATGAAACGTTAAACTGCTGCAGCACCTGCCCCAGCAGTGCCTCAGGTGCTGGTGCTGCCGTTAGAGGCACCAGGAAAACTGGGGAAAGCCAAGAGATGGGTTCAGCCCTGGTTTCCTCCGTGCCAGGGCCACTGTGCCTGCTACCAGGGCCTCAGAGTAAGTCACATTCCCTTTCCTCCCCCACAGTGCCCCTTCCAGCTCTGAGCTCCTCCAGGAACGTGGAATAAATCAGAATCCCAGAATGGCTTGGGTTGGAGGGGACTTCCAGCCCATCTCATTCCATGTCCCTGCCATGGACAGGGCCGGCCCCACCTTGCCGGGTTCACCCCTCTCTGACAGCTCCAACAGGAACCACGATGAGGAAGAGCAGCTTCTCCTGCTGCCCTGTGCCAGGATCTGAGGCTGGAGGGGGCAGGAAGAGAGCTCTGATCTCAGCAAGGCACCTCCACGTTTCTCCACCTCTGTTTTTCCACCCTGGTCCTGTCCTGCACTCCCTCAGCACACGAGAATGCTCAGAGTGTTTCACCACCACTGCTCAAAGCTTTCCATTGTTGAAATTCCCAGAACCTCCCTGGAGCTCCCTTGGTTCAGCACCTGCCTGTTGGTGACATTTAATCCATCTGTGGTGATTTGGGACTGTCACAAAGGCACAGCAGGGCCTTGTTGATGGCAATGCGAGAGCAAAGAGCCACTTCTGTGGCTGCTCCTGCTGAGCCCAGCCCGAGGTGCTGCTGGCCCTGGCACTCACAGGCTGTGGCAGGAGCCAAGAGCCACCACGGGACACAGGGGGGATGATGGATTACAAAAGTGGCCGAGAAATTTCTCATACATTTCCTGCAAGGTTTGAAGTCAGTCCTCCCTGTATGACACCTCATCCCTCCTCTTCACAGCTGCTTCTCATTTCCCAACCATAGTCTTCCTGTTTTGTTAGCTTTTTATTTTTATTTTTTTAAAATCACTTTTTGGGAAAGTGGGGGTCTGTGTTTAACAGCTGCACACAATTCCCCCCGGCCATGCCTGCACCCATCACTAAATATAGCCTCAGACAGGCCAAACAAATGAGCAGGGCTGGGGTTAATAATCATAAAATGGAGTTCAGCTGTCTCTGAACTGTGATTTACTGGGACCCAGGCCAGGCAAGATCCTCCTCACGCCCTCGCTGCAGAGTCGTCCACAGGGACCAGCCCCTTCAAAGGAGGAGAAATGATTGGAAATGCCTTTTCTGCAGCTGAAACTTGAGATGGGAAATGGCTCCAGCAGATTTGCTGCTGGGTGAGGTCCCAGGGTGGTGCTGGGCTGGATGCTGGTGGTGCCTCCTCCATCCTTGGAAGCTCAGAACTGGGAGGACAGGTGAGTTTAACCTGCCTGTGCTCCCCTCTGGGGCCTCTGAATGAACAGTGGAACATCCCTGAACCAGGAATATGCACCAGGGTTCTCCTGTCAACGAGTGCATCCCACTGGGGTCCGAGGTGTGGGGGGCACGGATGCCTCATATCCAAAACCTTCCTGGTGTTTGTCACGTGGACAGAGGCTGGGGACACTGAGAGTCCCCTGGGCTGATCACTCTGTTCCCTGCTCAATCCCAGAGTTGCTGTGCAGCCCCTGCAGAGCTGACACTGTGCCCTGGTTCCCAGCACGGGCTGGGCCAGGCTGTGCCTGCAGAGCCCCACACAGGGGCACAGGACAGGGCAGGGCTGTCTGGGGGGCTGGGCCACCCCAATTCTGCCCCTGGGGTGCGCTGAACGCCCTCCCTGCAGCGGCTGCCAGGAGGCCGCGGTGCCGCACGTGTGGCACTGCCACCTCTGCCCCGGGCACCACAGGGGCTGGGGCTCTCCCGAGTGACCTCCCTGCCCCTCGGGGTATTTTTAGCCGCCGTTTCTCACAGCCATAACTCTTCTCCTCCTGCAGAAACAAACCCGCTCCTTCCCTGCCTTCTATGGAGAGATGTGGCTGCAGGCAGCTCCCCTTCCCTGCCTCGGGCATCTGCTGCCCACGCTGCTGCTGCTGCTGCAGCCACGGCTGCTCTGCTTTGTGTCTGAGGGCGCTGCTGGCAGCTCCCTTCTCCCCGGGGCTGGGAGGGGATCTCGGGGCTGTGGAGCAGGGCTGTGGCTGCTGGGACCCGAACTGGGCTCTTGTGAGCACGTGGGATGGGTCTGAGCAGGCTCAGGACAGCTTGGTCCTTGTGCCTGGACTGGGAGGGAGGAGGTCCTGAAGGAGATATGGGCATTGGGGCTTTCAGCAAAGCTCAAAGTTTTTTACCCAAAGTTTTTCCAAAATCCATCTGCACCTTTATGCTCCCAAACACCATCTGGGACCTGCTGTGGCCTCGTTGGAAACAGAAAGAGCAGCCTGGATTTTCCACCTGCTCATCACAGAAAGTTTGGGTTGGAAGGGAACTGAAGGCCCATCCAGTCCCACCCCGGCCATGGGCAGGGACACCTCCCACCTTCCCAGGTGAGCTCTCCTGGTCTCTTCACCTTTGAAACACAAAGATTTTCATCTTTCACCCTCTTTCTTCCTCCTGGGAGACTTTGGTCAGTCATCTTAATTAGCCAGGGTTGCCTCACTTCCTCGGGTCTGGAAATGTCTCTTTGTTGAGCAGGGCAGTGTCTCTTATCTGCCCCTGGCCTTTGAGCAGCTCCACTTTTGGCAGCTCCTGCCTCTCCTTGCACCTAACGTGCAAATGACGCAAAGGTCCAAGTAGGCAAAAGTTTGTAGCTCATTACAGGAGCTGGCTCAGCCCTGGAGAGGAGAGACCCTGTCCTGGGCACTCAGTCCAGCGTGGCTGGTGGCCAAACTCCCTCCTCAGTACATCTTGGCCATTGCCTTTCCCCTCAGATCTTTCCCTGGGATCTTAATTTTATCTTTTTTCCCCTCCTGTTTCAGAATACCAGGTTCTTTTACCTAAGAACAGTGTCATAAAAATGAACATTTTTTTTCACCCATGGGACTTCTGCAGGGCTGGCACCACTTGGCTTTTAGAGGTGGGAGAAGGATGAGCACGGTCTGGTCCTCCTTTTGCACTACCATTGTTCCCATTGGCGTGAAAGGATAATTAGTGCTCGGGCTGGAAATTGCCAGCACAGGTTGACTGTGATTCTCCAGCCCAGGAGCAGGGCAGGGAGCCCAGCTCCTCTCCCAGGAGAGTTTCTGTGCTCTCTGCACAAAGCAGGGCAGCCTCAGCGGATGAGGTGGAGTCTGTCCCTCCGCACGGCTCCCGGGAGGATCCTCCTGGCTGCTGGAGATTTTCCTTCCCTCGGACAGAACCTGCAGCCGGCCCCACGGGAGGCCAGGGCTGGTGTTGGACAGGGCTGGGTGAGGCAGGAAGAGCATCACCGTCTCCTCCTGGAGCTGAGCCCTGAAGGTCCTTCAGCAAGGTGAGGGCTACACCCTTGGAAGGGTTTTGGGGGCGGGAATTCCAGGTGGAAGGAGCCGCCTCCTGGGAGGACTCAGGCTGGCAAGCACTGCAGGACAGTCCCTCGGCTTCCTCCCCTCTCTCCTGCTTTCCTTCTTGCACTCATCATCCTCATGAGCTCCTCTCTTTGTGCTCCCACCGTGAGAGCCAAGCTCAGAGCTGCGGCCCCAACTCCCGTCAGATCCAGCAGATGCTGCTGTGTCCCTGTCCCTCAGCATTTCAGATCAGATGCTGCTGTGTCCCTGTCCCTCAGCATTTCAGATCAGATGCTGCTGTGTCCCTGTCCCTCAGCATTTCAGATCCAGCAGATGCTGCTGTGTCCCTGTCCCTCAGCATTTCAGATCAGATGCTGCTGTGGCCCTGTCCCTCAGCATTTCAGATCAGATGCTGCTGTGTCCCTGTCCCTCAGCATTTCTGCACACCCAGAGCAGATGATGCTGGAAGAAGTTGGGCCGAGATTTTGCTGTCTTGGGTGGAAGTTCCCATTTCAGGCCGAACCCCAGGACTGTCAGATGGGGAAACAGCCCTTTTCTAGCCCCAAAATCCCAAAGCTCGTGTTTGGGAAGCTGAGTTTCAGGGGCTGGTTGTGCCCTGGGATGGGGCTTGGAGCAACCTGATTTAACGGAAGGTGTCCCTGCCCAGGGCAGGGGTGGAACAAGCTGAGCTTTAAGGCCCCTTCCAATCCAAACCATTCCGGGATTTTGTGTCTGGATGCTTTTATTTCTCTCATTTCCCACCTGCTCTCTCAGGCTGCCCCGTTTCCCTTCGTTTCTCACCGAACTGCACAATTTCCCTTCCCACTGGGGCCGGGAGCGCTGGGTTAATGCCGCCGTCATCGGGTGTCAGCGCTGCACAGCCACTTAACCCTCTCCGGGATGGAAAAAACAAAAGGAAGAGGAGGAAGAATCGCATTCTGTGCCGGTGACACTTTCTCCCGGCCAACAAACAAAAGTTTTACGAGCTAAACCCTCTGGATGCTGCATTCCAGCTTGGTAACATTTCGGTAACACATTGCAAACGTTTGACTCATAGAAACTTGGACGGCTGCAGCCGGGGGAGGGGGAAGAGCGTCACATTCCCATTCCCGGGCAGGGTTTGGTTGTCGGTTTTTTTTTTGGTTTTTTTTTTTTTTTTAAAGAACTGAAACTTCTCTCTGCTTAATGAAAAAGAAGTGTTTGAGGCTGACGATTTTCACCGGCGCTCTCATTGTGCTTGGGAGTGAGGGGCTGGGGGGGAGGGCTCTGCTGCCAAGGGAGGGACCCGGGGCAGCTGAACTCGCTTTTCTTCCGCAAGTTTTTTTTTTCTTTCCTTTTTTTTTTTTTTTTTTTTTCTCCCTCTGTGTTCCCAGGGCAGGGTTGGCTTTCTAGGTTTGATAAAGCATTTCCTTCCATTGTCATTCTATACGGCCTCTGGGCCCTGCGCTCAGTCCCTCCCCTTTGCCGTCCCCTCTCTTTCTCTCTCTCTCTCTCTTCCTGAACTTTAGTGAATCTTGAGATATAAAGAAAGCAGCTGCCTCCCTTAAGCACAGCTTGAACAATGAGACCTCCTCTCCAAGGGCTTTAATTCCTCTGGATGCAAGGACAAAGCCAGGGTGAGTAGCTGCTGGTGGCTCTGCCGGTCCCCGCATCGGCCGCTCCCGGCGTCCGTTCCCGCAGCACCGGCGGCTCCTCTGGCCGTGCCCGGCTCCGGAGGGATCAGGTAGCCCTGGAGCAGATGCTGCGAGTGTAAAATGCCCCCAGAGCCAGCCCCCGCCGCCCGGGGAAGCGCTGGCGCTGTCCCCACGGCCGCTGTCCCCACGGATGCTGTTCCCAGGCAGGTCCTGCTGGCGAGGCTTTGCCACCCGGCCGTGCCCCGGGATTTGGGTCACCGCGGGCTCCCCGCCGAGCCAGGCCGGGCAAAACCTGGCTCTGGGCAAGGTGGGAGGAATCCTGACCTCAAAGGCAAAGAAAAACAAACATGATGCAATCAGGCGTGACTGAGCCGGGCTGCGGGAGGAAGATCTTCCCCGGGGGATGCTGGGCTGGGGTTTGGGAATCGCCGAGGTGGAGACGCCTCGGGCTTCCTGCGGGCTCCGGGGGTGCACAAGGAGGGCAGGGGCGCAGCGTGTGCCGCGGGGTCTGGCTTTGCCCCGGGGCTCTGCTTGGAGCATTTCACGCGCAAAAAGCAGGAGGAGAAATCGAGCACAGCTCGGCGGGAGCCTGGCGCGTGTTAATTCAAGGGATTCGGGACAAGTGATGAAGCTGCTGCTGGATGGGCATCTCCCAGGACGGGATCCCTCCCAGGAAGCTGTAACTGGTTCACACGGGGGCCTGTGGCGTGCTGGTGGATCGCACAGCCCGAGTGGGACGAGCTCCGGGCTGAAGAGGGAATTTGGCGCAGTCAAACACAGCCCAGATGTTGTTATCTGGTGGCCCCCCCGCCTCTGAGTTTCTCCTCTTCATCCCGTGTGTCTCCAGTGTCTGCTGGCTGGGATAAAACATGATTCACAGGATCCTGGGCCTCGTAAACAGGCAATGATCAAACAGGGCATAAAAGAACATTTTTATTGCTCGTTAGGGCTTCACTAAGACCGTCTGGGGCTCTGTGTCGGTTCAGGTAGCTGCTGGAGCACAGCATGTTCTTGTAGTACAAATGTAAAAATTCTCCCGTGTTCTGCAGCTCAAAACTGCTCAAAACACGACTGGAAGTTCTTTAGGGGATCTGCAGAGCTCATGGTTTGTGCAAAGTCCCTAGAGATCCTGTGCAGTCCATTGTGGGGCAACTCAGAGTGGGTTTGATAGAATTTTGAGTTTTTCCCTCCGTAAAATCCCATTCTGGTCTAACTGGGACCAGTTCCTTCTGTCCCAGTGCAGCTGTGTTTGTTTCTGTCATTTGTTCTTGATCTCTGCTAAATTCAGCAATTTTGGGCAGCTCTGGTTTCTCTGACAATGGACAAGGTGTTGTGGGATTTAAGGTGAGTGTTACAGGTTGACCTTAAATCCATGGACTAAGCTGAAGGACATGGATAAAACTGGGCGTTAAAGTAGCAGAATGAGGTGGGTGGAATGAGCGTGTCCAGGTTTGTCACTGAACAGAGCTCGGGTCCATGGCTGGAGGAACCTCCAAAACCCTTGTGCTCCTGCTGGGATGGGCATTTCTCCAGCAGGACCTGACTCGTGTTAATATAAATGTAGATGAACCCTTCAGGTTTAACAGAACTTTTCAGAGGCAGAATTCTGCTCCCTCGCTTTTCAGGAGGCAAAAAGAACTTCACCACCACTGAAAGTCCCCCAGCTCTGTGCCCTGGTCCCTCCTGGCAGCCTCCAGGAGCCCATCCGAGCTCCTGGCACTCACGCAATGAGGAAACGGGCCAGCATTTCCATATTAGCAATCAACTTTCCAGGGATGTTGCATGGATTTTCCAGCGAGGGGTGGAACAGCACCAGCCACGCTCGGATCCACCAGGCCAGGGCTGAGGTGCTGCAGAAGAAGGACCAGGGATGGTTTGGGAAGTCTCAGATGAGAGTTCAGAGGGCAAACACCCCCAGAGGCCCAGCAGCTCTGGGTCAAACCCTGTTCTGATGCTTGGGTGCTGTCCCTGCCAGGCTCCCCATCCCTGGGAGCACTGAGGGTCCCACCTGGGGGAGCTTCTTGGCATCTCAAAGGATTGCAGGGACGTTGTCACTCCCTGTCCCGTGGTGAGGCTGAGCTTGGGGTTGTCACACATGGATGGGAAATGGACACAAAGCACTTGGAAATGCCCACCTGGCGTGGGGTTGAGGTGATGGGGGGGTCTGACCTGCACAGGGATAGGAGGCCACAGCTGGACTCGATGGTCTTGGGGGCCTTTGCCAACCTAAATCATTCCATGACCTTATTTCCATCTGCCTCTCGGTCTGTCTCTTCTGGACAGACGCAGTTTTGTGTTTGCATCATCAGGACGATGCACTTTAAATAAATATTAATTAGGCTTGGCTAATTCATCAGGAAGTTTACTTTCAAAGCAAATAAAACCAGCGAGCAGCCATAGAGCCAGGAAACAGGTAAGGTTATTTATTGCCTGAACAAACCAGGCGGGTAAAGCAACAAAAATCATGTCTGAGCTCAGCCTTTAGTGGTGGCTGCACCTGATGGTTCTCAGATCACCAGCAAAGTGCTAAATAATGAGGTTTTGTGTGATGGCCACACAGAAAGACCCTCGTGGCCACACACATTCCCCCATCCTTGGAATTGGCCGTGCAGGACATCGTGGGGCTGTCGGTGACTCTGGAATAGTTATTGCCTCAGTCTGGAGCTGGATCTGCTTTGCTGTTGTTTTGGCATCTTTCAAATGCAAAGCTCACAGGAGAAGAATTCCTCGTGCCTGTAAAACCCATCCTGGGACAAACCTACAGCAGAGCCAGGTGGGATTTGAGGGGCTGCCCTTGCACCCCTGTGTTGAGGGGGGAGCAGGAGGAGATGGAGCCTCGGGGGTCACCAGGTGCTGCTTGAGGGATGGAGAGGTGCAAACATAGCCCCAGGACAACCTTGGCTTTTCCATTTCTTTCTTTCTGTGCTCACTCCATGCTGGGAGGGCAGTTTTTCCAGCCAGACCAGATTTGGAAAAGCCCAGAGCATTGGGCACGTGGGGAGTGAGCAATGCTGGAGCTTTGGGGCTCAGCCCGGGATGGATGGATTGTCCATGGATGGATGGGTGGATCCATGGATGGATGGATGGATCCGTGGATGGACATGGGGATAGATCTGTGGATGGATGGATGGATGGATGGATGGATGGATGGATGGATGGACAGATGTGCTCCTTCCCCAAAGCCAAGAGTGGGAGCCCTTTCCCACCCCTGGAGTGGCATCCCAGCCTGGAGGTGCCGGTCCCTCCCGCTGCCCGGGGAGGGGAGCCAGGGCCTTCCCAAGGTTACAAACCTCTTATTTTTGGATGCATTTCCCTGCGCTGGAGCCGGCCCAGGCTGGAGCTGTTGAAGTTTTTGGTCCTTTGTTTGTTTAATTGAAGTGCTGTTTGTTTTTGATCACGGGCATGAGATAGGCGCTTCCTCTGCAGGCAGGAAGCAGTGATTTCCTGTTCTGTCCCCGGCCAACTCTCACTGCGCAGGAAACCTCGCTCTGCTGAGTGGCCACTTTTCGTGCAACGTTTTTGGAAGGTTTTACGTGGTGTTGTTTTGGTTTTTTTCTCTTTTTTCTTTCTTTTTTTGCCTCCCTTCCCCTGTGAGCGGCGCTGCTGGTGTTGGGTCCCTGAGGGAAGGAGTGCGGAGGGCCTGGAGTCAGCACTCAGCAGGTTGGGGATGCTGTTTGATCAAAATGGGTCCATTTAGCCTCAGATCTTTTGGTTCTGTTGAGAAGTTGGTGACATCATTGTGGCCTTTCAGACTCTGAAGGAGCTGCAGGAGCAATGGAGAAAGACCTGGAGTGCCAGGACAAGGGGCAGTGGCTTTAAACTGGCAGGGCACAGGGTTAGAGGGGATTTTGGGAAGGAATTCCTCCCTGTGAGGGCTGGTAAAGCCCTGGCACAGTGTGCCCCGGCACAGAACGTGGCTGCCCCATCCCTGGGAGGGTTCAAAGCCAGGTTGGACAGGGCTTGGAGCAGCCTGGGATGATGAGAGGTGTCCCTGCCCATAGCAGGGGTGGAACAGGATGGTTTCTGAAGTCCCTTCCAGCCACATGCCCAGGTCAGTCGCACAAATCATCTGAGAGGAGTCAGGGATGAGGTTTGAGCCGAGGACCCACACCTGTGGAGGTGTTTCTGGGGTGGAAAAGGGACGCTCAGGTTTTCTCATGAAATCCCAAAGAGGTGGAGCCACTGCTCCTTGGCAGCTCCCAGCACACAGGGGTGTTGTCACTCAGGGGTGTTGTCACTCAGGGGTGTTGTCACTCAGGGATGTTGTCACTCAGGGGTGTTGTCACTCAGGGGTGTTGTCACTCAGGGATGTTGTCCCTCAGGGGTGTTGACCCTCAGGGGTGTTGTCCCTCAGGGGTGTTGTTACTCAGGGGTGTTGTCACTCAGGGGTGTTGTTTCTCAGGGGTGTTGTTTCTCAGGGGTGTTGTTTCTCAGGGGTGTTGTCCCTCAGGGGTGTTGTCCCTCAGGGGTGTTGTCCCTCAGGGGTGTTGTTACTCAGGGGTGTTGTCACTCAGGGGTGTTGTCACTCAGGGGTGTTGTTACTCAGGGATGTTGTCACTCAGGGGTGTTGTCACTCAGGGGTGTTGTTTCTCAGGGGTGTTGTCCCTCAGGGATGTTGTCACTCAGGGATGTTGTCCCTCAGGGGTGTTGTTACTCAGGGATGTTGTCCCTCAGGGGTGTTGTTACTCAGGGGTGTTGTCACTCAGGGATGTTGTCACTCAGGGATGTTGTTACTCAGGGATGTTGTTACTCAGGGATGTGTCTCTCAGGGATGTTGTCCCTCAGGGATGTTGTCCCTCAGGGATGTTGTCCCTCAGGGGTGTTGTTACTCAGGGGTGTTGTCACTCAGGGGTGTTGTTACTCAGGGGTGTTGTTACTCAGGGGTGTTGTCACTCAGGGGTGTTGTCACTCAGGGGTGTTGTCTCTCAGGGGTGTTGTTTCTCAGGGGTGTTGTCACTCAGGGGTGTTGTCACTCAGGGATGTTGTCCCTCAGGGGTGTTGTTACTCAGGGGTGTTGTCACTCAGGGGTGTTGTCTCTCAGGGGTGTTGTCTCTCAGGGGTGTTGTCACTCAGGGATGTTGTCCCTCAGGGGTGTTGTCACTCAGGGATGTTGTCTCTCAGGGATGTTGTCCCTCAGGGATGTTGTCCCTCAGGGATGTTGTCCCTCAGGGATGTTGTTACTCAGGGATGTTGTTACTCAGGGATGTGTTACTCAGGGATGTTTTACTCAGCGTGTTTATCCTCCAGCAGCAAACCCAGACAGGCTCTCACTCAGCACCCTGCCCAGAGGTGAAGTGCTGCAGTATCAGATGGCTCCAGCCACAGGAAGCCCGGACAGACAGGACAGACAGACAGACACGAGAGCCGTGGGAGCCCCAGGGCAGCAGATGTGACCACGAGCAGAAAGAACTTCTCTGCCCGAGGTTTTAATTATCTGGCTGTTGTAAAGGGGCTCCCCTGTGGGGAGGGGGTTTGTAAGGGGAAAAGCAGCGGCTGCAGGAACAAAGCAGGGGGGGGAAAGGCTGGGAAAGGGGGAGCAGAGCTGCTCACAGCCCCCAAATCCTGCAAACGCCCTGCACGGAGAGGGGAGGGTCAGGAGATGAGACAGTCGGGAGAGGGGAGGGTCAGGAGAGGGGATGGTCAGAGGGTTTAGCCAGAGTTGTGCAAGAGCAGCTGGCTGGGGCCGTTTGGCTGCAGGAGGATGAGAGGGCTGGGGATGCACAGAGGGAGGGCTGGGAGCTGCAGAGCAGGGAGAGGGCAGGGCGCTCCAGCCCCGCAGCAGTTGGGCCACCATTTGTGCTCCGAGCCATCCAAGGAAAACTTTGCTCGGGCCGCTCTCACGCAGCCCCAGCCCTGTGCGAGCGCGTCCCCCAGCTCAGCCCCCTCCCCTGCCCCGTTCCTGGAGATCTCCCCGTTCCCAAGGCCCCTCCGGATCATTGCACGGCGCTGACATCAGCGCCGGTTGCCATGGAAAAGCCAGGTTGTCCAAAACACGACCCCTCGGCCCGATCCCACGTGTGTCAGGAAATGAAGGGTTTATGGCCCATCTCTGCAGCCGAGCACAAAGAGCCGGGCAGGAACCGCAGCCCCGGCACCGGCACAGCCCCCCGGTCACGGCTGCCGGCCCGGGGCTCCTGCCAGGGACACGGGACCTGCCGAGGGGCACAGCCTGGTTTGTGCCTCCCGAGCGACCTCTGGTCTCTGAGATCGCTGCTGTGGGCTGGAACAGCCCCAGGAGAGGCAACCTCCTCCTTGAATCCCTCCCTGGAATTCCCTGGGTGCCCAGGGAAGCTGTGGGTGCCTCTGGATCCCTGGAAGCACCCAAGGCCAGGTTGGACAGGGCTTGGAGCAGGTTGGGATAGTGGAAGGTGTCCCTGCCATGGCAGAGGGTGAAATGGGAGCTTTAAGGTCCCTTCCAACCCAACCCATGGTGGGACTTTATGCATTCTGGGGAGAGGTAGAGGATCTGTGAGAGGAGCAGAGGGTGAGAATGGGAGGAAAGGTCCCCAGGGGCTCACACTGGAGCACTGGGAGAACCAAACTCTGCTCACACCTGGGCTGGGACTCACACTGCCTTTGGAGGGACTGTGACGTGCAGGGAGGGAGAACCCAAAGATATTTGGGAGTCCTGGCCACAGAGATTTTCCTAAAGCTGTCCCAGAAGGGATGGAAGCAAAGGCCTCACAGACCTTGGGTGAGAGGGCTTTGGGAAGGAAACCTCAGGGGTGGTGCCGTGGCAGGGAGGGGACGCTGCTGCTCCAGGCAGCCCCTGTTTGGCCAGGGTCAGGTTTGGGAATGTGCTGGGAAATGAGAATTTGGTGTTTGGTTTTGCACACCTGTGTGGGGCACAGGGGGTGCTGGGCATGGCAAGGGCCTGCAGGGCTTGTTCTGGTCTTGATTTGGCTGAAAATTTGGCAGTGGCACTGCTGGATCACCCCAGTGAGTGGCACCAGGAGCCAGCTCGGGCTCCAGAGCGGGGCTGGCAGTGCCATCCTCCTGTCCCCACGGTGCCAACCGACCCTCGCCCCACTGCAGCCTCCCCCTGTGCCGTGGGTGTTTTGGGGTTAAAAATAGACTCCAGATTTCGGTTGGTAAAGGCGGAGGCAGGGAGCAGGAGCTGTTTATCAGTGCCAGGGTTTCCCCTGAGACACTGAAATGACTCAGATAAGAGATGGGCACAACGTGCACGTCCTCCCTGAGCTGGTGCCAGGGCTGGGGTGTCCTGGATGTCACAGCCCCTGTGGATGTGCTGGGGTGTCCTGGATGTCACAGCCCCTGGGGATGTGCTGGGGTGTCCTGGATGTCACAGTCCCCGTGGATGTGCTGGGGTGTCCTGGATGTCACAGTCCCTGTGGATGCTCCGTGGAGCTCTTGTTCCTACCAGGCTTGGGTGCTCTGCAGCATCCTCCCCTCAGCCCCTTTTGGAAATGTTGCTCTCTGCTGTTAATCCTGTCCCAGCCACAGAGCCATGGAAAGGTTTGGGATGGAAGGGACCTTAAAGCTCATCCTGTCCCACCCCCTGCCATGGGCAGGGACCATCCCAGGTCTTGGATCTTCCCTTCCAGCATCCCAGGTGGCTCCAAGCCCTGTCCAACCCGGGCTGGAGCTTTCTGATGCTCTGGAGCCCTTTTCCCACAGTGTCAGCGTGTTCAAAATCAGCAGCTGGGGCCTGAATCAGCCAAATCAGAATCAGCCAAATCAGAATCAGAATCAGCCAAACCTCGTTTGTCAGAGGGGGTGGCACAGGCACTGCTGGGCCCTGCAGGGTTTTTTATTCTCTAACTGTTAATACATCTCTTTAACCAAGTTAGCCCTCTAGCTAGTCCCAACACTAACTTTACAATTTAACCTAATGTTATCCCATAATTTTAAGTATTTTTCAGCGTTCCAAGAAAATTTAAACTTCATTGAAAGACTTCTCTGAGGAGGAGGAGGGAGGGAGCTGCAGGGCATGGGCAGCATCCCCTGGGCAGCATCCTGAGCACCCCAGGCTGGTCAGTGCCTGGGGCAGGGCAGGGCAGTGGGGCCGGGAGCTTCCAGCTCATCCTGGGCACCTTTGCAGGGTGCTGAGCCCCCTCTCCATACCCCAGGCTGGTCAGTGCCTGGGGCAGTGGGGCCGGGAGCTGCCAGCTCATCCTGGGCACCTCTGCAGGGTGCTGAGCCCCCTCTCTGGCTCAGCTCAGCAGCAGCAGTTTCCTGTTTGACTCACACCTGACACAAGCCGGGGCCTCTCGCGCTGCGGAGCGACTGAATGGGGCTGTTTACAATTAGAGAACGTGGGATTCCCAGAAAGCGGCTCAGACCGGACGTCCTGAAGCGAAATACCCCGGGCGGGCGTCAGCAGCTAAAAATACCCGCGGCAGAGCCCAGAGCCGTGCCCGAGCCCGAGCCCGATCCCGATCCCGCCGCGCTCCGGCCGCTCGGACCCCGGGGCACAGCACCCAAATTCCAGCTCTCCATCCTCCCTCACCCCTGTGCACAGCACCCAAATTCCAGCTCTCCATCCTCCCCTGGGGCACAGCACCCAAATTCCTGCTCTCCATCCTCCCTCACCCCTGTGCACAGCACCCAAATTCCTGCTCTCCATCCCCCCGTGCAAATTCCAGCTCTCCATCCCCCCTGGGGCACAGCACCCAAATTCCAGCTCTCCATCCCCCCCCCGCCGGGGCACAGCACCCAAATTCCAGCTCTCCATCCCCCCACTGTGCACAGCACCCAAATTCCAGCTCTCCATCCCCCTCGGGGCACAGCACCCAAATTCCAGCTCTCCATCCCCCCCCTGTGCACAGCACCCAAATTCCAGCTCTCCATCCTCCCTCACCCCTGTGCACAGCACCCAAATTCCAGCTCTCCATCCCCCCCCTGTGCACAGCACCCAAATTCCAGCTCTCCATCCTTCCCCCGGGGCACAGCACCCAAATTCCAGCTCTCCATCCCCCCTCGGGGTCTTTTTTGGCATAGCTTGGTGCTCCCCGTGCTGGTGGATGCCCCTCGCAGGGATTTCTCTTGGTTCCTGTGTTATTTGTGGGAGGGGGGAGGAAGGCAAGGGTTAAAATGTGAATAATCAGAGTTTCAGCCAGAAGTGGTGGATGGGAATGAGTTCAGCTCGATGGAGGGCTGGGGTGGGTGGGAAGTGAGGCAGGAGCAGCTGCTCAGGGACAGGGACTTCGCTGGGCAGCTCTGGAGCTGGTGGCCAGGTGGGCTCGTGTGGTCAGGGCCAGCTCCAGGGAGGCTGAAATTTCCCAGGACCTGAATCAGGACTGGGGTAGGGAAAGGTGCTAAAGGGAGAGAATCACAGAACCACAGGATGGTTTGAGTTGGGAGGAACCCTACAGCTCACCCAGTGCCACCCCTGCCATGGGCAGGGACACCTTCCCCTGTCCCAGGGTGCTCCAAGCCCTGTCCAGCCTGGCCTGGGACACTTCAGGAATGGGGCAGCCACAGATCCTCTGTGCCAGGGCCCTGCCACTCTCATATGGAGGAATTTCTTTGAAATATTTCAGTTTGGTCCCTGATGGTTGGTGCGGGGCTCAGAATGGGACCCGGCTCAGCCTGAGCTGAGCTTTGCTGTCACCCCAGCCCAGAGCTGGGCCCTGCTGCTTTTGTGCCTCTGCCCAATGCTAGCGGGCTGGGGTCAGAGACAAAAGATGGGTGAGAGCAAAAGGGCACAGGAAGAATCCTCCAGAGGCAGCCCTGCAGCCCCGTGACCCCTTCCTGACAGAGATTTCGGAAGGCAGAGCTCCCGTTAAGGCCCTTATGCAAGAGGTTGTTACCAGAGGAAGTTTCTCTTTAACCCCAGGCAGTTGGTGGTTGATTTATGTCCTGCAGCTTTAGATTTTCTAGGTTGCAGTGGTGTTGCATAAGATAATTTGACCCTGCATTTCTTAAAACCTTTTTTTGAGGGGGATTGTCATTCATGTGCCTCTCGTGTACCTGGAGATGTAAAATGAAGGACAATTCTACAGCTTGTCTCACTATGAGAGTGAATCCCTGAGTTTTCTGAGGTGGGGTTGGATTTTGGTGTTTCTTCACACAAGGATTGGACACTTTTCCTTGTGAGTTTTATGCCCAGAATAAGAGCAGCTCCACTCTGTGTCTTTAATTTCTCCTGCTCTTTCCATGCACCAGGTTACTTTTGCTCTTAGACAATGAACACAACAGTGAGGAATACTCCTGGAATGGGATGCAGGGATGGACTGCAGGGACAATTTGGAACCATCTCAGCTCATGGAGAGATCAGCTCTGGACTTAATGGCCCTGGGACCCCTTCCAGTGCAGGTCTTTGCTAGGGAAGAGCTGTCCCTGAGTGGGAGTGAATTCATTTCATGGCAGGGGAGACAGACGGGTCTTGTGCCTCGTGGTAGCTTCCCTTGGGCTCTCTCCTGATTTGCCATTTGCCTTTAACCTAAACTAAAAGTCATTTAGACTGAAAGCACACATTAGTGTTTGTGAACAGAAGGGCAATTACAGGGAGAAAACCAATTTCCCCCAGCGTGGTGGGGGACAGCCACAGCCCCATTGTCTGAACCACGGGGTCCTGCCAGCAGAAGGACCAGCCCAGGTTCTCCTCCTCCAGCAAGGAGAGCTGGAATGATTCCTGCTCTTTTCCAGCCTCCCCTGGTGCCCTGGAGGAAGCCCTTTGCACTCACCCGTGCAGAACTGAGGCACAGTGACCCCTTTCTCCTTCCTTGTCTCAGGAATCTGAGCCATTCCTGTCCTGGTGGTGTCTGTGGGAAATCTGAGCTGAACTTCTCAAACTGAGGGATTTTTCCCATCCCGGGTGAGTGTGGGTGGCTCCAAGGCTGCTCCAATTTTGGCCTCCACACACCACCCAGATGTTAAACTGGGCATCTTCTGCATCTGCTCCGGGGACATTCATTGTCCGGGAGCCCCCGGGTGGCCGATTGTGCCAGCGGGAGCTTTCATGGAAACAGCCCATTTTTTTCTGTGGCAGCTCCAAGTGTTTGCAAAAAGCTGGTAGAGCCCCAGGAGCTTCTGGCAGCCTCATTTTATTTTGAAACCAGTCAGTCCCCAGCTGGGTGTGAGAGTAAAACGAAAGGATGCGAGATAAAGGCGCCGGTGCAGCGAGCGAGGGCAGCCCGTCATTCTGAAACCAGGCATGGAAACTGTGCCGAGGAGAAAAGCTCGAGAGCAGGGCTTGGCCCCCTCACCACACACACCCTGTGCACGCCAGAGAGTGCCTCTGCCTGGGGACAGGCACGTGTGGCCACGGGACAGCGACGGGAGCCTCGAGGGCAGCGGTGCCTCCGACCGGGCCCATGAGCGGCGACAACAAAGGTACCGAAAATGACCTGTCCTGTCCTGCTCCCCTCGTCCAGCCCATCTCTGGTGTCCAGGGGTGCCTGGGGAGTCCTGTCCTGCTCCCCTCGTCCAGCCCATCTCTGGTGTCCAGGGGTGCCTGGGGAGTCCTGTCCTGCTCCCCTCGTCCAGCCCATCTCTGGTGTCCAGATGTGTCCATCTCCCCTCATCCAGCCTATCTCTGGTATCCAGGTGTGTCCAACTCCCCTCATCCAGCACATCTCTTGTGTTCAGGTGTCTCTGGGGAGTCCTGTCCTGCTCCCCTCGTCCAGCCCACCTCTTGTGTCCAGGTGTGTCCTGCTCCCCTCATCCAGCCCATCTCTGGTGTCCAGGTGTGTCCAGCTCCCCTCGTCCAGCCCATCTCTTGTGTTCAGGTGTCTCTGGGGAGTCCTGTTCTGCTCCCCTCGTCCAGCCCACCTCTTGTGTCCAGGTGTGTCCTGCTCCCCTCATCCAGCCCATCTCTGGTGTCCAGGTGTGTCCAGCTCCCCTCATCCAGCCCACCTCTTGTGTTCATGTGTCTTCTTATCCTCTGCCTTCTCCTGAGCGTCTCTGTCCCCCTGCTCTCCATCGCTGCCAGGGGGTTGGGGCACCTCCAGGCCTGAGCTGCTCTGGAGGCCCAGGAGATGTGCAGGTGGAGGGGAGAGAATGCTTTGGAGAAGAGGAGGCTCTGCTGGGTTGCTGGGTTGGTGTTTGCTCCCTTTGCTGCCTGCCCGAGGGCCTGGGCAGCCTTTGCCAGGGGAGAGGGGCGCTGTGCCCAGGGCTGCCACACCAGGGCAATCAGACCATGCCCTGCCCAGAGCATGCAGGGGTTTAGGGACCTTCATTGTAGAAAGTTTGGGTTGGAAGGGACCTCAAAGATCACCCGGTTCCACCTGCCATGGACCTGTTGTGTCTGGTCTGCACTCATTGTCCCTGCTCTTGCCTGCACAGCCCAGTGTCCCTGTCCCCTCTGGTGACAGTCCAGCCTTGGTGTCTCAGGCAGCTCTGAGGTGCTCTGGTGGGCAGTGGAGGGCTGGCTTTGGAGATCTGGGTGACACCAGGAAGGGGATGGGTGGCAGGGCAGGTGGCTGTTGCTCGTTGTCACCGCTGGTTTCTCACCACACAGCCTGTGACAGTCTCCTCACCCACTGGAGCTGGGACATGGGGGGCATCTCTGTTTCCTTCATCCCAAGGCTTTTCCAGCTGTTGTCCCTTCTCTTGCCACCCCCTGGCACTTCCTGGCTCTCTTTCTGTAGGTGGGTTGGGAAATGGGTTGAGAAGTGCAGCTCCTGACACCACGGCTTGGTGAGGGACGCTGTGATGGAAGAATTTGTCGAGTTTTGTCCAATCTCAAAAGTGCTGAAACTGGTGAAACGCTCCCACACCCCCTCCTGGGAATTTCCAGCTAAACCCAGCTGGTTTTGGTTCTCTGGACTGTTGAGAAAGCTGAGCTCAGGCTCGGGGGCCGTGGCTCAGAAACCAGGACGGGAACTGGAGATTTGGCACCTGAGAGCTGAATCCTGTGACCTGCAGACCTCTGCCTGCCGATCCCGTGAGCTTTGGAGGTTGGCTTGGCAGCACAGCTCTGCTTTGAGCCCCTCATCCCCTGTTTGAGGGATGGAGAGGGAAGGGGAGCAGAGGGAAGGACACAGCCCAAGAACTGAGCCTGTCCTGGGATGCTCAGGCGGAGAAAGGGGAGGCACTTCACAGACTGTGACAGGAAAACTCTCAAACCCAGGGCTCCTCCAGCTGCTCTAGGCTGAGAAAACACCTCCAGGGCTGTTCTCAACAGCTGGGAACAGCAGCAGATGGGAGCCTGATGGTGGCCAGCAATTAGTGCAAATTAGGGTCAATCACAGCCTTTGGAGGAGCAGAGGAGATGCAGCCGAATCTCTCCTCTTTCCTCCCCCTTCCCTCCTGTTCCAAAGTGCGGGAGGGGCAGCAGGGACCTGGGGGGACTCTGGAGGTGGCCCGGGAGGTTGTGTCACACCTGGGGGGTGCCAGCCTCGGCTGCCAGCGTGCCCAGCAGCTCAGAGCCGTGCCCAGAGTGTGCCAGACGCTTTTGTTCCTTCTCCTGGTGTTTAGAAAAACAGAGTTTTGCCGGTTATTCTTCCCTTCTCTGGCAGCAAACCCTCTGGGCTTTAAACAAAGGGAAATAAACAACTCCCAGTGACATTTGCAAAGCTTCTACAACCCTTCTCAGTGAAACTGTTTGGTCTGAGCTTCTCCAAAGAAAAAGCTGAGGAAGAGGAGGGAGTGGTCAATGTGCAGGTGCGATGGACTTCCCTGGATTTAGCGTGTGGGAGCTGCTTTTAGCTTGTATTAAAAAGGCACAAATCTATAAAAACCCAGTAAAAGCCCTGCCCAACCTGGCCTTGGGATCCAGGGGCAGCCCCAGCTTCTCCGAGCAGCCCTCAGCACCCTCACAGGGAGGAGTTTCTCCCTAATAACCCATCTAAATCTTCTCCCTGTCAGTGCGCAGTGATTCCCCCGTCCTGTCACTCCCTGCCCTCGGGAAAAGCCTCCCCAGGTCGGGCTGTGCCTTGCTGAGGGTGCAGAGAGGAGCCCACCAGGTTCTTGTGTACCTGTCGGGGCTGCCTTGGGGTGGATTTGGTAGCCTGTTATCAGAGAAACCTTAATTAAAGGCTCATTAAAGGCCACCGAGTCCCGGCCGGGGCCGGGAGGGGGCGCGGGGCCACCCGGGCTCGGCGCAGAAACTTTGAGTCACTCGCGGGGTGTTTTGGAGCGAAATTCGGAGCCGCCGCGGCCCCTTCCCGGCCCATTGTTGTGGTTTGACAATCACATTTTCCTGTTTTTAAAGCAAATGTTTTTCTCTCCCCCGGGGACGTAACCGAAGCCCCGCGAGCGCTGCGGGGGAAGGTGAGCGGGGGGATCCGGACATGGAGAGAGCCCGGGGGGATCCGGACGTGGAGAGACCCCGGGGGGATCCGGGCTTTGAGAGAGTCTGGGGGGCTCCGGACATGGAGAGACCCCGGGGGGCTCCGGACCCCGAGAGACCCCGGGGGGATCCGGATATGGAGAGCCCGGGGGGATCCGGACACGGAGAGAGCCCGGGGGGCTCCGGACCCTGAGGGAGCCCGGGGGGATCCGGACATGGAGAGACCCCGGGGGGATCCGGACCCAGGATGAGCCCCCCCCGCCCTGGCATCGCCCCTTCCCTCCCGTCTCCGTTCTCTTTGTGCAACGGCGGCAGCAGGAGGGTGAAGGAGGCAGAAGTGGGCTTATTTTTATTTTTTACTCTTTTTTTTTTTTTGAAGTTGACGGTTCCTCTTTGCAGCGCTGTGGTTTCACGCCCTGCTGTGGCAGCAGGACATGGGGGTATTTTTGTAGGTCTTATTCAAGGAGTGTCTATTTAAAACAAACTTTTGGGTTGCTGAGCACATGTTAGCCCTCAGTTCAAAGCAGAGGACGGGGCTCGTGGGGAAATGGGGTGGCTGGTGGCAGCCCCCAGAGCCACTTGGGCTGTCTGGAGGTCTCCAAGTCCCCGCGGAGAGTGGACCCACCGTGGCGTGGGTGGAGGTGGGCCAAGGAGAAAACCCATTTATTATTCAAATTCCTGTGTGCAGAGTGTCTGCACGCTCCCAGATTTGCATTGAAATAGGAATAATTTGACTTTCACTGAATGAAAGTTGTGAAGTTCTAACGCTGAGTGGTGGCTCTGTAGCCGTGCCCGCTGTTTCCAGGCAAGATGCAGCTGGAGCTTAAAGTCACCAGGAGCGGGCTGATGCTTGTCCAGCATGGCCAGGACCTGCTCAACGCTGCTTTAGCCCCATTTCGTTCTCTCTGAGCCGTGCTGAGCCCCTGGGATGTGACACAAACCCTTTGGTGCTCAGGAGCCGAGTGTCTCCTCCCGTGTGTTGCCCAACACAGGGTGTGAGCTGTTCCTCTCCTTTCGTACATCAGCAAATAAAAAAGGCACCAAGCTCCCTTGTGCCCCAATCAGCAACTCGCCCACCTGCCTGCCAGCCCAGCCCATCCCTCTGCCGAGCCTGGCAGGATCAGCAGCTTGGCTTCCAAGCATCCCAAATTCTGTCCCCAGCAGGGAAAAAACAGAGGGGAAAAGGAGAAAGCCAGTGCTGGGAAGGTGGAGTTTGGGAGGAGCAGGTTAATCCCTGCCTGGGCACCAGGTGGGCTCTCAGCACGGGTTTGGTGAAGTCTTTTGGCAGGGGATGCCAGGCAGTGCCACGCAGGGCTCTCAGTGCCTCCAGTTCAACATCCAGGTGTTCTCCTGGTCACCTCTGCCCACCGTGGAGCAGCTCCCTGATCCCAGGGCTCCAGGTGGGTCAGGTCCATCAGATTCCTGTTCCCAGGGCTCCAGGTGGGCCAGCCCCGTGCCAGGAGCTCTCTGGCTGCTGCCCAAATTTCCCAGCTCCATAAATCCGGGCGAGCCGGCCACGCTGCGCTCCTGTCGGACCGAAACCGAGTCACTCCTCACCTGCTGCTGCTGCCACCACCTGCGTGGCCTCTTCTGCTCCAGATGCTCCTGTTTGCAGTGGGAAGGGGAGCCTGGGAAGGGGGCAGAGACAGGTCAGAGCTCAGAGAGTGCCTGGGGGTCCCTGAGAGGCTCCTGGATGGGGGATGAGTGTTGGCAGAGCTGCTGAGCACAGGGCTGCCAGTGCCCCCGTGCCTGGGTCATCCCCTGGCATATCCTGGTGCCTCCTGCCCTTTGGGAGGCCAGGCCAGCCCTGCAGACACCACCACCCTCGTCCTTGTCTTTTCCAGCTCTCTGCCTCTCTGCATGGCTCGGGAGCAGAGCAAAGCAGGGAAATATCCGAGGTGGGAAACCACCACTCTTTCCCAACCATTTCCCCCTCCCAGCAGCCCCAGACCTTCTCCTGACCCTTGTCCAGCCCTCCCATCAGGGCTGAGCTCTGGGGGTGCCGTGGGAGCCCCCCTGTTTGCCCTGGGCTGGCTCCGGGCAGCCTGGGGCGCCTTTGTGTGCCCCGCCGACAGTCGGAGGGTTGCACAACGTGTGGGGGTGAAGCACATCCATCTCCACGGATCAAAACAACCCCTTCCTTCCTTTCTTCCTTTCTTTCTTTCTTTTCTTTCCCAACCGGCAGCGGGTTCTGCAATATCCCCGGCCTGGCACAGCAGAGCCCCGCCTGCCCGGCCCTGGGAGGAGGGACTCCAGAAAGGGAAGCGGTGCCTCCTTTTCCAGGCTAAAAATACCGGCTGTGCTTCCAAAATAATCTCAGTTCGATGATCTCCATTGCTCCCCAGGGCTGCTGAAATTCCCCAGTAATTCATCCTGAGCTCCTCACCCCCATGGAGGAAGGTCTCGGTGGGATCTGTTTGCTCTTGGAGGCAGGTCTGGCTCTTGGTGTTCACAGAATTTTTGAATGGGATTTCAGTGGGATTGATGGGAGAAGCCAGGCTGCTGCTCCTCCTACTGTTTCTATTTCAAAATGGGATTGGGAAAAAGTCACAGATTTCAAAGTT
Organism: Setophaga petechia; assembly: GCA_024362935.1. Classification (NCBI taxonomy): domain Eukaryota; kingdom Metazoa; phylum Chordata; class Aves; order Passeriformes; family Parulidae; genus Setophaga; species Setophaga petechia. The sequence continues at coordinate 387,849 of JANCRA010000173.1, forward strand.
GAGTATAGGGACCAGGAAAACTCTGGTTTTCCAGCCCATCCCAAATCAGATCTGTTAATTTGTAGGGGAAAACTGCAGGTTTCCTCCAGGCTGTGCTGGGGTATATTCCCATGGGGTGTGGTGTGGTTTTTGGGGGTGCCCTGTGCAGAGACAGAGGTTGGACTCGATGATCCATGTGTCTCCCTTCCCACTCAGGCTGTTCCATGGTTCCTTTCCATGATTCTGCACCAGAATTGAATGATCTGCAGGAATTCTGGGGCTGGCTGAGCCCAGCTTGTCCTTCCTGATGAGTCTGAGCCTTTGGAATGATGAATTTAAGGGAATTCAGGGCACTGGACAGCAGAAAGAGCTCAACGGGGAGGATGAATCCCCTTCTCCAGCTGCTGTTCATGGACTGGTCCCCATCACTCTCACCTCTGGTTGGCTCCACTCAGTAATATGCAAATTTATGCAGAGCGGGGCCCGCTGGGACTTAGTTGTGAAGTTATTGACGGGTCTCAGAATGAGCTGTTAGTCACAAAAACCTTGTCAGGGCAATTTGGGTGTTGCTAGGGCTCTGCAGGGACCAGGGCTGAGACTTCTGTTCTGGTGCTATTTTCCAAATCAGAGAGGCATTAAGCGTAACCTCAGTAATTCTGAATTATTTAAAAAGCTGCTGTCACTGCTCTGGACTGAACTGCCAGGTGCTGTTTGAGGGCTGTGCCTCTCCTCATGCGAGGTTTCACTGTGGATCAACGAGGCTTCAGAAATTAAAGGGAAGGAAAGGCTGGTCTTGAAGAGAACGGACATAAATTAAAGTGAAAGAGAAAGCCCTGGAGGGGGTGAGATGCACCCTGAAACCTCCCAGCTTCAGCGGGTGCCGAAAATAACCACTCTGTAAGCAGGGTTACGAATGTGCCGGCCCGTGAGCTCGATGTGTAACTTCCCAGAGCTGTTTTGGTATCATAAAAGCGAGCAAAATAACTCAGCAAAAGCACATCCCTGCCCACCCGTGTTTCGGTGCTGTCTCACTGCACCCACTGACCCCAGAGACTGCAGGGCTGCAGCTGAGCAGGGCTCCTCACCCCGAGACCAGGCGGGGCTTTGCTCTGCGTCTGAAATGATTTCTTCCTTGGAAAAGAGAAGTGTAACTCCGTGGTTGGAGAATCCCCCCGCGCTTTGGAGTTCCAGGAAAAGCAGCTGTTCCCTCGCTGAGGAGCTGCTGCCCCGCTGGCAGCGAGGGAACCTCGGGGTCTCGCTGTGCTTTTGGGCAGGATTTGAAGCCCGTGAGCGCAGGCACCTCCCTCCTAGGCTCTGAACTTGGTTCCGTTTCTTTCTTTGTGGTGCTCAGCTCCTCTGGTCGCTGTGTGGGGATGTTCCTGCCTGTCCTGTGCTCAGCTCAGCGCATCCCGCGGGATGTTCCCTTTCTCCTGTGCTCAGCGCATCCCGCGGGATGTTCCCTCTCTCCTGTGCTCAGCTCAGCTCATCCCGCGGGATGTTCCTGCCTGTCCTGTGCTCAGCTCAGCGCATCCCGCGGGATGTTCCCTCTCTCCCGTGCTCAGCGCATCCCGCGGGATGTTCCCTCTCTCCTGTGCTCAGCTCATCCCGCGGGATGTTCCCTCTCTCCTGTGCTCAGTGCATCGTGCAGGACGCTCCCTCTCTCCTGCCCCCGGCTCACCCCCGCTCGCCCCGGTGCGGTGGGAACTGCCCCGTCCCGATCCTCCGGGCGATGAGGAGCCCGGGCAGGGACCGGGACACCCGGAACGGGCAGGTGCCAGGTGGAAGCGCTCAGCTCCAGCTCGGTGCCCGGAGCTCTCCCCAGGCCCGGCCGTTCTGCCGCCCCTTTCCCAGCACTTTGGTGGCTCCGCCACCACTCGGGATGGACGGGCTCGGGCTCAAGTTTGGCATCCAGCGACCAGCGCTCGGCCGCGATTCCCGCTGCCCGGGTCTCTCCGGCCGCTGGAAGTCGCCGCTCCCGGTCCCTCGTGTCGCGGAGCTCTGACCCGGAACGCGCCGCCCGCCCCCGGCCCGTCCGGTCCCGGCTCGTCCCGGGGGCGGAGCGGCACCGCCCGCAGCTCCCGCCGGGGCCGCCCCGCTCCGCCCGCCCGGTTCCGGAGCGGCGGCGCAGGTGGAGCCCGCGGAGTCCCCGCGCGGCCCGGCCGGGGCCGCCCCCGCCCAAGGACGCTCCGGCATCGCCTCGGCCGCCGCCGCCAGCACAAGGTAGGCACCGGGACGAGGGGACACCGGGACACCGCGGCGGCGGCCAGGGGCAGTCCCGGGTCTGTCACCCCCGGGGGTTGTGGGGTCCCCATCCCCCCTGCACGTCCCGGCTCGGCTCCGTTCCCCGCAGGAGGGAGCAGCCCCCGCTCCGCTCGCCCCCTCCCCAGGTGTTTCGCCCGCTGCTCCCGCAGCCCCCGGGGCTGGCGGGCTCCTGGGAGCGGGGTGGGCTGGACGGGGAGCGCCCATCCCGGGGGTGTCCGGTCCCGGCTGTGCCTGCCCGGGGTCTGCAGCTCCAGCCGGGGCTCGCTGGGGCGGCGGTGACCCCGTACCGAGGGACAGCTCTGGCAGGGCTGTCACAGGGACAGCATCGAGGGACGGCGACTCGCAGAGCAGCTGATGCAGGCGGTGTCCCCTGGAATGTGCGCGTGTGGCTGCGGGGCTCAGCCGGGAGCGGCTGCCAGAGCTGAGGGAGGGAGCTCGGGCTCACGAGGCCCGCGGACCCGCGGCTGCCGTGGAGAGCAAGAGCTCAGATGTGGCAAAGCCGAGCCTGTGGTTTGCTGGAATGTTTTTGTGCTGATCCGGTTGCCTTTCCCTTCGGAAGGGCCGGCGGCGCGTGCCGGGAGTGCGAGGGCAGAGGAGCAGCAGCACTGCTGGGCTTGCATTTGCTGCAAGGGCGCCTCCCTCTCTCCAAATACCTCGTGGGGAAAGGATGTGCGCTGGGAAAAGAGCTGTGGATGCCCCAGATACCCCGGATCCGTCTGCCAGAGCCACGAGCCAGTGCAGCCCACAGATCTGTGTGCCATCCAAGGTTTGCCCCGTGCTGGCAATCCCTGGGCTCCCAGAAAGCGGCTTCCCACACCTTTCTCCACGGTAAAGGTGTTATCTGTGCTCTGAGGCTTTGCTGAGTAATGGGATGTTGGGAGGCTCCTGCGGAGGAGGTGCGGGATGTGCTGGACACGCCGGGCCAGGAGAGATGAGGTGTCACTCACGGCACAGGGAGGGAAGCGAGTGGCCGCAGGGTTTGGATTCTGCCGCGGTGTTTTCAGACAGGATGAGCTGTGAGTGGTCCTGCCCCGGGTTTGTTCCAGCAGACAGGGCCCCGCGAGGATGGGGAGTGTGGGCCCCGCTCCGAGGGTCCGGATGCAGTGCCTCTGAGCAGATGTTTGCAGAGGGTTCCAGCCTGAAATCTCAGCCTTTCTCAGGGGATCTCAGGCGCTTCCTGGTTTGCAGCGAGGGTCGGAGGATTTCAGCACTTCCTACTCTCTGCCTGATGTGAGCAGGAAGTGGGAGCATGAAAATGGCAGCAGAGGCTCTGGCAGTGGGGCTGGAAGCTCAGCAGGGAGCGTGTGGGGTGTGACACCTGTCCTGAGCAGGGTCCTGAACCCTTCAGGTGTGTCCTTTGGGAAGGGCCAGGTCCCAGTGTCAGGGCTGGTCCCACAGGGAGCCTCATCCTGCAGCTCAGGGATGGAGCTGAGCATGGACAGGCACATGGGAGCGTGTCTTTTCCTGCAGTTATTAAATGGCTTCATTGGGAACCTCCCCGGGGCAGGGAGAGGCTTTGGCTGGGTGCTGGCTGCTCTGCTGGGCTGCTCTGAGCTGGCAGGGGCGTTTCAGTGTGACACCGAGTTCTCCATGGAGCAGCAAAGGGAGAAACTCCACATCCTCCTGTGACTGGGGGCCTGGATTTGAGTTGAGAGATGGGAAATTTGGGTGGCCGGAGCACGAGTGGCTGGCCTGGCTTCTGTGTTCACATTTGGCTGGATGGGGACTGGAGTGAAGACCCAGCTTCCATCAGGGGTTGGAGGCTGGTGGCTCAGAGTCCTCTGAGGCTCTGGGGATGTGAGTGGCCACATCAATGGCTTTGGGACACTTGATGCCAAAAATTCCCCCACCGTGGGACACTGGGATAGGAACAATTCTGGGGAAGCTGAAAGGCAGTGCTGCAAAACTCTGAACCATTTAGAAGCTGTTGAAAGAAAAATGAGGTTTGAAAACGTCAGTTGTAAGGAGACCTTGTGTGTTTGGAGTCTGTGGCTCAGATTTTCAGGCTTTTTCCTGTTCCAGCAGTGGGACACAATGGCATACGTGCTTTTTCAGTGAGTCTGGGAAATCCTGCAATCATGGATTTAACAGCTGGGACCTTGAGGAGGGGAAAAAACAAACAAGTGTGTTGGCAAGGCTCCGAAACCAGGCAGCTCCTTCTGCCCCGCTGCCCGACTCCAGCAGGGGAGGTGGCGAATCTGCTCTTCCATCTCTGGTTCAGACATCAAACCTGAGTTGTTCTGATCTGATTTATTACCTTTTGATCTCCATCCAGCCCCGTCGCTGCTCTCCGGGACAGCTCAGGAGGGAGGTGAGTCAGTCCTGGAGCTGCCGTGGCTGCCTCATCCCCAGCTCTGCTCCCCGAGGGCAGGAATGCATCCGTCCCGTTCAGGCTCTGCCGGCTCCCCATTAACAGCTGCTCTGCCGACTCGGGTGTCCCTGCCGAGGCGGGGAGGGGACACAGGGCCACGGCAGCGTGTCCTGCCCGTCCCGAGCGGTGTCAGGCTGGGGCAGCCCCTGCGAGCTCCCGCCTGGCGCGGCCGGTCCCGGTCTGCGGCTCTGAGCGCCCTAAAAACACCTCGGGGAGCCCTGCAGGGAGCGGCCCCGGGATGTTTTCCTGCCGTTGTTGGTGCCCTCGCACACGGGGTTTGTGTCTGGTCACCCCACGCCCACCCCCTTGGACCGGCTGCTCTGCTCCAGGTGCCCTTCCCGAGGGGCAGCGCAGGGCCAGGGTTGGTTGGGGACAGTTCTGTCACTCGGGGAAGGTCTGAATTGGCACATTTGCTGTTTGATGTGATGGAGCCACGAAGCTTCCGAGGGGGTGGCCGGAGTTCAGGGGTGTGCAGGGCTGGTAAATGTTCACTGTTCAGCACAAAAACCCGGGTCTGGTTAAACCCAGCCAAGGAAATTTAGGAGAGCAGCTCTGGCCTGCAGACTGCAGGCGAGGGATTTGTTTTCTTTCTGTGTCCTGGAGAGCTCTGTCTTGCCCTGAAGCTGCCTTCCTTCCCGATATAGCAGCAGTTGCTAACTCTGAATGAATGTGCCGAATTCCGGGTCCGGCCGCTTGCCTTGGAGCTTGGGCAGAGCCAGGAGGCCTGGGTGGCACTGGGTGGCACTGTCCCAGCCTCCTGTCACTCTATAAATAGCAAACAGAGCCCAAGTGCCTGTTGGAGCCAGTCTGGAGCTTTCCCAGACTCACCGTGGAGGCGGCTCAGCATCGCTGAGGTGGCAGAGCTGGGGGTGCCACACGTCTGTGCCACCGTGTCCCTGCCACCATGTCCCTGCCACCGTGTCACTGTCACTGTCCCTGCCACCGTGTCACTGTCACCGTGTCCCTGTCACCGTGTCACTGTCCCTGCCACCATGTCACTGTCACCGTCCCTGTCACCGTGTCACTGTCACTGTCCCTGTCACTGTCCCTGTCACTGTGTCCCTGTCACCGTGTCACTGTCACTGTCCCTGTCACCGTGTCCTGTCACCGTCCCTGTCACTGTCCCTGTCACTGTCCCTGTCACTGTCCCCGTCACCCTGTGGTGTCTCTTGGGCAACAACCGAGGATGCTGAGAAAAGAGCCTTGAGTCAGCGCCACGCTGTCACCCAGGGAGGCCCCCAGCAGGGAGGGGACATGCTAAGGGTGGGTCTGCATGGAGGTCCCGGTCCCAGAGAGGGGCTGGAGTGGGGCAGTGGCCTCACATCTGACCCCTGCACACATCCAGCCCTCCTTTGGGCTTGTTTGTGATCCCTGCACACATTCAGCCCATCTCTGGGTTAGTTTCTGACCCCTGCACACATCCAGCCCACCTTTGGGCTTGTTTGTGATCCCTGCACACATCCAGCCCATCTCTGGGTTAGTCTGTGATCCCTGCACACATCCAGCTCATCTCTGGGTTAGTCTGTGATCCCTGCACACATCCAGCCCTCCTTTGGGCTTGTTTGTGATCCTCGGACACATCCAGCCCATCTTTGGGTTAGTTTGTAATCCCTGCACACATCCAGCCCATCTTTGGGTTAGTTTGTAATCCCTGCACACATCCAGCCCACCTTTGTTGGTTTCCTCCACCTAAAACTTCAGTCTCAAGGCCAGGTGTGGTGTATGGCTGCTGGCAGGAGAATTAGGATGGTGTCTGTGGGGTTTTCCTGGGCTGCCCTGCCCCTCAGCACAGTGACAAACCACCCTGACACCTGCATCCATCGGGTTTTGTCCTGTGAGCTGTTGGTATCCAGGAGCAGGAACGGTGCCAGAGGGAGAATTGGTTCTTCCACAGGGCTGCATTGCAGAGCTGGATCAAAACACGGCTCACAGCAGGGCCAAACAAACCCTGCTGGGCTGGGCACGCTCTGCCCCGCGCTGGAAGGTGGCACCTGAGGCAGGGAACAGGACAGAGGTGCAGGAGCTGGGGGAAGAGCTGGGAACTGGGGCTGGCTCACACTGCTCACCAGGAGAGCCTCGTTTGTCCTCCTGGAGAGAATTTTAACGTGTGTGGGGTGAACCTGTCAGTGGTGCTGGTCCAGAGCGTCCTCCCAGTGTTCTCCTTGGTCCTCCCCTGTTTCACCTGGGTCATGGCTGCTCTGAAAGATCTCAGCGTGTCTGAGGAGCCTCTGGAGCATCCTGCAGCTCCAGAGAGGTGGGAGCCGGGCAGTTCTGGGAGGAGCAGCTCCCTGCTGCTGCAGGAAAGAGTTGGGATGTGGTGCTGGGTCGGCTCTCTGGGGATGCTCTTGAGCCTTCAGGGAAGGAGGATCTGCCATGGGAGGAGGATCTCTCCTGGAAGGAGGATCTCCCGTGGAAGGAGGATCTCTTACAGAGGGAGGATCTCTCCTGGAAGGAGAATCTCCCAGGGAAGGAGGATTTCTTAGAGAAGGAGGATCTCCCATGACAGGAGGATCTCCCATGGAAGGAGGATCTCTTACAGAGGGAGGATCTCTCCTGGAAGGAGGATCTCCCAGGGAAGGAGGATTTCTTAGAGAAGGAGGATCTCCCGTGGAAGGAGGATCTCCCAGGGAAGGAGGATCTCTTAGAGAAGGAGGATCTCCCATGACAGGAGAATCTCTTAGAGAAGGAGGATCTCCTACAGAGGGAGGATCTCTCACAGAGGGAGGGGAAAGCTGCTGATGCTGAAGCTGCTTTTTCATCAGCTGCTGTTGCGTAAGGGGAGCCTTGGGCAGCACAGAAAATGTGGAGAACTTCCTCGCACTGCTGGAGACAAAGCCAGGACTGCTCTCTCAATTTCTTTCCTCCTTTATGCTTTCCTGAACTTCAAGGCTTATGTAAATTCCCCAGGTTTGCCCAGGGCTCGATGCACTGACGATAACTTTCATTTGTAGCCTGGGGGTGCAGCTTCCACATGAAAATTGTCTCTTCTGCCCCTGCCTTGGCCCCTTTGCCCCATCCTGCTGCCTTCAGCAGCTCTGGGGAGGCTGCTGGGAGCAGCTCAGGATTATCCTCAGTGGCTGCAGGGTGGGAATATTCACAGCAGGGCTGGCTCTGAGGTGGGCTCTGTCCCTTCTCCCACATCCCTTGCCTTGCTCACCCTGGATTTTGCCGTGTCCTTCCTGTCACCTGTGTGTCACCCTGGTCTCTGTCCTGCTCTGGGGGCCTGGCACTGTCCCACGATGGAGGCACCACAGAACTCCTGGCTGCAGGAGCCTCTGCCGAGCTCAGCACCCTCCTGCCTTGGCCTTTTCCATCTTCCAGGACTGCAGCCACCCCTCTCTGCAGTGCTGGGCACCGAGTGCAGGTGTCCCAGGGAGGGTCCCCATGCCAAGGGACAGTCCCTGCCATGGCTGGCTTTGTCTGGGCCCCGTCACCTGCTGGCACAGGGACAGCAGTGCTGGGATAATGGAAGTGCACGTTCAGCAGGTCTGTGGCCTGTGGTGGTTATCCAGCCTTTGGGAGCTGGGTTTAGCTGGAAGGCCTTAATTGGCTGTCGCTGTCTGGGTGAGGGATGGAATCAGAGGTGCCCTGCTCCCCCTCGTGCCTGGGTAAGTTTTAGAGGGTGTTTTTAGAACAGACTCTTTGGGGAGTTCAGTTATTTCATAGAATTGTGGGGAGGTGCCTTAAAGCTCATCCAGTGCCACCTCTGCCATGGGCAGGGACACCTTCCCCTGTCCCAGGGTGCTCCAAGCCCCATTCAACCTGACTTGGACTCTGCCAGGGATCCAGGGGCAACCCCAGTTTCTCTGGGCACCCTGTGCCAGGGCCTCACCACCCTCACAGGGAGGAATTTCTTCCTAATTAGCACTGTAGACTCTGTGCTGGTGACTTGCTCCTGACAAAAACCCCGGAGAAAGCACATTTCTGGGATGTGAGTGAGCTGGCAGAGTGCAGTGGCATCACGAGGGATGGACACGCTGTGACCTGGCAGGGACTGGTTTCAGGTGCTGAGTTTGATCTCCACAAACTGCAGCTTGTGTGTTTGTTTTGCTGGTATCTAAGGGTTCAGAGATCTCCCAGAACTGCCATTGAAATTCCCCTGCATTAATCTTGATGCTGGTTATTAACCAGAACCAGATCTTTCCACCCCACATCTGGTGGCTGGGTGCAATCCCAGCCCTTCCTTCCAGGGGTTGAGCTGAGCCAGGAGCTTGAGGGGCTGTTTGGGCAGAGCTGGGATTTGGGATCTGGGCTTTGGGATCTGGGATCTGGGCTTTGGGATCTGGGATTTGGGATTTGGGATTTGGGATCTGGGCTTTGGGCTTCAGGATCTGGGCTTTGGGCTTTGGGCTTTAGGGGTGCTCTGGGTGCCTCAGTCCTCTCAGCTCCCTTTGAGGCTCCTTTGGCCACAGCAGCACCTCTGCAATTCCTGCTCCAGGAGGTGCCTGGGCAGGCTGAACCTGTGGCAGCAGGCTCGGCTCGACGTGGGCTCGGGGTGGTTTGTGCTGGGGTTTGGCCTCATCCCAGTGCGGAGGAGCCGTGGCCACGCTGGGCTGCAGCTCTGCACTTCCCTCCAGGCTCAGCCCTGGGGATGCTCGGGGGGCTTTGGGGGTGGGACAGCCCAAAGGGGTCCCGGTTCTGCCCCTTGTGGGGACAGGGGTGGCCTGGGGGGTGTCACAGTGACGGCTTCGCCCCAAGGGTGCTCCCAGCAGCCCTACCTGCTGCGAGCCGGCTCTGTCTCGGCGAGGTGAGAGTTGTTGTGCAGAGTTTCCTCTTTTATATCCTCTTATGTCACGCAGCCCCGGCGGCCGAGCCGCCCGAAATAGCTGCCAATCCCGGGAGGTTTCACTTCAAGGTCTCTATTCTTGGCTCGCCGGCGTTACTCAGTCATGAGCTCAGGGAGCGCGGCGTGAGCACCAGCGGGCAGTGCCATGCAGGGATCCTGCCCCTGGCCCGGGGTGCCTCTGAGGGGACAGGGTGGGCACGGCCCGGCCGGGCGGCTCTGAGGGGCCCCGGCTGGCGGGGGATGCGCTGAGGAGCCGCTGTGGGCCGGGACGGGTCAGCTCTGAGGGGCTGCTCCGCTGCCCCGGCCGTGCCCGACCCAGCTCGGCGCGGCTCAGACGCTCTCCCTGCTGCTGAGGATGGGCTGGGCGGCGGGGATGAAGCAGAAGTGAGCGTGGGATGTGGAGCTGCGGCTTATCGTGAGCGGAACTCGCTGGATGTTCTCAGGCTTGGAGATCTGCACCACGCTGGTGATGTTCAGCCCGTCCTGTAAGTGCCTCTCCCATCCCTGGGTGTTTGTTCCTTCCCTGCGTGGCTGTGAGCTCTGGTGGGGCTGGGGGAAGGTGTGAAGGGAGCATCCCTCAGGATGCTCAGGGACGGGGAACAAGGCTGGGTTCACTCCTGGGCCAGGGCTGGAGCTGCTGCCACAGTCTGGTGGGCACAGCCACCAGCAGGGCAGGCTCAGGGCACTGGTGGGCACAGCCACCAACAGGGCAGGCTTAGGGCACTGGTGGGCACAGCCACCAACAGGGCAGGCTTAGGGCACTGGTGGGCACAGCCACCAACAGGGCAGGCTCAGGGCACTGGTGGGCACAGCCACAAACAGGGCAGGCTCAGGGCACTGATGGGCACAGCCACAAACAGGGCAGGCTCAGGGCACTGATGGGCACAGCCACAAACAGGGCAGGTTCAGGGCACTGGTGGGCACAGCCACCAGCAGGGCAGGCTCAGGGCACTGGTGGGCACAGCCACCAGCAGGACAGGCTCAAGGGCAGGCTCAGGGCACTGGTGGGCACAGCCACCAACAGGGCAGGCTCAGGGCACTGATGGGCACAGCCACAAACAGGGCAGGCTCAGGGCACTGATGGGCACAGCCACAAACAGGGCAGGCTCAGGGCACTGGTGGGCACAGCCACAAACAGGGCAGGCTCAGGGCACTGGGGGTTGATGTCCCATCTCAGGTCTTTCTGCAGCCTTGGAGCCACAGGAGGGGAGCCACAGCATTGGTCCCAGCTGCAGCAGCAGGCACAGGACAGGCTCCTCTGTCAGCTGCATTTTCTGGCTCCTGTGTCAGCTGCATTTTCTGGCTGTTTCAGAGCCAACTCACGAGTGTCCGACCAGCTCTGCTCAGATCTGGTCAAGGCACTGCCTGGGGGGATGCAGGGTTGTGCTTCTGCGGGACTTCGGCTGGTTTTGAGGGTGCTCCTTGGGAAGAACCTCATTTTCCAGACTTCCTTTTAATTCCTTTAACACTTTCAAGCTCTCCTGCGTGACTCCAGCCCTGCTGCATTGGGTTCATTTCCACCCCAGACCAGCATCCTGCCCCTGGGGGCCTCATGGCACGGGGCAAAAAGCCCTCTGAGGGTGGGAAAGGTGCTGTGGTGGCTTTGGCTGGGCTGGGAGGTGCCCGGGGCTCTGTACGTGGGGTTGCTGGGGAGGGAGTGTTGTGTTCCGAGCTCGCATCCTGCCTCCGCTGTGGGGAGCGGTCACGTGCGCCCGAGGCCTTTGTCCTGCGCCTCGCTGCTTTTTTTAAAATTTATTTTTAGGTGCTCTCTGGCTTCCTCTTCCTCCTGCGCTGCGCTGCTCTCCCTCTTTCTAACTCCCTCTTCTAGGATTGCTTTTTTGAACAGTCAGTTCCTCCTTAAAGCCATTTTTGCAGGCCTTTGTCTGCGCTTGGGAGCCGGCCCAGTTTGGCGTTAGCAGCTGCTGGCTCCTCTGGGTAAGCAAGAACAAATAAAGGTTTACACTGAATGAATCATTTGAGCCTTATCTGTCCTTCCCAGTCGGGACAGCCGTGCAACCCCTGCTGCAGTGCCTGGAGGGCACGGAGCTCCTCAGAAAGCTCCTCCTGCCCCTGGCCAACCCTCATGGGTTCGTGCTGCTGATCCCAGGGCTGCCCCAGCCAATCCTTCCTGTCTCCAAGCTCCGTCCCATGCTTGCTTGGGAAGCTCCACTCTGGAGCGGCTCCTTTTCCAGCAGGACTTGCTCCCCGTGGCTGCTTCGGCCTCGCAGATGCTTTGGGTGGTTTGGTCACCGGGTGAAAATGCAGAAGTGTCGTGGTGGGAGCCACATCTGGTGGGATCTTGGTTGTGGTGGGATCCACATCATGGTAGGATCCACATCATGGTGGGATCCTGGTCATGGTGGGATTCTGGTCATGGTGGGATCCTCATGATGGTGGGATCCTGTTTGTGGTGGGATCCTCATCCTGGTGGGATCTTGGTTGTGGTGGGATCCACATCATGGTAGGATCCTGGTCATGGTGGGATCCTGGTCATGGTGGGATCCTCATGATGGTGGGATCCTGTTTGTGGTGGGATCCTCATCCTGGTGGGATCTTGGTTGTGGTGGGATCCATGTCGTGGTGGGATCCATGTTGTGCTGGGATCCTCATCATTGTGGGATTCTGGTCATGGTGGGATCCTGTTCCTGGTGGGATCCATGTTGTGCTGGGATCCTCATCATGGTGGGATCCTGGTGGTGGATGAGCTTTGAAGGCAGACAGGGTGTGTGGTGATGAGCTCCTGGCATCCCCCGGGCTGTGGGACACAGCGTGGCACTCAGTGGTGTGGCTTTGCTGGTTTCAGAGGCAGGATTTGCAGATAAGTGGCCGTCGTTTAATAACAAATAACAAATGTTTAATAACAAACGTGGGAGGAGGGAGGGGACAAAGGCAGATAAAGCCCTGGGCTCGTGCCTGGGAAGTTTGGATCTGACACCAAGGTGAGGAGCTCGTGTTGGACCCTGGGCACAGAGGGTTCCTGAGGGATACCCTGGCAGCCAGCAGGGGCCTGGATCCCCTGGATCCATCACCCCTTCCCCTCCCCTGGATCCATCACCCCTTCCCCTCCCCTGGATCCATCACCCCTTCCCCTCCCCTGGCAGCTCCAAGTGCCCTGTGCCAGGCTGAGCAGACAGAGCCTGCACAGCCCCACCAGGCTGGGGTGGAACCTGCTTTTCTCCTATGGCAGAGCAGCTCTCTGCCTTTTATCACGAGTGTGCCCAGCCAGGGCTTGGCTTCTCTGCCCTTAACTCATTTTTTAGCCATTAGGTGGGCAAAAGTCCTGCTGGGTTTGTCCAGGCAGCGTTTGTGGAGCTGTGGGGTGGGCTGCATTGTGAGACCTCATCTCCTGAGGTGGGTCCATCCCAGGCTGTGCAGGGATGCTGAATCCCCCCTTCCCCACCAGCTGCAGGCTCCATGAAGTGAGCAGGAATAATTCACCTGGATTAAACACCAATCTTCCCTCTCCTTGCGAGGCTCTGCTGCCATAAACAGCCGCGGGCTGGGGTAGGTGAGCGGAGGCAGCGCGGCCCTGCCAAGGCCTCGTGTCCACAAATGACTAAATCCTGCCTGAAAAGTCAAAGTATGAAAACATTATTTTTTGGGTTTGGCTGAGCCTCGTGGATTGCTGGGATCGAGCCACCTTGGCTGCCTCTGGACACTGCCTGCAGCTCTGCCCACCTTGCAGCCAGCGAGGAGGGTGGAGGAAGGCTGGTCAGGGCATGGGGGGGCTGGCAGGGGTTTGGGGGTGCCAGTTGTCACCTGAGGGCTGGGTCAGGAGCCTCTCCAGGCCCTGAGGTGGGTCTGTCACCCTGGGATTTGGGCACAAGCAGGGCTGGACCTGCTGCTCTGCATCCCTGCTCCCAAATTGCTTCTCCTTCCTGTGCTCGCATCTCCAGCTGCCCAGGCTGGGGAATTTCCTGCTGCTGGGATGGATGATGCTGCTGTGGGGCTTTGGATGCTGCTGATGTGGGGCTTTGGATGACACTGATTTGGGGCTTTGGATGACACTGATTTGGGGCTTTGGATGACACTGATGAGGGGCTTTGGATGACACTGATGTGGGGCTTTGGATGCTGCTGATGTGGGGCTTTGGATGACACTGATTTGGGGCTTTGGATGATGCTGCTGTGGGGCTTTGGATGACACTGATGAGGGGTTTTGGATGATGCTGCTTTGGGGCTTTGTCTCCTGCTGATGTGGGGCTTTGTCTCCCCTCGCAGCCTCCCGGGGCAAGCTGAGCTCATTCCCAGCTCCTTGGGCTCTCACAGCTCTCACCCACTGGCAGGGGCAGTGCCTGGCTGGATCCCTGGTGGTTTGTGGGTGGATCCCTGCTCTGGGATCCCTGCACCGTTCCCAGGTGCCCGGGGCCGCTGGCACAGGGCTGGCAGCCGCCAGGCCCGGCGGTGAGACGCTGGTATGTGAGATGTAAACTCAATCCCAAAGTTTAGATTACAGCCCTGTGAAAAACATCAGCTCCCCTAAATGGAGCCCAGATGGTGGCGGAAGCCTCGAAGCCGAGGGCCAGGAATTGCAGGAACCGTGTGAGCAAAGGGCCTGGGGCCGTGGGGGACGAGAGGGAGGGAGCTGGGGCTGTGGCATGGAGGGTCAGATCCTAAACCAGGCTGGTTCCTCAGAGCTGGGGCTGTGGCATGGAGGGTCAGATCCCAAACCAGGCTGGTTCCTGGGAGATGGAGTTATGGCATGGAGGGTCAGATCCTAAACCAGGCTGGTTCCTGGGAGATGGAGTTATGGCATGGAGGGTCAGATCCTAAACCAGGCTGGTTCCTGGGAGATGGAGCTATGGCATGGAGGGTCAGATCCTAAAGCAGGCTGGTTCCTCAGAGCTGGGGTTATGTAGGGACACAGGGCACCTGGAGGGACACCAAGTTTCTGTAGGGACACAGCACCTGTAGGGACACAGCGCTCTTATAGGGACACAGGGCACCTGGGACACCTCCAAAATCCCTGTAGGACTGAACTTCTGCTGAGTCTGTGCTTTTGGGTGGTGCAAAAAGCACCAGGTGGGCGTGAGGAAATGGGACATTGGGTGGGAGTGAGGAAATGGGACATCAGGTGGGAGTGAGGACCGGTGACTTTGATGTTCTTAATGCAGTGTCAGCACTGCACTCCCGCTTGAGAAAGGCTGAGAAAGCTGCAGAAGGGAGGCCCTGCCTGGCAGGGAGAGGCGATGGTGAAGCCCAGGCTGGTTGTTGGGCAGAGCACACTCGGGGCCTGGGCTCCTGTGGCGGCTGGAGCAGAGCAGGAGGTGCTGCAGGCCGGGCTGAGCTGTGGTTTGTGCGTTGGCCTCGTCCCTCCTGTGTGACCCATCCCGGTGACGCCACATCTGATCAGGGTTCATGTCAAATCACGGCCCAGGGAGTCCCTGGAGCAGCATCTGCAGCTGCCTCCGGCCCTGGCCAGGGCTCCACGAGTCTCGGCTGCCGCTCCTGCGGGTTCCTCGGCCGCCTCCCTGTTTGTGCTGCGAGCTGTGGATCTCTATCAGTGCCGATGACGAACCCCTGAAAGGGAGCAGGGAACTGGGAGGGTTTGGGTTGTTTTTGCCTTGGTGGGACCTTGCTGTCAGAGCCGCATTCTCGGGGTGTCTGCCTGCTTTAGTCACGGCCCCGTGCCTGGGTGGAGGTTCTGTCCCAGCTGGGGCTGGGCTGGGGGAGCTGGGGATCAGGGATGGGGCTGGGCTGGGGGAGCTGGGGATCAGGGATGGGGCTGGGCTGGGGGAGCTGGGCTGGGGGAGCTGGGCTGGGGGAGCTGGGGATCAGGGATGGGGCTGAGCTGGGGGAGCTGGGGATCAGGCATGGGGCTGGGCTGGGGGAGCTGGGGATCAGGGATGGGGCTGGGCTGGGGGAGCTGGGCTGGGGGAGCTGGGTGCAGCCACGGGGGGACATCGGCTCCAGCCCAGCCCAGCCAGCCCAGCCCCTCACAGACGAGTCTGGGACGCGGTGCCAGGAGAGCCCAGAGGGTGCAGGGCGTGCCTGGGAGGGGCGCAGGGTGTAGGACGGGGCGCTGGCACATCTGGAGGTGGGACAGAGAAACTTGCAGAAGGATTTGTGGGCTCAGCCTGGTTGGAGCTGGGGCGTGTGCTGGATCTGCACGAATCCCTGTGTCCTCCCTGCTCCTCCTGGGTCTCCTGGCTTGCAGGGGGAGCAGGAGCGGGTCCCTGCAGAGCCCGGCCACATTCCCTCTGTCCACGTGGCTCCTGTGGTCATCCCCTTGCAGCAGCTCTTGCACATTCCTGACCCTGGGAGTGAGGGATGAGGCTTGGCTGGAGCTCTCCCACTGTCCAGCCAGCCTGACCCCACAGCCCAGCTCAGGGCAGAGGTTCCCATCCCCATGCTGGGATCTTTTTGGACCCCATGGATCTCCCAGTCATGGGGGCTCCCCAAAGAAAGATCTGTGGGATGAGCAAAGCTCCCCAAGTGACATCTCACCACAAAACCTGGTGGTTTTTGTTTTGTCAGATTATCCAAATTAACGGCAGGAACACTGACTTAGGTTGACTTCATGGCAGGGAGGAGGAATCCCACCCCAAAGGCCTGGCTGGGAATTGTGGCTTTCGTGCAGGACAAAAAGGGCTCCGTGAGGCAAAGGCTGAGCAGGGAATTGGGTTTGGGGCTGGGTCGGTGGATTGGAGCCTGCACGGGGCAGGGGGGGCTCCGGGGAGGGTTTGTGCAGCCTGTGCTGCTGCTGGCCCGGGCTCCAGCTCTGGCAGGGCTGGGCTGAGAGGAGCAGCCAAACAGCTGGAGAGAGAGGAGGTGCAGCCCCGGGAGCCAGGCTGGAGGAGCTGATTGCTCTGGGAGGATTCAAATGTGTTTTATCTCACTGCAGTCGTGGCCCTGCGAGGGGCCTGTGAGGCAGGGGCTGCGCTCCCTCTCCCCAGACCCCTCCAAGGCAGGAATTCACCCGGGCACTGCCCCTGTCTGCAGCAGCCACAGGGTCTGCAGGAGCAGCCACAGCCCCTCCAGAGCCCATCCCTCCCTCCAGAGCCCCTCCTTTGGTGTCACCACCCAAAATCCCAAAAACCCACCAGGGCTGGGAGAGGGATGATGATGGAGAGGGGTGGAGGAAGGTTCCCCAGGTGGAAATCATTCCTGTGCTTCCGTATTTTCCACCCCTCCACAGTGATACCTCTCCCCTTCCAGGGGTTTCAGCATCACTCATCCCTGTTTGCTGCCAACCTCTGCAGCCATCCCAACCCTCAGAGCCAAGCTTGGGCTCCCCAGTTCTCCTCCAGCAGCCCCTTCCACATCCCACACAGGATTTCTTTTGTTGGGTTGCAGGAGCCCTGGCAGTGGGATGGCAAAGCAGAGCTCCCTGCCAGGCTCAGGGTGGATAGACCAGCTTTTCTCCTTCCCTTATCACCCCGAGCTTCGGTGCACAGCTGCCCACCACAAAAGGGCTTTCCAGTTCTTGGCAGCAAGGGGAGAATCATGGAATTGTTAAGGTGGGAAAAGACCTCCAAAATCACCAGGTTCAGCCTCTGAAGGGCTGGAATGGCTGCAGAGGCTGGCAGCAAACAGCAAGGTTGACTGGTGCTGAAGAGGAAAGGTTTTGCTGTGGAGGGGTGGAAAATATGGAAGCACAGGATTGGCTTCCGTCCAGGGAACCCTCCTCCACCCTTCCTCCATCTCCTGGCTCTGGGGGTTTTTCAGGATCTTGGGGGAAGAGTTTGGGTCTGGTTTTGCAGAGGGGCTGAGAGGAGCTCTGGGATGCTCAAAACCAGCGAGGTTTTAAGAGGAGATTTCCAGAGCAAACTGAAATTGTTCTTCTTGCCTCCTCTTCCGTGCTGTGCCTTAAATCTTCTTGAGAAGGTTTTTAATTGGAGCACACCACACTAAAAGAATAATCCCAGGTGTGAGTGGAGTCTGTCCCAGTCTGGCTGGAAATGTTCAGCAAACTGGTGAAGTTATGCCAAATTCTCAAGGGGCATTTGGAAAATGCTCCCGGGGATGCACAGGGTGGGATTTTTGGGCTGTCTGTGCAGGGCCAGGGCTCAGACTGGATGATCCTTGTGGGTCCCTTCCCACTCAGACTATTCTGTGATTCTGTGATTCTATGCAAACATTTGTTCCTGAAATTGGAGTCATTCCTGGGATTGCAACACCCAGGCTGTGTTTCCAATTAATCTGCTGAAGTCGTCATGTATTTCCAAGTGCATTGGCTCAGCAGAGAGAAATCTGGCACTGGCTGGGGGCTGAGATGCCAGCTGGGATGTGCACGGAATGGGATGAGGGAATGGCCCCCGGGGCTGGCCCAGGGTACCTGGCTGGGAGCACCGAGGGGCTCTGCTGGAGGGGGAGAGGGCAGGGCCGGCTCCTGTGGGAGTGGAGCTGCCTGGAATTGCTGTGGGGGCACTGCCGGGTTTTTCCTGACCAGTTCTGGTTGTGGGTGTGCGTTCTGTTGTGGGGAGGAGGGGAGGGGGTGCAGTGAGCTCTGCTCTGAGCATTCCCTGCCCCACATCCTGGAGGGGCCTCGGTAGGGATGGGGGGAGATCTTTGGGGTGCTGGGGTGACCTCTGCACCCCAGCTCCTCCCAGGCCGGCCGGGGCTGCTCCTGCAGGTTTGGTTTGGGAGGGGAGCCATCCCTGGGGCGCTGCGGGGCAGCTTTGGGGTCAGTGCTGGCGTTTGGAGCCAGCTTGGTTTGGGATCCGGGGTCCTTCAGCTGCACCCCCACATCAGAGCCGTCCCCGGACACCCCTGGCCGTGGATTCCCCTCCCTTGCAGCAGCTGGATGTGACCCTGCCGCATTCCTCTCCTCTCCCCGGGGATTTGCTGAGGAACAAGGCTGGATCTGGAGCCGGGTCCCAGCTGGGTGGGAGCGGCCCCAGCGCTCAGCACAAACACTCACGGAAAGGAAAGGCCGGGATTGCGTAGAAATCTTCCTTTTCCAAAAAACGAGGTTCAGGCTGAGGGCCCCCTCCCTCCAGAGCCAGCAGGGAAAGGGATGGGAGCAGGGAGAGGGGATGGGAGCAGGGAAAGGGATGGGAGCAGGGAAAGGGGGTGGGAGCAGGGAGAGGGGATGGGAGCAGGGAAAGGGATGGGAGCAGGGAAAGGGGATGGGAGCAGGGAAAAGGGATGGGAGCAGGGAAAGGGGATGGGAGCAGGGAAAAGGGATGGGAGCAGGGAAAGGGATGGGAGCAGGGAAAGGGGGTGGGAGCAGGGAAAAGGGATGGGAGCAGGGAAAGGGGGTGGGAGCAGGGAAAAGGGATGGGAGCAGGGAAAGGGGATGGGAGCAGGGAAAGGGGATGGGAGAAGGGAAAGGGATGGGAGAAGGGAAAGGGGATGGGAGAAGGGAAAGGGATGGGAGAAGGGAAAGGGGATGGGAGAAGGGAAAAGGGATTGGGGCAGGGAAAGGGGATGGGAGCACGGAAAAGGATGGGAGAAGGGAAAGGGATGGGAGAAGGGAAAGGGGATGGGAGCAGGGAAAAGGATGGGAGAAGGGAAGGGGTCAGGAGTAGAAAAGGGGGAAGGGAGCAGGGGAGGGCTCGGGGAGGCTCAGG
Source organism: Setophaga petechia (assembly GCA_024362935.1). Lineage (NCBI taxonomy): Eukaryota > Metazoa > Chordata > Aves > Passeriformes > Parulidae > Setophaga > Setophaga petechia. Next base: position 406,761 of record JANCRA010000173.1, read on the forward strand.
GCGTCTCCTGCTCCGGGGTCAGGGTCAGCTCTTCCCTTTCTGGGGAACTCTGCGAGCCGCCTTTGGAGCGGGGCTGTGCCAGCTGCTCGGAGCTTTGGGAGGCAGGGCAGGGATGGGGTTTTCCTGCTGCAGCGCCTCCCTGGCAGCTGGGAAGCGCTGACGGGGACGGTGGTGATGAGACCCCTCCCAAACTGGATCGGGGCCGTTCCCGTCTGCGAGGGCAGCGCTGGGGCAGCGCTGGGAGTGCCGTGCAAGCCTGAGCGCCCTCCTCGAGCCTGAAATCCCCAACAAAACCCCGGGGAAGCCGGGAGAGGAGGGGAAGGCGAGTTTTCCATGGGTCTTTAACGCTGCAGTGAGTCAAATCATGAATTTCGGGATTCTGTTCAAACTTCCCAAGTTCCCCATCCCGAAATAGAGCTCTCCCCTGTGCCTGGGTTCGGAGAGGTCCCTGCTGTGTCGTTTTTCAGCAGGGAGGATGTGATCTTTCTATATTTGCTTGCAGGACAATAATACTGATGGTTGCTATTTTTAACCCATCAGCAGGGCAGAAATGCACTTGGGAATGTTCGGGGAGCGGAGCAGCCCCGGCCCAGCAGCTCAGAGGGGGCCTGGCCCCACTTTGGGCCAGTGAAGAGGGGCCAGGCCGTGCTGGGATGGTCCCCCTGCCCCAGGGGACTCTGGGGGTGGTGGCAGGAGCAGGGACCAGTGGCACCATCCATCCTCTCATTTCCCTCCCTCTGGAAGTGTGGCTCTGGCCGCAGCTCTGCGCTGCTCATCCAGGTATTGCCACTCCTGAAATCCCAGCCCTAAAACCACCTCACACCTCGAAAATATGTTTGGTTTTGGGGTGTTTTAAAAGAAAAACAGCCTCTGTCACCACCTTGATCATGTAGAAGGGCTGCAAGTGATAACTTGCTCTCCCAGAGCCCTCAGAAATGGGAGGTGAATACCAAAACCGGCACCGACTTGAGTGGCAACCCCAAATTTGGGGGCTGATTGGTGGCTTGGAGCGGTTCTGCTGCTGCCACCCTGCCCTGCTCAGCTGCCGTCAGCAGCGTCCTCGGCAGGCCAGGCTTGCGTGGGTCCTTGCAGGCTTTTCCAGCTGCTGATGTGAGCCGGAGCAGCCAAACTCGTGCACCTCCCATCTGGAGGAGAAAATGGGGATTTAGGGCGGAACCCCTCCCCGGGGGCTCCGTTTCACCCTCAGCGCTGGGTCTGGAGAAAGCATCTTCTGCAGCCTGGGTGCCCTGGGTTCTTCCCTGCAGTGGAGAGCCCTGCCAGGCGTTTGGGGTGGCCTTTGTGCTGCTGTGAGGCGGCCGAGGCCGAGCAGTGACCACGGCGGATTTCACTCTGAAATCCCAAATCCCGCCTGGTGCGCGGTCCTGGGTGAAGGCGGATGGGGCAGTTTGGGTTTGGGGCCGCTCCTTTGGGGTGCTGGCTGTGCCCTGGGGGGCTGCAGCTGCCCGGGCCGGTCCCGGCCGGACAATGGGCGGAAGAAGCCGGGCCCGCGCGGCTCCCGCGGCCGCTCCCGCTGCTCCCGGGCTATTTCCATCGCATTGTCCCCGCGCAGGAAGGATGTCTCCAGCCTGCTTCCTCTGTGCCTCAGAGGGATGTGGGGCGGGCAGGGAGAGCAGGCCATTTGTTGTGCAAGAGGCACAATCGCTGCTCCTCGAAGCTCCTCTGGCTGAGGAGGGAGGGGAAGGTCTCGTCTTGCTCTGTGCTGGAGAAATACGGCCATGAAAGGGGGTTCTGGCTTTTGGGGATGTTTTCAGCGTGGGCAGGGCTTGGATGGTGACAAAGGAATGCTGCAAAGCCCCTCCTGGGTTTTTGCACAGCTCCCGCTGCTGTGGTGGGGCAGAGTTGAGTCTCTCACTGTGGCGGGGGAGGCCGAGCTCCAATGTGCCAGGAAGTGAAAGTAGAATTAATTAAGACGGGAAATGATCTTAATTTGTTCTGGCTAAATCCCTTTAGCAGCAGTGAACCCCAAATATCTGAATAGGGCTCTCTGTCGGGGCATGGCCCCGCCTCAGAGGTGGCTGTCACGGATCCCTGGGGTTTCTCTGGGTGGCAGAGCCTTTCCTGGGGCTGTTGGTGCTTCTTGCAGGAGCCAGACTGGGAAATGCCCATCTCTGCCTGGCCTGGCTCACCCTGGCACAGCCCCAGGAGTCCAAACCCAGTTCTCACATGTGCTGGCATCCAGTCTGCCCTGGGACAGCTCCAGCTGATCTTTCCATGGGGGAGCAGAAAGCTTTAAGGATCCCTTTTGGCTCTTGCCCTTGTCCCAGAGCGGATGGGGATGGAGCGGGGCTGTTTTACCCTCCTTGAGCAGCGTCGTGGTGCCCGGGACTCCCCCCCTACCTTTGTGACAAAGCCCAGGGTCAGGGCCAGCCCCTGTGACCTGCCAGGGACGCCAGGGGCTCGTGGATTTCGCTGCTGACAGGAGGTGTCCAGCACTGCCAGGGCAATGGAGCAACGCCTTGGCGGCATCGAGGAAAAATCTTGGATGGGCTGTGGCCTCGTGGGGGCCCCCGGGGCTTGGGGTGATGTTCTGGGGCTTGGGGTGATGTTCTGGGGCTTGGGGTGATGTTCTGCGTGGTTTAGAGCTCCCCAGTTTGTGTTCTGGGTGTGTCCTGGCCCTTTTGGGGTCCCCAGGGGAGGAGGGATGGTGTGGAAGGAGGAGGGCACTGGGCACTTCTACCGTGCCCTCCCTTCTGCCAGGTCTGGGGCTGTGGAGGGGCAGCAGTTCCATAATCAGCTACCAAGTGATGCTGGAGATGCTGCTGCAAGGAAATCCCACTTCAGGTTGGTGTGGAGGCTTTTCCCTGTGGTTTTAAAATCGCAGTGAGAGTGCAGGGGCAGCTTCCTTAGAGTTTATCCCATTCCATGTTCCCGTTTGCAAAGGGGAGAGGGTCTGGTGCTCCCCTCCAGGCCAGGGGGGCTGGAATGGGCACCCTTGGGAGCAGGAGGAGGGCTGGAAATTGGGGCTGGATGTGCTGATTCACCGTGGCTTCCCCCGAGAGACCTCGGCGCTTCCACCTGCTGCTGCTGCCCGCTGTTGGCACCTGCCCGAGCCCACGCAAAACCTCCCTGTTTATTTTGTCAAAAGCAAAATATCCCCCAGAGGGGCGGGGAGGGCGAGGGATGCCCGCTGTGCCTTAATTGCACTTAATGAGGCTGATGAGGCCGGCTGCCAGCGCAGGCCGTGCCAAGGCTCGATCCGCCCGTGAGAACTGCAGGGAGTGGCGGTGGCCGCGCCCGGGACCGCCCGCACCGGGGACCGAGAGCTCCCGGGGCCGGGGCCGCTCCTCCCACAGCCTCGGCGGCCGCGGGGACCCCGAGGGGCCGCAGGGACACGATGCCATCCGTGGGTGAGCGTGCCAGGCGGGTGGGGGGGGCTGGAACTGCCGGGTTGGTGTGAGGGGCACCCGGAGCATCTCCTGCCCGGAGCAGGGTCCGTGGGCTGGGTCCAGGTGTGTGCCCGGTTGTTTGGGTGCCAGGTGTGTGCCGGTTGTTTGGGTGCCAGGTGGGCTTTAAGGGCCTGGGTGTGTTTGGGTTCTGCTGGGCTGGCACCCGCTCTGATCCCGAGAGGTTTGAGGCTCAATGGCCCCCATGAGCACTGATTCCTGGGTGTCCAAGCCATTGCTGCTGTGCTGGGCTCACCGGGAGTTTCTCTGCTGGTTCTTTTTGCTTTTCCCCCATTTCTGGACGGTTCAGCAGCAGCAGCAGCAGCTCCTCTTGCTGGGTTAAAGCCCCAGGGCGGTGTTGCTCCATGAGTGTGGAGCACTCACACACCCACCTGCACCCTCAGCCCTGCAGGAGCCTTGGCCTCCTCCGAGGCTTCTCCTTGGGACTGCAGGTGCTCCTGGCGTTTCCTCCCACCACAGCTCCTGCCTGCTTCTTTCCCGTAGCGTCTCCATCCCGGATGGAATTCCCAGCATCTCCCCACAGCTGCCTGCAAGCCCCAGCACCGAGCCAGGTTTGTCACAGGGTGGCTGTGCCTGCTGTCCCCGCTGTCCCTGCTGTCCCCAGGGTGTGGCTCCTCAGATCCAGGCAGGTTTCACCCTCCTCTGCACTGAGGATTTGACAGCTGCACCTTTCCCAGTCGCTGATGCCAACCCTGACCTTTCCCAGCTCCTTCCCGAGGAGGGGAGGCAGCGCCCGCGGGGCCCGTGGGGAAGGGCACCCCGAGTGTGTTTGTGCAGGAAACTGAAAATGCTGTGGCTTCCTCCCTGGGACAGAAATAGCTCTGGCTGGGCCCCGGGTCTGCCCTGGGGAGCTCCTCAGTGGCTCCTCAGACGCCCGAGGGTCAGCACGGGGCAGGTTTGGGGTGAGCCCCGGCTGGGCTCTGCCTGCTGGAGGCTGAGCAGTGCAAGGATTGCTCAGGAAATTGAGTTTGTGCCTCTTTCCCTTTGTGCCCGTGGAGCTGGGGCTGCCCGTGCTTCTCCCAACTCCTTCTGCTCCTCCTGAGCCTCGGGTTTTTTTCTTAAATTTCCTTTTCTGCCCTCCAACCCAGCCCTGGACTTTGTCCAGCGTTTGCCAAAGGGATTTCCTTCCTGCGGCTCTAATTAACGGGCAGGTCGCCTTGAGTAGCCACTCGCCGGGAGTGGGGATTGAGTGATTCCAGCTTTTATTTTTTTGTCTCAGCGCTTCCAGATCAAGCACGAGGCCGCTTCGGGCCGCGCTGAGCCTTCCCCGGGGGGCTGTGACTCAAGCCGGGCTCCTGCAGCAGCAATTCAAGGGATAAATGGGCGCCGTGCCCGTATGGGCAGCCCCGGGCTCAGCGGTGCCCGAGCAGCTCCCGGTGGATGCTCCGGGGAGGGAGGAGCCGCCGAGCCCTGCTCGCAAACCGGTCGGGAGCGCTTGGGTAAGCGAGGAGAGAGAGCTTCGGCAATCGTTTGATCTCTGCTCCGCTTGCCTTGACGTCCTCCCGGGCTGATGTCACCTTCCCCGGTTCCCGGGAGCGCCGGGGTTGCGTCCCGGGGCATCGTCCTGCCCGGTGAGCCCGCAGGAGCATCAGGAGGGGCAGATTTTGCCCGGAGAGCCCGCAGGAGCATCAGGAGGGGCAGATTTGCCTCCCCACCGGGCCAGGGCGATGTCTGGGGCTCCCCAGAGGAGTTTGGGGCTCCCCAGAGGAATTTGGGGCTCCCCAGAGCCGGGAGGAGCCGGCAGATCCCAGCCGGGCTGGGTGAGGGATCCGGCGGGGCGGGATGCGCTCTGGGGGATGTTTCTCTTCTGGTAAGGGAGGATTTTCCCCAAATCTGGTGAGTTTGTGTGCTCAGAGGCCGCCTTGGCTCCTTTCAGCAGAGCCCTGCAGCCGCGGCGCTCCCGGTGCTCCTCAGGAAGCCGCGGTGGCTGCGAGGTTTCCTGGGGACGCCTCTGCCTCCTCTCCCTCCTCTCCCTCCTCTCCCTCCTCTCCCTCCTCTCCCTCCTCTCCCTCCTCTCCCTCCTCTCCCTCCTCTCCCTCCTCTCCCTCCTCTCCCTCCTCTCCCTCCTCTCCCTCCTCCGCTCTCTGGGATGGGCCGGGGGACCCGTGGGGGTGGCAGGGGGCAGGAAATGACTGCCAGAGGTTTCCAGCTGTGCCAGGGCTGCGGTGGGGATGGAGCCACTCGCCGGCCCTGCTCTGCAGGAGATGAGTGAGCCCTTTGATCCCCCCTGGTCCCTGGGGCTGCCCACGCTCAAACCACATTTTGTGGGACCCATGAGGCAGCTCCATCCTGCCTGTGCCCAGAATTTCCTGTGGTTTAGTACCTGGATGTCCCTGAGGTCTCAAATTTTGGCCCAAAATCTTTTGCTGGGGGGGTTTTGCCTCAGCACATTCAGGGCTGGGTGCTCTGAAGGATTTCAAAGCTCATCCCTGCATCCAGGGAGCTCCTGCAAATCCCTCCAGCTCCTCTGGGAGCAGGAAGGAACAGGAGAGAAGTTGTTTGGGCAGTGCCTGAGGTGAAGCTCGTGTCCACTGTTCAGGTTCGGGGTGACTCTGGATGTGGGGTTACCTTGGGATCCTCTGGCCACCCTCACCCTGGAGGCAAAACCCTTCCAGGGCCGATGGATTGGAGAGCATGTGGAAAACCTGCCTTGGAACACAGGCCTGGCTGGCCTCCAGGAGTGTCTGATTTAGCCCTGAGGAGCTCCCTGTGCCTGGCCCAGGAATCCTGCCCTGGATGCTGCGGGAGCAGCGTGGTCCCCTCGGATGGGATGGGAACAGCAGAACCGGGGTTTGGGCTGGAGCAGGGAGTGTTGAAAGCAGCAGAACATCCAGGCCCAAAGGTGTTTCCTCCCTGTCCCTGGACTCTGGGCCAGTCCTGAGATTTTTGAGTCCCGCAGCCATGAGTTTCAGAAGGAAATGTGCACATTTGTGGGGAGAAAGTTCCAGGGAGGGCTATTAAATGTCTGACTCAAAGGTCATGAGCTGCAAATAACCAGGGAGAGCAATCAGAGGAAGCATCTCGCCCTGATCTGCCTCCCCAGGCCTGATGTGCAGCTCATTTCTAGGCTCCAGCAGGGAAAATTCACATTTTTGTGCTTGGAATGGCTGAATAACTGCTCTGCTCACAGGTGCACGGCGTGGTTGGGTGTGTGGCTGAATCCTGGTTCATGCCTTTGGTTGTGGGAAAGGTTTTGTGCTGCTCTAGTTTCTTTGCCAAACTTTAATCATCATCTGTCTCAGTTTTTAATTTTTTTTTCTGGAAACTTTCTGCAGAAGGAAGTTTGCAAGAATCAGAGCAGAAAAATTTGGGTTTACCCTGGTGGAAAAACTCTCAGGGGGCTTTTCTTGGAGCAGCATCAGCCTCGTCTCGTTGTGGAGCAGGAATTTGCTGTCTGGTGGGGAGGGGAGGGATCCACCCACATCTGGCTGAGGCGTAAAGCCCCTGAAACTCCCACTCCACGAGCTCCAGAAAGAGTTATCACAACTTGGCACCCGGCTGCTCCAAACATTACATCTTCCCTGAGCATCATCTGCTCCCTTATGGCTCCTGCGGGACGTGGCCGGAGCTCTGTCCGTGCGGGGACAGCTGAGGGGGTGCAGGGCTCTGCCTGGGGCTGCTTTCCCTGGATCTGCTTTCCCTGGGGCTGCTTTCCCTGGATCTGCTTTCCCTGGAGCTGCCATCCCTGGGGCTGCCATCCCTGGGGCTGCTTTCCCTGGAGCTCCCACCCCTGGGGCTGCCATCCCTGGGGCTGCTTTCCCTGGATCTGCTTTCCCTGGAGCTGCCATCCCTGGGGCTGCTTTCCCTGGATCTGCTTTCCCTGGGGCTGCCATCCCTGGGGCTGCTTTCCCTGGAGCTCCCACCCCTGGGGCTGCTTTCCCTGGAGCTCCCACCCTTGCAGCTCCCACCCTTGGAGCTCCCACCCCTGGAGCTCCCACCCCTGAAACTCCCACCCCTGGAACTCCCACCCTTGGAACTCCCACCCCTGGAGCTCCTGCCCCTGGAACTCCCACCCCTGGAACTCCCACCCCTGAAACTCCCACCCTTGGAACTCCCACCCCTGGAACTCCCACCCTTGGGACTCCCACCCCTGGAACTCCCACCCTTAGCACTCCCACCCCTGGAACTCCCACCCCTGGGAACTCCCACCTCTGGAGCTCCCACCCCCGGAACTCCCACCCCTGGGAACTCCCACCTCTGGAGCTCCCACCCCCGGAACTCCCACCCCTGGGAACTCCCACCTCTGGAGCTCCCACCCCCGGAACTCCCACCCCTGGAGCTCCCACCCCTGGAACTCCCACCCTGGGAACTCCCACCCCCGGAACTCCCACCCCTGGAGCTCCCACCCCTGGAACTCCCACCCTTGGAACTCCCACCCCTGGAGCTCCCACCCCTGGAACTCCCACCCCTGGAACTCCCACCCTTAGCACTCCCACCCTGGGAACTCCCACCTCTGGAGCTCCCACCCCCGGATCTCTGTGCTAAGGAGAGGAAAGAGGAAAATGCCCCAAACGCTGGGATTTTGTGGGATCCTGCGAGGAAACCCCTCGGGGATGCACGAGATGGGGGTAGGGGACAAAGGGACATGTGGGCACCTGTGAGGATGTGGCAGTGTCCCCCCCGAAGTGGGGCTTGGTGGGTTCAGTGATTTTTCTCTCTTTCTGGGGAGCAGGGATTGGTCCCTAATCAAAGCCAGCGCCCCAGGGCCCAGCGGGGTTAAACGAGGCACCCCAGCCCCAGGATTTCCTATTTCCCGAGTTCTCCCTTTGTGATCTTCGTGTTCTTTCAACACGGTCCTTTTGGTGTGGTTTCTTATTTAAGTGTTTTTAATTTGAGCTCCCTCCCTCCAGCTCATTCCTGCTCCTCGTGCAGGGCTCTGGAGAAGACCTTTTCCCTTTTATTAGAGAGGAATGTTTTTAATCACCCGCATTCTTCAACCCGCCTGAACTCTGAACCTTTCACAGCAGATCAGCATAAGATGGGAAAGGCTTTTATAAAAGAAGATGGTTTATTGAAAAAAACCAGCCTGGATTTAACTGCTGCTCCACCTCAAAGCGAACTGTGGGCAGGCAGGGAGGAGGGCAGGGATAAAGTGGGATGAGGGCAGGGATAAACAGGGATACAGGCAGGGATAGACAGGGATACAGGCAGGGATAGACAGGGATACAGGTGAGGATAAATAGGGATGCAGGCAGGGATAGACAGGGATACAGGTGAGGATAAATAGGGATGCAGGCAGGGATGAGGGCAGGGATAGACTCGGATACAGGCAGGGATAGACAGGGATACAGGTGAGGATGAAGGCAGGGAGAGACTGGGATGAGGGCAGGGATGAATAGGGATGCAGGTGAGGATAAACAGGGATGCAGGCAGGGATAAACAAGGATACAGGCAGGGATAAACAGGGATGCAGGCAGGGATAAATAGGGATACAGGCAGGGATAAACAGGGATGCAGGCAGGGATGAATAGGGATACAGGTGAGGATAAAGAGGGATGCAGGCAGGGATAAACAGGGATACAGGCAGGGATAAACAGGGATGCAGGCAGGGATGAATAGGGATGCAGGTGAGGATAAAGAGGGATGCAGGCAGGGATAAACAGGGATACAGGCAGGGATAAACAGGGATGCAGGCAGGGATGAATAGGGATGCAGGTGAGGATAAACAGGGATGCAGGCAGGGATAAATAGGGATACAGGCAGGGATAAACAGGGATGCAGGCAGGGATGAATAGGGATACAGGCAGGGATAAACAGGGATGCAGGCAGGGATAAACAGGGATACAGGCAGGGATGAATAGAGATACAGGTGAGGATAAACAGGGATGCAGGCAGGGATGAATAGGGATACAGGCAGGGATAAATAGGGATACAGGTGAGGATAAACAGGGATGCAGGCAGGGATGAATAGGGATACAGGCAGGGATAAATAGGGATACAGGCAGGGATAAACAGGGATGCAGGCAGGGATGAATAGGGATGCAGACAGGGGATGCTGCACAGAACAGCAGAGCTGGGATGCCACTGCTTTGCTCCTTCCTGCCCTGCTTTGTTTGCCTCGTGCTTTATTCCCCTCTTATGTAAGCCCAGCTCTGTTGACGGCTGATTTGCCTCTTTAAAAACAATCAGGAAATGCCAAAGCAAAGATTTCTGTGCCGGATTTTTTTTTCTTTTCCGGGATGGCTGGCTGGGAGCAGCGTGGTGGTGTCCTGAGTGACACCAGCCCTGCACTGCCACCCCCAGCCTGGGGAACTCGCTGCCACCAAGCCTCCCCTGTCCCAGAGCTCCTCAGGAGCCTGGGAGGTGCTGCAGGGCAAAGTGGGGCTCCCACCCTCCCTGGCTGTCCTGCCCTCCCTCCCTGGCTATCCTGCCCTCCCTCCCTGGCTGTCCTGCCCTCCCTCCCTGGCTGTCCCAGCTCGTGGCTGTGCCCGTGGCCCCTCGGCTGCATTCCCTGCTCCTGGAAAATGCTGGTAAGGCATTGCTGGTAACGGGGCTGGAGCACAGAGCCCTCATTCATGGCCGGGCACTGCAGGGAGGCTCCGTGTCACAGCCTCCCCTTCCCGTGGAGGATCCACGGGCTGCATCCACAGCTGCTGGCCCAGGGATGGTTTGTGTGATGGGCTCCTGACCCTGCGGCTTTGCAGCCCCAAACTGGACATCCCAGCCCCAAACTGGGCATCCCAGCCCCAAACTGGGCATCCCAGTCCCAAACTGTGATCCTGGTCCCAAACTGTGATCCTGATCCCAAACTGAGATCCTGATCCCAGATTGTGCATCCCAGTCCCAGCCACGTGTCCTGGTGCTGGTGGCTCTGCGGGTCCAGGCTGGGTTGGGGACAGGGACAAACCCCCAGGAGCCTCGCTGGGATTTCACTTTGGCTTTTTTGGGGCGGGGGGAAGGGGAGGAGCCGCGGGCTTGGCGCTGGCCCCTGGTCAGGAGGGAGGGGGTTGTTTACTGTAACTCCTGGCCCAGGGCCCGGCAGCAAACCCCAAATGAGTTCAAGCTGCACAGGGAGGTCACAAACAGCCCCTGGGGCAGGGGGGCTTTGCCAGTGGGGTTTGGAACTGAGGGTTGTGGAGCATCCCTGGGGAGGTGCCACGTGCAGGGCTCTCACACCCACGTGGGGACAGTGGCCCCTGCCCAGAGCCTGGCTTTCCCTCCCAGTGCCACCAGCCTGGTCCCACACTGCCCTGGCACCCAGCACGGGACAGTTTGTGTTTCCAAGCTCTGGAAAACTGCCCTGAGCTTGGTGGCCTCATCCTGGCCAGGAGCGTCAGGGCTGGGACTCCACTCCAGTGTCACCCTGGGGCACTCCAGGCCAGGCTCTGCTCCCAGGGTGCCTTTTCTCACCCCAGCCTCTGAAAATCCACTCCCAGGGTGCCTTTTCTCACCCCAGCCTCTGAAAATCCACTCCCAGGGTGCCTTTTCTCACCCCAGCCTCTCTGAGAATCCCCTCAGACATCCCCGGTGTGGGGTGGGCAGAGCTGGGGGCTGTGGCAGGAGCGGGGTCCACGCAGCCTCTTCTTCCCTGGCTCCAGAGCCTCCTGGCCCTGGGGATGCTCCACGGCTTTTTCCTGGCTCCAGGCGAGTGCTGAGGAGTTGTTTTGTTTTTCTGGCCGCTGCCCGGCCTCCCTGTCCCCCAGCAGCCCCCATCCCTCCCTCCCTGCTCCTCTTCCGCCGCCTCGCCGTTTGTTTTTGTAGGGACTGAAACAAATGATGAGAGAGAGATTCCCAGAGCTTCCCCTGGGCTCTGCTCCCTCCTGGGGGTGTCTGCAGCAGCCCCTCCTTCACCGGGGGTGCCCCAAGCCCTTCCCACCCCTTCCTGCACGCCCTCAATCCCTTCCTACCCTTTTTTTCCCCCCAGTCCCTTCCCACCCCTTTTCAGGTGTGTAACTGGCACTGTTTGGGGTGTAATAGAGAATTTCAGGTGTGTAACTGGCACTGTTTGGGGTGTAATGGACAACTTCAGGTGTGTAACTGGCACTGGTTTGGGTGTAATGGGCAATTTCAGGTGTGTAACAGGCACTGTTTTGGGGATATAATGGACAATTTCAGGTGTGTAACTGGCACTGTTTTGGGTGTAATGGGCAATTTCAGGTGTGTAACTGGCACTGTTTGGGGTGTAATGGGCAATTTCAGGTGTGTAACTGGCACTGTTTTGGGTGTAATGGGCAATTTCAGGTGTGTAACTGGCACTGTTTGGGGTGTAATGGACAATTTCAGGTGTGTAACTGGCACTGTTTGAGTGTGTAAATGGGCAATTTCAGGTGTTTAACTGGCACTGTTTTGGGTGTGTAATGGACAATTTCAGGTGTGTAACTGGCACTGTTTGGGGCATAATGGACAATTTCAGGTGTGTAACTGGCACTGTTTGGGGGTGTAATGGACAATTTGAGGTGTGTAACTGGCACTGTTTTGGGGGTATAATGGACAATTTCAGGTGTGTACCTGGCACTGTTTGGGGTGTAATGGGCAATTTCAGGTGTGTAACTGGCACTGTTTGAGTGTGTAATGGGCAATTTCAGGTGTGTAACTGGCACTGTTTGGGGTGTAACACATGATTTCAGGTGTGTAACTGGCACTGTTTTGGGGTGTACCTGGCACTGTGCTGGTTCCCCACGGGGCACTGTTTTGCTTTCACCCCTCAGGGAGGTTGTGCAGGAACATCTTCACTCCAGAGCCCTTCTCCCCCACGATGCCGGGGGGAGGCACCTGCAGCCCCCCGGATCCTCCCCAGAGCGGTGGCATTTCCAGGAACCTCCTTCCCCAGCAGATGAGGGAGGCTCTGCACGCAGAGGATGCTCGGTGGCTGCTCCCCCTGGGTGACTCACCCGTGTCCCTTTGTGTCCCCGCAGCTGCCGTGAGCCCGTGCCCCTCCCCGCGGGTGCCCCAGGCCGTCCCCATGGACCTGCGCATCGGGCAGCGCCTGCTCAAGCCCCAGGACACGGCGCTGCTGGCCCTGAAGCAGCAGCAGCTGCAGCACCAGCTCTTCCTGGCCAGCCTGCACCAGCAGCAGGTGGAGCAGCTCGCCCACCAGCACGTCAGGGTATGGGACGGGGCACGGGGGGCACACACCCCGCTCTGGGCAGGCTTTGGGGCAGGACCGGGCGCTTTGGAGGGTGAATTTTGCCCCCAGAGTGCACGGCAGTACCAGAATCGGGGCTGGCTTTGGGTTCAGCTCTCAGGGCAGGAACTCATAGATTTTTATTTTATATCATAGATTTTTTTTCCCTTCTGTACTCAACAAAGATTTTTAGTTTTTGCCGCGTTGCAACGCGGCAGACGTGCCCAAACACCCTGTGAGGAGGCAGCGAGTGGGAACAGACAGGTTTTGACTTTTACAATGTCCCCAGGGAGAGCAAAGCGTCCCTGGAGACCAAAACGTGTCAGATTTGTTGTGATGGAACAACTTCACACGTTCCAGTGAGCCTGAGTGACACAAAGGGGCTGTCCCAGACTGCTCTGTCCCCGTGTCCCCCTGCCTGGGGCCAGGGGGGTTATGGGGTCCTGTGCCCATGTCCCTGTCCCACAGGTGGCCATGGAGGGGTCACATGGCTCAGGCAGGTCTGGGGTGGTTTATGGGGTCCTGTGCCCATGTCCCTGTCCCACAGGTGGCCATGGAGGGGTCAGAGGGCTCTGGGGGGGTTATGGGGTCCCTGCCCATGTCCCTGTCCCACAGGTGGCCATGGAGGGGTCACAGGGCTCTGGGGGAGTTATGGGGTCCTGTGCCCGTGTCCCTGTCCCACAGGTGGCCATGGAGGGGTCAGAGGGCTCTGGGGGGGTTATGGGGTCCCTGCCCATGTCCCTGTCCCACAGGTGGCCATGGAGTCCCCGCACCGCGAGGCTGAGCCGGGCCAGCAGGAGCAGGAGCTGCGCCAGATCCTCAACAAGGACAAGAGCAAGAGGAGTAAGGGGGGCTCAGGGGAGGGGGCTCGGGGGGTTCTGCCCTTAGCCAGACCAAGCTCTGCCTTCCTCTGGGGGAAAGGGCTGGGAGAGCACCCACAGAGCGGGGCTGCAACCCTGCTGGGACCCTTCGGCTGGGTTTGCAGCCCCCAGATGGAGTTTGCAGCCCCCCAGACTGGGTTTGCAGCCCCCAGATGGGGTTTGGAGCCCCCCAGACCAGGTTATCAGCCCCCAAATGGGGTTTGGAGGCCCCCAATCTGGGTTTTCAGCCCCCGATCTGGGTTTGCAGCCCCCGATCTGGGTTTCAGCCCCTCCCAGCCGCGGTCTCCCGGCGCCCTCTGGTGCCGGCGCTGGAGGAGCCGCCGGGGGCTCGCTCCCAATTTTGGGACGCGCAGGGCTCCACATCGCACCTGATTAATTATTAATTATTAACCACCTAATTAACTCACGCTCGGAGGTGCCGGATGCCGGCCCAGATCCACGGAGTGTCCCTGCTGTAAGCACGGAGCGTTCCTGCTGGGACAGACAGACGGGGAGCGGGGTGGGAGCAGAGCCAGAGCCAGCGCTGCCCCTCGGGGGTCCCCAGCCATCCCCCAGCCCTGGGGTCGGGGTCCTACCCGCAGGGACCCTCCAGAGCAGCTCTGAGCCCCGTGGGGTCACCGTGGTCACCGTGGTCACTGTGCAGGTGCCGTGGCCAGCACGGTGGTGAAGCAGAAGTTGGCCGAGGTGATCCTGAAGAAGCAGCAGGCGGCTCTGGAGAGGACCAGCAACGCCCCCACTGCGGCCCTGCCCTACAGGTAAAGCAGCTGCCCCCAGAAGGACCTGCCCGTGCCCCAAACCTGCCCAGGAGCAGCTGGGAAGGGGCTCCTGCTTCTCCCCGCAGGTCTCTGGAGCCCCTGGAGCCCGAGGGTCCCTCCCCTGCCATGCTCAGCACGTTCCTGTCCCCCGTGCCCAGCGCTTCTCTCGACACCCCCGAGCACTTCCCACTGCGGAAAACAGGTACGGCCTCGGGGATGTGCCCGTGTCCTTCATGGCCTTGGGAATGTCCCTGTGTCCCTCATGGCCTCGGGGATGTCCCTGTGTCCTTAATGGCCTCGGGGATGTCCCTGTGTCCCTCATGGCCTTGGGAATGTCCCTGTGTCCCTAAAGACCTCAGGGATGTCCCTGTGTCCTTCATGGCCTCGGGGATGTGCCCGTGTCCTTCATGGCCTTGGGAATGTCCCTGTGTCCCTCATGGCCTTGGGAATGTCCCTGTGTCCTCAAAGCCTCGGGAATGTCCCTGTGTCCTCAAAGCCTCGGGGATGTCCCTGTGTCCCTCATGGTTCTGGGAATGTCCCTGTGTCCTTCATGGCCTCGCGAATGTCCCTGTGTCCTCAAAGCCTCGGGGATGTCCCTGTGTCCCTCATGGTTCTGGGAATGTCCCTGTGTCCTTCATGGCCTCGCGAATGTCCCTGTGTCCTCAAAGCCTCGGGGATGTCCCTGTGTCCCTCATGGTTCTGGGAATGTCCCTGTGTCCTCATGGCCTTGGGAATGTCCCCATATCCTTCATGGCCTTGGGAATGTCCCTGTGTCCCTCATGGTTCTGGGAATGTCCCTGTGTCCTTCATGGCCTTGGGAATGTCCCTGTGTCCTCAAAGCCTTGGGAATGTCCCTGTGTCCCTCATGGCCTTGGGAATGTCCCTGTGTCCCTCATGGTCTCAGGGATGTCCCTGTGTCCCTCAGGGTCCTGGGAATGTCCCTGTGTCCCTCAAGGCCTCGGGGATGTCCCCGTGTCCCTAAAGACCCCTGGGGTTGTCCCCATGTCCCTGGCTGGAGCTGGCCCTGGCCCCACAGAGCCCGCCCAGCACTGACCCCTGTCCCTGCAGCGTCCGAGCCCAACCTGAAGGTTCGGTGCAAGCCCAGGAAGTGCCTGGAGCGGCGCAAGAACCCCCTGACCCGCAAGGAGAGCGCCCCCCCCTCGCTGAAGAGGCGCCCGCCCGACGCCATCGGTGAGGCCTGGGGGGACCCCGGGGCTGGGCTGGGACAGCTCCTGTGTCACCCCTGTGTGGGGACAGTGACACCGGGGCTTGGTGTGTGCTCCCCAGGGGACAGCTCCAGCTCCTGTGTCACCTCTGTGTGGGGACAGTGACACTGGGTCTTGGTGTGTGCTCCCCAGGGGACAGCTCCAGCTCCTGTGTCACCCCTGTGTGGGGACAGTGACACTGGGTCTTGGTGTGTGCTCCCCAGGGGACAGCTCCAGCTCCTGTGTCACCCCTGTGTGGGGACAGTGACACTGGGGCTTGGTGTGTGCTCCCCAGGGGACAGGCTGGGACAGCTCCTGTGTCACCTCGGTGTGGGGACAGTGACACTGGGGTTGGATGTGTCCTCCCCAGGGGCTGGGCTGGGGTGGTTTGGGATTGGGGAACTGGGAGGTGCTGGTGTGGGGTTTAGGAGCCTGGAGATGCTGGTGTGGGATGGGGGAGCCTGGAGGTGCTGGTGTGGGATGGGGGAGCCTGGAGATGCTGGTGTGGGATGGGGGAGCCTGGAGATGCTGGTGTGGGATTTGGGAGCCTGGAGGTGCTGGTGTGGGATTTGGGAGCCTGGAGGTGCTGGTGTGGGATTTAGGAGCCTGGAGGTGCTGGTGTGGGATTTGGGAACCTGGAGGTGCTGCTGCAGCTGCTCCTGCTGCTTTTGGGGCCCGGGCTGGAACTGCAGGGCTGGAACTGCCCCAGATCTGGCATGGAGAGCTCCCACCATGGAGTGCTGCCTTCCGAGGAGGATTCAGCCCCAGAAGGGTGGGGGGCAGAGGTTGGAGGGGCTGAGGGGCTGTGCCCTCACCCCGTGTCTGTCCCCCCCCAGACTCGTCCCCCAGCAGCAGCAGCACCCCCGTGTCGGGCTGCAGCTCTCCCAACGACAGCCTGCCCACCGAGCACGCCGCGCTGCCCCCTGCCCCCAGCGGGGCCCACGAGGTCAGCCCGGGGGCTTTGGGGGCCTCTCTGGGCTCAGGGGGAGGGCACCAGCCCAGCCCTGAACCCCCTGCCCAGAGCTGCCTCTCCCTGCATGCTGGGGTGCCCTGGGGTGCCCTGGGATGCCCTGGAGATTCCCTGGGATGCTTTGGGATGACCTGGGATACCTTGGAGTGCCCTGGGATGATCTGGGGTGCCCTGGGATGATCTGGGATGCCCTGGGATGTCCTTGAATGCCCTCGGATGCCCTGGGATGATCTGGGATGCCCTGGGATGTCCTTGAATGCCCTGGAATGCCCTGGGATGCCCTGGAATGTCCTTGATGCCCTGGGATGATCTGGGATGCCCTGGGATGTTCTTGAATGCCCTGGGATGCCCTGGGATGCCCTGGCATTCCCTGCTCCAGGATGCTCTCCCCAGCCCAGCACTTGTCCCACACCCGCCCTCCTTCAGGGTGCATTTCCCCTGTGCCAGCGCTGTCCTGTCCCATGGGTGTCCCCAGGGCTGTCCCCGTGTCCCTGTCCCGGTCCCTGGCTGGAGCAGGGCTCTGATGGCTCCTGTTTGCTGCAGACGCCGCTGGCGCAGCGGCTGCTGATGCAGGAGAGCTCCCTGGCCCAGTTTGCCCTGCAGAGCGCGGCCTCCCTGCCGGCCATCACCCTGGGGCTGCCGGCCACCACCGGCGCCAGGGTAGGTGCCCAGGCTGGACCCCAGCACTGCTCCCTTCCCTTGGGGTCTGAGGCTCCTGGTGCTGCCCACAGGCACGGTGGGGAAAATCCTGTGCTGTGTCCCTGTGACTGTCCCTGCCCTGTCCCATCCCTGCTCCATCCCTGTCCGCATCCCTGTCCCATCGCTGTCTCTGTCCCATCCCTGACCCCTTCCCTGTCCCATCCCTGTCCCATCCCTGTCCCCATCCCTGTCCCCATCCCTGTCCCTGTCCCATCCCTGTCCCATCCCTGTCCCTGTCCCATCCCTGTCCCCATCCCTGTCCCTGTCCCTGTCCCTGTCCCATCCCTGTCCCTGTCCCTGTCCCCACAGGGTGACACTGAGCGCCGGGCGCTGCCCAGCCTGGCTCACCGTGTCCCGATGCTCAATGGGCCGGTGCTCCCATTGCTGTCCCTGTCCCAGTCCCATCCCTGTCCCTGTCCCTGTCCCCACAGGGTGACACCGAGCGCCGGGCGCTGCCCAGCCTGGCTCACCGTGTCCCGGTGCTCAATGGGCCGGTGCTCCCATCACTGTCCCTGTCCCATCCCTGTCCCATCCCTGTCCCTGTCCCATCCCTGTCCCAGTCCTATCCCTGTCCCTGTCCCATCCCTGTCCCTGTCCCCACAGGGTGACACTGAGCGCCGGGCGCTGCCCAGCCTGGCTCACCGTGTCCTGGTGCTCAATGGGCCGGTGCTCCCATTGCTGTCCCTGTCCCATCCCTGTCCCATCCCTGTCCCATCCCTGTCCCTGTCCCTGTCCCTGTCCCCACAGGGTGACACTGAGCGCCGGGCGCTGCCCAGCCTGGCTCACCGTGTCCTGGTGCTCAATGGGCCGGTGCTCCCATTGCTGTCCCTGTCCCATCCCTGTCCCATCCCTGTCCCCTCCCTGTCCCTGTCCCATCCCTGTCCCATCCCTGTCCCTGTCCCCACAGGGTGACACTGAGCGCCGGGCGCTGCCCAGCCTGGCTCACCGTGTCCCGGTGCTCAATGGGCCGGTGCTCCCATTGCTGTCCCTGTCCCATCCCTGTCCCATCCCTGTCCCATCCCTGTCCCTGTCCCTGTCCCCACAGGGTGACACTGAGCGCCGGGCGCTGCCCAGCCTGGCTCACCGTGTCCCGGTGCTCAATGGGCCGGTGCTCCCATTGCTGTCCCTGTCCCATCCCTGTCCCATCCCTGTCCCATCCCTGTCCCTGTCCCTGTCCCCACAGGGTGACACTGAGCGCCGGGCGCTGCCCAGCCTGGCTCACCGTGTCCCGGTGCTCAATGGGCCGGTGCTCCCATTGCTGTCCCTGTCCCAGTCCCATCCCTGTCCCTGTCCCTGTCCCCACAGGGTGACACCGAGCGCCGGGCGCTGCCCAGCCTGGCTCACCGTGTCCCGGTGCTCAATGGGCCGGTGCTCCCGGGCTCGCACCCGCCCGTCTTCATCCCGACCGGCCTGGAGCAGCACGAGGCCGGCGGGGCCCTGTCCCCCCGGCTGCAGCCCGTCATCATCCTCGAGCCCTCGGTCACCCACGCGCCGCTGGTGGCGGGTCAGTGTCTGCCTGGGGACAGGGACAGGGACAGGGACAGTGGCAGTGGCACCCAGGCAGGAATAGATTGGTTTTGTTAACGAACTGCTCACAGCAAGATTGCTTTCACATGGGAACTGCAAAATGCTGGCTTGGCTTAGAAGAAATGATTTCTAAAATCAGCCAGAGAAGGCCTTTCTCTACAAATTTATATTTCATAACATTTTCACTTATTGTTATTTTATATTATTATCTGTATATTAATATATTATAATATAAAACATAGTATAATAGAAATAAAATAATGTGATATATTCATGTTATTGATATAAATTAATATAGTATTGATATTTATGTTATTTTATTTTTAAATTCTATTTTTAAAATTTATTTATTTTTTTGTCCCTGCAGTGCCAGGCCTGGGGGCTGTGCCCTTCTCCTTCGCCCCGTCCCTGGTGCCCGCGGAGCGCCTGGCACTGCCCGGCCAGCACAAACCGCTGGGCAGGACCCGCTCGGAGCCGCTGCCACCCAGCCCCAGGGCCGTGCAGCAGCACCTGCTCTTCCAGCAGCACCACGCCCACTTCCTCGAGAGGCTCAAGCAGCAAACGCACCTGGGCAAGGTGAGACCCGCCGGGCAAAAAGAATGGAAATGTAGAGAAAAAAAATTAATTTATCTGTCTTTTTATCCAATTGCAAAATATTGCTTAAACCTGTAGAGAAGAAGGCAAAGAAAAAGGACTGGCTTCTGCCTTAAAATTTCTATTTTGTTCATTATGTAAATATAACATATATAACATATAACATATAACACATAATATATAATATATAATATGGTATATAGTATAGATTATATACAATATACAATATATTACATATAATATATAATTTATATATATAATTAATATATAATATAGCTATCTTTTAACACTTGTTTTTAGTTTCATTGTTCTCTCAACAACGTCTGTCTTATTCTACAACATTTCTAAGTCAGTATTTTTTATCTCTTTATACACAAATATATAAAAAACTATGTAAGTGTATATATACACAGATATATATACATATACGCATATATACAAATATATATATAATATATGTGTATGTGTGTCTGTATATATATACAGATATGAGTTTATATACAGATATATACTCTGTGAGCCTTTTGTTGGACTTGAGGAATTTCCTAGCCGTGTGTTTTTCACACTCCCCAGCTGCAGCGCATGCCCAAGTCCAGCGAGAAGCCCCGGCTGCGGCAGATCCCGTCCTCGGAGGACATGGAGGCCGAGGGGACCCTCCCGGAGGCCGCGGCCGAGGCTGCGGACCCTGGCAGGGCCCGGGTGGAGCCGCCCCGGCCCGGCAGCAGCGGGAAGGAGCCCGAGAGGACGCAGAAGATGGGGCAGCCCCAGGAGGAGCTGGTCCTGCAGCAGGTGCGGCAGGGAGGGGAGCGCTGGGGAGCGCTGGGGACACGGGACTGTGCCTGCCTGGAGCCCGGACAGCTCCCAGGGACAGGGGCAGAGCTGCGGCCACCGCTGGTGGCAGCACAGCTGGGTATCGTCCCCGAATTGCCGGGTATCGTCCCCAAATTGCTGGAACTTTGTGCTCACCTTGCCGGGCATCGTCCCCGAATAGCCTGGCTTTGTCCCCGAATTGCCGGGCTTTGTCCCCGAATTGCCGGGTTTTGTCCCCGAATTGCCGGGCTTTGTCCCCGAATTGCCGGGTATCGTCCCCGAATTGCTGGAACTTTGTGCTCACCTTGCCGGGCATCGTCCCTGAATTGCCGGGCTTTGTCCCCGAATTGCCGGGTTTTGTCCCCGAATTGCCGGGTTTTGTCCCCGAATTGCCGGGTTTTGTCCCCGAATTGCCGGCTCTGTCCCATCGCTGCTGTCACTGCGAGACTGAGCCGGCAGGGAGCAGCAGATGCTGGGACAGTCCTGTCCTGTCTTGTCCTGCCTTGTCCTGTCCCATCCCGTCCCGATTTGCCTTGTCCTGTCCTGTCCCATCCTGTCCCGTTTTGCCCTGTCCTGCTTGTCCTGTCCTGTCCTGTCCCATCCCGTCCTGTCCCGGCTCCGAGCCCGGAGCAGCCGCTGGATCCGCCCGGGACACACCAAGCAGGGCTCTGTCCCCTGTCCCCCGTGTTGGGGACACTGACCCCTGTCCCCTGACACTGTCCTTGTCCCCAGGCCCTGCTGTGGGACTCCTTCCAGCGGGTGCAGCAGCAGCTCCTCAAGCGCCAGCCCCTGGCCGACCCCCCCGTGCTCCCCCCCGGCCACCGGCCCCTGTCCCGGGCCCAGTCGTCCCCGGCCACGGCCACCGTGTCCCTCCCTGCCCAGGACACCAAGGCGCTGGCCCTGCCCGTGCAGGAGCAGCCGCCCAAGCCACACTTCACCACAGGTATGGTCGCACCTGCGGGGCTGTCACCGCTGGGCAGGGACAGGAGGGGACCTGGGGGTGTCCTGGGGCGGCTCCACATCGACCTGGGTCAGTCCCGGACTTGGGAGTGACAGGAGAGAGCAGGGGGGGCCCTTCTCCTTATCTTGGGGGGCTTTTCCGGGCAGGGTTTGCCCACCTGGCCCCTCGCTGCATTCCTGGGCCACCTGTCCTGGGAAGGCAAGGCAGGTTTGGGAGAGAGGCTCTGAGGATGTGGGGCAGAATCTCCCGTGGTTTGGGGCAGAATCTCCCGCGGTTTGGGGCAGAATCTCCCGTGGTTTGGGGCAGAATCACCGGAGGATTTGGGGGCAGAATCTTCCGTGGTTTGGGGGCAGAATCTCCCGTGGTTTGCGAGCAGAATCTCCTGTGGTTTGGGGGGGATTTTGGTCAGTATTTGGGGTCTCAGAGCCCCTGCAGAGGAGCTGAGGGAGCAGCTCTGGCGGTGCCTGGCAGGGCTGGTGTATGACTCGGTGATGCTGAAGCACCAGTGCTCCTGTGGGGACAACAGCAACCACCCCGAGCACGCGGGCAGGATCCAGAGCATCTGGTCCCGGCTGCAGGAGCGGGGCCTGCGCAGCCGCTGCGAGGTGAGCTCAGAGGGCTGGGCCCTGCTCTGCCCTTCCTGAACCCATCCTGTCCCTCCTGATCCCATTTCATCCCATCCCATCCCAACCCATCCCTCCTGATTCCATCCCATCCCATCCCATCCCATCCCATCCCATCCCATCCCATCCCATCCCATCCCATCCCATCCCATCCCATCCCATCCCATCCATTCCCTCTCGATCCCATCCCTCCCCTCCTCCCCCAGTTTTTCACCATTTCTTTGGTTGTTTCCCTGCTCTGCCCCTCTCCCCCTGGGATTTGGGCTCTGCTGGACCCTGGGCACAGGGAGGGGCTGATCCCCCAAACCAGCGAGTTTTACCAGGCCCAGCCTAATCAAACCCAGCTCTGGGCTGCCTCTGGCTCCCTGTCTGCAGTCTGGGGGTGCTCAGGCTCCAGCCCCGGGGTCCTGCCATGGCTGCAGGGGGACAGCAGGACGGGGTTGGGGGGATCCCCTGTCAGCAGGACGGGGTGGGGGGATCCCCTGTCAGCAGGATGGGGTTGGGGGGATCCCCTGTGTGTCCCCCTGGTGACAGCCGTGTCCCCCAGTGCCTGCGGGGCCGCAAGGCCACCCTGGAGGAGCTGCAGTGCGTGCACAGCGAGCGCCACGTGCTGCTCTACGGCACCAACCCCCTCAACCGCCTCAAACTGGACAACGGCAAGCTGGCAGGTGGGTGCCAACCCTGGGCAGGTGGGTGCCAACCCTGGGCAGGTGGGTGCCACCCTGGGCAGGTGGGTGCCAACCCTGGGCAGGTGGGTGCCGCCCTGGGCAGGTGGGTGCCACCCCTGGGCAGGTGGGTGCCTGGACAGGCAGGTCTCACCCTGGAGAGGTGGGTGCTCACTCTGGGCAGGTGGGTGCCACCCTGGCACCTGTCCCTGGCCCTGGGGATGGCTCCCAGCAGCTCCCCTGGGTGCTGGGCACAGCCTGGCCCACCCTTGTCCTGCTTGCCCAGCCCTGAGGCCCCGCTGGCCCCTCTCTCCACAGGGATCCTGTCCCAGAGGACGTTTGTGATGCTGCCCTGCGGAGGGGTGGGGGTGAGTGTTCCATCTCTGGGCCAGGTTTTGGGGTGTTGGGGTCATTGTTCCATCCCTTAGCCGGGTTATGGGGTCACTGCTCCATCCCTGATCCAGGTTTTGGGGTCCCTGCTCCATGCCTGCTGTGCCCTTTGGGCAGGGCTGTTCCTTTTTGGCCCCTCAGGCTCTCAGGGCAGCTCCCGAAGCCCCTGGGCTGCCTGGGTGGGGGTGTTTGATGGAGGTGTTGGATCAGAGCAGCTCGGGGTCCTTGGGGATGTCTGAGCATCCCACTCTGGGAAGGGATCCTGGATCCAGAGCCCCCGAGGGCTGGCAGGAGGGGGTCCCCACTGAGGGAGGGCAGCAGTGACACAGGGACAGCAGCTCGTCCCTTCTGAGGCCTCTCCATTCCCAGCTTTCCCTCCTGGTTCTCTGCATTCACTGCCTCCTCCTCTCCTCCTGTCCCTGTCCTTGTCCCTGTCCCTGTCCCTGTCCCTGTCCCTGTCCCTGTCCCTGTCCTGTCTCTCTCTTTCAGGAAGGGGCTCCCTCGGTGCCTTCCTGCTGCCTCTTCTGGTTCTGCTCCTCTCCCTGCCCACCGTGCTGGGCACCAGCTCTGCTTTCCCTGCTCTGCCTTTTTCCCTGCTCTGTTCCTGGGTGCCCCCCCTGGGCACGGGGAGCTCTCACCCGACCCCCAGCAGAAGAGATTTTTGACTTTTCCGGCTCTGACGTGGTGCTGATGTTTGGTTAAACACTAAAATGAGATAAACCAGGTAAAGGAAGGGCCGGGCAGGGAGGAGAGTGCGGGGTGGCCGATGTCCCCTTTGGCTGGCGCAGGACACCAACCCCATGTGCCGTGTCCCCCTGTGACCCGTGTCCCCTCGGCAGGTGGACAGTGACACCATCTGGAACGAGCTGCACTCGTCCAACGCCGCGCGCTGGGCCGCGGGCAGCGTCACCGAGCTGGCCTTCAAGGTGGCCACCAGGGAGCTGAAGGTAGAGGGGGCTGGGGGGGTCCCAGGGCTGTGTCCTCCATGGCTGGGGGTCCCAGGGCTGTGTGGCACTGGGGACAGGGGCTGTGTCCTCCTGGGTCCCAGGGCTGTGTGGCACTGGGGACAGGGGCTGTGTCCCCCTGCCTGGGCTGTGTGGCACTGGGGACAGGGGCTGTGTCCCCCTGGGGGTGACAGCTCTGACCTGGCCCCTGCTCTGTCCCCAGAACGGCTTTGCCGTGGTGCGGCCACCCGGACACCACGCGGATCCATCCACGGCCATGTAAGGCCCCTCCCTCCCCAGGAGCCCCAGAAGCAGCTCCGGGGCTCAAAACCACCCCAAAACCCCCCTGGGAGCGCCCCCTGCCCAGGGGGAGCTGGGGCAGGGCCCGAGGTGACTCCCGCCCCTCTTCCCAGGGGATTCTGCTTCTTCAACTCGGTGGCCATCGCTGCCAGGCAGCTGCAGCAGAAGGGGAAGCTCAGCAAGATCCTTATCGTGGACTGGGTGAGTCCCCCCGTCCCCAGGGTGTCCCCAGGACGTCCCCAGGGCCGGTTCCTGCTGCAGCTCTTGGGGGAGTGTGGCTGGAACCCCTCAGAGTGCTCAGGACCAGGGAGCAGGAGCAGATCCCGGCCCGGGGGACCCGGCCCCGGCTGCTTTGGGCTCTGTGGGGCTCTGGGGCCGCCCAGCAGCTGCCAAAATCCTCTCTGGGTGTCCCTGCAGGACGTTCACCACGGCAACGGCACCCAGCAGATTTTCTACAGGGACCCCGAGGTTCTCTACATCTCCCTGCACCGCCACGACGACGGCAACTTCTTCCCGGGCAGCGGGGCTGCCGACGAGGTGGGAGGGGACAGAGGGGACAGCAGGACACAGCAGGACACAGCAGGACACGGGGGCTGAGTGGGGACAGGGCCCTGGGGGCTCCTTTCCCACCCCTGACCCTGCCTGGGCCGCCCAGAACAGGATGGAGATGGATGGAAAGGCAGGAAAATCCTGCTGGTCCTGACCCCGCTGTGGCACTGGGCAGGGGGAACAGGACCCCCAAAATGCTGAGAGGGGGTTGGGACCCCCAGACACCTTCCCATGGCACAGGACAGGGGCTGGGACCCCCAGACACCTTCCCATGGCAGAGGACAGAGGGCTGGGACCCCCACCTGGCTCCCCCACAGCCTCACCCTGTCCTTGCTCCCTCCCAGGTGGGCGCTGGTCCCGGCGAGGGCTTCAACGTCAACGTGGCCTGGGCTGGAGGGCTCGACCCCCCCATGGGGGACCCCGAGTACCTGGCTGCCTTCAGGTACTGTCCCCGTGCCCGTGTGCCCTGCTCCGGGTGGGGCTGACCCTGCTCCCCATCCCCTTTCCCCCCCATGTGGGGCTGACCCCCCTCCCCATTCCCTTTCCCCCATACAAGGCTGACCCCCCTCCCCATCCCCTTGCCCCCCATATAAGGCTGACCCCCTCTCCCATCCCCTTGCCCCCAGGACCGTGGTGATGCCCATTGCCCACGAGTTCTGCCCCGACGTGGTGCTGGTGTCTGCCGGATTCGACGCAGCCGAGGGCCACCCGCCCCCCCTGGGGGGCTACAAAGTCTCTGCCAAGTGTAAGGGGGTGGCTCGGGGTGGGCTGGGACCCCCTTGGGGTCGGGTGTCCCCATTGGGGTCGGGTGTCCCCCTCCCACCCAGGCTGGGACCCCTGGGAACAGGGAGTCTCCCACTCCTGGGGGAGCCACGGGAAATTTTGGGGTTGGGTTTGGGCAGGGGGAGGTGACACTCCTGGTGTCCCACAGGTTTGGGCAGGGGGAGGTGACATCCCTGAGTGTCCCACAGGTTTGGGCAGGGGGAAGTGACATCCCTGAGTGTCCCACAGGTTTGGGCAGGGGGAGGTGACACTCCTGGTGTCCCACAGGTTTTGGCTACATGACCAAGCAGCTGATGAGCCTGGCGGGGGGGGGCCGTGGTGCTGGCCCTGGAGGGGGGCCACGACCTCACGGCCATTTGTGACGCGTCCGAGGCCTGCGTGTCCGCCCTGCTGGGCCACGAGGTGAGAGCCAGGCTGGGCTGGCACTGACCCTGTGCCACTGCCCCAGCCCGGGCACATCTGAACCCCCCGTGTCCCCAAATGCCACCAGCACCGTGAACTTCCATGTCCCCCGCTGTGTCCCCTGCAGCCGGAGCCGCTCCCCGAGGACAGTCTGAGGCAGAAGCCCAACGCCAACGCCGTGCGCTCCCTGGAGGCCGTGATCCAGGTCCAGAGTGAGTGGAAACCTGGGCCACTCCTAACCTAGGACAGTCCTAACCTGGGTTATCCCTGTCCTGGGCCTCTCTTAACCTGGGCCACTCCTAACCTGGGCCACTCCTAACCTGGACCACTCCTAACCTGGGCCACCCCTAACCTGGGCCACCCCTAACCTGGGCCACCCCTAACCTGGGTTATCCCTGTCCCAGGCCACCCCTGTCCTGGGCTATCCCTGTCCCAGGCCACCCCTGTCCCTGGCTATCCCTGTCCCAGGCCACCCCTGTCCTGGGCTATCCCTGTCCCAGGCCACCCCTGTCCCAGTGTCCCCAGCCCCGCTGTCCCCTCCCACAGGTCGATACTGGGTGGCCGTGCAGCGCTTTGCCTCCAAGCTGGGCTGCTCCTTCCTCGAGGCTCAGCACCACGAGGCCGATGAGGTGGAGACGGTCACGGCCCTGGCGTCGCTCTCAGTGGCCGTGATGGTGGAGAAGAGGTGACATTGCTGGGACTGCCCTGTGCCAGGGGGGGTGGCAGCGGGGCAGGGCTGTGTCCCCACCCTGGGGGAGGTTCTGGGCTCCTGGGGACCCCGTGCTGGGCTCATCCTGAATGGAAACCCAACCAAACCCTCCTGAGAACCCCGTGCTGGGCTCATCCTGAGTGAAACCCAACCAAACCCTCCTGGGGACCCTGTGCTGGGCTCATCCTGAGTGAAACCCAACCAAACCCTCCTGGGGACCCCGTGCTGGGCTCATCCTGAATGGAAACCCAACCAAACCCTCCTGAGAACCCCGTGCTGGGCTCATCCTAAATGGAAACCCAACCAAACCCTCCTGAGAACCCCGTGCTGGGCTCATCCTGAATGGAAACCCAACCAAACCCTCCTGGGACCCCGTGCTGGGCTCATCCTGAGTGAAACCCAACCAAACCCTCCTGAGAACCCCGTGCTGGGCTCATCCTGAGTGAAACCCAACCAAACCCTGCTGGGAACCCTGTGCTGGGCTCTTCTGGGTGAAATCCAACCAAACCCTCCTGGGGACCCCGTGCTGGGCTCATCCTGAGTGAAACCCAGCCAAACCCTCCTGGGGACCCCGTGCTGGGCTCATCCTGGGTGAAACCCAGCCAAACCCTCCTGCCTGGGATGGGGGTGTCAGCCCTGCCAGCAGGGTCCCTCCTGTCCCCTCCCTGTGTCCCAGCAGTGGGATGTGGCCCCTCACGTGTCTGGTTCCCTCGCAGGGCACAGGAGGAGCCCATGGAGCAGGAGGAGCCCATGAACCAGTGACCCTTGGGGACGCTCCCGGCGTGGCTGGAGCCCCCGAAGATCCCGATCCCGTTTGTCCCCCTGGCTCCCGAGGCCCTGCGGGGGCCTGGACTCCTGGAAGGGACATTCCCACACCCAGTGGGATGGGACCATGGAGACCCCCAAGCCTGGACTGTGCCCACAGCCCCCTCCCCAGTTTTGGGACCCCTCGAGGGGGGTGCAGCCCCCCAGCCCTGCAGCACTGACCCCCCATGCCGGGACCCTCCTCAGGGGGAAGGGCCGGACCTTGGGATGGACGCTCGGACCCAGAGCCCGGAGCAGCACCCCGGGGTTTGCTCAGTGGGATGGGATCTCTGTGCCCTCTCCAGAGGGTCCCTGGCTCCCCTCACCCTGCTGGGCACGGGGACAGAGTGGCAGGGACGGGGCCAGCAGCCTGGGAGGGCTGGGAGCATACCCAGGAAGATCAGGAGCTCCCCACAAGGAAGATTTGGAGCTCCTGAAGAAGGTTTGCAGCATCCCAAGGAATGTCTGGAGCCCCCCAAGGAATGTCTGGAGCCCCCCCAGCGAGGGCAGAGCGAGGCCAGGGGTGGGCAGTGCCCGGGGGTCCCCCCTGCCCAGTTTGCACTATGGACCCTGCCAGCCCTGATGTGAACCCGACTCCTCTTCCCGGGGGAATTTTGGGGACCCTCCCCTCCTGCCGAGGGGCCTCGAGCCCCTTCCAGCCCCCCGAGGCCCTGCCTGGGTGGGGGTCCAGCCCCTGAGCCCCTCCCCAGCTGAGGCTCCCCAATTCCCACTGGGGATCCCCCACGGATGCCCAAACCCCCTCGGTCCTGTCCCTGTCCCCGTCCCTGTCCCTGTCCTGGGGTGACAGGGGCAGATCCAGAGCCTCCAACCCGAGGGTTCCATCCCAATTTCCCTTTTCCCATTTCCCCAAAAGCCTTCCCTGCACCCTGAGGGCTCCCAGCAGGAGCAGGTCCTGTCCCAGGGGACAGAGGGGACACAGCCCTGGGGACAGCCCTGGGGACAGAGGGGACACAGCCCTGGGGACAGCCCTGGGGATAGAGGGGACACAGCCCTGGGGACAGCCCTGGGGACAGAGGGGACACAACCCTGGGGACAGCCCTGGGGACAGAGGGGACACAGCCCTGGGGACAGAGGGGACATAAGCCTGGGGACAGCCCTGGGGACAGAGGGGACGCAGCCCTGGGGACAGAGGGGACATAACCCTGGGGACAGCCCTGGGGACAGAGGGGACATAACCCTGGGGACAGAGGGGACATAACCCTGGGGACAGCCCTGGGGACAGAGGGGACGCAGCCCTGGCCGAGCTGGGCGTGGGGCAGCTCCGGCCGCGGAGGAGATTTTGTATAAAAACAAAACAAAAAACAAAAACAAATTTTAAAAGAAAAAAAAAGGAATCAAAACCCTTGGTGTGGCTCAGGGTGGGGGTCTCTGGGTGGGGGTCCCGGGGGGGAATGGAGGGACCTACCAAGCTCCATCCTGCCAGAATTTACCAAGGGGAATCCACCATGCACAGATTTTTGGGGGCTTTTTCCCCCCAAAATGGGTCAGAAGGGTCCTTAGGATGGTGTTCTTCTCATTCTCAGGGGTTTTGGCTCATTTTGAAGTTTTTTTGCTCATTTAAAATGCAGGGATTTTTTTTAACAAACAAGACACACCTAAATACTTGAAAATATTTTTAAAAAATATATTTCACCTTTTAAAAAAAAATTGGTTGGAAGCTGGAGTCTCACTCCACAGATAAGTTTTTGCCCTTTATTTTTCAAGCACAATTTATTATTTTTTGAAAGAAGATTTTCAGTTCTGAAGGCGATTTTGTTTCTCAGCTGTAAAATCCTTCCCATGAGGCGCTGAACGAAGCCACCACAGCCCCGTTTTTAACAGAATTCTGATTTTTTTTAAGCACCTCCAGATTTTTTTGAAGGCTGCAGTTGACTCCTCGGAGCAGGGAATCCACTCCCGCTGCACATAAAAATTGGGAATTGGGTAGAAAGAGTCACTCTGGGCCTTCCTGTGGCTCCTCTGTGGATTCTCTGGTGCGCCCCAAATCTCATCACAACTGGAATTCCTCTCCCATGGGATATTTGGGGGCTCAGGCCTGTTGCAGCCTCCCTGGAAGGGATTTTCCCCCTCTTTTTCTGCCATAACAGGCAAAAAAAACCTGATGATTTTTTTCTTTTTTTTTTTTGCCTGATTCCAATAAACGCGGCCCAGCCGAGGGAGGTGCAGGGGGCACCCGGCAGCACCATTCCCTAGGAAAAACAGGGATTGAACCCTGGAGAATTCCCCCTGGGCTTTATTGGGGTCGTTTTGGGCACCCCAACACCTCCATTGTCCTTTCCCCACACCCCTAAAGGAGCCCAAACCTGCTCAGAGTTCCCAAAATGGCTCCAAAATCCCAAAATTCCCGACAGCTCCATCTCCAGCCTCGATTCCTGATAAATCCTGAGGAACTGGGAGCTGCCACCGGGGCACTGGAGAGGCCCCATCTGCAGGGTAGGAGTGGCTGGGGGTGCCTGGGGGGTCAGCAGCCCCCAAATCCCCCTGAATCCTCGGAGTCCATGGGAACACCACAATCCATGGAACACCACAGTCCATGGGAACACCACAGTCCATGGGAACACCTCAGTCCATGGAACACCACAGTCCATGGAACACCTCAGTCCATGGGAACACAGTCCATGGAAAACCACAGCCCATGGAACACCACAGTCCATGGAACACCTCAGTCCATGGGAACACCACAGTCCATGGGATCACCACAGCCCATGGATCACCTCAGTCCATGGAACACCACAGTCCATGGAACACCACAGTCCATGGAACACCACAATCCATGGAACACCACAGTCCATGGAACACCTCAGTCCATGGGAACACCACAGTCCATGGGATCACCACAATCCATGGAACACCTCAGTCCATGGAACACCTCAGTCCATGGGATCACCACAGTCCATGGGAACACCACAGTCCATGGAACACCTCAGTCCATGGGATCACCACAGCCCATGGATCACCTCAGTCCATGGAACACCACAGTCCATGGAACACCACAGTCCATGGAACACCACAATCCATGGAACACCACAGTCCATGGAACACCTCAGTCCATGGGAACACCACAGTCCATGGGATCACCACAGCCCATGGATCACCTCAGTCCATGGGATCACCTCAGTCCATGGGAACACCTCAGTCCATGGAACACCTCAGTCCATGGGGTCACCTCAGTCCATGGATCACCACAGTCCATGGAACACCTCAGCCCATGGGATCACCACAGCCCATGGATCACCTCAGTCCATGGGGTCACCTCAGTCCATGGAACACCACAGCCCATGGGATCACCACAGTCCATGGGATCACCACAGTCCATGGGGTCACCTCAGTCCATGGAACACCTCAGTCCATGGGATCACCACAGTCCATGGGATCACCTCAGTCCATGGGAACATCACAGTTCATGGGATCGTCCTGGCGTGGAGCCTTTGGGGCGGGATGAAAGCGGGGGGACCCCCGAGGTCCTTGGGGGGCTCCCTGTGGGGCTCCAGCCCTTCCCCTCATCCAAGGGTTGGAATTTTCCTGCTCGAGGCAGCTCCAGGAAGGGCTGGGGCTCTCTGGCAGTCCCGCAGGAGGAAATGGGGATCTGGGGATGGTTCCTTACCTGCGAGCCCCCAATAAATCACAGCCCCGAGTTCCTCCAGCAGCGTCTGAACCGACTCCAAGCAGCTCCTGCTGCAGCTCCCTCGGGCTCACTCCTGAAGTCCCAGGGGTCCCCGGGGTTTTTTGGGGTCCCCGGGGTTTTTTGGGGTCCATGGGGCTGTTGGGGGTTTGGGGTCATTCCCTCCTCTCTCCAGGGAGGCTCCTGTGGGGTTTTGGGAGCTGGAGCTGCTTCCATCGAGGTGGAGACCTGGGGGGAGACAGCGAGGTCAGGTCAGGTCGGGCTTGGCTTCCCAAAATCCTACAAATCCATGCCCTGGGGACAGACAGTGGGGTCAGGTTGGGATCAGCTTCCCAAAATCCTACAAATCCATGCCCTGGAACCAAGGGGTTTATTCCATCCCCTCCCGCTTTGTCTCTGGCTGTTTCCTCCTCCCCGAGAGCTTCCCCTCTCTGGAGAGGAGCCTGGGGAGGGATAAATCAAATCCTCCAGGAATTCTCCCCCGGCAAGGGCTGAGGACAGAGGGGAAAATGGCCCAAAGGCCGATGTGTGAGCCCTTGGGATGGGTGATGGGCACATCCAGGAGGGCAGCCAAAATTCCAGAGCCATGGCCAGGCAGGACCATCCCAACCCAACCCACGGGAAAATGGATCGGCTCCCTGAGCCCAGCGAGGTCTGATCCCAAAAAAACTCTCCCGGCGGGATTTTGGGAGCCTGCAGAGGGTTGGACAAGATTTAACACCAAAAACCCTCACGAGGGAATTCCAGGGCTGCCCGAGAGCCGCAGGAGCCTCGGGAGGAGCCCGGCCCTGCAGGGTTTGGGATGGAGAAGCTCACGGAGCTCCCCCCTCACCCTCCCTGGGTATCCCCGCCTTTGTCCGCCCCGGGAGCGGGAGCTGAGGCCGGGCACGGGCGGCCCCGCAGCTCCTCCGCTGCTGAAACCTTCCCTGACAGCCGGGATGAAAAACGGGCTCGTTCCAGAGGCATTCCCGGGGCCAGGCAGCCCCAGCGAGCTCCTTGCAGGGGCCATAAACCCGGAGATATTTCCTCGTTCCCCAGGGCTGGATCCGTGACTTTATGTCTGGATTAATTTTAACTAATCCTCAGCAGTGTGGGGACTCTGCCACGGAGAGCAGCTCCATGCCTCTGGGTGTTTTTTTCTATTTTTAATGAAAATGTGGAGGTTTTTGATGGAAAAACGAACCCAGCAGCTCTGGTCCTGGCTGTGACAGTTCGGGGGATTTTGGGGAATGTCCCAAATCCCTCACCAGGGCGGCACCTCCTCCAACACCTCCCCTTCCACCCCGAGTGAAAACACAGCCCTGGGAAGAGCAGATTTTGGGGAACCCTGCGGCCTCCAAAGCTGCTCTGTTCCAGGAGGAAATCCAGGAGCACCAAATCACCCAGGAACAGATTTCCCGGGATTTCGGCAGCTCCTCACCTCCCCTGAGAACCCAACCCCAACCTGGGGGTCCCGGACCACCCTGAGCACTTTAACCAGGACAGATTTGGGGTGGGAAGGGATCCCTGCTCTCCTGCCCGGCTGCAGAGGGATCCGGGGGATTTTAAAGCAGCTGGAGATGGATTTCCTGAGCAGGGAAATAATAGGGAATAGGGAATAGGGAACAGGGATGGGAGCTGTTCCCGAGCTCCCCCAGTGCCCCGGAGCAGCGAGAGGTGTTTATAAATAAAAGCAAATGAAGCAGCCGCCAGACAAAGCCGATTCCAGGCGAGAGCAACAGTCCCCAAAGGGAAGATTTATCCAAGGTCTTTCAGGAGAGACAATTAAGTGAGGGCAACGCGAGAGAGGCGATAAATCCAGGGAGACAAATGAAGGGCAAGGAACATCAGCCCTCAGCCTCTCCCCCCGGCAGCTCCAGCTCCCAGCCTCATTTTCTCCTCCAGCAGGGAGAGAAACCATTTTAATGTGCTCAAGACTCTGCCGAGAAAAGCTGAGCTGGGGGAACTTCAAACGTGATTTCTGCTGCCTGAGGGCTCCATCCCTCTTTTTCCCCGGCTGATGTCTCCTGGTTAACAAGGGCACGTCCAGCTTTTCCAGCCCCCTTTGATATTTAATAGGCTGAGTTCCACCATCCAGGGGCTGCTTTCCATTAGGGAATCCCAGCCCTGAGCCCCGGGTTCGTTCACAGAGCCTCCCCAGCCCGGCACCGCTTCCCCCGCGGCTCTTCCCTGCTTTTGGGGTTTTGCTGGGAGCATCCCCGTCCCTCTCCCTCCCTGCCCGGCTGGGATTGTTCACCGGGACCCCAAAACGCCGCAGGTTTGTCCGGGCAGGGCGATTCCCTCCCCAGCTGGAGGATGCGGGCTCGGAGCGCTCGGGGTGGATTTTAACGGGAACGGTGATCCCGCTGCGCTCACGGGAGCTCTCCAAAGTGACGGAAGGGTCTTTAATCCCTCTGTTTATCCCTCAGTTCTGCCAAGAACCCGGCTTAAATAAACGGCTCCGGGAGCCGCGTCGGGTTCTGCACACAGAGGGAGCAAAAATGGGTCTGGGGGTGTTGGGGAGAGGGCTCAGCCTCCCCCACCTCACCAGGGCAAAGGGATTTTAGTCAGGTTTTAGTAAAATTCGGGATGAGGCCATGCCAAGCAGCTTCTCTGTCTTTGGGGACAGTCCCCACAACACTCCCAGAACTGGAGAATCCAACCCCAAAGTGCCAAGCCCAGAAGGGGGTGCCCAGAAAAGGGTGAGGGGTCCAGTGGGGACTCAGCATCCCAAGTGGTCCTGGCGGATTTTGGGCATCCCAAGTGAGGACAAGGGGCCACCCGCTCCTCCTCTGGCCGGCCCCGAGGGGAGGTGACCCGGCAAGGACAGGATTTAATGTCTGGAACAACAGGGTCTGCCCCCAAAAATTGATAATACCTGAATTTGGCAAAGTGTCAGATTTCCTGCTGGCTGCGAGGGATCTGGCTGGAAAAAGGAGTTTCAAGGTGGTCCACCCTGAAAGGAAATGCCCTGGGAGACGCTCGGCACCCTGAGCCAGCCCTGGCAGCTCCACGGCCTCGCATTCGGGGCTGCTCGGTGCCCGAGGAGAGGCAGGAGGAGCCCCGGTCCTGTCTGGGGGCAGCGGGGCCCTCGGGAGCCGGGGTCCCATGAGGCATCCCCGGAGCTCCTGGCTCGAGAATGTCCTCTGGAACTTTCTGTTCCTGCTCTGCGGGAAGTGTTGGCGCCTCGTTGACCCCGCTCCTCCCATTCCCGATTCCTCCCAACCCTAAAACTCCGAATTTTGGATTATTCCCCTCTCACATCCCGAGCTGAGTCCATCAGATTTCCCCACGCAGCGCAGGATCCCCGCGGATCCCATCCTGAGTGCCGAGCTCTGGGACAGGAGCAGGGGAAGCCCGGCAGGACACGAGGCCACCCCAGGGCAGGGCGGGTTTGACACCTCAGCAGCCCCAGCAAGGCCAGGACACGGGTTTGGGAATAAATCAGAGTTTTAAAACCCCGTTTTGAACCTTTCCCACCCCTGCTGAGTGGGATCAGCTCGGGAACCACCACCTCCTCCCGCTCTGGGCTCTGGTGGGACAAATCTCCCATCCCTGAAGCACCAGGGGGGTGGCCACGGTTCCCAGCGGGTGACACGGTGGTGACACGGCGGTGACACGAAGGTGACACGGCCACACGTACCCGGCTCAGTGCGACGCCGACATGGACCAGGCGCCCTCCATCCTCCACACGGAGAAGGCGTAGCTGAGCCTCTCGTGGGCCAGGAAGTTGCAGCTGGTGGCGACCTTGTGGTCCAGCTCGTCGCTCTGCAGCACCTGGCACAGGAAGTCGATGTAGCGAGCGGCCAGCTTGAGCGTCTGGATCTTGCTGAGCTTGTCCGAGGGCAGTGTGGGGATGATCTTGCGCAGCTCGGCGAAGGCGTCGTTGAGGGACTGGGTGCGCTGGCGCTCCCGCACGTTGGCGATGACGCGCTGGGCGTGGGCGTCCTCGGGGGGCTGCGGGGCCGGGCTGCGCCGGCTGCGCTTGCCCTGCGCCTCGGGGGCTCCGCCGGGGCCCTGCCCGCGCTTGCGGCCGCTCTTCCTGGGCAGCCGCTCGGCCTCGTCCTCGCTGGTG
The DNA here is from genome assembly GCA_024362935.1 of Setophaga petechia. Classification (NCBI taxonomy): domain Eukaryota; kingdom Metazoa; phylum Chordata; class Aves; order Passeriformes; family Parulidae; genus Setophaga; species Setophaga petechia. The sequence continues at coordinate 441,518 of JANCRA010000173.1, forward strand.
GCCGCGCTGCCCTCGGGGGACGCCGGGGAAAGGTTTTCCTCCTTCATCTCCTCGGCTCCCCGGGCTCCCCGGGCGCGGCCCGGAGCATCCGCCCTGGGGGTCCCCGGGCGCCCCAAGCCCCGCAGAGCCCTCCAAGGAGCTCCTTGGCTTTTCCTTTGGGCCAGGAGAGGAGGGCTCTGGGATGACTTCGGGAACGGCTCCTGCTGATAGGGCGAGCGGGGCGGGGGCGGACCAGGCGCAGACCAATGCAGGGGAACGCCAGCGGCTCTGGAGCTTATGGGTTCCAGATTTCCTCTCTCCCTCCCCACCGCCACCCCGAGCCCTCCGGCACAGATGCTCCGGCTGCCGCCCGGATGTCAGGGACCTTCTCGGTGCCAAGGGAGCCCCAGCCATGGAGCTCGGCGGTGGTTTTGGGGGGTTTTAAAATGACTTTTCAACCCAGTTGACCCCGCAAAGAAATATCCCCTTGTTTGGGGTGGAGAAGGAGACTTTCACCTGCGAGGGAGCCAGGTGGGGATGTGGAGACACAGGGGTTGCAATGAGCGGGTCAGGAACTCTCACAATGCAAAGGAAGAAGCAACCAAAGGGAGATCGGCATTCGTGGGGCTCTTGAGGAAAGGCTTTGGTCAAAATGAGCTTGAGTTTGTGTCCATTTGTCCATCCACCAGGCCATTCCTTCATCCATCCATCCATCCATCCATCCATCCATCCATCCATCCACCCATCCATCCATCCATCCATCCCTCCATCCATCATTCCATCCATCACCCTCATCTCCCTCATCCATCACCAAATTCCTGTCGAGTAAATCCAGCGTCTCCTGGGTGGAAGAGGAAGGGGAACAGGAAATGGAACGGGAAGAAGAAGGGGAAGGGGAAGGGCAGGACCTCTCTGGGAATTGGGGTCGGATCCTGAGTCCTCCGCTCCAGCAGCGCCGCCGAGGGCTGGGGAGCTGCCACCAGCTCCAGCTGAGGCTCGGCCTGTGCCTGGCCTTTATTCTGTAATTAATTCTTCTCCTTTTTTTTTTTTTTTTTTATTGTTTTCCTTTTAAAAGAAAATAAAATTGAATTGAATTTCGCCAGGAGAAGGGTTCTGGCCGGGGGAGGGGAGGTTTGGGATCGGGGCTGGGATCCCGGAGCGAAGGGAGGAACACAATGAGCTTTGAAGTGCAGGAAGGAGCAGCCCCACACCCCAAGGGGCTTTTGTCCCCACATTTGGAGGGGTTGTGGCTTTTCCCTCAAACATTTCAATTTGTTCTTTCAGTGAGTGTTTTTTTGGGAGGATATTCATCCAAGCCTCTCATGGAAAGGTCACGAGGCACCAAAGTGGTTTCAATAACTCCTCCAGCTCGCTGGGGGTTTTTCTGGTGCTGCTTTTGACACATCGGGGAAAATTTCAAGCCTTGAAGAAAGAAAAACAACTGAGCCAAGCCCAGCTCACTTGACTCAGGGAGAAGTCACCGGATGGGAGATTTGAATTCCCAATTCCCACCAATTCTTGGCCCCTCTGGACCCGTCCCCTCCTGGTTTCCCCCCACCCCCTCACATCCACCACCCCCCAGGGGGATTTTGGGGGGTTTTTGGGGGAATCTCCTCCCCGGGGACAAGGGGCAGACAGCAGGAAACAGCCTCGAGTGGTGCCACCAAGGGTTTAGGTTGGACATTGGGAAAATTCCTCCTGGGCAGGGCAGGGGTGGGGTCCCCATCCCTGGGGGGTTTCAAAGTGGAGGTGGCACTCGGGGACATGGTCAGGGTGGCCTTGGCAGTGCTGGGGAAGCGTTTGGTGCTCTCAGAGGGTTTTGCTTTTTTGTTTTGCTTTGTTTTGAGATTTTCTCTCCAAGCTCCTTTTCTTTGTTCCAGAGGACAAAAATAATCCCCGTTTCATCCCGCGTGAAGGGGAAAAAAAAACAAAAAAAAACCAAAAAAAAGAGGATAAGGCTGATAAATGGGGAAGATGAAAGGGAGCCGGGAACAGCCGCTGCCCCTGGAGGCCGGGAAGCGCCTTGAGACCCGCAGCTTTTTCCACTTAGGGCGGCCCCGAGTGGAAACAGCTGCGGGGCGGCCAGAACCGCGGAGCATCCCGCCCGTGAGGCTGCCGCGGCAACCGCGGGGAATGTGGGGCGCTGGGATGGTGCTGGGAAGGGGAACCCGCGGGGCTTTGATCCCAATGGATGGACGGATGGACGGATGGATGGATGGATGGACGGATGGATGGATGGATGGACGGCCCCGCCATCCTCTCCCCAGCGCAGTGACCTCACGCTCCTGGAACGCACCGGGATCTGTCAGGACGCGGAGCTGGAGGCGAACGGGGGGTCAGGGGGTCCCGGGGGGTCCCTGGGGGTCCCGGGGGGTCCTGGGAGCGATCCCAGAGTTCTCCTGCGGGATGGGGTCGGGATGAGCCGCGAGAGAGACGCCACGAGTGCCGCCCCCCATCCCGGGCTGGGCCCATCCTGTTCCACTTAATTCCGACGCGTGAAAGTTTCTTCTCCCTTTTCTCCGCCATCTGCTCCCATCTGGCCATCAAAGCAGCCAGGAACCGTCCTGAGCTCTCCCAGCACGGAGCTGGGAATGTTGGGAATGTTGGAAATGTTGGGATCAGCCCCTCCGAGCCCTTCCTTGCCCCCAGAGCTGCCCTCGGGTCGGCACCGACCCCGGATCTGCCGCGGATCCCTCAGGATCCTACCGGGGAGAAAAGGTCCCCACGAGCTTCTCCCTTTTCCTCCAGGTCTCTCCTCCTGCTGTGTCACCCCAGAGCCACCCAGGAGGGGTCCCCGGGGGCTGGGGACAGGGACAGGAGGTGACAAACAAGGATTCCCGGGCAATGGGAGCAAGGGGACTCTGCAGGCCAGGACAGGAACGGGGAGGAGGGAGTGGGAGCTGCTGTCCTGCTCCTCGGGACTGAATCAAAACCCCTGGGAGTGCCAAAGCCAGGCTGGGATCCTCCAGCATCCAACTCCTGGGCACCTCTGGCAGCTCTGACTCCAGTTCCAGGCATCCAGAGAAGCACCCATGCCCTTTGTCTCCCCACTCTCCTGCACAGGACTCCCAATCCCTATAAAAATCCCAATAAAAATCCCAACAAAGCCAGAAAATTAAGTATTTTTTTCCTCCCCCAGTGCACTGAACCTGATTGTTCGCTTTAAAAGGGATTGGATTTGGGAAAATCTGTGTGGTTTGTGTGCAGGGAGCTGGAGCAGATCCAGAAAAAATCCCAAAAAATCCATCCCGAGCTCGGCCTGCCCCACGCTGAGCCACAGGACCCTCCGGTGGAGCATCAGCTCAGGAATTTGTGGGAACCAGCACCCGCTCAAGAATTTGTGGGAAAGAGGAGTCCAGGAGTGCCCTTAGCAACCAGACAAACATTTGTGGGGGGTTCTGTTCCACCCAGGAGGGAAAAACCCTCTGGAAAAATCCAGGAAAGGCGGTGTTGGGAGGGCAGGGGGTGAATTTGCCCCGGGGGTCCCTTCCCACAAGATCTTCCCCATGGAGCAAACCCTGGATGCTGCTCCCACACAAACTCATCACTCGTGCTCCTGCTCACAGCAAACGTGACTGGAATTTGGGAATTCAGGAACCCCTGACTGGGGTTGGGAACTAGAGAGAGCAAAATGGGAACAAAATTTGGGGTTTTTTTATCCCAGGGTCAACCAGAGCTGGGTTCCATCCAGGGGAAGAGGGAGACACTCCGGGGAACCTGCAGCAAATCCCAGTTATCCTTGGGATGTTATCCAAGAGCAGCAGGGCCCACGAACGGGATGGGGATGTGGAGAGGAGGGATGGAGGGATGGATGGATGGATGGATGGATGGATGGATGGATGATGGATGGATGGATGATGGATGGATGGATGATGGATGGATGGATGGATGGATGGATGGATGGATGGATGGATGATGGATGGATGGATGGATGGATGGATGGAGGATGGATGGATGGAGGGATGGATGATGGATGGATGGCATCAATCCATAGATTCATGGATGTATTGATCCATGGATGGATCCGTGGATGGAACTACATCCCAGGGAAAGGCTGAATTATTTTTGTGGGAGCAGCTCTGAGATCCCTCAGAGCCGACTCTGGTTCCTGCCTCTCTGCTGGGCCAAACTGGAGCCCAAAGGGTACTCGGAACAGCCCCTGGAGCTGCAAACCACGCCCAGAGCCACCTCCCACGGATGTCCCCGAGGCCTGGGTGTCCCCAGCCCCTCAGACCATCCAGGGTGGGGGGCAGGAGCAGGGGAAGGACCCCGCTCTCCCAGAGCCCCCCCAGCCCCTCGCAGCCCCGCAGCACATCTGGGACACCCCCGGAGCCTTCAAAGCCGTGTGTGGGGAGAGACGAAAGGCCCGGCTCAGCTCCTGGCCGGAGATGAAAGGAAAGCTCTCCCTCGGCGGCTGGAACGAGTTCCCGGTGCTCGGGAGCGGGGCTGCAGGGGCCCATTTCCTGCTGCCTTTCCACAGGGACTCGCAGCACATTCCCCAGAGGGCTCCGGGCTGCCCGAGGGGCTCCCGGGACGCCCCGGGGGCTGGGGGGATGAGGGGCAGCGGGACCGGGAGGGAAAAGCTCCTCCAGGACCAGCCCGGGGCGGGGGAGCGGCTGCCGGGCGGATGCGAGCGCCAGATTTTCCTCATTTCGTCCCAGGAAATTCTATTCCGATTAAAAGGCGTTTGATCTGCGCGGAGCGGGCGGGGGGAGGCCGGGCTGGGGTTGGGTTTCTCTGCAATTGTTGGGCTTTATGGGGTTTGTGGAGCAGCTCAAAGCTCCCAGGATTTGGCGGCTGCAGAACGCGGAGTTGAATTTTGGGGTTTGTGGAAAGGTGGAGGAGGAAGGGAGAGAGCCACGAGCTCCCCAGGGCTCCTCCTCTCCCGGTTTTCCAAAGGGTCGATCCCTCTCCATCAGGGAAGGGGAATCCTCCAGCTCCTCACCCCCTCCATCTCCAGGAATTAAAGAATTAAAGAGTTTTTTCCAGGCTGCAGAAATGTCGTGGGGGGTTGGGGGTTCTCAGGGGGACCACGGGGGTTTTGTGGAATTTGGGGTTTCCTGAGTGTGATAGATTCTGGGGTTGTTCAGGCAAAAAAGGGGTAAAAGCCACTTAAGAGTGAGGCAGAGGCACCCCAAGGGACAGGCAGGAGGAGCAGGGCTGTGCTTCCCCCTGGTCGTTGTTCCAGCCCCTTCCCCACGTCCTGCTGTCCCACTCCCAGCTGAGGAGGAAGGGCAGCAGTGACCCTTCCCTGGAAGTGGTTCCAGCCCAGCTCCAGGCTGGGAAGGAGCAGAGGGATCCCCGGAGGTGCCAGGACCCCCCAGTGACCCCTTTGGGCTCTCCACAAACCCCAAACCCCATCCTGAAGGCTCTTCCCAGCTACCCCAGCCTGTGGATTTCCAACCTCCCCGTTAAGCACTGGGCCCATATTGAATCGTTTTATCCCTTTGGTTGCTCTCCAAGCTGAGAATTGTCCTAAAAATAACCATTCCCAGTTCTGTGTGTGATGTTCTCCCCCCTCTCCCAGCCCCTGGCTCCGTCCCAGCTCCCCCAGCTCCGGTGAGTTCATCCCCACACCCAAAGGCTCCGTCGGGGATCTTTAATCCCAGAGCTGCTCTCACCCAAGCCGGGCTGGAGCACGAGGATTCCCCCGGGAACGGCAGCAGGACTGGGCTGGTGTCCGTGACTGGACAGGCCCTGGGAGCCAGGACACTCCCCTGGGACCCCTGGCTCCAGCCCCAAGCTCTTCCTCAGGGGCTCTTCCAGATCCCCAGGATGCCGTGAGTGAGGTGGAATTTGGGGGATTTTCTGATTTTTCCCAGCTGGGGAACAAAGCGCAAATCCTGGCTGAGCCAGCGCCGTGTCAGGGAGCAGGGACACCACGTGTGGTGACATCCCCGTGTCCTGGAGGGCTGGGGACACGCTCCTGTCCGTGCCTGTGCACTTCACCCTCCCAGACCCCACTCCCAGGGAATGGCACAGACTTCCAGGGGAAGGATTCCCTTGGGAACAGCCACCTGCAGGTCCCTCTGGGTCTGTCCCCAAGCCCAGGCCCTCCTGCAGGTCCCTCTGGGTCTGTCCCCAAGCCCAGGCCCTCCTGCAGGTCCCTCTGGGTCTGCCCCCAAGCCCAGCCTGTCCTGCAGGTCCCTCTGGGTCTGTCCCCAAGCCCAGGCCCTCCTGCAGGTCCCTCTGGGTCTGTCCCCAAGCCCAGTCTGTCCTGCAGGTCCCTCTGGGTCTGTCCCCAAGCCCAGCCTGTCCCCAAGGCCAGCACCACTGTCTGGAAGCCCCAGGACCCCCCTGCTGCAGCCCCAGAGCCACTCTGGGGACACCCAGCCAGGATTTGTGTCCCTGCACACGAGGACAGTGTCCCCAGCACCTCCCTCCCCCCCAGAGCCACCTGGAGGGTCCCCAGCCCCACAAGGCTCATCTGGAGCCTTTGAGGCGCCGCTTCCGCCCTCGCCACATCTTGAGAGCAGATTGGGAAAATGCAAAAAACCTGTGCTGTCCCTCTGGGTGCCTTTGAATCCCCCCATGGGCAGGAAAAGTGGGACTGGGGCCACTGCTGGACCCTGGAAAGGTGCTGAGACCCCCCCAGTGTGTCCCAGTGAGAGCCACGGGGGCCCTCCATGACCCTAAAAACCCCCCCAAAATCCAGCAGAGGCTCCCCAGCTCCTGAAGATTCCTCAGGCTGCCCAGCACCAGGGAGAGAGGAATGCTGCAAAGGGAAAAATGAGCAATCCCATGAAAAATGGGGCTGGGAAGGGCTGGTGCAGGCAGAGAATGGGACACGGTGGCTGGGACTTTGTGGGGGCTGTGGGGAGAGAAGGGGTCAGGGCAAGGGGATGGGTTTGAGTCTCCTGGGAAGTCTTTGGAGCCACCAGGACCTCTGTCCTGTCCTGCCCCAGTGCCAGGGGACAGGAATTCCAGCTGGGATCCTTCCCTCACCCCAGGGCTGGATCCTTGTGGGGACTTGGGTCACCTCTGCAGGGCCATGCTGAGCTCCTCGGTGGCCCCCAGGCACAGGGATGTCGTTGTTTTGGGGTGTCCCCGGTGGTTTTGGGGTGTCCCGGGTGGTTTTGGGGTCTCGTTCGCCTCCCCCAGCCCGGGCTGTGCCACTGTCGCCCTCTGGCGGCTCCCGCGGGCCCTGCACTCAGTGTCCCCGGGGTGTCCCCGGGGTGTCCCCAATGTGTCCCCTCCCCTGGACCCCACCCCATAGTCAGTGATGGGATTGGGATGGGGCTGGGAATGGGAACTCACTTGGGGCTGACCCCAAAGCCCCCCTGGAGGCCCCCTGCCCCTCGCCCGCTTCCAGGGAAAAGGGATGGAATCATCACCACTGCCCCAAAAATCCCTTTGGGCTGAAATCCCCGAATCCCAAGGGATTTGTGAGGGGAAAATCCACCTCAGCCTCCCTGTGGATGAGGAAGGGAAGGGTTCAGCACTCCCCACCACCCCAAAAGGTGCCATTCCCACCCATCCTTCCCAGGATCCCAGGGAACTGCAGTGCAGCCAGGCTGGTGAGGGAGGGCTGTATTTGTGGTGGCACACGGTGACAGCAAGGGTGGCACCGACCCCGGCACCCCCGAGGTGCAAACCAGGAGGAATCCATGTAAAAATAGAGGGAATATTTACACACAGCATCCTTTAAAAAGCTGGGATGTGGGGTGGGAACTCCAGGGCTAGAACATGGCCCAGGGCTGGGTTTAGGGACTCCAGCACGTCACAGCCTCACCCCAAAGCTGCTCCTCAATCCCTGGGGTAACCTGAGCAGCCTCTGTCCCCTCCCCTCTCCTCCTGCTTCCACAAAAACATCTGTCCCTATTTTTTCCCCCAGGAATCCTCTCCCTGAGGCTCAGGCAGGCCAAACCTTGGCCCTGCACCCCTTTCCCCCAAACACCTTTTCCCTACACCTGCTGCTGCAACTTCAAGCGTTAAATAGAGCATTTATGGTTAAATGGGATCCCATTCCTTTTGAAAGCCAGCCTGGGGAGCAGCCAGGGGCAGCATTCCCATCCCTGGGAGCTTTGGGATGAGCTTTGGGATGGGCTGTGCTCTGCCAGGAGCAGCATTCCCATCCCTGGGAGCTTTGGGATGGGCTGTGCTCTGTCAGGAGCAGCATTCCCATCCCTGGGAGCTTTGGGATGGGCTGTGCTCTGCCAGGAGCAGCATTCCCAGCTCTGGGAGCTTTGGGATGGGCTTTGGGATGAGCTCTGCTCCTCTGCTTCCCCCAAACCCCAAAGCCCTGGAGAGGCAGAACCTGGCTGGGAGCTGAGCTGGGCCCTTCCCACAGAGCAGAGAGGGGACACGGGAGCAGGGCAGTGACAAAGGTGGGGACTGCCACCCCTGTGGCAGCACGGAGTGCTCCGGGACTCCTTCCCCTCCCTCCCTCCTCCCAGAACGAGCAGCGATGAGTGAGGAAAAGCCAGCAGGAGAAGCCCTCTGTTCGGACAGACAGACTGACAGACAGACAGACAGACAGAGGTGTCTGTGCCCACGGCTCTCACAGCTCCCCGGGGGCTCAGAAGTCGCTGAGGATGCTGATGTCGGCGAACTCGGCGCGGGTACCGGTGCGAGTAGAGGCTCAGCAGCAGCGCCCACTTGAGCGCCATGAAGCTCCACACACAGGACAGGTAATAGCTCTGGGGGTCAGTCAGGGCTGCAGGGGAAAAACGGGATTGGGTGGGAATTGAGGGGGAATTGGGGGGGGATTGGGTGGGAATTGGGTGGGGATTGGGTGGGAATTGGGGGGGAATTGGGTGGGGATTGGGTGGGGATTGGGTGGGAATTGGGGGGGAATTGAGGGGGAATTGGGGGGGAATTGACGGGGAATTGGGGGGGAATTGGGGGGGAATTGGGTGGGGATTGGGTGGGAATTGGGGGGGAATTGGGTGGGGATTGGGTGGGGATTGGGTGGGGATTGGGTGGGGATTGCAGCCCCTGGGGGCTCTGCACAGCCCCTGTGCTCCCTGCAGTTCCACTGAACCGGCTGATTCCCCGGCTCTGCCATCCGGACCCTGAACTCGCCTGGTTCGGGGATGGGATTGTGGGGATTCCTGAATTTTGGGGATTCCTGGATTGTGGGAATTGCTGAATTTTGGGGATTCCTGGATTTGTGGAGATTCCTCAATTTGTGGGGATTCCTGAATTTCGGGCTTCCTGGATTTGTTTGAATTCCTGAATTTTGGGGCTTCCTGGATTGTGGGGATTCCTGGATTTCCCTAAAAATTGTGGGGACAAGACTTTCTCTAAAATCCCCAGTTTTCTCCCCCAACAGTTTTCCAAGAAAGGCAGGGATGGCAAATATTTGGTTTCCCTTTCAAATCTGTATTTTTACGGATTTCACACGTGGATTCTCATCCCTGTGCAGCAGGAAAACTCCACGGGGAGTTTCTTTAGGCTGAGCCAAGGGATGTCTTTGGGGTTGTGACCCCACACAGCTTCTCCACCCACCCAGGACAACCCCGTGGGGCTTCTGAGCAAACAACAAACACAGAAAAGCTCCAAGAAAACAACCCCCAAACGTTCTCCCTTTGGTCTGGGGCCAAGGAAATCACGGCAGGGATTTGGAGCCATTCCCTAGGGAACGTTCAGGAGGAGTTTGGAGCTGGGAATGCTGAGTCAGGGCTTGGAGCTGCTCCAGGAGGGATGGACCAACCTTTGTCATGGAAATGAGGACATTCCCAGGTTTTCTGGGGGCTTTGTCATGGAAATGAGGACATTCCCAGGTTTTCTGGGGGCTTTGTCATGGAAATGAGGACATTCCCAGGTTTTTGGGGGGAGTTTTGTCATGGAAAAGAGGAAATTCCAGGTTTTTTGGAGGGCTTTGTCATGGAAATGAGGCAATTCCAGGTTTTTTGGAGGGCTTTGTCATGGAAATGAGGCGATTCCAGGATTTTTGGATGTCACAGCAGGGCAGGGAAATGCGGTGACATCCCTGCAGGCTGTCCCCAAACGAGGAGGTGGCAGGAGCACCCCCAGCCCCCCAGTCCCTCCCAGTACTCACACTGGTGCTGGGTGATGGCCAGGGCCAGGAAGGCACAGAAGCCCAGCCCGGAGAGGGCAGAGAAGAAGATCCCGACGGAGAGGAAGAACCTCAGCCCTTTTAACCAGGTCCTCCAGTAATCCTGCAGGTACATCACATGCGTGATTAGGGCCCAGAGCGCCAGCACACCTGTCCAGGTGACAGCAGGGACATCAGAATGGTACCTATGGACAGGTAAAACACAGCCCAACCCCCCAGAACAGCCAGGAACAGCAGCACACCTGTCCAGGTGACAGCAGGGACATCAGAACAGCCCCTCAGCCCCTCCTGCCCAAGCCCTCCCTGCTGCCCCCCTGCCCAGGACAGGCTGGGTTCCCAGCCCAGGACCAATGCCCCCGTGCTGGGGTCCCCAGGCTGGCAGGAGGGATTTGGGAGTGGGCAGATCCCGTGGCCAGAACTGCAGAGTCATTGCACCCCAAACTGTGCCAGGGTCTGGTGACAGAGCTGAGCCCCTGAGTTCCCCAAAACCCACCTCACCCACTTCCTCCTGCCCCAGGCTCCAGTGCTTTTGAGGCACATTTCAGATAGAAATGGGGAACTTGGGGTTTGGAGTCAGCAAAAAGCTGCTCCCTGCTGAGCCTGCCCCAATGACTCAGCAGAACTGCCCTGAATGCTGAGTCAAGGTTTGCTGTTCCCACCCGACACGACACCGACATCAACACCGACATCACTGCTGCTGCTCCAGCGCTGGGGGAGAGCAGCACCAGGGTCACTCGAGTTCCCAGCCCAAACCCTGACCTAAATCCTGACCCAAACCCTGACCTAAACCCTCACCCAAACCCTGATCCAAACCTGACCCAAACCCTCACCCAAACCCTGATCCAATTCTAATCTAAACCTTCACACAAACCCTGATCCAAACCCTGATCCAATTCCAATCCAAATCCTGATCCAAACCCTGATCCAATTCTAATCCAAACCCTGATCCAAATCCTGACCCAAACCCTGATCCAATTCTAATCCAAACCCTGATCCAAATCCTGACCCAAACCCTGATCCAATTCTAATCCAAACCCTGATCCAATTCCAATCCAAATCCTGATCCAGTCCCTGACCCAAGCCCTCACCCAAACCCTGATCCAATTCTAATCCAAGCCCTGATCCAATTCCAACCCAAACCCTGATCCCACCCTTATCTAAACCCTGACCCAAGGCCTGGTCTAAACATTGACCCAAACCCCAATCTAATTCTGACCAAGCCATGACCCAAAATCAATTTTTAACTGATCAGGGCAAGATCAGTTCCTGGGTAAAACACAAAAACCTCCCAGCAGCCTTGGAAGGAGCTGAAATAAACCCCAGGAGTTCAAAGCAGGGCTGGGGAATGACTCTCCCCCATCAGACCCAAATATTTGGATAATATTTGGGTTGTTTGAGCTCAAAGGAAATAAATTTTGCCTCTCTGCAAACATCCAAACAAAAACTGGGACAAACACAAGGTTTTGTCAGCCTCCTGCTCCTCCTGGAGGGCTCCTTCAATCCCAGGGGAGTTTTTTGGGAATGTTCCATTTGTCACACATGGAAATCCTGGGGAAAAACAACAAATCTGCAGCAGAGGCCAAAAAAAAAATCCCCAAACAAACACCAAAAATTCAGATTTATTCTGCAAGGAGCCCCCTGACTGCAGCATTCCTGCAAGGAGCATCTCGATCCCAGCTCCAAATGTGTGGTGATGGCAAAGAAAATGAGGGGAAAAATGGAAAGTAACACTCAAAACCCCCTGAAAATGGGGACCAATTCCAAGACTGGGTTTTTTTCTGTGTGTTTACAAAGCCTTCAGTCCTTTTCCAGCTAAACAATCTCCTTTTATCCACTGCAGCTGCAGCATCAGCTGGAAGGAGCTGAAATCCCCACTCCAACAGGAGCTGGGGCTTTGCCAAGTGAAATTTTGCCATTTCCACGTTTGCCAAACTTTGCCTCTCCTGGGGGAGGCCGGGAGCCTCAGCTGGGTTTGGAGCAGGTCAGAAATGGGGGGATTTCCTGCCAAAACTGCTGGGGCTCCACGCTGGGATATTTTAGGAAAGCAGCTCTGGGAGGAGAGGAACCTTGGGAATATTCTGGTGTTGTACCAGATCCCGTGTTCAGCTCCCTCTCCTCCCATTCCCCAGGTGTTTCTAAAATTCTCCAAGAGCCTCTCAAGCCCCTGTGACTGGGTGGAAATGGAATTAAAGCCCTGGGACATACAGGGTTTAATTAATTTCATTAATTCTGGCCTCAGCATCATTTTCCCTCCATGGCACTTCAGACTTGGATCAAGTTTTGACTGTAAATAACAGGGAATTAGTGAAATTTAGGGCTAATTCCCAAGCAGGAAAGGTTCTCTGGGAGATAAGGGAAATATCAACAAACTGATTGCAGAGACAAAGCTGGAGATCCCTCAGAACCAGGAGGAATTCTCCCAGCCAGGAAGCCTGTGGATAAACATCCTCAAACACAGACCCAAAGGCACAGCAGAGGCATTAAAAACGAGATAAACACGGACCAACAGGCAGAGCTTGGCTTAATCAGGGCACTTTGAAGAGGACCTGCAAATTCCGCTGTCAAAATTCCACTCTGAAAATTCCTCTGTCAAAATTCCTCCCTGAGCAGAAACACAGCAGAAAATACCTTCATTTGCTCTTTCTCCTGCATTTCTGGTTCAAGATCCCCCCAGTTTTGTGGCACCCAGCAAAGTGTGGGAATTCTCTGCCGAATCCCAGCTCTAGCTGGAATTAAAAGCTTTCTCCTTTTTTCTTTTGCTTTTTTTTTTTTTTTTTTTTGAGGGCGAGGAAGCAGAGACAAGCCCAGCCATGCACCTCACCCCTGGATCCTTTCTAAATTTTAACTTCACTTTCTACTGCTCGTCTGGCAGGAATTCAGCCAGGGAAGCCCTGGAGCTGCAGGACTCTGTCCTGCTCCACCCCAATCATTAACCCAGAGCCACAAACCCCCAAATCCCACGGATTTCTGGGCACATCAGGCGCAGTTTTACCCCTGAAACCCAAACCCCTATTTTAGAGGGTCTGCTTCCAGCATCTGGGGAAATCAGGACGATTTCTTCGCTTCTCTGAAAACTTCAGCCCCAAGGAAGGGGCTCCTTGGCCCCATTGCTGCCTTGACACCTCCAAATCCTGCCCTAACACCCCCAAATCCTGCCCTGACACCCCCAATTGCTGCCCTGACACTCCCTCAACCCTGAGACCCCCTCAAATGCCCCCTCAGCCCTGAGATCCCCCCTCAAAGCTCCCCTCAGCCATGGGGAAGGGGCTCCTCAGCCCCACCATCGCCCTCACAGCCTTCAGGGGTGAGAAATGGCCTCCTCACACCCCTCATGGCTGAGGAGGGGGCTCCTCACTGCCCTCAGACCCCTCAGGGATGAGGAAGGGGCTCCTCACTGCTCTCACAGCCCTCATGGCTGAGGAGGGGGCTCCTCACTGCCCTCATGGCTGAGGAAGGGGCTCCTCACTGCCCTCACAGCCCCCTCAGCCATGGGGAAGGGGCTCCTCACTGCCCTCACACCCCTCAGAGATGAGGAAGGGGCTCCTCACTGCCCTCACAGCCCTCATGGCTGAGGAGGGGGCTCCTCACTCCCTCACAGCCCTCAGAGATGAGGAAGGGGCTCCTCACTGCCCTCACAGCCCTCATGGCTGAGGAGGGGGCTCCTCACACCCCTCATTCCCCCTCAGGGATGAGCAAGGGGCTCCTCGGCCCCACGGCTGCCCCGATCCCTCCCTCATGCCGACCCCGCTCAGCCCTTCCGGCCCGGACTGGTGCCCCCCCATCCCGGGTGCCGTACCCCAGAGCCCTCCCGCCCCGGCCCGGTGTCCCCTCGCCCCCGGTGCTGTATCCCAGAGCCCTCCCGCCCCGGCCCGGTGCTGTACCCGAGAGCCCGCCGGCCAGGTGCCCGGTGTCCCTTCGCCCCCGGTGCTGTACCCCAGAGCCCTCCCGCCCCAGCCCGGTGTCCCCTCGCCCCCGGTACTGTACTCCAGAGCCCTCCCGCCCCGGCCCGGTGCCGTACCCGAGAGCCCGCCGGCCGCAGCCGTGCCGGGCTGGCGCAGCGCGGGCACCACGCTCCAGGCGCAGAAGGCCGAGAGGCCGCTCAGGGCACCGAAGGACGCGTAGGCGACACGGAGCGCCAGGGCCCCGCTCACCGCCATGGCGGCCTCGGCGCGGCCCGCCCACGGCACCGGGACACGCCTCGGGACACGGCACCGGGACACGCCTCGGGACACGGCACCGGGACACGCCCCGGGAATGGCAACGGCGACGGGACACGCCTCGGGACACGGGAACGGGACACGCCACGGGAACGGGACACGGGGACGGGATCGGGACACGCCCCGGGATCGGGACAGTCCCCGGGACACAGCACCGGGACACGGGAACAGGACACGCCTGGAGACAGGGACAGTCCCCGGGATAGGGACACTAACGGCACCGTCCACCGGGGCCTGGACACGCCCACAGACCCCGGGACACGCCCACAGACACTGGGACACGCCCACAGATACTGGGACACGCCCACAGACACTGGGACACGCCCCCGCCCCACCCCGTCCCAGCGCGCCCCCTGGCGGGCGGGAGGACCGAGGAGGGGACACGGGAGGGGACACCGGGGAGGGGACACGGGGGGGGGGACACGGGGGGGGGACACCGGGGAGGGGACACCGGGGGGGACATCGGGGAGGGGACACCGGGGGGGACACCGGGGGGACACGGGGGGGGACACCGGGGGGACACAGGGGGCGTGGGGACACCGCGATCCCGCCAGACACAGCTGGGGGACACGGGCGACACCGGCAGGCGTTGGGGACATCTCCGAGTGGCTTCGCTTCCCCCCGGCCCATCCTGTGGGATTGCGGTCTGGGGACACCTCATCAAAATCCTCGAAGACTCTTTGGGGCTTTTCCGTTCCCTTTTCTCCCTTCCCCTTTTTTATTTGTTTATTTTTTAAACATTCTTCCCCTTTCTGAGCCCTCGGCTGGGTCCGGCTCTGCTTCATCCGCGGGGACCCAAATTTCCAGTGAGGATTGGGGTGAAAATGGGAATTTCCCACCTATTTCCATCATTAATTACTTGTCTTGTGAGGCAGAGGCGCTCCCCGAGGCTGGAATTCTGCTTTTCCCGAATTTCCCGGTCCAGCCTCTCCCCAGAGCATCTCTGGGAATGGGGAAGCTCGGCGGGGCTGCTCTAGATGGCAGCAGCCTCCTTCCCTTTCCCGAGCCATTCCCCGCTCTTCATCCACCTCCCCACCCCTCCTCCTCCTCCACCTCCCTTCCCCCCTCTCCATCCATCCCTGGGTGTCTCCCCCTGGAATTTGGGTTTTGGAGGGGTTGGACAGGGCTTGGAGCACCCTGGGACGGGGAATTGTCGCTGTCCTTGCAATGGGACAAGGTTCCTGTTCCTCCACCCAGCCCGCAGCTCCCACTCTGCTGAGGGAGCCAAAATTCCACCCAGTTTGACCCAAAATTCCCACCCAATTTGATCCAAAATTCCCCTCAATTTGACCCAAAATTTCCCCCAAGCCTGACCCAAAATTCTCCGCCAGTCTGACCCAAAATTCCCCCCCAATTTGACCAAATATTCCCCTCCAGTTTGACCCAAAACCCGGTGAAATCCCAAAACACCAGTGACACCCTCCAACCCGGTAACACCCCAAAAACCCCGTGAAATCCCAGAACCCCAATGACACCCCAAAAACCCGGTGAAATCCCCAAACCCCGTGACACCCTAAAACGCAGTGAAACCCCAAAAACTCAGTAAAACCCCGAAATACCCATTTTAACCCCCAAAACCCGGGCTGTCCTTGCCCAAGGACTCGCAGCTCCCGCCCCGCCGTGGGATTTTGAGCGTAAAAACCTCGAGAGCAGCGAAGCAAAAATTCCATTTCCTGCTGCGGCTGCAGGAATGCGGGAGCGGAACGAGCGGCGTCAGCAGCGCCAGGTGAGATCCGAGATCCGAGATCAGACATCGGCTCCTCCTCGCCCCGTTCTCCTCCCCACGCCCGATCCCCCCCGGGAATTCGGGGCCGATTTTGTCATCCCGGCTCTGCTGACTCTGCCCGAGCCTGGGAGATGCTCTGGGGTGACTTTTGTGCAGGTCGGGAACGGCTCAGGGCTGAGGAGGAGCGAAGTCTGGGGTTGTTTTTTGATTTTTTGGGGTTTTTTTCTGTTCTTGTTTAAGGTTTTCTGAGAGATTTTTTTAGGTCTTTTGGAGTTTGTTTCAGGGTGAGTTTTTTGTTTTTCTTTTTTTTTTTTGGTTTGGTTTTGTTGGTTTTTTGTAGGTTTGGTTTTTTTTTAAATTATTTTTGGTTGGTTGGCTGGTTGGGTTTTTGTGGGGTTCTTTTGGCTTTTCAGTTTGTTTTTTTTTGTTTTTGTTTTCACTTTTTGACCCAAAAGTGGCTTCCTCAGCACTGCCCACCTCAGGCACCTGGATTTTCCAGAGATGGATGGGATGGAAATGAGGATGGGGAGAGGAGGAGGAAGAGGAACCACTCCAGGTGGGAACAGCGATGTTCCTGCTCCTCCACCCCACCCTGGCCCAGCAGTTCTCACTCTTTTTTTTCACTTTTTGACCCAAACTTGGCTTTCTCAGCACTGCCCACCCCAGGCAGCAGCTCCGGGTGCCACCTGAGGTGCCACCTGGGTTTCCAGGGCTGTGGACCTTGGCCCCGCTCCCCAGCACCTGTGGCCGGGTTGCCCGGAGCTCTCCCGGTTATCGCTCCTGCCCGAGCCTCGGGAACAGCTGGGAAACAGCCGGATTTACCGGATGAGGGATCCTTCCTCCTCCTCCCTCCTCCTCCTCCCTCCCGGGGCTGGAGCTGGGAACAAAAGGAGGAAAATCAGCCGGGATGGGGACAGCCCTGTTTGCTTCCCGAGACTTGGGAACAGCCTGGAGTTCTGTCCTGAGGGCTTGGCCTTGAGGCCGTTCTGTTTTCCCCTTTTAAAGGAACATTTCGGCCACGGGAAGAACTGGGATTGAGACCCCAGAAATGCCAAAGGCCCAAAGGGGAAAGGGAAAAGGAAAAGTTGAGGAAATAGAGAGGTGCCAGCTCGTCCTGGTATGAGGAATGGTCACAAATCCCATCTTTGGGAAAAACAAATCCCATCTTTGGGAAAAGCAAATCTCATCTTTGGGAAAAAGAAACAAATCCCATCTTTGGGAAACGCAAATCCCAACTTTGGGAAAAAGAAACAAATCCCATCTTTGGGAAAAAGAAACAAATCCCACCTTTGGGAAAAACAAATCCCACCTTTGGGAAAAACAAATCCCATCTCTGGGAAAAAGAAACAAATCCCATCTTTGGGAAAAGCAAATCCCATCTTTGGGAAAAAGAAACAAATCCCATCTTTGGGAAAAACAAATCCCATCTTTGGGAAAAAGAAACAAAATCCCACATTTGGGAAAAGCATTGCTTTTCTTTCTCCTCTGTGTTACTGGTTGGACTCAGTGACCTTAGCGGGTTTTTCCAACCTGAACAATTCCACTTTTTCCACTTTTCCACGATTTTCTGGACGCTCAGCCCTCGCTGGACTGAGATCTGAGGCGTCTGCAGCTCCTCGGAGACGCAGATCTGGGAATTGTTTCAGGAAGAAGCTGAGCGGGCACGGAAAGACCGGGAGAACAAGACTCATCACGTTCCCCAGATGATAATGAGGGAATGAAATTAAACCACCTGGGAGACCAAAACTCTCCTTCCTTCCTTCCTCAGGAGCAGCTTCCCCTCCACGGCAGCAATTCCTGCCTGAGCTATCGCCCGTGGACAATCCAGAAATGAATCACGCCCAGAATTGGGGAATGCAGCTCAGATAATTCCTAAAGCTGCTGTTCCAACCCAATAAAACCCCGTGGAACAACAAGGGGCGTCCCATAATTTGTGTTAATTCCGGAATTGCTGCTAATTCCGGCCCAATTAGGAGATAAAACACGGCGCTGGAGCCGCTTATTAAATTACAAATCATCCCGGCTAAATCCGAGGATTATTTAACACCGAGGGTTTGGGGAAACTGCTCCGGAATAACGATGTCAGGGGAGCAGGGGCGTTAATCAAAGTAATGAAAACATAAATTAGGGGAGGCTGGGCCAATAAACAGGAAATAAATAGGGTTGGAGGGAGAGAAATACATAAAGCAGCAGCATTAAAGGATAAACCTGCGGTGTTTGGAGCGCTGTAAATTCCCGACCATTTTCCCCAGGATTGGATTTTCGGGGCTGATTTGTGGCCGTGTCCTGGCAAACCGGGGAGATGATAAATACAGGAGATTTCTGCACCCCCAGCTGCCACCAAACCCTCCTCGGGGACACCCAGAGCTCCCAGGTCCCTCCTGGAATTTCTGCCCTGCCCAGGGACCAGACCCAGCCTCTCATTCCCAGGAAATGGAGCTGAAATAGGGGATGGAGTGAAAATATTGGGATTTAACTGGGATTTCACTGCATTCTGCCTTTGGAGGGGTGAAGAATGGGGAGCAAGGTCAGATGGATCTGCAAACCCACTTTAGGATTTGGGAGCAGGGTCAGCATTTGCTGCCCTATGGATCCGCAAACCCAGTTTAGGATTTGGGAGCAGGGTCAGATGGATCTGCAAACCCAGTTTAGGATTTGGGAGCAGGGTCAGATGGATCTGCAAACCCAGTTTAGGATTTGGGAGCAGGGTCAGCATTTGCTGCCCTATGGATCCGCAAACCCAGTTTAGGATTTGAGAGCAGGATCAGGTAGATCTGCAAACCCAGTTTAGGATTTGGGAGCAGGATCAGGTAGATCTGCAAACCCAGTTTAGGATTTGGGAGCAGGGTCAGGTGGATCTGCAAACCCAGTTTAGGATTTGGGAGCAGGGTCAGATGGATCTGCAAACCCAGTTTAAGATTTGGGAGCAGGGTCAGATGGATCTGCAAACCCAGTTTAGGATTTGGGAGCAGGGTCAGCATTCGCTGCCCTATGGATCTGCAAACCCAGTTTAGGATTTGGGATTTTGGGAAGAGATTCCTGCCAGGAGGGCGGTGAGGCCAGAACGGCCCCAAAGCCGGCAGGGACCCGCCGTTAATTAATGATTGTCCAAGCGGAGCCGATCGAGCGGGGCTGAAGGAGCGATAAGAGGTTGATAAGGCAGAGCTGGCGGGGCAGCAGCGGCCGCTCCGGGCGATCCAGAGCCGGGCAGCCCCCGGGAACGGCCGCGATCGGTGACCCCGCACCCGCACCGGGCACGGCCGCGGCTCCCGGGGGCTCCCGAGCCCGGCAAGGGCAGCGCGGACACCGGGAGGGGTGGGAGCGACCCTGCCTGGAGCGGGAGAAGGGACCAGGGACACCCCAGGGACACCTCGGGGATGCGGGAAATGCGTTTGTGGAAAATTTGATGGGCCAAGAAACGTTTATGTTATGCATTATAATTGTATAATACATGTAATTATATAAAATTTATATAATTAATACATGTAATTTATATATTTTATACACATAATTATATACTAGTTAAAACATTAAAATTATAATCTATTTAAATATTAAAAATTTAAATATATTATATTATATTATATTATATTATATTATATTATATTATATTATATTACATTCTATTACATTATATTATATTATGTTATGTTATGTTATATTATATTCCACATGGTGATAATTTTTATTATAATTAAGAAATAGTCGGCTTCTGATTGTGATAGTGTGAATCATAAGGTCTGTACAGTCAAACCCTTCCCATAGGACTAAAAATGGAATAACGGGAGCCATTCCTGGGAATGAGGGGTGGGGGGATCCTCATTGCTGGGTCTGAAATGGAATTGGGAATAGGAATGGGATGGGAAAGGGTGGGATAAAATGGGATTGGGATGGGCTGGGATGGGATGGGATGGGATGGGATGGGATGGGATAAAATAGGATTGGGCTGGGAAGGGATGGGGACAGGGATAGGATAGAGTGGGATAAAATGGGATCGGATTGGGATGGGATGGGATGGGGACAGGGATAGGATAGGGTGGGATAAAATGGGATCGGATTGGGATGGGATGGGATAGGGACAGGGATAGGATAGGGTGGGATAAAATAGGATCGGATTGGGATGGGATGGGGTTGGAACGGGGCGGTGGAGCCCCATCCCGAGGAGGCACCGCCCGCAGTCCCCCCGCAGGGCCCGGGCTGGAGCCTCTCCCCTGCTCGGGATGCCGGGGTGGGGCCGCCCGGGCTCCAGCAGCCGCTGCCTTCCTCAGGCCTCTTCCTCCTGCCCTTAATGAGCTCTGATTTGCATGGGGGGACGTGTCTGGGCCCGGCCGAGGGGAGCCCGGCTGGAAAAGCCCCAGAGCAGCTCCTGGGGCAGCTCCTGGACTCAGGGAGGTCCTGGTGGTCCTGGAGCCCCCAGGAATCCCGGGGAAAGCATCCTCGGCCCCCAGGCGCTCGCAGGGGCAGCAGGGAGGGGTCAGGGGAGGAAGGTCAGGATCTGTCCCTGTCCCACTGCTCAAGGATGTGCCCAAGAGAGGCCCCAGCTCGGAGGGACAGATTGGGGACCCCGTGTGACCCCCAGAGCCGCTCGGGTGCCTGGGCAGGAGGGGGAGCAGGGGAGGCTCAAGGCTCTTCCCCAAATTCCTCGAGTCCTGCTGATGATTCCCATCCCTGCTCCAGCTGGGGTGGGGGCTGATTTAAAGGCAGATTTGGATTCTAAAAGTCGGGATTTATTTCAGAAGTAAAGGCTCCTTTTGGCAGAAACCCCTTTCCTTTTTGGCCAAAACCCCAGTAAAAGCTCTCCTAGGACCACTGGGCCCCACCCCAACTTTGCTCCAGCTGGGGGCTGGGGGCCACATCCCCAGTATGAACCAGTCCCAGTTTAACAACCCTGAGTGCAAACCACTGCCAGCATGAACCATTCCCAGTATGAACCATTCCCAGTGTGAACCATTCCCAATGCAAACCATTCCCAGTGTGAACCATTCCCAGTACAATCCATTCCCAGCATGAACCATTCCCATTGTGAACCATTCCCAGTATAAACCACTCCAAGTACGAACCATTCCCAGTATAAACCTTTCCCAGTGTGAACCTTTCTCAGTATGAACCATTCCCACTACAACCCATTCCCACTACAACCCATTCCCAGTACAACCCATTCCCAGTACAATCCATTCCCAGTACAACCCATTCCCAGTACGAACCATTCCCAGTACGAACCATTCCCAGTACAAAGCCCCTCCCTCTTCCAGCCTCTCTGGGTTCCCCCACCAGGCTGGGCAGGGCAGGGGAGCCCCCTGTCACCCCCCCCAAAAGCCCAGGTTTGAGGTGCTCAGGGACTCCTGGAGACCACCAAAACCCAGTCCCGGGGGGTCCCGGGGGGTCCCGGGGTTCCCAGGGGTTCCCGGGGGTCCCGGGGTGTCCCGGGGGGTCGGGGCTGTGCCTCCCCCATGGCCGAGGGCGGGTTCCGGAGGTCCCGGGGCTCAGGGCCGTGCCTCCCCCATGGCCCAGGACGGGTCCCGGGGGTCGGGGCTGTGCCTCCCCCATGGCCCAGGACGGGTCCCGGGGGTCGGGGCTGTGCCTCCCCCATGGCCCAGGACGGGTCCCGGGGGTCGGGGCTGTGCCTCCCCCATGGCCCAGGGCGGGTCCCGGGGGTCGGGGCTGTGCCTCCCCCATGGCCCAGGACGGGTCCCGGGGGTCGGGGCTGTGCCTCCCCCATGGCCCAGGACGGGTGCCGGGGGTCGGGGCTGTGCCTCCCCCATGGCCCAGGGCGGGTCCCGGGGGTCCCTCCCGCCCGGGTCCCGGTGCGGGGCCGCGGGAGCCGGGGCGGGGCCGCGGGCGGAGCTGCCGTGCCCGGGGCGGGCCCTGAGCGGCGGCGGCGGCGGAGCCGCTCCCGAGCCCGGCCCCGTCCCGAGGAGCCGCGGAGCAGCCCCGGGGCCGCGATGGCCTCGCCCCCCCCCGCCGCATGAAGGTGCGCGGGGCCGGGCCGGGGGCGGCGGCCGGGGGGGCGCGGAGGGGCGCGGGGCCGCGGCGAGCGGGGCTGGAGCCCCCCGGGGGTCCCGGAGCGGACGGAGCGCGGCTCTCGGGGCTGCTCAGGAGGATGCACTTGTTCCGGAGCTCCAGCTACGACGTGCGGCTGGAGGGGGCCGGGGGGAGCCTGCCCCGCATCCAGGGGATCCGCTGGGTGAGTGGGGCCGGGGGGAGCGCGTCCCCAAACCCCCTGGGGGAGCGGGGCCGGGGGGAGCGCGTCCCCAAATCCACTGGGTAAGGGGGGGAGCGCGTCCCCAAATCCACTGGGTAAGGGGGGGAGCGCGTCCCCAAATCCACTGGGTAAGGGGGGGAGCGCGTCCCCAAATCCACTGGGTAAGGGGGGGAGCGTGTCCCCAAATCCACTGGGGGAGCGGGGGTAGAGTGTCCCTAAATCCACTGGGGGAGCGGGGGTAGAGTGTCCCTAAATCCACCCGGTCAGTGTGGGGAGCGTGTGCCCAAGTCTGCTCGATCAGTGAGGCCGGGGTCTCCCCAGCCCCGGGAATCTGGGAATGAGAGGAGAGGAGGGGAGGGAGTCCAGGAGCGCGGGGAGCCAGGTGAGGGTGGCAGGAGCCAGGTGAGGGTGGCAGGAGCCAGGTGAGGGTGGCAGGAGCCAGGTGAGGGCGCGGGCAGTGAATCCAGGCGTGCGGGTGAGGGTACGAGGAGCCAGGTGAGGGAGGGAGGAACCAGGTGAGGGTACCGGGAGTGAATCCAGGCGTGCAGGGAGCCAGGTGAGGGCACGGGGGGCCAGGTGAGGGCACAGGGAGCAGGTGAGGCTGCAGGTGAGCTGCGCAGGCTGGGACAGGCGGAGCGGAGCGGAACGGGCGGCCAGGCGTGAAGCGAGCCCGGTGCCAGGTGCCCGGCGGCGCATCCCAGCAGGAAGGACATTCCAGGGGGAACATTCCAGGGGGAACATTCCGAGGGGGACATTCCCGGTGAGACGTTCCCTGGGGGACATTCCCCAGGCACGAAGCGTTTCCCCGCTCCCTCACCCGTTCCCGCAGCAGGGATTTGTCCCCTGGTATCGCGACCTCCCTGCACTGGCCCCGGGAGCTGGGGGGAGCCCCCGGGGTCCGGGTCCTGCTCTCGGCCCCTCCTTGTCCCCTCTCGGCCCCTCCTTGTCCCCTCCAGGCGGGGAGGTGACCCTGGAGCCCCGGCAGAGCTTCCGGAGCTTTGTGTCCTTCCCCTTCCCTCGCTGCTTGGCCTGGGACACTTTTCAAGAAAAAAGTGGAATTATTTTAGGGGGCAACTCCCCTTTGGGCATTTCCATGCAGCACAGGGGCTCTCTCCCAGATAAGTTTTCCTCGCTTTTTCCCTTTCTTCCCGATTTATTTTTCTCTCCAAAACTTTCGGGAACAGACTTTGGGGAAGGTTTTGGAAGGGCACTGAGCCCGGGGAGCCAGGCAAGCAGCAGGCCTGGAGCACTCCTGGGTTAAACTGGGATCAGTCCCACCAGCCCTGGCTGCAGTGGCACCTGTGGCACGGCAGGAGTGTCCCCTCTGTGGGGACACCCGGGGATTGAGGGCACTGGAGCTGATCCCAGCAGGGAAAGGGGGATTTAGTCCCAGCACAGCCATGCCTGGGCAGGTGAGGGGCAGGGAAGCGCCTCAGGAGCTGCACAGGTCCCTTGTCCCCGTCACTGGAAGCTCCTGGAAACTCCTCCCGGCGTCCCGGCTCCATCTCCTCCCCCTTGGGGACCCGATCCCAGCAAATCCCTCCTGGCTCCAAAGGACAGCGGTGTCCCCAAGTGGCTCCATCCTACCCAGGGGACAAGTGCCACTGTGCCAGTGACTCCTGGAGACCCCCAAAACCCAATCCCGGGGGTCCCGGGGGTCCTGGGGCTGTGCCTCCCTCCACGACGAGGACAGCAGAGCTGGAGTGGGTCCCCGAGCCCCTTCTGGGAGGTGCCCAGTCCCATCCCGGGGGGTGCCCAGCCCCATCCCAGGGGGTGCCCAGCCCCATCCCGGGGGGTGCCCAGCCCATCCCAGGGGGTGCCCAGCCCCATCCCGAGGGGTGCCCAGTCCCATCCCAGGGGGTGCCCAGCCCCGTCCCGGGGTGTGCCCAGCCCATCCCGAGGGATCCCAGTCCCATCCCGAGGGGGGCCCAGCCCCATCCCGAGGGGGGCCCAGTCCCATCCCAGGGGGTGCCCAGTCCCATCCCGGGGTGTTCCCAGCCCCATCCCAGGGTGTGCCCAGCCCCATCCCGAGGGATCCCAGCCCCATCCCGAGGGATCCCAGCCCCATCCCAGAGGATGCAGTGCCGAGCCCCGGCCTGCGGAGGCTGCGGATGGGCGAGGACTTTCTCCGGAGCCCTGAGGCCCGAAATAGCCGCGCTTGTTTTCCTCGGGATCCCAAACAAAAGCGGCCGCGAGCGCGGAACGGCCGCTGGCGGCCTTGGCCGGGCGCCCGGCGCTGCCGGAATCCTGGAGAAAGGCAGGATCCCGGCGCGTCCCGTGGGCAGGAAGATGGAAAAGGCAACTCCTTAGGAAGCTGCTCGGAGCCACGGCGCCACGAGGAGGGGGCTGGGGGCGTCCTGCAGGTCCTGAGCCCGGGTGGATGCTCCAGGGAGGGGGTTTGGGGACAACAGGGGGGGTTTGGGTGATTCCAGAGCTGTCCTGGCAGGGAGGAATCCCGGGAAGGAGGAATCTGATCCTTGAGCGGGGTTTTTGTGTCTCTTTTGGTGTCCTTGGAGCACAGCCTGGCTCTGGGCCCCAAGGGCAGAGCTCACTGCTGGGGGACAGCTGAGGCCCTTTGGGGACCTGGGCAGAGGGACACCAGGGTGTCACCTGGACCCACAGGGTGGCTCGAACCTGCTGTGCCCAGGAGGTGACAGGGACCTCCCGCATCCACAGAGGGGACAGGGACACCCTGTGCCCAGGAGGTGACAGGGACACCCTGCGTCCATGGGGTGACAGGGACACCCTGCACCCATGGGGTGACACAGATCTCCTACACCCAAAGGGTGACAGGGACCTCTGGCTCCCACGGGTGACAGGGACCTCCTGCACCCACAGGGTGGCCTCTGGCTCCCATGGGGTGACACAGATCTGCTCCCACGGGTGGCAGGGACCTCTGGGCACCTCGGTGTCCCCAGAGCAGCCCCGTGTCCCCAGCTCCTCCCGGTTCCCGTTTGCAAACATTTGCTCGGCGCGGTTCCCGCTCCCCGCGGCCGTCACGGGGCTCGGCAGAGTTTGCAGAGCGCCTGAGTCACCGTGTCCCTGCCTTGGGGACGCCGTGGCCGGCTCAGCAGCGCTGTCCCAGCCTGGGTGACACCGTGGCCAGGTGACACACGCCCCTGCAGCGTTCCCAGAGCTGCTCGTGGCTCCTCCAGTTCCTCCCGAGCCGTTGAGAAGTGCTGGGAGCCGGTGGAGGCTCGGCCTGGAGGATCCTGCACTAATTAACTCCTGCACTAATCAACTCCTGCCCTCCTCAATTGGAAATCCATCCAGACCGTTCCCTGCCCTGGGATTGCCCCAACCTCCCCACCCAGACCGCGGGAGGATCCCCACAGATGCCAATTTCTGGGTGCCCTCCCGCGCTCTGCGGGACCCCCACACGCGGGAAGGGGACCCCAAAATGCCCCTCGGAGGGTGCCCCGTGCCGGGTGAGCGCTCGCGGTGCCGGGAACTGAACTGGTCTGACGGGTGCGGGCCGGGCTTGTTTATCCAGGGCCGCGGCCAGGAGGGGCCTGGGAGCCGCGGTCCCCGCGGGCAGCGCCGCCACCGGGGCTCGGCCACCTTTGCCCCGCGAGCCGGGCGGGGCCGCGGGACGGGGGCTCGTCCCTCCGTGCGTTTGGTTTACCCGGAGCATCCCCGAGGGGGAGAGCTGGGAGAAAAATGAGCTGGAGAGGGGGACTGGAGTCAGGAAATGGGTGCTGGGGTCAGGATCTGGGTGCTGGGGTCAGAATTTGGGTGCTGGGGTCAGGAACTGAGTGCTGGGTTCAGGATCTGGGTGCTAGGGTCAAGATTTGGGTGTTGGGTTCTGGATTCAGGATTTGAGTTGTGAGTTCAGGATTTGGGCTCTGGATTCGGGATCTGGGTTCTGGATTCAGGGTCTGGGTTCTGGATTCAGGATCTGAGTGCTGCCCCTCACCTGGTGAAGAGCTGGGGCTTCTCTGGGGGTGCCAGGACCGCCCCCTGCCCAGCTGTGTGGGGTGATGGGGGCACAGCAAAGCCCCCCAACCCCCTCCCCTTTGGTTTTCCAGACCCCGCTCCTGGACTCGGAATCCAGCCTGGACTATGGCCACAGCATCACCCAGGTGGGGGGGCTGGGGAAGCCCCCGGGGACTGAATTTGGGGAGGCTGGGGGGGCTGAAGGGGCCGGAGCACCCCCTCACCCTGGAGCCACCGGGATGCTCCTTGGGCTCGGCCACTCCCGGGGTGGGTGGTGGCAATCCCAGGGCCCTGGGGGGACAGGTGACAGCCCAGCCCCCCCACCACGAGCTCCATTGTCCCCCTGCCACCCTCAGGCATCCTCGGAGAAGATCTGGAGGGCGGGCAAGCTCCTCTTCGCCCACCTGAGCGGCTCCCGGCCCAGCCTCATCCGTGACCACAAGCACCACCTGCGGCACCACCGGTGGGCTGGGGGACCCTGGGGGGCTCGGGGGGGGCTGTCCCGGGGGGTTCTCACCCCCTGTGCCCCCCAGGCAGTGCTGCTCGGGGAAGGACTTGGTGGATTGGCTGCTGAGCGCCGGCGCGGCCGTCCAGACGCGCGGCCAGGCCGTGGGCATCGGGCAGGTGCTGGTGGACAGCGGGGTCCTGACGCACGGTGAGGGCTCTGGGGGGCTCTGGGGGGCTCAGGGCGGGCACAGAGCCGAGCTGACGGCCGCTGTACCCCGCAGTGAGGCAGGAGTGGCACTTCCAGGACAAGGACACGCAGTTTTACCGCTTTGCCGAGCTGGAGCTGAGCCCCGAGCCCGGCGCGGGGCCGCGGGACCCCGAGGAGCTGCTGGAGGCTTTGGGGTTCCTGGCACAGCTGGGCCCCGACGCGCTGCTCTCCATGGCCCTGCGCAAGCCGTGAGTGCCCCAGGGGCTCCTGTGCACCCTCGGGACTCTTTGGGACCCTGCTCGGGGGGTCTGGGGCAGCCACGGGGCTGCTGAGGGTGGGGGGACCCAACAATGCGGCTCAAAGGGGGGAAGGGGCTGGGGAGGGGGGCACAGGGAGCCGCTGACCCCCCGGCCCCCCCAGGCCTGCCCAGCGCACGCAGGACGAGCTGGAGCTGATCTTTGAGGAGCTGCTGCACATCAAAGCCGTGGCTCATCTCTCCAACTCGGTGAGCGCGGCCGTGTCCCCAAACCCTGCGGGGTCGGGGGGACCCAGGCCTCCAAATCCTCCTGAACCCCGTCAGTTCCTGTCCTGGCATCCTGCCCCGCTCCCCAAATCCTCCGGCACCCCTTCCCTTCGTATCTAAACATCCCCTCTGGCTGTCTCTGTGCCTCCCTCGGCCCTTCCCGGCCATTCCCCTCCCCGTGTCCCCTGCTGGCCGGGCCGGGGGTGACAGCGCTGTCCCCTGGGCAGGTGAAGCGGGAGCTGGCGGCCGTGCTGATGTTCGAGGGGCACCAGCGCGCAGGCACCGTCCGTGAGTCACCCTGAGCCCCCCGTGAGTCACACTGGGGTGTCCCCAGCCTGGGGACCCTGGAGCCGTTCCCAAAATTGTGGATTTTCCCCCCTTTTCCTGGGCGCAGTGTTCAGCCAAGGTGACAAAGGCACCTCCTGGTACATCATCTGGAAGGGCTCGGTCAACGTGGTCACCCACGGCAAGGTGGGTTTGTCCCCACGCTGGGGGGACACCTTGGGGACACCCTAGTGTCACCATCCCTGACTTCCCCAGGGCTTGGTGGCCACGTTGCACTGCAGGGGACACCTTGGGGACACCCCAGTGTCACTGTCCCTCACCCCTCCATGCTGTCCCCAGGGTTTGCTGGCCACCCTGCACTGTGGGGACACCTTGGGGACACCCCAGTGTCACCATGTCTCACCCTCCATGCTGTCCCCAGGGTTTGGTGGCCACCCTGCACGAGGGGGATGACTTTGGGCAGCTGGCGCTGGTGAACGACGCCCCGCGGGCGGCCACCATCCTCCTGCGCGAGGACAATTGTCACTTCCTGCGCGTGGACAAGCAGGACTTCAACCGCATCCTCAAGGTGGGCCCGGGAGGGGAATTCTGGGGGGGATTTGGGGGTGAATTTTGGGGAATCCTGACCAGGCTGACGATGGGATCACCCCCAGGACGTGGAGGCCAACACGGTGCGGCTGAAGGAGCACGGCAAGGTGGTGCTGGTGCTGCAGAAGGACCTGCAGGGGGGCAGCGGCCAGGTGGCCTCGGCACGGAGCAGCAGGTGACACTCCTGTCCCTGTCCCCCTTGTGACAGGTGACACTCCTGTGCCCCTGGTGGCGGGTGACACCCCTGTCCCTGTCCCCCTTTGGCAGGTGACACTCCTGTACCCCTGGTGGCGGGTGACACCCCTGTCCCTGTCCCCCTTTGGCAGGTGACACTCCTGTACCCCTGGTGGCGGGTGACACCCATGTCCTCGTCCCCCTTTGGCAGGTGACACTCCTGTCCCTGTCCCCCTTGTGACAGGTGACACTCCTGTGCCCCTGGTGGCGGGTGACACCCCTGTCCCTGTCCCCCTTGTGACAGGTGACACTCCTGTGCCCCTGGTGGCGGGTGACACCCCTGTCCCTGTTCCCCTTGTGACAGTTGACAGTGCTGTCCCTGCTCCCCTCACAGCAGGCGCCCCCTTGTGGCAGGTGACACTCCTGTCCCCTGAGCAGGTGACACTCCTGTCCCACTCACAGCAGGTGTTCCCGTCCCCCTTTGGCAGGTGACACCCTTGTCCCCTGAGCCGCTTCCTCTGCCCTTTCCAGCCTCCCTCGGGGCAGTTTTTGGGAAGAACAAGGGGACAAGGAGCAGGGACAGTGGCCTATGCTGTCACCAGCCCGTGCTGGCCCTGCCCGCGGTCACGGTGTCACCTCCGTCCCTCCTGTCCCCAGCAGGTACCTGGTGATGGCCGGGACACCTGAGAAGATCCTGGAGCACCTGCTGGAGTTCATGAGGCTCGATGCCACCCTCTACGACCCCGTGGGTAGGTGGGGCTGTCCCCCCTCTGTCCCCACTGTGGAGGTGTCCCCGTGTGCTGGGGACCATCCCAGAGCCACCTGGGCACGGGGCTGGGGACAGGCTGGGGGAGCAGCGCCACGGGGGCTCCTCATTCCTGATGTCCAACCCCAAATCCCGCTCGTGCCACCGCGGGATCGCCAAAAACCCCAAAAACCGGGGCCGGGAGAGGGCGGCGGCTCCGGGCGGGGAGCGGCTCCTCCGGGCGGGGAGTGGCTCCTCCACGTCTCTCGGTCTCCCTCTGCCTTCGGAGAGGGGAAACCCAGGCGAGCCGGGGGCCAGGAGGTGTCCCCAGCGGGTCACAAACCCCAGGAGATGTCCCCAGTGGGCCACAAACCCCAGGAGATGTCCCCAGCAGGTCACAAAACCCGGGAGATGTCCCCAGCGGGTCACAAATCCCAGGAGGTGTCCCCAGCGGGTCACAAATGCCAGCCAGGAACAAGGCGTTGCCTTGGAGCTGATCCCTGGGGTTTGCCATCCCACCCTAACGATCCAGCCCCTCCCATGGGGTTTAGGAACAAAATCTGCCCCGCCACCAGCGGGGTCCCCGTGGTGGGGACACACCAGACCACCCCAGGTCACCCCAGGCCACCCCAGGTCACACCAGACCACCCCAGGTCACCCCAGGCCACCCCAGGCCACCCCAGGCCACACCAGACCACCCCAGGCCACCCCAGGCCAGCCCAAGCAGGGCACGGGGGATCCTTGGCCAGGTCCCCGTGGTGGGGACAGCCCAGGCAGGGCACAGCGGATCCTTGGTCGGGTCCCCATGTCCCCACGGCGCTGGGGACAGCAGTGACAGTGCCCTGTCCCTCGCAGACACGCTGCTGGGGGATTTCCTGCTCACCTACACCGTGTTCATGCCGACCTCGCAGCTCTGCCGGGCCCTGCTGCACCAGTATCCTTCTGTGCGGGAACTGGGGGGCACTGGGCTCTGCCACACGCTGGGGACACGCTCAGCCCCGTCCCTGTCACCTTGGGGAGAGCCCCAAATCCCCTCCCAGTGCCCTTGGGCTCATCTCCATCTCCGGGGTGCCATCCCTGGGGGTCCCTACCCCTCCCCACGTTTTGCTGGTGCCCTTGACTGGTCCCAGTTTCCGCGCGGAGCCGCTGGAGGGCTCGGAGCAGGACAAGGCCTCGTACGCGCTGCGGAAACGGCGCAAAATCCTGCGGCTCGTCAGCCAGTGGGTGCTGCTGTACGGGCGGCTGCTGCAGGGCGACCGCAGCACCACGGCCCTGCTGCAGGTACGGCCAGGGCGGCACGGTGACACCGCCGGGGTGACACGGTGACACTGCTGGGGTGACACGGTGACACTGCCGGGGTGACAGGGTGACACCGCCGGGGTGACACGGTGACACTGCCAGGGTGACACGGTGACACTGCTGGGGTGGCATGGTGACACTGCCGGGGTGGCATGGAGACACTGCCAGGGTGACACGGTGACACTGCCAGGGTGACACGGTGACACTGCTGGGGTGGCATGGTGACACTGCCAGGGTGACACGGTGACACTGCCGGGGTGACACGGTGACACTGCCGGGGTGACACGGTGACACTGCTGAGGTGACAGGGTGACACCGCCGGGGTGGCATGGAGACACTACCAGGGTGACACAGTGACACTGCCGGGGTGACACAGTGACACTGCCGGGGTGACAGGGTGACACTGCCAGGGTGACACGGTGACACTGCTGGGGTGACACAGTGACACTGCCGAGGTGACACGGTGACACTGCCGGGGTGACACGGTGACACTGCTTGGGTGACACAGTGACACTGCCGGGGCGGCACGGTGACATCACCAGGGTGACACGGTGACACTGCTGGGGTGGCACGGTGACAGTGCCAGGGTGGCACCGCAGGGATCACCCCGTGCTCACCCCGGGCCCCCTGTCCCCACAGAACCTGGCGGACCTGGCGAGCCGGGACCCCCAGCTGGGCGGGCTGTGCCAGGAGCAGGGCCAGGAGCGGCGGCGACCCCGAGCGTGAGTCCCCCCGCTGTCCCCTGTGTCCCCTCAGTGTCCCCTGATGTCCCCCGACCATGGGTGCCCAGGGGGCTGTGCTTCCCTGGGGATGAGCTTTTGGGCGCTACCGTGTCCCCAGTGTGGGCTCCTGGCTGTGGGGAGGGGGGCACACGCAGCCAAGTGGGGCGGGGGGGCTCGGAGGTGACCGAGGGGTGGCCTGGGGTGGCCGCAGTCCCCTTGGGTGGCCGCAGTCCCCGGTGGTGGCCGGTCCCGGTTCTGTTCCCAGCGGGAATGGCAGCTCCCCTCCCCTCCCACAGGCTGGAGAATGGTGATGGCAGCGTGTCCCCCCAGCCCAAGGTAGGGACCCCCTTGAGGGGTGACAGGGCAGGATCTGGGTCCCCTCTGCCCTTTGGGGACATGCCACAGCAGGGGTGGTGGCTGTGGCCGTGTCCTCCTGTCTGTCCCACGTTGCCCAGGCGCGGAGCTCGGGAATGTGGCTCGGGAGCCCCGAGGAGGCGATCCTGGACAGCACCTGCGCCCTGCGAGCGCAGGACAAAGGTACTGCCCCCTCAGCGGGACTGTCCCCCACAGCACGGGGATGCTGAGGTCCCTTTTGTCCCTTTGAGGTCCCTTTTGTCCCCCCCAGTGCCCTACGAGATCTTCAGGGCCGACCACTCGTGCCTGGTGTCGGTGCTGCCCGTGAACGCCGCTGTGCGGGACGTGCTGCGGGCGCTGGCGCCGCGGCTGCGCCGGGACCGGGAGCACGTCCTGGTCAGGGTGAACTCGGCCGGAGGTGAGGGGACTCCCCCGGGGCGGCCTCGTCCCCGTGCCCGGCCGGGGCGTGTCCCCTGCCCCGTGCCAGCGCGCCCTTCCCTCCGCGCAGAGCGAGCGGTGCTGCCGCAGGACGCCGTGGGCGTGTTCACGGCGCTGGGCCTCAACGAGAGGCTCTTTGTGGTCAGCAGGGACGAGCTGGGCAGCCTGGTGAGTGTGGGGTGGGCTCTGGGGTGGGCAGCACCAGGCAGACCCCCCTGGAGGGGTTGGGGGCTGCGGGGTCTTGGTTTGGGGCACCCGTCCCTCGTGGGAACAGGAGGGGTCAGGGGTCCTGTCCCGTGCCCAGACCCCCCACCCTGAGCAGCTGGGCCCCCACGCTGGCTCCTCGGACACCCTGGACCTGATCAGCTCCAAGGACCTGGCCAGCCACCTCACCGACTACGACTGGAACCTCTTCAAGAGCATCCACCAGGTGCGGCCTGTGCCGGGAGGGGGGTCAGGACACTCCTTACCTGCTGGGAGGGGGTTTGGGACACCCCTGACCTGACAGGAGGGGGTTTGGGACACCTCTCACCTGATGGGAGGGGGTTCAGGACACCCCTCACCTGATGGGAGGGGGCTTGGGACACCTCTCACCTGACAGGAGGGGGTTTGGGACAGCCCTCACCTGCCAGGAGGGCTCCAGGACACCCCTGACCTGCCTCTCTCCCAGGTGGAGATGATTCACTACATCGTGGGGCCTCACAAGTTCCACGAGGTGGCCACGGCCAACCTGGCGCGGGTGCTGCGGCGCTTCAACGAGCTGCAGTTCTGGGTGGCCACCGAGCTGTGCCTGTGCCCCGAGCTGGGGCGGCGCGCGCAGCTCCTGCGCAAGTTCATCAAACTGGCGGCACAGTGAGTCCCTGTCCCTGTCCCTGTCCCTGTCGCTGTCCCCATCCCCGTCCCCACGGCTGACCCGTCCCCGTCCCCGCCTGCAGCCTCAAGGAGCAGAAGAACCTGAATTCCTTCTTCGCGGTGATGTTTGGTGTGAGCAACACAGCTGTGACTCGCCTGGCCAAGACCTGGGAGGTGACAGAGAGGGGACAGCGAGGGGGGGGCCTGGGGGGTGGGACAGCTCCTGGGGAGGGACAATCAGGGGTCTCTGGGGTGGGACAAGGAGGGTGATCCTTGTCCCTGATCCTGCCCCTGCACAGAGGCTGCCCCACAAGATCCGGAAGCTGCACTCGGCCCTGGAGAGGATGCTGGTGAGCGCAGCCCCCATGTCCCCCTCCCTGCCCCCTGTCCCCTTTCCTTCCCCATGTCCCCTTTCCCTGCCCCATGTCCCCTTTCCCAGTGGGATTTGCCCCTGGAGCAATGCGGAGGGGGTGCCACTGTCCCCCCCCGTCCCCCCCACCCCCCGTGTCCCTGCCTGTCCCCAGGACCCCTCGTGGAACCACCGTGTCTATCGCCTGGCCGTGGCCAAGCTGAGCCCCCCCATCATCCCCTTCGTGCCCCTGCTGCTCAAAGGTGGGTGTCTGGTTTTGGGGACCCCCCGGGTGTGCCCAGCGCTCCCCAGGGACCCCACTTTGACCTCCAAACCCCCCCCAGACATGACCTTCATCCACGAGGGCAATCGCACCCTGGCCGAGAACCTCATCAACTTCGAGAAGATGGTGAGAGTGGGGTGGTGACCCCTCCGAGGCCCCGCTGTGCCCCTGTGCCCTGCAGGCAGAGCTCTGGCACTGCAACGGCCAGGGACGGGCACAGCCGTGGTGGGGACAGAGATTTTGGGGATCCAGGTGGGGCCAGGTGGCAGCAGGTGACCTCTGTGCCTCACCCACAGCACATGATGGCCAAGACCGTGCGAGTCCTGCAGCGCTGCCGGGGCCACGCGCACGGTGAGCGCTCCGGGGAGCTGGGGAGGGGGCCTGGAGCAGCCCCTAAACAGGGCTGGGGTCCTGAGGATGGGGCTGAGCCCCTGGGGACGGGGCTGAACCCCTGAGGATGGGCCTGAGCCCCCCGGGTCAGGGCTGAGCCCCCTCTCTCTGTCCCCCAGCACCGCTGTCCCCGCTGCGGAGCCGCTCCCCGCACCGGCCCGAGGACGCCAAGGCCGTCAGGATCTCCACGTGTATGTCTGGAGCTCCTCAGTGTGACCCCAACCCTGCCCCGGGGGACCCCCAACCCTCTGCGGGGGTCCCTGAGCTGGGGAGAGGGCATGGAGATGGAGGGGTCCATGGAGGGGTCCTTGGAGGGGTCCAGAGAGGGATCCATGCAGAGATCAATGGATGGATCTATGGAGGGACCCATGGAAGGATCCACGAGCCAGTCCAGGGCAGCTTGGGGAGGTTTGGGGGTGACGCAGGGGGTCCATGGGGTGGTCCTGCAGGGCTGGACAGGCTCAGCAGGCTGTGCCCCAACCTCGACCCCGTCCCTCCCTCCCCACAGGCTCGGAGCAGTCCCTGAGTGTGCGGAACCCCGTGTCCACCTGGGCCTACCTGCAGCACCTGAGGGCCATCGACAGCCAGAAGGAGCTGCTGAGGCTCTCCCGGGAGCTGGAGCCCTGAGAGCAGCGGGGCTGGAGCAGGGACGGGGGCCTGGAATGGAGATGGGGGTCCAGAGCAAGGATGGGGGCCCATAATGGACATGGGGGTTGGAGCAAGGATGGGGGCCCAGAATGGGGATGGGGGCCCGGAGCAGGGATGGGGTCCAGAGCAAGGATGGGGGCCCGGAGCTGGGATGGGGTCCGGAGCAGGGATGGGGTCCGGAGCAGGGATGGGGGTCTGGAGCAGGGATGGGGGCCCAGAATGGGGATGGGGGCCCGGAGCAGGGATGGGGTCCGGCTGCTGGCGGCGGGGCAGCCCCTGGCTCTGCTCCCGGTAGCCCCGGGCTGTGCTGGAGCCCCCCAGAGCTCGGCCCTGGACTCAGATCCGGCCCCGCTGAGCTCCGGGCAGGCGAGGCAGAGCAATAGAGGTATTTTTGTACTCATGGCTGCGCTCCCCGTTCTTCCCCGAGCCCGGGGTCACCCCTGCACCTCCACCCCCGATGTGACCTTGGGGACGGCCCCGGAGCTGCCCCAGGGGAGGTGACACAGCGCTGGCACCAGGAGGGGACAAGTCAGGAAATGACTGAGGGCTGAGGGAGAAGCCAAACCCGGCCCTTGTTGCACCAAACGCTGCTCCCGTGCCAGCTGGCACCGCCCGGGGCACAGCAGGGGCCGCTCCCTGCTCCAGGAGGGGTCCCAGCATCACCCCAGGATCCTCGGGGGCTGTTTGGGGTCCAACTCACCTGCCCAGGTGGGGGGCACAGGGTGTGAGCCTCTCCTGGGGGGGACACCCTGTCCTGGGGCTGTGGCTGCTCCCAAAGCATCAGGGTCGGGTGCCAGGCGAGCCCAGGGCTGCCCCCAGAAACCCCCAAATGCTGCCCCTGCCTGGAGCTGCCCCAGGCCAAACCAGAGGGGCCTGGACCACCAGGACCAGCCGGGGTTGGCCACCCCTGGGCCGGGGAGGGGGTGGAGAAGTGTGTGGAGCAAATCCTGCGGGCTTTGGGATGAGGTTTCCCGGGAAAAGCTGCCAGGGAGTGAGGAAGAGGAGGCAGAGCCTGGTGGTGCCCCTGGGGTCCCTCCCAGTGCTGCTGGGGCTCCGTTATCTCCCTGAACATTCCCTGCTCAGCTCCAGGCTGGGAACATTTCCCATCGGGTTTGGCTGGGCAGGGAGGGGGCTGTGGCCCCCCCAGGCCTGGCCTGAGCCCCCCAGGGCCGGAGAGGGTCCCTGGGGCAGCTCTGGGCTCTGGATAACCCCAAACCTCCCCCAGGGGCTGTGCTGGAAGTCTGGGCTTTCCTGGAGGCTCCAAGGAGGCCAATCCAGGGAGGGGAGGGGGGGTCACAACCTCCAGATCTGACCTAGGACAGCTCATTACCCCAAATTAACGCCGCTCCCCGTTCACACCAGTGCCCCGGAGCGCGAGCCCCAGTCAGGGACCCGGCTGTGGCCCCGGTTCTGGGGGGCGATGGGCAAAGCCCCCCCGGGACCCTCCCCGCGCAGCCTCGGCCGCCCCCGGGGGTTGCGGAGCCAGCCCGGGATTCTGGATTTACCGGCCCTCCTCCCACTGCGGGCAGCCTGTAATTAGCCGCGCGCTTAATGAGTTTTGGGGAAGTTGGGGTGCAGCCCGCCCGTGGAGCCCTCGCTGCCATCACGCCCCTCCCTCCTCCCCCCCGCGGGACCCACAAAAAGCCGAGGGCTCCGGGGAGCTGCGGCACTCCCGACCCGACCCCGGCGCTCCCGACCCGACTCGACCCGATCCCGGCACTCCCGACCCGATCCCGGCACTCCCGACCCGACCCCGGCACTCCGGACCCGATCCCGGCACTCCCGACCCGATCCCGGCACTCCCGACCCGATCCCGGCGCTCCCGATCCCGGCGCTCCCGACCCGACCCCGGCACTCCCGACCCGACCCCGGCGCTCCCGACCCGACCCCGGCGCTCCCGAGGGACGATGGAGCCCTGGATGCTCCTGCTGGGCACAGGGATCGCCCTGGGCTGCGTGTCCGGCCGTGAGTAACCAGCCTGGGGGGCTGCAGGGGATGGGCCGGGGGCGCTGCCCCCCGCCAGCAGCTCGGCCCTGCCGGGAGAGCGGGGATGGAGCCACCCGGGCTCCGTGGGGGATTTTCCATGCTGGAAATCCAGCCCGGGCTGGGGCTGCATTGTCCAACTCCCCCGGCCCACCAGTGGGGTCCGGGTGTGTCTGAGCCTGCTTTGGTCCTGCAAAGCTCAAGGAACGTTTTTCTGGTGCCTCTTTTCCATTTATCCATGGAAAACCAGCTTGGGGTGTTTTCCAATCCCAGTCCTGTATTCACCCTCCCCCTGTGGCCACTGGGGCAGCTCAGGTGGCAAAGGCCAGCCCAGGCCCGACCCCGAGGTGCTCAGGGGGACTCAGGGGGGCTCTGGGTTTAAGGAGGAGCTCGGGGCCACCAGGATTTGGCAGCCGGGATCCCACGGGGGTGAGGAGGTGCTGAGTTCTTGCACAAAGCCTGAACTGTGATGCCCTGGACTGAGGACGGGATTTCATCACCCCCGACGCTGCCAGGAGCCCGTATCTGATGGCCCAGGAGAGGATGAGTCCCCCTGGGATGAGAGATGAGGAGTTTTGCAAGGCCAGCTCACAGGAGAGGCTCCAAACCTGCGTGGGGCTGGGAGCAGGAGTTTCCCAAACTCCTGAGTGAGTCCTGAGTTCCCAAACTCCTCTGAGAGTTCCCAAACTCCTGAGTGAGTTCCCAAATTTCCTCTCTGAGTCCTGAGTTCCCAAATTTCCTGTCTGAGTCCTGAGTTCCCAAACTCCTGAGTGAGTTCCCAAATTTCTCTGTGAGTTCCCAAATTTCCTCTGTGAATTCTGAATTCCCAAACTCCTGAGTGAGTTCCCAGATTTCCCATGTGAATCCTGAGTTCCCAAATTTCCCGTGTGAGTCCTGAGCTGCTCCAGAAGGAAAGCCTGCGGTGAAGGTGGTTGGGAAGCTCGGCTGCCTCATGGTCAGTCCTGGCCACCTGCTGGACCTGTCTGCTGGCCCTGGAACCCCTCCCCTTCTCCTCGTGTGGGCAGTGGGAGATTTCCCCTGGTTGTCCCACAGGCAGGGCTCACCTGCGGGTTTGGAGACAGGAGCTGGGGGTTTGGGAAGCTCAGGCTGTCCACAGCTCCGTTCCAGGTTCGTTTGTCCTTCCGATGGTCCCTCCTGGAGCTGGGCTGGGTTTGGGTTTGTGTTTTCCTGCAGGAACGAGGTCCTGAGTCAGGCCAGGGGCTCGAGGACGCGGCTCCGGCTGAGCTGACTCATCCCCGTGCCCGAAACCAAACTGGGAGCACTGGGAGAGCTCCGGCACCTCCCCAGAGCTCGGAGGATGGAGCTGGGCAGGGAATCACCCCCCCTTCCCTTGGCCATCCTAAGAAAGAGAAATATTTCTGTGCTTTGTGCAGCTGGAGGAAATCTGGGGGCAGGATCAGCCAAAAAATCTCCTCTGGCTGGACAAGCCAAAACCCCTGGGGTGGCTGAGTGTGGATGGGCCATGTCCTTCTGTCCTTCTGCCCTTGTGTCCTTCTGTCCTTTTGTCCCTTTGTCCCGGGCCACCACCCCCGTGGCGTTTCCAGCTCTCCCAAAAGCCTCCCAAGAGCTCCAACAGCCCCTCCTACCCTACCAGCAGGGACAGCTGAGGACCCTGCAGCGATTTAGGGTCCAGTTGGAGATTTAGGGTCGATTTAGGGATTTAGAACCGTGTCTGAGTGAGGAGGAGGAGCCGTTCCCCTGCCCTGAGACCCCTCAGGTGCCCCGTGGCGTTGGGGACTTGGGATTTGGGATGATGCTGAGCCTGCCCCTCCCATCACCCCTCTGGGAACAGCTGAGGACACTGCAGTGATTTAGGGTCGAGTTGGGGATTTAGGGTCGATTTAGGGTTGATTTGGGGATTTAGGGTCGATTTAGGGTTGGTTTAGGGATTTAGGGTCGTGTCTGAGTGAGGAGGAGGAGCCGTTCCCCTGCCCTGAGACCCCTCAGGTGCCCCGTGGCGTTGGGGATTGGGGATTTGGCATTGGGCATTGGGGATTTGGGATGATGTTGAGCCCGCCCCTCCGAGGGCTGAGTCAGGGTCGGGGCCCTGCCGGGACACGCCGGGGCCGCTGTGACAGCCCCGGGCCACGCGGGACCGGCACCGGAACGGGCTCGGCGGTGACGGGGGAGCGTGGGCAGCTCCTGCCTTGCACAATCCCGCCGGGATTGCGGCTGAAAGAGGAGCGATGAGCGAGCCAGGGGGATTGATCCCAGTGCTGCTCCGGGAGTGGGGCTGGGGCCGGGCTGGTCGCACTGGGAGGGTCTGGGCAGCGCTGAGCTCCCCATCCATGGGGTGTCCCTGCCCTGGAAAGTCTCCCAGCTCTTCTCAGGGGCTTCGGAGAACCTCGAGACCCCCCTGCTAAAATCCTCCTGTTTAAAGGATTTACAGGGGATGGGAAACCAGGGGGGAAAACCGAGCCAAGGACACCCCCAGGAGTGGGATCTGGGGGAGAGAGGGAGCCAAGGAGCCCCTCAGCACCTGCAGGACTGGGGTGACATCACCTGGCACAGATAATTGGGGTGAAGTGACAAAGGGGACAAACAATGCACGCACCGGGGGAAGGCGGCAGTGTCGGGGAGTTTAATGCCGCCCTCATGGCCTGGATGTCGCTGTCATCACCTTGATGCCACCCTCATGGCCTGGATGTCGCTGTCATCGCCTGGGTGTCCCGGGACAGGATGAGCCGCATCAGGATTTGCCCCGGGGCCACCTTTCACCCGGGTTGGGCAAGGCCGCGGTGCCTCAGATGTTGGGAGATTTGGGAGATTGCGGTGGCTCCGCCAGGGAGGGCAACGCCCGCTGCTCCAGGGCTGCCTTTGCCAGCTGGGACAGGGACAGGAACAGGGACAGGGACAGGGACACCCTGATGGCATGGCCCGGCACGGGGACACCACTGGTACAGGGACACCTCTGGGACAAGGACACCCTGTGGGACTTGGATAGGGACACCCTGTGGGACAGGGACACCCGCTGGCACAGGGCCACCCTGTGGCACGAGTCACCCGTGTCCCTCCCAGAGTGTCCCTTGTCCCCTCCAAGGCTTCACCGCTGCTATTTTTAGCTTTGCTTTGCGTCACCACACAGGTGCTCAGCAGCTCGTTCGTTATGAGCAGCTCGGGAAGGAGTTTTCCCAGTTTTCCCAGTTTTCCCAGTTTTCCCAGTTTTCCCAGTTTTCCCAGTTTTCCCAGCACGATGCAAATGAGGCTGCCTGGAATGCA
This sequence comes from Setophaga petechia, assembly GCA_024362935.1. Classification (NCBI taxonomy): domain Eukaryota; kingdom Metazoa; phylum Chordata; class Aves; order Passeriformes; family Parulidae; genus Setophaga; species Setophaga petechia. Next base: position 481,127 of record JANCRA010000173.1, read on the forward strand.
GCAGCTCCTCCGGGGGGCCGGGGCTCACCCCGGGATCCTGGGGTGAATCACGGCGAGCACTCCAGGGGCCGTTCCCCGGTGTCACCTTGAGGTGGTGACAAACATGGCCGGACAGGAGCGACCCTGGTGACAAAGATCCCGGATGGCTCCTGGGCTGCCTGGGGCTGGCCCGGGGCACTGGGGCTCATCCCGGGGTGAATCACGGGGAGCGCTCCGGGGGCTGTTCCCCGGTGTCACCTTGAGGTTGTGACAAACACGGCCCGAGAGGAGCGACCCTGGTGACAAAGATCCCCAATGGCTCTTAGGCTGTGTGAGGCTGACCCGGGAGGGGACAGAGGGTGACACGGGGATGCTCCGGGGTGGAGGTGGCCACACTCAGAGTGCCACCCCCTGTTTGTGTGCCCGCAGATCTGTACACAGCCCCCGACTCGTGCGAGGGACGCTGCGGGGAGCCCTTCAATGAGGAGGACGAGTGTCACTGTCACCCCGGGTGCGAGGCAGAGCACAACTGCTGCGAGGACCACGAGAGGCACTGCGGGCCCGGTGAGCGCCGGCCACAGCGATTCGGAGCGTCCGGGGGGTGGTTCTGAGCCTCTGCAGGTCCCCAAGGTGTCCCCAAGGTGTCCCCAAGGTGTCCCCAACCCCCTGAACTCCTCTCCCTCTCTGCTGCGCAGGTGGGGAAGGCGCCGAGGGCGGAGCTCGAAGCCGCGGTGAGTCCGGAGGGACAGAACCGTCCCCAGGCGCCTCGGGGTGTCCCCCTCTGTTCCTCAGGACACCCCCCTTTATTTCTTGGGGTGTTCCCCCCATTCCTCGATGTGTCCCCCCAGTTCCTCGGGGAATCTCCTCCCCTTTCCATGGATCCTCTGGATCCCCTCACTTTTCCACGGATCCCAGAGCTGTCCCCAGCCCCTGCTGTCCCCACAGGGACATCCTCACTTTTCCACGGATCCTCTGGATCCTCCTCACTTTTCCATGGATCCCTCACTTTCCCACGGATCCCCCCCGTTTCCCCGGGCCCCAGAGCTGTGCCCAGCCCCTGCTGTCCCCACAGACGGATTCTCCAGCAGCAGCGCTTCCATCTCGGAGCAGGAGCTGCTGGAGCTCTCGGAGCAGCTCTACGGGCTGGATCACAACAAAGCCCGGCCCAGCGACATCGCCCTGAACCCGCAGCACCTGGCGGGCCCCGACGAGACCGGGGACAAGCGGGACCGGTCCCCGCAGCCGTGAGTGGCACCGGGGAGGGACAGCGGGGAGGGACGGCGGCCCCGGGCCGCGGGAAGGGAGCTGCAATCGCAGCAATTCTCCCCCAGGCTCTACAAATACGTGAACGAGGAGCTCTTCTCCAAGCCCACCTACGCCAGCTTCATCAAGCTGCTGGATAATTACCAGAGGGCCACGGGCAGGGAGGAGGAGGTGACGGCCGAGGAGCTGCGGGAGCAGGAGCGGTTCCTCGAGGAGGTGATGGAAACGGAGCTCATGAAGAAACTCTTTGTGTTCCTGCGGGGAAAAAGTGAGTGTGGGGCAGGGAGGGGCCGGGGAATGGGGGAATCCCAAGGGGAGACGGTCCAAAGCAGCACACTCCATTTTCAGGAGGCTTTGAACCCGTTTTTATCTTAGCATTCATGCTTTTTACACCTTCTTACAAAACTCATAAATTTACACTCTGCTCATTGGTCACGAGACACAAACAAAGTGTTCATTGAAATAATTGCAGGTTTCTCTTATTTATCCTTTTCTTTCTCAGTTTCTATGTCAACGACCTTGGTAGGAAATTCTTTCAGGGCTAAACACAGACCTTCTTATCAAACTTCTCTCTGGCTCTCAGAAGTCCCTGTAAAAAAAACCTCTTCCTCAACTCAGGTGTTTATTATTTCTAATCCATGTTAGGATATTTCACATCCACACTCGGGTATTTATCATTTTTTACCCATGCTACAGCCTCACAGAGTGAGTTCTGCAGTCCTTCATTAACCAGGCACAAAATGGCCAACAGTCTCTTGGTACAAGGTGTTTTATGGCTAATTAAGAAATGAAATTCTTAAACTAAATTATTTTCATTTTTAACCCAATCACTCAAAGTCCTCAATGCAGTTTTTTCAGTCTAATTACAAAACACCACCCAAACCCATGAAGAAGAAGGAAGAACAGCCTAAAACCTCCATCTTGCTTTATATTTATTACTATTACCTAAAACCCCAAACTCTACGTTTTCCACCCTGTGACATTCCACACTTCTAATCAAACCACACACCCGTAATCCCAGCGCTATTAATCAATTTTGGAATTGATTGACAGCAGTTCTCCACGGCCTCAGGTCAAATGCTGCTCTCTCCTGGGGGTCAGAGTGTGCCACACAGAAAATCTGAATTTCTCAGCACCCAGACCCCCAACCCTGCCCCTCCCTGTGTCCCCACCTTTCCCTGCAGATCGCTACAGCTCCGAGCAGGAGTTCCTGCAGGACCTGACCCAGATGTGGTTCGGTCTGTACTCCCGAGGGGACGGCGAGCGGGATTCCAGCGGCTTCGAGCACGTGTTCTCAGGTACGTGCAGCCCTGCCCCAATTTCCAGCACGAGTTCTCAGGCACAGCCATCCCCACCTGTTCTCAGGCACAGCCATCCCCACCTGTTCTCAGGCACAGCCATCCCCACCTGTTCTCAGGTACAGCCATCCCCGGGCCGGGGGGCTCACCCCAGCATCCCCTCTGTGTTTTAGGGGAGGTGAAAAAGGGAAAAGTGTCTGGATTCCACAACTGGATCCGCTTCTACCTCCTGGAAAAGCAGGGGGTCCTCAACTACTTCAGCCACAACTTCGACGGGCCGGTGAGAGCTCAGGGGGCTGGGGATGAACCCCCAGATCAGGGGTGTTCCCATGAGGATAAACCCCCAGATCAGGGGGGCTCCCATGAGGATGAACCCCCAGATCAGGGGGGTTCCCATGAGGATGAACCCCCAGATCAGGGGGGCTCCCATGAGGATGAACCCCCAGATCAGGGGGGTTCCCATGAGGATGAACCCCCAGATCAGGGGGGCTCCCATGAGGATGAACCCCCAGATCAGGGGGGCTCCCATGAGGATGAACCCCCAGATCAGGGGGGTTCCCATGAGGATGAACCCCCAGATCAGGGGGGCTCCCATGAGGATGAACCCCCAGATCAGGGGGGTTCCCATGAGGATGAACCCCCAGCTCAGGGGGCTCCCCCTGCCCCATCCCAGCTGGAGGGTGGGAAGGGTCAGAACCCACCATGCCAGGGGCAGGAGGGGCTCCCAAGCCTTGAGGGAGAGATTTGGGGCCGGGGGCTCTGCTGGGACCCCCAGCCCGGCCAGAAGCTGCTCTGGATCCCCCCTGGAGGGGCTGGGGGGGTTCCCACCCTGCTGAGCCCAAACCCCTCTCCCCCAGTGGGACACGTACCCCGACGTGCTGGGGCTGCAGTTCAGCTGGGACGGCTTCTACAAGGAGGTGGGCTCGGCCTTCATCGGCTGCAGCCCCGAGTTCGAGTTCGGCCTCTACACCCTCTGCTTCCTCGCGCGGCCCGGCCGGGCGTGAGTGCTGACCTTGTGTCCTTCTGTCTGTCCTGTGTCCTTCTGTCTGTCCTGTGTCCTTCTGTCCATCCCAAGTCCTTCTCTGTCCATCCCAAGTCCTTCTCTGTCCATCCCAAGTCCCTCTGTCCATCCCAAGTCCTTCTCTGTCCATCCCAAGTCCTTCTGTCCATCCCAAGTCCTTCTCTGTCCATCCCGTGTCCCTCTGTCCATCCCATGTCCCTCTGTCCGTCCCACGTCCCTCTGTCCATCCCGTGTCCCTCTGTCCATCCCGTGTCCCTCTGTCCCACATCCTGGAGGTGGGGTTGTGGGTTGGAGCACCGTGGGTGTGGGGACACCGAGCGCCCCCCGGAGCCCCCCCTGTGGGGCACAGACCCCGAGCAGGGCGGTGACAGGCGGTGACAGGCGGTGACAGGCGGTGACGGGCGGTGACAGGCGGTGACAGGCCGTGGTGTCCCCGCAGGTGCCACCTGAGCCTGGGCGGGCACCGCCTCAGTGTGCAGACCTACCCCTGGACCAAGGCCACCTACGGCGGCGGCAGGAGGTTCATCGCCACCGCCTACGTGATGTCACCCTGAGCGGTGACGTCACCATGAGGATGACGTCACCCTGAGCGGTGATGTCACCCTGAGCGGTGCCACCTGAGGGGGCACGGCTGGGGGCGAGCACCGAGCACCGGGACCCCCCTGCGCTGCTCGGGGCCACGGGACGGGAGCGGCCGCACCGCGGGCCCGGCCCGGGAGGGGCGGCGGGGGCCGAACCGTGGGGGGAGGGGACGAGGGGACACCCCACGAGGGGACACCCCACGGGGGGACACCCCCAGACCCCGCCGCGCGTGGCGGGCCCGGGCTCGGCAGAAGAGCGGCGGGAAGGGAAATATTTGGCACGGAAAGGAGGATCCTGAGCGGAATAAACACTGCCCTGGCTGGAGGAGCGCTGGGTCCGGGCTGTCCCTGCAGCAGCCCCCCCTTTATCCCCCCCGCGCCCCATTTCTCCCCCCGTTTGTCCCCACACCCCCTCTCTGAGCCCCCCCGAGGCCTTGTTCCCCCCGGACCCGGCCCGTCCCGGGGGCTCCGTCCCCTGGAGCCCCTCCCCGGGAATTCGGCTCTGCCCCAGCCCAGCTGAGCTCTCCCCAGGGTCGCGGCTCCCCAGAGCCCCCAAATCCCCCGGGCTGGGGCTGCTCGGGGCTGCAGCTGCTCCAGCACCGCCCCCAGGGGCTCAAAGCAGAGCCCGGGGGGCAGCGGGACCCCCAGGCCGGCGCCCCCCGGACCCCCGGGCCGTGGAGATGAAGCTCCGCTCTCGGGATGAGCCCCCCGCCCGCCCCGAGGCACCGGGACCCCCCAGCACCCCTTCTCCCGCTCATCCCGGATTTGGGGGTGCCAAGGGGGGGGTGACAGCCACCAGGTCCCCGCGCTGTCCCCGTCCCCTCCTCCTGCAGCCGCGGCCGGGGGGTCCCAGGGCGGGGAGCTCGGAGCCGGAGCTGCTGACAGATGGTCCTGGGCAGGGCTGGCGGGCCCCGCGCCATCTGCCGGGGGTCACAGGTGACCCCGAACCCCGCGCGGGGAGGGGGGGGATGCCGCAGCTTGATTTATAGAAATGCGCTGGGAAACCGGGGAGGGGGCGGCTCTGGGGGGACACGGGGTGTCCCCGCGGCTGGGGGGACACGGGGAGGGAGGGGGGACACGGAGCCCTTGGAGGAGCCCAGCCGGGGTGACAGGGGGGTGACACTGGGGTGACACGGAGAAATTTGAGGGGTCCAGCCAGGGTGACACTGCGGTGACACTGGGGTGCCACCGAGCCCTTTGAAGGGTGACACTGGGGTGACATGGAGCCCTTAGAGGAGTCCAGCCGGGGTGACACGGGGGTGACACTGGGGTGACACAGAGCTGCTTGAGGGGTCCAGCCAGGATGACACAGGGGGTGACACTGGGGTGACACGGAGCAGTTTCAGGGGTCCAACCAGGGTGATATGGGGGGTGACACTGGGGTGACAAGGAGCAATTGGAGAGGTCCAACCAGGGTGACATGGGGGGTGACATTAGGGTGACACAGAGCTGCTTGAGGGGTCCAGCCAGGGTGACTCAGGGGGTGACACGGGGGTGACATGGAGCTGTTTCAGGGGTCCAACCAGGATGACACAGGGGGTGACACGGAGCCCTTTGAGGGGTCCAGCTAAGTGACACTAGGGCGCCACTGGGGTGACACAGAGCTGTTTGACGGGTGACCCTGGGGTGCCACGGAGCCCTTTGAGGGGTGACCCTGGGGTGACACGGAGCCCTGGGAGGGTCCATCTCTGGCTCCCAGCTCTGGGGACACGGCCAGGGTGGCCCGGGCCGGCGGGGGGGCCCCAGGGCGGGGCAGAGATGCGGGACAGGGACGCTGCAGGCGCCCCCAGCGTCCCCACATAATAAGTTTCATTCGTATATTTATGTGTTATTATCGATACGTTATATTATTTATTAATTAAATTACTAGTTATTATACCATCATTTATTAAATTATTGATAAATTATATTATTTATATATATAAAAATATATTTTTGTCTATATATAAGTATATTAAAACTATATGTGTAAGTATATTTTTATATATATAAGTATATTTAAACTATATATACATACTTATATTTATATATATAGGTGGATTAAAACATATACATATATAATTATAATTTATATATATTATATATGAATATATACAATATATATAATATATAATTATATAAGAATAAATTTATATAATAATATAATAATTATAGAACAATATATAATATCTAATTAATATATATAAAATATATTAATATATATTATATATATAAATATATTATATATAACTATATTAAAATATACATATACATATATATGTATATATAAAAATATAAAAAATATAAAAATATAAAAAATATAAAAATATGAAAACATATTTTAAAAAATTATATAAAGTCTTCCATGTATTAAAAATACGCTCCTCAAGGCGCATTCCAGCCCCTGCTCCCGGGGAAGTTTGGAGCCATGTGGGGATGACGGGGAAAGGAGACGAACCCGAGCGAGGGCAGGGCAGGAGAGGAGGGGCAGGTGCGGCCAAGCTGCCCCCGGCCATCTGCTGCCAGCGCGGGCCCCCGGGGCCCCCCAGCTCCTCCTCGGGGCCCCCCCAGCTCCTCAGGGCCCCCCCAGCTCCTCCTCGGGCCCCCCAGCTCCTCCTCGGGCCCCCCCAGCTCCTCCTCGGGGCCCCCCCAGCTCCTCAGGGGCCCCCCCAGCTCCTCAGGGCCCCCCCAGCCCCGCGCGGCTCTCGGGGGGCCCCGGCCCCACCTGAGGCAGCCCCGCTCCTGCACCCGCCCGGGTGGGGCCGGCACAGCTGAGCTCGCCGGGACACTCGGGGGGCTTCGAGCCCCGCTCCCACCCGGGGGAATGTCGGGCTGTGCCCTGGGCTCCCCTCAAAGGGCACGCTGCGGGTTTTTTCCCCTTTTTCCCGTGATTTCTTGGGGTTTTTTCCCATTTCCCCCCGTGTTTTATTGGCTTTTTCCCCCATTTCCCCCGTGTTTTATTGGGTTTTTTCCCTCATGTTTTCTTGCCTTTTTCCCAAACTCAATGTTTTATTGAAGTTTCCCCCCGTGTTTTATTGGGTTTTCCCCGTTCTCCCCGTGTTTCCCGCGCCCTGCTGAGCACAGGGAGCCGGGACAGAAGCAGGAAGGAGCTGCTGCCCACGGAATCCGGGGATCACCCCCTGCCCAGCGCCAGGGGAGACCCCCGAGAGACCCCAGGGACGCAGGAGAGACCCCGATGGTTTTAGGGGAAATTGGGAATATTCGGGCTCCGTCCCCCTCCCGCCCCGAGGGATCCCTGCGGGATTCACCCCGCACACCCGGGGCAGCCCAGGGAGGATGAGGAGGGTTCCGGCTCCAGCTGAGCCCCCGCCAGGCCAAACCCGCGGCTTTAGACCCTAATCCGAGCCCTGGGGAGCGGAGCCTCCCTAATCCCGCCCGTAACCGATCCGGCCCTAACTGCCCCGATGGGCTCCGGCCGCATCTGCTGCGGCAGCGCCCGCTCGGCCTAAGAGGATGAGGGTGAGGATGAGGAGGGGGTTTGCTAAACCATTCAGGGCCCTGGAGCTCTTCATCCACGGGAGGAGACGGGATCTGCAGCTGGATCCAGCCCCGGAGCGGCACCGCTGGGACCATCCCTAAAAAACCACTGGGACCATCCCAAAAACCACTGGGACCATCCCAAGAACTGCTGAGCGGATCCCAAAAACCCCCCGGGGGGATTCCTGCGTTTGGGAACGCCCCAGGAGCCTCAGCACCCTCCGGCGCAGCCCTGAGCACCAAATTCACGGAGAAACGACCCGAAAATCCCAGCCCTGAGCTGGGAGGGACCCCCCGGAGCATCCCCCAGCCCAGGGGTGCAGCCCAGGGGGAGAGGTCGGGCCCCACCATCCCAGGTTTTGGGATCCCGGGTTTTTGGGGTCCCGGGTTTTTGGGATCCCGGGTTTTTGGGATCTCAAGGTTTTTTTGGGGGTGGCAAACCCAGGGATTTACCCCGGGGATGGAAGGGGTGGGGGAGGCAGGTCAGAGCCCCCCAGACCCCCCAGCAGGGCTGGCAGCTGGGCCGGGGTCCCCCCGGAGCGGGGTTAATGAGGGAGGGGCGGCCGTTGGTCCCAGATGGACACGGGCACGGGGAGGGGGCGGCTCCTGCGGGGTCCCGCCCGCCTTTTGGGGCGGGGGGAGGCAGGTCCCCCCCTCCTCGACTGCCGAGAGCCCCCCGAGAGGGGCAGGGGGAAGGCGCTGATCCCCCTCCCCATCCCTCCCTTTCCAGGGGCTGTTCCGAGGATGGAACAACCACGAAACCAAACCCTGCGGGCTTCCAGCACCCCAAACCTTGTCCCCGGGGGTCCCAACACCCCAAACCTTGTCCCCGGGAGTCCCAGCACCCCAAACCCTGTCCCCGGGGGTCCCAACACCCCAAATTTCATCCTCCAGGGGTCCCAGCACCCCAGATTTGCCCCTCAGGGGCTCCGACGCCCCACAGCGCAGGTGGAGATGGGGCCACGGGGGGACCGCGGGGCGGGCACTGCACCCACCCTGCCCCTGGCACAGTGAGGGCACACACGGAACCCTGGAACTCCCCGCGGTCCATCCGGGGATGCCCAGAGGCTCCCGGGGATGCCGAAGGGGTCCCGGGGATGCCCAGAGGCTCCCGGGGATGCCGAAGGGGTCCCGGGGATGCCGCAGGGGTGCCAAAGATGCTCCGGCGATCCCGGGCACGCCCAGAGGCTCCCGGGGATGCCGCAGGGGTGCCAAAGGTGCCCCGGCGATCCCGGACATGCCCAGGGGGTGCCACCACCGCTGTCCCGCAGCCGGCCCGCACCGCCGGGGACCCACGGCGGGGTCGCGTCCGTTGCCCCCCGCGCTGTCACTCGTGGCCCGGAGCCCCCAGGGCCCCCCCGGGCACCCGGAGCCGCCGCCCGAGCGGCGCGGAGCAGCCAACTGTTCCCCGGCGGGGCCGGCGGGCGCAGCCCCCGCTAATCCAATCCATCAGGGGGGTAATGAGCTATGAAAGTGTGGATTCAATTACGGGGGATTGCGGCGGGAGGCAGCGCCCGGCGGCAGACGGCGAAAGGAGCCCGGGTCCCCTCTGAAAGGCTCCATCTGTGCCGCCGGGGCCCCTTTGTGCTCCCTGAAAGCGCCGCGCAGCCACAAAAGCCGCCGCGTCCCCGCCGGGCGAGGTTCCGGCGATTCCCCGGGGGAAACTGAGGCACGGCAGAGGAGCTCGTGGAGGGTTTGGGGGGGATTGGAGGAACCGGGGCTCGGTGCCGGTTTGACTTCAGGGATTGGTGCTGATTTATGGGGTTTGTGCGGGGATTTCGCGGGAATCGGCAAAGCCGGGGGTGCTCGAATCCAGGAGTGGCTTGGGAGGGATTTAAAGCCCAGGCAGTGCCACCCCTGCAGGGTCACAGGGTCACTTCCCCCGGTCCCTCCAAGGGCTCTGACACTTCAGGGACCCTCTGGGCAGCCCGTGCCAGGCGCTCCCCACCCCCACAGGGAGGAATCTCTCCCCAGCCTCCCCCCGCATCCCCTCTCTGCCTCCCCCCGACTCATTTGGGCTGGAAACACCCCCGAGGCCTCCCCACCTCCCCCCATGACAACTTGGGAGGGATTGGCCCGGGGACGAGTTTAAAGATGGGATTATTGCTGTACAAATTCTGATTAAACCGTCCCCAAACCCTCCTGCAACATCGTTAAGCCAAGCTCTAATCTCGCCCGAGCAGAGACTTCGTCAATAACTCCAAATCTCCGCGCTGTTGGTTTATCTGGCGCGGATTAAGCCGGGAGCTCCCTGAACTTGTATTAGAGCAGAAAAACCACCCCGAGCCGGGCTCTGGGGCCGTTTGCCTCGGCAGCTGCCAGCCCACGAGTCCCTGCCAGGGATTCCCAGCGTCTCCAGCACCGCCAGGGCTCCGGGGATGTCCCGGGAAGGGGAGAACGGCCCCGGTGCCACCCCCGCCCTGCCCTGATGGGGTTGGGGACAGTTCTGGTGCCAGCCCTCGGTGGCATCGCAGGGCACAAGTCCTGCCCTGGCTGAGGATGGCGGCATGCAGGGGATGGAGGGACGGACGGATGGACAGAGGGAGGCAGGGGTGGATGGATGGAGGGATGGATGGATGGATGGATGGATGGATGGATGGATGGAATCCAGGGATGAATGGATGGATGGACAAATGGATGGACACAAGGATGGACAGACAGACAGATGGATAAATAGAACCCATGGATGGATGGATGGACAAACACAGGGATGGATGGATGGATGGATGGATGGATGGATGGATGGATGGATGGATAGATGGATGATGGATGGATGGATGGATGGATGGATGGATGGATGGAATCCAGGGATGAATGGATGGATGGAATAACAGTCAGATGGGTGGATAGAATCCATGGATGGACAGACAGACAGACTGATGGTGCCACAGGAATGGCACACCCCACACAGGAGCCTCCCACCCTCACAGCCTCACCCAGGGGAGAGCAGGAATCGCCCCTGAGCCCACCAGGGTGACAGTGACGGGGTCTGCACCTGGGGGTCACAGCCTTGCACGACCCCATTTAACCCCTACATCCCCAGAGTGCCACCACCTCCATCCTCCCGGGGCCCGGCGGCTCCTCTGCCCCCTCCAATCCGCAGGAAAAGTTCGTTTGCCAAAATCCACCGTCCCCACGGGGGAAAAGACGATTAACTCGAGAGCCCCGAGCCCGATATCCCGGCTTAGTGGGAAAATCCGCGCGGTTTCCCGAGCCGGCCACATTAGGAGCTCATGGCCGGCGGTGTTATCAGATTACAGACAAATATCAGAATTACAGCCCTGAAAGCCGAGCTTTAGGGGGGCTTAGCAATTATCCAGCCCTGGGCAGCCCCACCCTGCCGGGGAAACCAGGGCGACCCCGAGCCGAGACCCCCGGGGCTGGGGGCTGCTCCCAAATGGGGGAGGGGGGACAGGAATCCCCTCCATGGGTCAGGCTGGACCCCCTAAGGCCCCTCCTAAGAATCCCCCAGGTGGGATGGGAGGGGAAGCTGCACCCCCTGACCCCACCTGCCCCGTGTCCCCCCACCTGTGGGACCCCTGGGGGGCTGTGGGGTGTCCAGAGACTCCCAGAGAGGATGAGTGACCCTCCCCACGACCCCCGGGCCGGGCGCAGTGAGCGCACCCACCCTCAGCTCCCCAGCAGTGCCACCCCCGCCCCGGTGTCCTGCGGGGACACGGGGACACCCCCAGCCCCGGGTGCTCCGTGCCCCCTCCCCACGCGAGCCGGGGGCCAGCTGTGCCCTGGCAGCGCGGGCCTGGCGCGGCTCCTGCCCTGCTGGCACGGGCCGGGGCTGCTGCAAGGGCGCACACGTGCCCGGGGGAGCTGGCACCGAGCGGGGCTTGGCCCCCGGCCAGCGGGAGAGGGGCCGGGGGGGCCGGGGCACAGCTGGACCCCGGGCACGGCGGGCAGCGGCCGCTGTGCTCGGCCCGGAGCTCCCGGGGCATCGCTGGGGAGGGGTCCCGATGGCGCCGTGGGGTGCGAGGGGGCGTGAGGGGCTCACAGGGGTGTCCCAGCCCGAGGTTTGTGTCCCAGCCCGGGGTTCGTGTCACATCCCCCTGTTCGTGTCACATCCCCCTGTTCCTGTCCCAGCCCGGGGTTTGTGTCACATCCCCCTGTTAGTGTCACATCCCCCTGTTCGTGTCCCAGCCCGGTTTGGTGTCCCCTGTTCGTGTCCCTCCGTGCCCACGCGGCCCGGTGACACCTTGGTGTCCCGTGGTGCCCCCACCTCCCCCCGGAGCGGGGCAGGCCGAGCCCCCTCCCAGGTAAACCCAGCCCAGGTAAACCCGGCTCAGGCAGGTCCATCCCAGGCAGTTCCAGCCCCGTCCCGCGCATCCCCATCCCTGTCCCTAAATCCCTTTTTTTGGGGACGCACGAGGTCCCCCCCGCCCCCCGCCCGTTCCCGGCCCGGTTCTCGCTCGGAGCGGCCCCACAGGGCCCCCCCGGCCCGGCTGCAGCTGCGGGGGCCCCCGGAGAGCCCCCCGCCCTCAGCCCGAGCCGGGCGCAGCTTGCGGGGCCGAGCGGCGGCGGCTCCCCCGGGCTCCGGCACAGCCGGCGCGGGGCGGGGGACAGGGGGGACAGCGGGGACAGCGGGGACAGCGGAGCGGGACACGAGCGGGGTCCCCGTGCGAGGGGACGCGGGGGGGACGCGCCCCCACGGCCGCCAGACGCTGCCGAGGGGTCGGGGCGCAGCTGGGGAGGGACGGGGGGAGCCGGGGGTGCCACGGGGGAGGAGTCGGGGTGAAGTCAGGACGGCCGCGTCCCCCCCGTGCAGCAGCGGGGACAAATTTCAGCTCCCCAAATCCCGCCGGTACCCCCAGGGCTGTGCTCTGCCCCATTCCTGGGACCCCAACTCAGTCCCGGGACCCCCAGGCCTCTGCTCTGCCCCATTCCTGGGACCCCAACTCAGTCCCGGGACCCCCAGGGCTGTCCTGAACCCCCATTCCTGAGACCCCAACTCAGTCCTGGGACCCCCAGGGCTGTGCTCTGCCCCGTTCCTGGGACCCCAAATCCCACCGATACCCCCAAGGCTGTCCTGAACCCCCATTCCTGGGACCCCAACTCAGTCCTGGGACCCCCAGGGCTGTGCTCTGCCTCATTCCTGGGACCCCAACTCAGTTCTGGGACCCCCAGGGCTCTGTTCTGCTTTGCCCCGTTCCTGGTACCCCAATCCCCCCCAGCACCCCCAGGGCTGTGCTCTGCCCCATTCCTGGGACCCCCAAATCCCCCCAGTCCCACAGAACCCCCCTCCAAGGTCAGGGATCCCGGCTGGACCCCAGCACAGGGGGCTCGGATCCTCTGGCAGCCCCCCACCCTCACCCCAGCCCCCCCAAAAACGAGACAACAGCCCCAGGGTGAAGCTGCTTGAAACAAGACCACGACTTTATTTGAGCTAAAAACCCCAAATCTGCTCTCTTTACAAAAGGATAAAACATTTTCAGTACAAAAGGGACGAAGCCCCAGGACCCGGGGCTGGGCAGGGACCTCAAACCATCTCCAAATTCCCAACTTTATACAAAACCAGGGAGATTTGGCCAACCGGGTTGGCGAGGCCAGTGGGACATCAAAAATAGTTGCCTGGATTTTCTTTGAAAAACAAAATAAAATCGTTGCATAGCATTTAAAAGTTATTGCTCATCTCAAAATGCACAGAGGAGTTGGGAGCTGTTGGCAGGATCCCAAATCCATGGAACGGCCGTTAAATACGGAGTTTGGCATTAAATATGGAAATATTGGGGGAAATATCACCAGCAAAAAAAAAAATAAAAATCAGGTGGTGAGGGAAATAAATTAAATAAATAATGGCTAATAAATAACCCTGGAGCACCAGCACGGCAAAAACCACAAGGTCTCCAGGCAGGGAATTCCCACTACGAGCCTGGAGGGCAGAGGGGGAAAATCCTTGGGCACATCCCAGATTTCCGTGGAAAACGGGAGGAAATAAATTAGGACTCCTCACACGCAGTAATTAATAAATAAAGCAGGAATTAAGACAGGTTTTTGTCGGTGCTCAGGACTCAGAGCAGGGGAGGGGACGCTGTGAACCCAGAGGAGAGGCCCCGGAAGGGAGATGGGGTCGGGGGCTCCTGTTCCAGGTGGGATTCTGGGAGGGATCAGTGGGATCCTGTCCAGACCAGTGGGACCCCAATGAAATTGGGATTCTGGGAGGGATTGGTGGGATCCTGTCCAGACCAGTGGGATCCCAATGAAATTGGGATTCTGGGAGGGATTGGTGGGATCCCATCCACATCAGTGGGATCCCAATCCTGTTGGGATTCTGGGAGGGATCAGTGGGATCCCATCCAGATCAGCGGGATCCCAATCCTGTTGGGATTCTGGGAGGGATCAGCAGGAGGGGCGGCCACAGGGCCTGGCTGGACCCTGATGACCCCGGCTAAGGGACTGGGATGAGCAGGGATGACGGGTCACCATCACAGGGCAATGGAGCACTGTCCCTGGATGCTGTCCCTGGATGCTGTCCCTCCATCCTGGACACTGTTCATCTGTCCATCCTGGACCTTGTCCTTCCATCCCCAGTGTCCCCCCATTCCTGGACGTTGTCCCCCCATCCCTGGTCATTGTTCCCCCCATCCCTGGACACTGTCCCCCCATGCCAGGACGTTGTCCCCCTCATCCCTGGACAGCATCCCCCCATCCATGCTGGCAGAAGGAAGAGGTTCTCCCTGGGGTGGGAATTCTCCACGTTGGTTTCCCACAAGTGTCCGGCTCATTCCCACCTGGGCACTGCAGGACTGGGAAATCCATGACCCCGGTGGGGAAGGGACAGTGGCCACCCCAAGGGGCAGGAGGGGCTGTGTCCCCACACCAGGGGGGGACAGGGGGAGGATGGACAATCCAAGGACTGGACCTGGTGTCAGGATGGACGTCCTGGAGGTGGGAACGCCTTCAGGAGCATCTCTGGGGGACACAGCAGCGACTGCCCAGAGTCCAGAAGGGTTCTGTGGCTCTTGGGGACAGCTGGGACAGCAGCGGTGGCAGCGGCCACCTCAGGGCCGCGTCCTGCAGAGATGCTCGGGGTCCCTCCCGCAGCTGGGTCCATCCTGGGCACATCTCCCCACCCCGAAGCCGCGTCCGGCCCCGTTACTCGTTGAAGATGGCGCCGAGCTGGGCCCCGGCCGCGTGGGGTGGGAAGGACTCGAAGGCGACGTCCAGCGGGATCTCGTAGCGGGGCACGGAGCCCTGGAAGTGCGAGCCGTGCCCGTGGGCCGCGGCCAGGCCGACCGAGGGGTAGTGGGCCATGAAGGGGTAGGGCTTGTCCAGCTCGGGGGAGCCGTCCTGCTTCAGGGAGAAGTTGCCGCTGATGCTCAGGGGCGGCGTCAGGGGCCCCTCGTAGGGGGGCGTGGAGCAGTCAGAGGGGTGGCTCCCGAACGAAGCCTCCACCAGGCTCTTGAAGGCCGGCGGCTTCAGGTGCAGCAGGTGGGACTCCATGGAGCCGTAGGGAGGGCTGGGCAGCCCCTGGTAGCCGAAGGAGTGGCCGGGCAGGCCCGGCTCGCACGGCTTCTCCTCCTGCTTCTCCAGGAAGAGCGGCTGCGGGCCCAGCTGCAGGCAGCCGGCCACCAGGTTGCTGGTGGGCTGCGACAGCCCCTTGCACAGCATCTCCACGAAGCTCTTCCCCTCGGGCGTCTGCCCGCTCTCCAGCACCTCGGACAGGGCCCAGATGTAGTTCCTGGCCAGCCGCAGCGTCTCGATCTTGGAGAGCTTCTGCGTTTTGGAGTAGCAGGGCATGACCCTGCGCAGGTTGTCCAGGGCGTCGTTCAGGCCGTGCATCCTCGTGCGCTCCCGGGCGTTGGCCTTGACCCGCCGCGCCCGGAACCGCTCCAGCCTGGCCTTGGTCATCTTCTTCTTCTTCGGGCCCCTCCTCTTGGGCTTCTCGCCCTCCTCTTCCTCCTCCTCCTCCTCCTCCTCCACGCTGTCGCGCTCCTCGGGCAGGGCCGGCAGCAGCGCGAAGGGAGCGCTCCTGGCGTCCCCCTGCTCCTTCGGCTCGGCCTTGGCTCCCGGCATTTCGCCCATCCAGGCCTGGCTGCTGACGAGCTCGGCCATGTCCGAGGGCTTGGCGCAGCTCTGGGGCATCTGCAAGGGAGGGACGGGGACGTGGGGACGGATCCCGGAGGGAGAATCCTCAGCACGGTGGGAAAATCCCCCCCCAGACACAGCAGCGGTTTCTGCCCGCTCCCAGCTCCCATGGATTCCTTTTTTCCACCTATGGATTCCTTTTTCCACCTATGGATTCCTTTTTTCCACCTATGGATTCCTTTTTCCACCTATGGATTCCTTTTTTCCACCTATGGTTTCCTTTTCCCAACCTATTTCCCTCTCAATTTCCAGCGGATTTTATTTGGGAGGCGCTGACGCCTCTCCCTGAGCTCCAGCAACGTTCCCAGAGCTTCCAACCATCCCATTTCGGGGTTATTCCCACTCCTGAATCCCTTCCTGTCACACTGGGGGTGACAAAAGGGGGCTGGCAATTCCCGGTGGGAGATTTTCCTTCCCCGAGCCCGCCTTGCCCTCAGTGGCGGCCCCGGGTCCCCGTTAATCGGCCCCCCCAAATCCCATCACCGCCCCGGCTCATTCCATAAAGCTTTAGCCCCTAAGCAGCTTTGCTGGAAGTGCTGCTCCCCCTTTCCCGAGCATCCCACGCGGAAAATCCCACTTTTAATATGCGTGATGGGGCTCCCGGGCGGGATTAGGGTGTTAATTGCTGTCCTATCCCCAAAGGACCACGCGGCCCCAATTAACTCCTGGCGGAGCACCGGGGGTCTGGCGGAGGATGGGAAATCGGGGGCGGTGAGGGTGGGGAAGGATCGGTTTTGGGGTGAGGGGATGGCCCCGATGAGATCGGCCCCAAAACGCTGCAGATCGGCCCCCAAAAAGCCGCTGCAGATCGGCCCCCAAAAAGCCGCTGCAGATCGGCCCCAAAATCCCCCCAGGCTGCAGCCGGGGGTCCCTTTCCCCCCATCCTCGGGGTTCTTCCCTCTCCTCGCTGCCGCCGGGATCCATCCCGGGAGGAAATCCCCGGGTTTGGGGTTCCCTTCTCGAGGGGATCCCCGCCCCGCCCGGCATTTCCAGGGAAAGTTCTCCCTTTGGAAGTCCCGCTGGAATTTTATGGGGGTTTTGCTTTCTTTTTAGAGAATATTGATTTTAAAATTAAAAAAAAAAAAAAAAGGAATTACACAAAGAGGGAATTGCCCGAGGAAATCGCTTCCTTCGCCTCCATCCCCAGCGAGACCCCGGCCCCGCCAGCCCGGGGGTCACCGAGCCCTCCCTGTGTCCCCCCGGCCCCGGGACCGCGGCTCCGTCCCCAGCGGGTACCGGGGGAGCGGCTGTGACCCCATCCCGTCCCTCTCCCTGCACCCCCGGCCGCTCAAACCCCCCGGGCCGGGGTCAGAGCCCCCCGCGCCATCCCGGGGTACCGGGGGCACCGAGCGGCCCCGTCGGGGGCAGCCCCGGACCGGGTGCGGAATCGCGGGGGTCCCGGTCCGCCCTTACCTGGGCACCGCAGCGAGTCCCCGCTGTCGCTTGTGTCACTCGCCCGGGGACATGGCGGGGTCAGCCCGGGGAGCGCAGCGGGAGCGCAGCGGGAGCGCAGCGGGCACCGGCGGCTCCGCGCTCCGGCGGTTTTGAGAGCTCCGCGCTGCCCGCGGCTCCTGCCCGGCCGCGGGTCCCGCGTGGCTCCTCCCACGGGGGGAGTGACCGGGCCCGGCTCCTCCCGCGGCCCCACCGGGACCCCCAGAGCTGCGCCCGAGCGTCCCGGGGCTGGGGGGTGGCGGGGGGACACCCCCGGTTATTGGGGAACTTTGGGTGGGGGACTCGGGGACACCCCCGGTTATTGGGGACCCCTGGGTGGGGACTCGGGGACACCCCCGGTTATTGGGGACCCCTGGATGAGGACTCGGGGACACCCCCGGTTATTTGGGACCCCCAGGTGGGGGGGACTGGGGACACCCCCGGTTATTGGGGAACTCTGAGTGGGGACTCGGGGACACCCCCGGTTATTGGGGACCCCCGGGTGGGTGGGATTGGGGACACCCCTGGTTATTTGGGACCCCTGGGTAGGGGACTCGGGGACACCCCCGGTTATTGGGGACCCCTGGACGGGCCCCCTTGGATGGAGCCCCCGGATGTCCCCCCCCGGTTTGTCCAGCCCCAGGACAGCCCCCGGCCCCCCCTCCCCAATCCCCCAGTTCACGATGTGACAATGCCACCAGTGCCACAGTCCTGGGGGGTGTCCTCACCCTCCACCCCCTCTTGCTGGCACTGCCCAGTGACACCGAGGGTGACACCGCCCCCCCTCCATTGCTGACACTGCTCTGGTGACACCGAGGGTGACACCGAGGGTGACACCGGCTCCCTCCTGGGTGCTGGGGGGGCGCGGGGGCTGCGGCCCCCTCGTGGCTGTAATGAGAGAGCGAGGGGCAGTAATTAGCGCTCGGCAGAGCCAGAAGGGGCCCGGCCGAGCTGGGGACAGGCAGGGCAAGGGACCCCGGTGCTCGGCAGCTCCCGGCAAGCGAGAGAGGGGGTGGAAAATGACCCCCACCAAAATCCCGGGGGTCCTGGCTTGGCCCGGGGACTGGGGGAGCCCCTCGGACCTGGCGTTCCCCCACCTTGGGGCAGGAGTTGGAAGTGGGGGACAGCGATGACACCCCCAAACTCACCCCCTGACCCCCTCCTCATCCATTCGCTGCTCCCCAAACCCTCTCCAGCCCCGCGGGACCCTTCCCCAGTGCCCGGCCGCGCCCGGCATCACGGCGGCGGCAGGCCGGGATTACGGGGAATACTAATTAATTCATTAGTCGGCTCCGGGCTCCCTTCCCGGCGCGCGGCCCGGGCGGCAGGAACAGATTGCGGCCGATAAATCTGCCTGTTGCGGGCCCCCCCTGACAGATGGCTCCAACAGGTCCCGGCACCCGCACAAAGGGGCCGGTGGGCGCCCCGGGGAAGGGGGGACACGGCCCGGGCTCCCCCGGGGCCGCGGGACCCCCGGGGGGCGCGGGGCATTGTCTGCGCGGGGCATTGCGGCCCCCGGCCCATTGTGCGGGGGCCCCGCAACTGTTGGGGTTACGGCGGCCGCGGCCCCCCCGGAACGCTCGGCAAAGACGTTCCCATCCCTTGTCCCCTTCTCCTTTCCTTTCCCTTCCCTCATCGCCTTCTCTGCCCTTATCCCCTTCTCCTTCCTTTCTTCTTCCCCTTCCCCTTTTCCTTATCCCCTTCTCCTTCTCTTTCCTTTCTTTTTTCCCTTCCCTCATTCCCTTCCCTTATCCTCTTTCCCTTCCCTTCTCTTCCTTTACCCCATTTCCTTCTCCTTCCTTTCTTCTTCCCCTTCCTTTCTTTTATCCCCTTCCTTTCCCTTCTCTTTCCTTTCTTTTCCCCCTTTCTCTTCTCTTATCCCCATCCCCTTCTCCCTTCCCTTTCTTTTTCCCTTTCCCCTTCCCCTTTTCCCTTCCCCTCCCACCCCCAGGAACGGTCCCAGCCCCCCCAGTCCTGCCCTGCCCGGGGGGGCACTGGGGGTCCTCGCGGTGGCAGCAGGGAAGTGCCACTCGTGTCACCTGTGCCACCTGTGTCACCCGTGCCACCTGTGTCACCTGTGCCACCCGTGTCACCTGTGTCACCCGTGTCACCCGTGTCACCCGTGCCCAAGGCTGGGGGTCCCCAAATCCCCAGGAGCCGCCCACCTCCTCCCTGGAGCCCCCCCTGCCCTTCCTGGGCACCCCCACAAGGGTGGGGGGATATCCCCCCTCCCCATCCTTCCCAAGGATCCTCCCCCCGCCCTATTTAACCCTTCCCTCTCTGCCGGGGGGCTCCGGGCAGGGCAGACCCCCAGGGATGGGCAGAGATCCCCAGGGAAGGTGAGGCAGGTCCTGAGCTGCTCCTCTGCTGGTCCCTCTCGAAATATCCCCAAAAACGCGAGCCTTCCTCGGGGAGCCGCCCTGAAATCATCATCATCATCATCATCGTCATCATCATCATCATCATCATCATCATCATCATCATCATCATCTTCCTCCTCAGCCGCGGGGGACAAGGACAGCGCCACCAGGATGTAGGGGGACGTGGAGCCCTCTGGAAGGTTCCAGAAACTGAAACTCGGGATGCTCCCCCTGACGACGCCTCACGGGGACGCGGCTCCAGCCGGGGCTGTTCCACCTGGAAAAGGGGATGGAGCCCCCCAGAGCCGCGGCCTGAGCCGAGTTTGGGGTGCTGGGGGCGAGGGGAGCCCATCCCAGCCCTGTGCCCGTGTCCCACCCGGGCCGGGGTCCGCGGTGCCCCCGCGGGGCCGCGGTCGGGAAGGGAGGAAAATTTCCAGGGTAAATATCGGGCAAGGCCCCGCGGCCCGGCTGGAATTCCTGGGCCCGCGCGGAAGCGCAATTAGCGCGTATTAACGGGGTCTAATTTAATCCCGGCAGCTGCGCCCGGGCCGCCTCATTTGCATAACACTGGGGAATGCAATTAGGGAGAAATGAGGGGCTGGGGGGCCCCGGGCTCGGGGAGGGCGGGGGGCTGCGGCCAGCGCTCGCTGACCCGTGCTTGTCACTTTGAGCGATGGTGGCACCGGCGGGAGGGGGCGCGGGGGCGGCGGGGACAATGGGACGCTGTCCCCGGGGACCCCCTCGGCTGAGTTTTGGGGTCTCCAAACCCCCCCGGGGTCCCGGAGGCTCCGGGGGGAATTTCCCAACCCCGGTGGAAATTGTGGAAATGCTGGCGCTGGAGAAGGGACACGTCAGGGGCTGGGGACGCTCGGGAGGGACCTCCTGAACCCCAAAACCTCCGGGTGATGCTCGGGGGGACCTCCTGACCCCCCAAAACCTCCGAGCGTGGTGACAGAGCAGAGGGCACCTGAGATGTGCAGGGCTCCTGCCTCAGTTTCCCTTCCTCAGGTTCCCCTGCCTCAGTTTCCCTTCCTCAGGTTCCCCTTCCCCTTTTTCCTGCTCCAGTTTCCCAGAGCTGGGAAGGAGTGGGGGGCCTGCATCCCCCAGAAGGAGGCAGGGGAAAAGGAACTTTTCGGAGCGGAACAACCTCAGAGGGGCTTCTCCTCCTGGGAACCCCCCAGAACCCCCTCAGAGGGGCTTCTCCTCCTGAGAACCCCCCAGAACCCCCTCAGAGGGGTATTTCCTGCTGGGAACCCCCCAGAACTGCCCCAGAGGGAATTCTTCCTGCCAGGACATGGCTTGTGTGGGGACCTGGATGGGCTGGGGTCCCTCGTGTCACCCCCCGAGGGGAGGTGGCAGCGCACAGGGAATCACACAGGGAGTCAGAGTGGGAATCATCCATGGGATCACACAGGGAATCACACATGGAATCACACAGGGAATCACACATGGAATCACATGTAATCACACATGGAATCAGACAGGGAATCACACAGGGAATCACACAGGGAATCACACAGGGAATCACACATGGAATCACACATGGAATCAGACAGGGAATCACACATGGAATCACACAGGGAATCACACAGGGAATCACACAGGGAATCACACAGGGAATCACATGGAATCAACCATGGAATCACACATGGAATCACACATGGAATCACACAGGGAATCACACAGGGAATCACATGGAACCAGACCGGGAGCCGCACATGGAGCCGCACGCGAGCGGCTCCCGCATCCCCGGTTCGGAGCTGACCTCTGCTGGCGGGAGCCCTCAGCAGCCGAGCCCCCCCACTCCCGGGTGTCCCCCGGCCCGCTCGGGGGGTCCCCAGAGCCTCCACCCCGGCGGCCACGGGGATTTGGGGGAGCCGGGACTTGTCCAGGCTGGGACCCGCGGGAGGGGGGGCTCGAGAGGATTGGGAGAGTCAGGATTTGGGGTTTGGCACTGCCCTGGGGGGGTTTGGAGAGTCAGGATTTGGGGTTTGGAACTGCCCTGGGGGGTTTGGAGAGTCGGGATTGGGGTGCTGGGGGGATTGGGGGTCCCAGGACCGGGGGCCCAGCACAGCCCTGGGGTCGCAGGACGCTGGGACAGGCGCACCCCGCACCCCTGGGTGCCACCCCAGGGTGCCCCCGCTGCTGTTTGGGGCCACGGCCACCCCTCAGACCCCCGGGGGATCCCCACAGGGGGGTCCCCCCTTCTTGGGACAGGTTCCTCCTGTCGCGACAGTCCCAGGCCATGGGAAAGGTTCCTCCCCAGCCGCGCCGCCCCCGGCCGGGCTCGGAGGAGGAGGAGGAGGAGGAGGAGGCGGCCTTGGCACAGGCGGGGGCACTGCTGGCTGGACGGCGACCGCGGGCCCCAGATGTTGAGCTGCGGGCACGGCTTTGCCCGTTTGGCAGCGTCCTCGCCCAGCTGCCGCCCCTGTCCCGCGGCTCCGCAGCCGGGGCTGCCGAACCCCCCCGGAACGGCCCCGGCTGTCCCCGGGGCCCGCGGCGACACCTGGGCCAGCCTGGCCCCGGCCCAGGCGTGGAGCGGCGCCGGCGTTCCCGGAGGGAGCGGGGACCGGCGCCAGCTCCGGGAGAGTCCCCCGGGACGGGCGGCCCCGGCCCCTCCGCGGACACCGGGATGGGGATGGGGGCTTGGGCAGAGATCCCGGGGACCCCCGGCTCCCCGCGCGGCTCCGTGCAGGGAACGGGGATTTCCCGGCTCTTCCCAGGCAAATCCATTAATTACTCGATGAACCGAAATTAATTAGGATCGGTTCCTCCGGGCGCGGCTGCTCCGAGTCGGGTCCCGGCTGAGGCTGCAGCTCCAGGATCCGCATCCCGGCTGGTCCGGGGGGGCTCCCGAGGGACGCGGGGCTGCAGGGGACATCTCGGGGTGCTCCTTGTCCCTGCTCCTCCCGAGGGACCCCCAGAGCCACCCTCACCCCATCCATCCATCCCTCCATCCCATCCCGTCCCATCCCATCCCATCCTATCCCTCTATCCCATCCCATCCCATCCATCCCATCCCACCCCAGCCCGGCCTTCAGAGCCAGGACAAACCTTTCCCGGCCTCGGAGGTGCGGGGTGGGGGCCGCACCCGAGCCCCCCCAGTGTCCCCAGTGTCCCCAGTGCCCCCCTCTCCCTTTAGTGGGGACATCGCGGCCTTTTGGGGCCCCGCTCCGTGCGGGGACATCCCGGGAGCCTGCAGGAGGTCACGTGTTTGGATGTCACCACCTGGCAGCTGATGACGTCACCACCTGGGAGCTGCTGATGTCACCTCGATGTCACCTGGATGTCACCCGGATGTCACCGCCCTGCTGATCCCAAATCTCTGTGGGGTCCGCTGGGTTTTTCTGCTCCACCCTTTATTTGAGGTCAATCCCCGGGGTTTGGGGACATCGTCACGCCCCAGGTGGCCGCAGGTGACATTTGCACACAGGGTGGCCCCGCGCGGGTGGGTCCCAGCAGCCGGAGCCCCAAACCACGCTCGGTTCCCCCTCGGGGGACAACGACAGCGACTTGTGCCACCACCCCGGGGACATCCCCGCTGCGGCAGCGCCGAGCCCGGCCCTGCTCCCCGCGAGCCTTTTCCTGGGGAAAAAACCAGAAAAAAATCCCCAGCCGAGCCAGCCGGAAAAGCGGATCCCTGTGAAGCTGTGAATTCTCTCACCTGCGCCGGGAGCTCGCACCGAATTCATTTTCCCGCCCCCTCCGCGTCCCGGGGCCGGCTCCGCATCCCAGAGCTGGCACCAGGCGCCTTTCCCTGGAAAAACGGCCCAAAAAACGCCGCGTTTGGGCAAAAGCTGCCCGGCAGCGGTGGGAGGAGGCGCGGTGAGATGTCAGCCAGAGAGGAGGAGGAGGGTGAGGATGAGGCAGCTCCTCACACCGGGATGAGACATTTCCCTGCGCCGGGAGGGGCCGGCTTTGCTCCGAGAGGGGATTTATTGAGGGGAAAATCGCAAATTTCGGGTGTTCCCCCAGCCTCGGAGAGCTGAGGGAGTTGGGGGTGACCGGGGAGCGGAAACAGAGCCAGGCGTCCTTTACTGGGCCCCCAAGCTGGAAACCAGTGGGCACCAGTTCAGCCGCGTGTCCCCGTGGGGTCTTTGGGGGGAACGACCCCCAGAGCTCACGGACCCGGGGCCGGGCTGATCCCGGGGGGGCCGGGGTCCCTCGGGAGGGTCCCACGGCTCCCGAAAACCCCAGAGCTGCTCCCCCCCCCCTCCCCCGATCTGCCGCTTCCCACGGAGCTGCCACCTCATCGCCGTCGCCATGGAAACCACAGCCCCCCGCCCCCCCCCGGGCACAGCCGGGGGGTGTCAGAGCTGCCAATCCAAGCCCGGCGCCCACAGGACACCCGTGAACGGGGGATGGGACCGGGGGGTCCCGGGGATCGTCTGGGACCCCCCCGCCAAGGGCTGAGAGTCACCCCCGCAGTGAGCAGGGACGGGAAAGGGACAAGGACAGGAGGTGTGGGTGTGGCAGAGGGGTCCGAGCTGTCCCTGCCCACCCTGGGAGAGCCTCGGGAGGTCCCGACCCCCCCTCAACGAGGGCCGGGCCCAGCTGGGACGGGGAGTTTGGGGACAGGGGAGGGGTCTGAGGGTTGGGGTCTGCAGCTCTGGGGTTTGCAGGGCCCGGAGGCACAGCTGGGCACAGCTGGAGGGGTTCCCCATCCCTGGAGGGTCTCCGGGCTGCATGAGGATGGAGGGCGTGGCTGAAGACCCCAAAAGGGGCACCGGGATGGGATGGGATGGGATGGGGGGTCCTCGTTTCATTGCGCTGGACCCCAGGAGAGCCCCCAGCCCCATTCCCCCCACCCCCTGGAGAGCCAGCAGGACACGAGGGGCGGCGTTTGGCATCGGCTTTATTTATTTGGGATGTGCGGGGCGGGGCGGGGGTGCCTGGAGCGGGGAAAGCCTCGGGACGAGCCGGGAGCTCGGGGGGACAGCGGGGTCCGTCCCCCGGCCCTGGGGGAGCGCTCGCGGTGCTCAGGGCTCACCTGGAAAAGAGAAAAGAGCAGAGCTGAGCCCCGGCCCAGCGCCCCTGTCCCACTTTGGGACCCCCCAGCCGCCCCCCACCCTCCCAGGCGCGGGGAGGGGCCGGGGGCCGCTGTGGGGCGCTGACCTCGGGGCAGCTGCCCGAGCCCCCGTGCGCACCCGAAGACGAGGTTGCTCAGACGGTTCACCAGCCAGTTAATCGCGTCCATGAGATGAGACAGGGCCCCCTCGTTCTTCTCGGCTCCCTGCGCCTCTGCGGGGGCAAAACCGGGGGTCTCCAGCACCCCGAGGGGCTCCTCGCCCCCTCCTCGGGGTCCTCAACCCACCCAGAGCGGTGGCACTGACACTCAGCATGTCCTGACCCCCGTGTGACACCCCGGCGGTGTCACCGTCCCCTGTCCCGGCTCCGTCTGTGCCTGGGGGGGTCTGACCCGCCCGTTCCCTCTCCTCGGAGCCGGGACAGAGATTTGGGATCGTTCCCAGCCCTCGGGAACAAACTGACCCGGGAGCACCAACCCCGCCTTGGAACAGAGACAGAACCCAAAGATCTGCCCTTCCCTGGGGGGTACGGGAGGTTTTAGGGGGTCCCAAACCAGTTCTGCCCTTCCCTGGGGGGTTCGGGGGGTTTTGGGGGTCCCAAACCAGATCTGCCCTTCCCTGGGGTGTTCGGGGGGCTTGCAAACCTGCCAGTTTGTTTGCCAGTTCCATCAGGGCATCCACGCTGACATCCTCCGACTCCTCAGAGCCCTCTTCGGGATCCTCAGACTCCTCAGAGCTCTCTTCGGGATCCTCAGACTCCTCAGAGCCCTCTTCGGGATCCTCAGACTCCTCAGAGCCCTCTTCGGGATCCTCAGACTCCTCAGAGCTCTCTTCGGGATCTTCTGACTCTTCAGAGCTCTCTTCAGATTCCTCAGACTCTTCAGAACTTGCTTCGGGTTCCTCGGATTCTTCGGGGCTCTCTTCAGGATCCTCAGACTCCTCAGGGCTCTCTTCGAGTTCCTCAGATTCTTCGGGGCTCTCTTCAGATTCCTCAGACTCCTCAGAGCTCTCCTCGGGTTCCTCAGACTCTTCAGGGCTCTCTTCAGGATCTTCAGACTCCTCAGGGCTCTCCTTGGGTTCCTCAGACTCCTCAGGACTGGCTTCGGGTTCCTCGGATTCTTCGGGGCTCTCTTCAGGATCCTCCGACTCTTCAGGACTGGCTTCAGGATCCCTCAGACTCTCTTCGGATTCCTCGGACTCTTCAGGGTCCTCCTCAGGTTCCTCAGACTCTTCAGGGTCCTCCTCAGGATCCTCAGACTCTTCAGGGCTCTCCTCGGATTCCTCAGACTCTTCAGGGCTCACCTCAAGCTCTGCCTCCTGGGGTTCCTCCTCGGGGTCCCCCAGCAGCCCCAGCAGCTCCTGGGGTTTCTCTGCAGGTTCCTCGTTGGGGTCCCCCAGCAGCCCCAGCAGCTCCTGGGGTTTCTCCTCGGGTTCCTCCTCGGGGTCCAGCAGCTCCAGAGGTTCCTCCTCAGGGTCCAGCAGCCCCAGCAGCTCCTGGGGTTTCTCTGCAGGTTCCTCGTTGGGGTCCAGCAGCTCCTGGGGTTTCTCATGGGGGTCCAGCAGCTCCAGGGGTTCCTCATTGGGGTCCAGCAGGTTGCCGAGCTCCCCCAGGAGCCCGAGCCCGTCTGAACTCGGCTCCTCCACGGGGCCTGCGGGAGGAACAGGAGAGGTGGCATCGCCCAGCTGGGCGGGGGTCGGGAGCCCCGGGACCCCTCCCCTGTCTGGGGACACCCCGGGCACCCTGACCTCCCTCCTGCACCCACCAGAACCCGCCCAGTGCCACCCCAACACCACCACGATGCCACCCCGGTGCCACCCCGATGCCACCCCGGTGCCACCCCGGTGCCAGCCCGTGTCCCCGGCTCACGGGCAGTGGCCAGGCTGCCGGCGAGCCCGGCCAGCAGCAGCGCTGCCCAGAGCTTCAGCATCGCGGCGGTTCCGAGCACGGGTCTGGCGGCGGCGGGAGAACCGGGGATGAGCCGGGACCGGACGGGATCACGACCGGGAGAACCGGGGGATGAGCCGGGACCGGGCTCGGCCCCTTATGAAGGGGCTGGGGCAGGGCTCGGGCACGTGGGGATTTTCCAGGTGTGGGCAGGTGCCCGTGCCAGGGCGGGATTAGCCCGGATTAGCCCCGCAGCCCCCCCGGGCCAGCCCAACCCCAGCCCGGGGCAGTTCCTGAGCCACGCAGAGCTCCGTGGGTCTCACGGCAGAGGGTCCCAGGGCACCCCAGAGAGTCCCAGGGTACCCCAGAGAGTCCCAGGGCACCCCAGAGAGTCCCAGGGTACCCCAGAGAGTCCCAGGGCACCCCAGAGAGTCCCAGGGCACCCCAGAGAGTCCCAGGGCACCCCAGAGAGTCCCAGGGCACCCCAGAGAGTCCCTGGGCACCCCAGAGAGTCCCAGGGCACCCCAGAGCGTCCCAGGGCACCCCAGAGAGTCCCTGGGCACCCCAGAGAGTCCCAGGGCACCCCAGAGCGTCCCAGGGCACCCCAGAGAGTCCCTGGGCACCCCAGAGCATCCCAGGGCACCCCAGAGAGTCCCAGGGCACCCCAGAGGGTCCCAGGGCACCCCAGAGGGTCCCAGGGCACCCCTGGACACCCCACACGCCCTCCCAGGCCCCCACACGCTCCAGCACTGGGTTTTCAGGCACCTGATGGGGAAAGGACAGGAGGGGACATTTGGGGGACTTTTGGGGATATGGAGGGACAGGAGATGGAGGGACATGGAGGACACACAGCTAGGACAGGGAGTGACCATGGACTGGACACAGCAAGGACATGGAATGACCATGGACTGGACACAGGCCAGGACAGAGTGACCACAAGCTGGACACAGCAAGGACACAGAGTGACCACAGGCTTGACACGGGCAGGACATGGAATGACCATAGGCTGGACACGAGCAGGACACAGAGTGACCACAGGCTGGACACAGGCAGGACATGGAATGACCATGGACTGGACACAGGCAGGACATGGAATGACCATAGGCTGGACACGGGCAGGACACAGAGTGACCACGGGCTGGACACGGGCAGGAATGGGCTGGGTCTGTGCCAGGACACAGAGTGACCACGGCCTGGCCACAGCCAGGACACGGCGGGCAGGGCCGTGCCCCGCGGGAAATGAGGGTGAATCATCCCCGGAGCTGCCGGAGAACAATTCCCGTGCGGGCCGGGGCCGTGCCGGGCTCCGGGGCGGGATCAGCCGGGCGAGGCCGGCCCCGCTCACAGCGGGACGCGCTCGGCTGAGCCCGGCTCGGGCGGAGTTCCAGGGATTGATTGATTGATTGATTGATTGGCGGCAGCTCCGAGGGATGGGGGATTCAGGGATGTGTCCCGGGAGAGGCTCCGGGTCCTGCAGGGTGGGCGTGGGGTGGGAATGGGGTGAGGAATGGGGTGGGGGATGAGGGGGGAAATGGGGTGGGAATGGGGATGGGGCTGGGGATGGGATCAGGGATGGGATCAGGGATGGGGCTGGGGATGCAATTGGGGATGGGATCAGGGATGGGGCTGGGGATGCAATTGGGGATGGATGGGAATGGGGATGGGATTTGGAATGGGATTGGGTATGGGGATGGAATTGGGGATGGAATTGGGGCTGGATGTGGACAGGAACAGGGATGGAGACAGGATGGCTGTGGGTAGGGATGGGATTGGGGATGGAATTGGGGCTGGATGTGGATGGGGATGGAATTGGGGCTGGATGTGGACAGGAACAGGGATGGAGACAGGATGGCTGTGGGTAGGGATGGAACTGGGGATGGAATTGGGGCTGGATGTGAACAGGAACGGGGATGGAGAGCAGATGGAACTGGGGATGGATGCGGAATAGGGACGGGGATGGATGGGGCTGGGTGTGAATGGGGCTGGAATTGGGGCTGGAATTGGGGCTGGATGGGCCGGGACGTGGCGCCAGTGGGAGCAGAGAACAGCCTGCACCAAAGGCAGCCCCAAATGTGGGACACAGGGCCCTGCTGGCAGCTCCCCCCGGTCCTTCCCTGCCCCCTCAGCAGCTCCTGCTCCCCGTGGGAAGCGGCTCCCACGGCTTGGCCGCATCCTTCCTCTTGGCTGCCGAGCCGGGGGATGAATCCTGGGTGGTTTCCATCATCCCAGCGCCCGAGGGAGGATTTGTGCCACCTTCCTGCCTGTTCCTGGTGGCTCAGAGAGCCCCGTTCATTCCCGGTGGGAACAGGAGGCTGAGGAGAGCCCAGCCGTGCCCCGGGCAGGGATTTGGGGCAGCCAGATCCGGGAGGCAGAGCCAGAGCCCCCAGCAGGGAATTGGAATCCTGGAGCAGGGAGTTAATCCCCAAACGCCCTCGCGGAGAGGCAGAAATGCCTCACGGCAAGAGGAACCTCTTTGTGCTGCTCCAGCACCCACAAATTCCCCATCCCAGAGGATTAATTAATCCTAAATGGCACCAAAATCCCCCTAAAATCCTCCTGGGAAGCACCACGGGCTCCAAGGTGTCCGTGAAATGTGCTGGAGCTGCTGAACTCCCCATGGAGAGCTGGAGGAAGATGTCCCAGCGTGTCCCCAACCCCATCCCTGTCCCAGCCTGGTTCTGGGTGGGATGGGTGACATCCCCAGGGATTGGTGACATCCACCAGGGGTTGGTGACACCCCCCAGGGGCTGGTGACATCTGCCAGGGTTGGTGGCACCCCCAGAGGTTGGTAGCATCCCCAGGAGTGGTCCCTGAGCTCAGCTCTGCCCACCGAGGCTCTCCCAGAGGTGCCCACAGCCCCTCCAGGTTCTCCCAGCTAATCCCGGGTTTATTTTTGGGCCGAGCCAGGGCCGGGCAGAGCCAGGACAGGGAATGGGAGCCGGGTTGGGGCTGGCACCAGTTTGGGGTCCCGCACGGTCCTGAGTGAATCCCAGAGCAGCCGGGTCCATCCCGGGGCAGCCCCGGTGGGATGGAACTCTCCTCCCCCGGGATTTTGGGATGGAACTCTCGGCCCCGGTGCCGGAGGGGTCGCGGGGATAATCCCGGCTGATCCCGGCCTGGCTGCTCTCCAAGGGGAAGCCCCGGGGCCGTTGATCCTCCCGGATTTCCCTTTCCCAGGAGCTGCACCGGGGCCATCCTGGCGCACCGAGGGTCCCGGGGGGCGGCCGGGATGGGGACAGCGACAGCCCGGCCACAAAGGGACCGTGGTGGCTCCTTCCCCACAGCCCGGCCACAAAGGGACCGTGGTGGCTCCTTCCCCACAGCCCGGCCACAAAGGGACCGTGGTGGCTCCGTGCAGAGCTCCTGGGGTGACACCGGGGCTGTCCCCGGGCAGGGATGATCCCACCCCCCCCGCACGGACACAGCCACCGTACAGAGCCACTGCCACCCCTTGGGGGACTTTATTGGGTCCCCAACCCCTCTAGTGCAACCAGCCAAAGTGCAAGTGACGTCCCCAAGGGCTGGGGACACGTCCCCAAGGGCTGGGGACAGGTCCCGCTGCAGGCCCCGAGCCGCAGGGCTGGGGGACGAGGGAGGGACAAAAAATGGGGCAAAATCCCGAGTCCGGGGGTTTTCCTGTGCCAAACACTCACACGTGCACACACACACACACGAACACATGCACACGCACACACGTGTCACACGCGTGTCCAAAACGTCCGTGGGACACCCGGCCGAGGCCACGCGTCCTCCTGAGGTGGCCTCGGGTCACAGAGTCCGGGCCGGGGGTGCCGAGGCCGGGAGCGGCTCCTCCCCGAAGCCGCTGCTGTGGGAGCGCCCGTGGAGCAGGGAGCCTGCGGGGACACGGGGGGACACCGTGGGGACACAGCGGGGACACGGTGGCACCGGGCAGCCCGTGCCCCCCAGGAGGGTGGGGAAGACCCCAACTCACTCCTTCGGGTCCTGATAAAGGGATGGGGGGACCGGGCGGCTTCCTCAGGGACATCATCATCGTCATCGTCATCCTCATCATCCTCATCGTCATCACCGTCATCCTCCTCCTCCTCCTCCTCGCTCAGCACCTGCGGGGTTGGGTGCGGGGCTCGGCTGTCGCCGCTGCCGTGACAAAGGCGCGGTCCCTCGTGTCCCCACGCGTGACCCGGCCGGGCCCGTGCGTGCTGTGCCCACGGGGGGGGGCGAGGTGACCCCGCTGCCCCCCCCGGCTCCCCCCGGGCCCGGCTCCGCCCCAGCTCTGAATCATTTAAACCTTAAAAGCCTGCGAGGCTCCGGGGACATTTCCCGCTCCAGCTCCTTCCCCGCGCCAGCCGGGGGGGCCCTTCCTCCCCTCCTCCTCCTCCTCCTCCTCCTCCTCACCTCCTCCAGCTCGAAGGACTCGGCCGCTCCTCGAGGCTCGGGGGGCTCGTGGCCCCTCCCGGGGGGCCGCAGCCCAGCGCGGTGTCCCCCGGCCCTCGCGGTGTCCCCCGGGTGGCGCCGAGAGCCGAGGCCGGGCTGGCCCGGGGGTCGCAGCCCCGGGGGTCGCTGGGGGGTGACCGGCACCCTCCTGTCGTGCGGCGACGCGGTGACATCGCCCCGCGGGTCCCCCGTGTCCCCCCGCGCCGCTCCCGCCGGGCACGGAGCCCCCCCGCGCCCCCAGAGCCCCCGGCCATGGGGACAGGAGCGCTCGGGGTGTCCCCGAGCTGTCCCCGCTCGGGGTGGCCTCGGGGACACCGTGTCCGTGTCGCCGTCCCCCCGCCAGCCCTCGGGGGTCCCGCCCGGGCCGGGGGCGCTGCGGGGACCGGGGGTCGCTCCTCGGGGGGTGTCGCCGCTGTGTCCCCCCCCCGTGTAGAGGCACAGCGAGGACACCGCGCGCTTCAGGCGCTGCCCGGACCGCGCCCCGCGGGGTTCGGTGCTGTCGGGGATGTCGCGACAGGGCCGGGCGGGGGCGATGCGCTGAAGGGGGGTCCGCGACACGTAGGAGTAGAGGCAGAAGAAAGCGTCGGCGGTGGCAGCCAGGGCCTGGACCTGCTGGAAGCGACCTGGGGGCGACATCGGGGGGTCAGGGGGCTCGGGATGGCCTGGGGGGGGACTGGGAGGGTGCCCCCAGCTCCCGCCCGGGGAAACTGAGGCACGGCCTCAGCGATCTCCCACCGCCGACAGGAGCAGCTGGTGCACAGCTCGGGGGGCTCGGGGTGATCCCCAATTCCCACCCGGGGAAACTGAGGCACGGGAGCGTTCTGCATCCCCCTGAGAGGGCTCTGGCAGGGACAGTGAGGGCAGCGGGGACAGCGGGGACAGCGGGGACAGCGGGGACAGCGGGGACAGTGAGGAGAGCCGGGACAGCGGGGACAGCGGGGACAGCGCGGCACGCACCGGCCAGCAGCAGGCAGGGATCCTCCAGCTCCAGGCGCCGCGCTTGGGCCCGCAGGAAGAGCCCGAGGTCGATGCCGCTGGCCCGGGACGGGCCCGAGAAGAAGCGGGGGGGGACCCGCGCCGCCACCCCCGGGTCGCTGCCCACGAAGCCGAGGCTGTGCAGGATCTCCTCGGCGTCCGACTGCCACCAGGCCAGCACCGCCGCCACGCTGCTGCGGGAGGGGACAGCGCCGCCTCAGCCCCGCGAGGGGACACCGAGGGGACACCGAGGGGACAGGCCTGCCCCAGCCCTGCGAGGGGACACCGGGGTGGCACCGATCCCCCCGCGGGGCGACACCGGGGTGGCACCGATCCCCCGAGAGCCCTGACCCTACCTGGAGCTGCTGGGGACACCGGAGGGGACGCTGGAGGCCGTGCTGTCCCCAGGGCTCAGGCGCCGGTCCTGCGGAGGCCTGTGTGGGGAGGGGACACAGCAGGGGACACCGGAGGGGACACTGGAGGCCGTGCTGTGCCCAGGACTCAGGTGCGGAGCCCTGCACAGAGAGGGGACACCAGAGGGGACACCAGAGGGGACACCAGAGGGGACACTGGGGGTCCCCAGCCTGGACCCGCCCATCCCACTGACTCCTGCACCGGGAGGGGACAGTGCCAGCGGGACACACGGGGACAGTGTCCCCTCCCCTGTCCTGCCTGGCCCCCCCGGACCCCAAATCTCACCTGCCCGCGGCCTGGGGGCTCCCCGGGAGCAGCAGAGCTGGAAAAGGAGGGGGGGGGACAGCAGGGGGTGACTGATGCTGGTTTGGGGACACGTCCCGCTCTTGTCACAGCCCCGAGGGGACGCAGAGCTTGGGGACAGCCCTGCCACACCCGAGCCCTCCTGCAGGAGCTGGTGGTGGCTGTCCCCAGCCCCGTGTCCCCTCGGGGGTGGCGGTGACACCGCGGGACCCCCGGGACGGGTCGGTACCTTCAGCCCCCAGGCCCAGCTCGTCCTCCAGGCTCGTCCCGCTGCTGCCACACCCTGCGGGACAGGGCGGGGACACTGCGAGGGGACACTCTGCGACACCCCGGGGACCTCCCGGGCCACCGCCCCGCGGCCCTTGGGGACAGGGAGGGGACAGGGCTGACGTACCGCAGGGTACCAGCGATCCCGGCTCGTCCAGCGGTGCCGCCCTGGCCGGAGCACGGAACCGGTCACGGAACCGGTCACGGCCCCGAACCCGACCCGACCCCGACCCCGACCCGCGACCCCGACTCTGACCCCGACCCCGACCCCGAATCCGACTCTGACCCCGACCCCGACCCCGACCCGACCCCCGAGCCCGAACCGGGGCACTGGAGGTGGCACAGGACAGCAGAGCGTGACATGGTGGGGACAGGGACAGGCGGGGACAGGCGGGGACAGGCGGGGACAGGCGGGGACAGGCGGGGACAGGCGGGCCCGTGCTCATTTTTGGGTCTCCTCAGCACATCCCCAACCCCAGGGACCCCAGACCCCCGTGAGACCCCCAAGGCGGCGCGGAGGGACGGTGCCACCACCCCACAGCCCTGGGGACACCCCGGTGCGGCCACCTGGGGGTCACACGTCGCTGTCCCCCCCGGCCCCGCCATGTGCAGCCCCAAGAGAGCCTCGCCCCCTCCCCAAACCCCCTGGGAGGGGGGGCTGTGACCCCCGGTGACCCCCGGGTGTCCCCCCTCACCCGCAGTCCTGCAGCCACGTCCGGACCCTGCAGCAGAGACCTCCTGGGGGACACAGGGGCCGTGAGGGGACCCGGGGAGGGGACCCAGCCCGGGTGTCCCCCCCGCGCCCCCCAGGCTGGCCCTGACCTTCCAGGACAGCGCGGTCCGGCTCTGGTGGCTCCCAGGGGACAGCGGCCGCCTCCTGCTCCTCTTCCTCTTCTTCCTCTTCCTCCTCTTCCTCCCGCTCGCCCTCGGGGCTGCGCCAGCCCCGGCTCTGCCGGGCCCACGCGCGGCGCCTCTGCCACGAGCAGGGGCCAAGCACCGAGGGTCCCTCCATGGCCGGGGGGGTCCCTGGGGGGCAGGAGGGACGTGAGGGACCGGGGGGGGTGGGAGCCACCGGGGGATCCACGGGCAGGGGCAGGGTGGGCTCGGGGCAGTCCAGGGTGGGCTCGGGGCATCCCAGGGTGGGCTCGGGGCAGTGGGTGGGCAGCTCCCCAAATCCCCCAGTCCCAAATCCCCAAATTCCCCAGTCCCAGACCCCTCAGCACTGACCAGCTCCAGGGATGGGTGAGCAGCTCTCCCCCAATCCCAAATCCCAAATCCCCAGTCCCAGACCCCTCAGCACTGACCGGCTCCAGGGAGGGGTGGGCAGCTCTCCCCATCCCAAATCCCCCAATCCCAAATCCCCAATCCCCAATCCCAGCCCCCCCAGCACTGACCAGCTCCAGGGATGGGTGAGCAGCTCTCCCCATCTCAAATCCCCCAACCCAAATACCCCAGTCCCGGCCCCTCAGCACTGACCAGCTCCGGGGGTGGGTGGGCAGCTCCCTGTGCCCCTCCAGGGCCCCTGGGCAGCCGCCTCCTGCCCCCCCCCGCGCCCCGCCCGGCCCCCATCCGTCGTCAGCGGAGCGGGAGGAAACTCATCGGCTTGGAAGAGGAAATTAAAAAAAAAATCAACAGCCCAGAGCTCAAACGTCGCCCCACATCCGCCACCGCCACGGGAAAAGCTCCTGAGGGCAGCCCGGGCACCCCCTGGCACTGCTCGAGGGGTCTCCGGCCCTTCCGAGGGGTCCCTGATCTTCCCAAAGGGTCCCAAACCTTCCCAAAGGGTCCCTGATCTTCCCAAAGGGTCCCCAATCTTCCCAAAGGGTCCCTGATTGTCCCAAGATGTCCCCAACCTTCCCAAAGGGTTCTTGATCTTCCCAAAGGGTTCTTGATCTTCCCGAGGTGTCCCTGATCTTCCCAAAGGGTCCCCAAACCTTCCCAAAGGGTCCCCAACCCTCCCAAGATGTCCCAACCATCCCAAAGGGTACCTGATTGTCCCAAAGGGTCCCCAAACCTTCCCAAAGGGTCCCCAACCTTCCCGAGGGAAGGGGGTGATGGTGAAGCCACCCCGGCTTTGGGGGGTGACAAGGAGGGGCTTTCCCTGGCAGTTGTTTGCCAAGTTGGGAGGGCACCTCCAGTGCCAGGGGGACAGTGCAGGGTGACAGGGACACCCCCAGTGTGGGGACAGTGCAGGGTGACAGGGACATCCCCATGTGGGGACAATGCAGGGTGACAGAGACATCCCCATGTGGGGACAGCACAGGGTGACAGGGACATCCCCATGTGGGGACAGCACTCACCTCACGGCCACTGAGGTGCCAGTCCTGGCCCCTCATCCATTCCAACGGATCCCCAAGGAGCTGGAATCGCCAGGAGATGGGATCTCAACAAGCTGGGACCTCCAGGAACTGGAATTCCCAGGAGTTGGATCTCCCAGGAGCTGGAATTCCCTGGAGTTGGGTCTCCCAGGAGCTGGGATTTCCGGGAGTTGGATCTCCCAGGAGCTGGAATTCCCTGGAGTTGGGTCTCCCAGGAGCTGGGATTTCCGGGAGTTGGATCTCCCAGGAGCTGGAATTCCCTGGAGTTGGATCTCCCAGGAGCTGGAATTCCCTGGAGTTGGGTCTCCCAGGAGCTGGAATTTCCGGGAGTTGGGTCTCCCAGGAGCTGGGATTCCCTGGAGTTGGATCTCCCAGCAGCTGAAATTCCCAGGATTTGAGGACCCCAAGAGCTGGATCCCCCAGGAGCTGGAATCTGCAGGAGCTGGGATCTCCAGGAGTTTGGGAGCCCAGAATCTGGGATCCCCAGGTTCTGGAACCCCCAGCAGCTCGGTCAGTCCCCAGGGCCGTGCCCCAGGCTCGGGTGCCACCAGTGACAGTGACGGTGACAGTGACAGTGAGGGTGACCCGAGGCGCTGCCCCAGCCGCGATCCCGTCAAAAAAGGCAAAGCAGCTCCAGCAGCTCCGGGCCGGCAGCGCCGCGCCCGCGCCTCGGGATATTTTTAGCCCGGGAGTGTTTAAAGTGGATAAAGCCCCGAATTAAGCGATCCTTGAGCCCGGCCCGGGCGGGGGAAGGAACCGGGGGGGGGGGACGAGAACATCCCTGGGAAGAACGGGAATAACCCCGGGGGGGACGGGAATATTCCTGGGAAGGATGGGAAGAGCTCTGGGAAGATGAAGAGAGGCCTGGAAGGACGGGAATATTCCTGGGAAGGATGGGAAGAGTTCTGGAAGGATGGGAAGAGCTCTGGGAAGGACGGGAAGAGCTCTGAGAAGATGAAGAGAGGCCTGGAAGGATGGGAATATTCCTGGGAAGGATGGGAAGAGCTCTGGGAAGGACGGGAAGAGCTCTGGGAAGATGAAGAGAGGCCTGGAAGGATGGGAATATTCCTGGGAAGGATGGGAAGAGCTCTGGGAAGGACGGGAAGAGCTCTGAGAAGATGAAGAGAGGCCTGGAAGGATGGGAATATTCCTGGGAAGGATGGGAAGAGTTCTGGAAGGATGGACAGATCCCCCGGGAAGGATGGACAGATCCCCCGGGAAGGATGGACAGATCCCCCGGGAGGATGGACAGATCCCCCCGGAAGGAAGGACAGACACCACCCTGGACAGATCCCCCGGGAGGATGGACAGATCCCCCCGGAAGGAAGGACAGACACCACCCTGGACAGATCCCTCCGGCCTCGCCCCTCCCTGGCCCCGCTCCGGGCTGGGAGCGGGAGAACGGCCCCGTCCTGTCCCCCCTGTCACATCCCGCGCACGGCTGGCCCCAAGAATGTCCCCAAGGGGGTCCCCAGGGATATCCCCAAGGGGGTCCCAAAGGTGTCGCAAAGATGTCCCTAAAGGTGTCCCATGGGTGTCCCCAAGGGTGTCCCCAGGGATGCCCCCATGAGTGTCCCCAGGGATGTCCCCAAGGGTGTCCGCAGGCGCGGCCGAGGGACCCGCGGTGCCACCAGGGCGTGGCCATTGGCACTCGCTGGCAGCCGCGGGGGGGTCCCGGCTCAGCACAACCCCCCCGGTATCCCCTCACCCCTATCTCTGCCCCCCCATCCCATCCCTGTTCCCTCGGGGGGGGGGGGGGTCGGGGGGGCCTCTCCCACCCAAAATTCCCGACGAGCCCCAGGATGGGTCTGGGGGCGTCACGCAGGATTTTGGCGGGGGGGGTCCATCTGCCAGAACCGAGGACCCCCCCTCCCCAAAACCAGCAGCACCTTTATCCCCCTCCGGCACCCAGGGGATGCCAGCGCTGCCCCGGTGCCCCCCCGGGACCCCCGGTGCTGGCGGGGGGGGCACGGCGGGGCTCGGGCGGCCCCCCCGGGGTCCCCCCCCCCGCCTGACCTACTTAGCGGATTCCTGCCGGCAGATCCCGGCAGCCGCCCGGGCTCCGGCTCCATGAATAAGTGATGGGACACGCGCTCAGGGCTGCGCCGGGGGGGCGCCCGGCCCGAACCCCCCGGCCCGAACCCCCCCGGCCCGAACCCCCCCGGCCCCGCAACCAGAACCCCCCGGCCTGAACTGCCCTGCCCCACAACCAGAACCCCCCGGCCCGAACCCCCCTACCCCGAACCCCCCCGGCCCGAACCCCCCCGGCCTGAAGCCCCCCAGCCCCGTGCCCTGAAGCCCCCCGGGCCCCACGTCCCGAACCCCCCCCAGAGGCCTGGGGGTGTCACTGGAGGTGCTCATGGGACAATGGGGACACAGCACCCCCAGGACAGAGGATTGGGGACACCCCCAGCCCACCCTGTGCGCCCCCCCCAATCCTAAATTGCCCTTTTAGGGTTTTTTTGGGGTGTCTGGGCTCATGGGGACAGTCCCCAAGCGCTGCCTTGTCCCCGTGTCCTGGTGCTGGGGTGGGTCCATGGTGGGACTGCCCCACCCTGACTGCGGGGGGGTTCCTGTCTCCATCCCCGTCCCTGTCCCTGTCCCCGTCCCTGTCCCATCCCTGTCCCTGTCCCATCCCTGTCCCATCCCTGTCCCTGTCCCTGTCCCTGTCCCTGTCCCTGCTGTCTCCATCCCTGTCCCCGTCCCCATCCCCGTCCCTGTCCCTGTCCCCCTCCCCATCCCTGTCTCTGTCCCATGTCCCTCCCACGCTCTGTGTGTCTGACCCAGGGCCTGTCTGTCCGTCCTCATGTCCGCCTGTCTGTCCCAGCGTCCCTGAACGTGTCCTTGTGTCTGTTTGTCTTTCCCTGTGTCCCAGGGTTCCCCTGTGTGT
Organism: Setophaga petechia; assembly: GCA_024362935.1. Lineage (NCBI taxonomy): Eukaryota > Metazoa > Chordata > Aves > Passeriformes > Parulidae > Setophaga > Setophaga petechia. Next base: position 519,123 of record JANCRA010000173.1, read on the forward strand.
CTGGCTCTGGGTCCCTGTGTCCGTCCCTGTGTCCGTCCCTGTGCTTGTCCCCTTGTCCCTCTGTCTGTCCCCGTGTCCCTGTGTCTGTCCCTGTGTCCCTGTGTCTGTCTCCCTGTCCCTGTGTCTGTCCCCGCGTCCCCGTGTCTGTCTCAGTGTCCCAGGCTCTGTCCCACACTCCTGACTCTGTCCGTCTGTCCCTCCTCATGTCCCTGTGTCTGTCCCTGTGTCCCAATCCCCGTTCCCGTGTCCCGTTGTCCGTCCCCGTGTCCCGCTCGCGGGGCCCGGGGCGAGGCGTGGCCTCGGCGGGGCGTGGTTTGGGCGTGGCCGGGGCGTGGCCGGGGCGTGGCCGGGGCGTGGCCGCTCGGAGCCGCCGGAGCCGCCGGAGCCGCCGCGCCCGCGATGGAGCCCAACAGCCCCCGCAAGATCCAGTTCACGGTCCCGCTGCTGGAGCCGCACCTGGACCCGGAGGCGGCCGAGCAGGTGCGGGGACACCGCGGGGACACCGCGGGGACACCGGGGGGACTCGGGGGGGGCCGCGGGGGCCGCGCGGAGCAGGGAGCCGGGGGGGCTCCGGGGGGCTCCGGGGGGCTGCGGGCACGGCCCGGCCGGGGGTGGCACCGCCGGGCCGGGGGTGGCGCGGGGACAGCGGCGACAGGAGGGGGCAGCCCCCGGTACCGGGGCCACCCGCGCGGAGCGGCCGCCGCTGTCCCCGGAGCCCCGCGGGGCCGTGGGGCGGGGGGGGACGGTGCCAGGGCCATGTGCCCGCTCTGCGCGACGCCAGCGGGACCCCCGGGACCCCCCGGGCCCTGCTCCCGTCAGGGCCGGCCCCAGAACGGCCCCGGGCACGGGGTGACCCCGCGGGGACGCGGCCGGGGACCCCCGGGCACCCCGAGCCCCTCCTGCCACCTCCCCGGGGGCTGCAGGGGACAGGGGGGTCCGGGGGGACCCCTCGGCCCCACATCGCCCACGGGGGCTTGAGGGGGATGAGGAGACGAGCGGGGGTCTCTGCCGTGTCCCCCCAGCCGGGGGTCCTGGGGGTGGGGGCCGGGACCTCCCCGGTGCCAGCGGAGCGGGGGCGATGTCACCGAAGGTGCCCATCTGGGGCCACCGCCCGGCTCGGGGGCAGCAGCGTGGGGTCCTCAGGAGGGAGGGGGAGAGTTTGGGGGTCCCCAGGAGGGAGAGGAAGAGCCAGGGGTGGGCACGAGCCCCCCAGAACCCAGCAAGGGGCACCCCCAGCCCCGTCCCCATCCCAGCCGGGCTCGGGGGCTCGGGCACTGCCCAGCCCCGGGCACCCCCTGCCCTGCCCTGCCCTGCCCTGCCCTGCCCTGCCCTGCCCTGCCTCAGTTTCCCCTCCCGGGGGTCTCACCCGGCGCCTCTCAGGGCCCTGGGGTGGGTGGGGGTGACCCCGGCCCCGTGCGGTGGCAGCAGGTGACAGCACTGATGTCCCCTCCCCGCTCTTCTTTCGGGGTGCCCCTCGCAGCGATGGGGGGCTCGGCCGTGTCCCCCCTCTCCAGGCGGCCCCGCGGTGTCCCCGTGCCCTGCGGGGTCACCCCCAAACCCATCCAGCCCCACCTTCCCAAAGGGGACCTTGTCCCCCCCATGCCCCCCCCCGCCGGTCCGGCAGCCCCTGACCCCCATCCCAGCCGAGCCCCCCCTGTTTCCCGCCCTATTTGCCCCCTGTTTGCCCCCCTGTTTGCCCCCTGTTTCCCCCCCGTTTCCCCCCTATTTCCCCCCTGTTTGCCCCCCTGTTTGCCCCCCGTTTCCCCCCTATTTGCCCCCGGTTTCTCCCCCGGTTTCCCCCTTTTTGCCCCCTATTTCCCCCCCGTTTGCCCCCCTGGGTGCCAGGCCCGGCCCAGGCCTTTGTCCTGCCCCTCTGCCCGTGTCCCCAAGTCCCCCCGAGGCCTCGGGGACCATCCGAGGGGGGTTTTGTCCGGCCGAGCCGAGCCGATCCGGGCCGGGCCGGGCCGGGCCTCTCCCGCTGCCGCCCGGTGCCCGCTCCCGGTGCCGGTGTCGGCCCCGTCCCGGCTGCCCCCGGATCCGCCGCGCTCCTTAATCGATGCTGGAGATTGATCTAAAAATAGCGGCGGGAGGGAGCGGGGCTGGAGGGATGGAGGAGGGATGGGGGATGGAGGCGGGAGGGAGGAGGGAGGGGAGGACGGAGGGAGGGAGCGGAGGGGGGGGGTAGGACCAGGCATCCCCTCCCCGAGCATCGCCGGGATCCCCCCGCCCGCCCCGGAGCCCCGGAATGGAGGGGAGGGGGCTCAGCCGGGGGTCCCGGCTCCACCCGGGTCACCTTGAGCGGGTGGCACCGCTGTCCCCTCCCCATCCCCGCCCCGGGGGTCGCGGGGTGGGGGCTCGGCCTCGCCCCGCACCCGCGGGAGGCTCCGGAGGGGCTGCGGCGTCCCGGGGGGGGCCGCGGCTTCTCGGGGTCCCTCCCGGAGCTGCGGGGTCTGGGGGGGACCCCAAACCCGCCCGGCCCCATCGCGGAGGGGCCCGGGGGACCCCGATCCCGAAGTGGGGGGGCTCGGGGCGATTCCCGGCCATTCCCGGTTCCCGCTAATCCCGGCGCACATCCCGCCGCGTTTCCATGGCAACGGGGCCGGCACGGGAGGATGCGCCGGGGCCGGGGGGGGTGGGCAGGGGCCGGGGGAGGTGCGGAGGGGCGGGGGGGGCTCCCGGCCGCTCGCCCGCCTCATTAGCATCTCATCAGCATCTCATTAGGCAGCCCGCCTCATTAGGGAATCCTCGCTGGGAAATCCGTCCGTGGGAGGCGCTCAGTTACTGGGTCAGCGGGGAAAGGGGGCGCGGGGTCAGCCTGTCCCCACTGCCACCACCGCCCCCATTGTCCCCGCCGTCCCACTGCCACCGCCGTCCCCACGGCCCTCGCTGTCCCCGCCGCGGCCACTCCGCGGCCACCAAAGGGCAGCGGCCTCGGGGCCGGAGCGGCTGCGGGTGACCTTGGGCAAGGGCAGGGCCGCGGAGGAAGGGCAGGGCCGCCGCTGTCCCCCGGCTGTCCCCGTGTCTGTCCCCGTGTCTGTCCCCGTGTCTGTCCCCACGTCTGTCCCGACGCGCTTCCCGCCGCCGGGTATAATTAGCTCCGTGATGGAAAAGCCACGTGTGTCCGTGTGTCCGTGTGTCCGTGCGTCCGTGCGTCCGTGCGTCCGTCCGGCTGCTGCTGGTCCCGAGGGGCCGCCACCGCCCTGGGGACGGTGACACGGCAGGCACAGGGCCACCATCGCCCTGGGGACGGTGACACGGCAGGCACAGGGCCACCATCGCCCTGGGGACGGTGACATGGCGGGCACAGGGCCAGCAGGGAACAACCGAAGGTCCCAGTTCTGTGTTTGGGGGTCCCAGTTCCCCGATCAGGGGTCCCAGTTCCCTGATCAGGGGTCCCAGTTCCTATCCAGGGGTCTCAGTTCCTATCCGGGGGTCCCAGTTCCTATCCGGGGGTCCCACTTTTCTCTTGTGTCCCCCCAGATCCGGAGGCGCCGGCCAACCCCGGCCAACCTTGTCCTGAGCAGTGACCAATCGTCCCCAGGTGGGTCCCAGCGCTGTCCCCGTGTCCCCCCCGGCCCCGGCCCACCCAGGGACACCCAAAAAATGCTCAGCGACCCCCACGTGATGCTCAGGCCCCCCTCCCACATTCCAGGACCACCAATCACGGGGGGTGGGACCCCAACCCCCGCGACTTTGGGGACAGAGACCCCCAGCGGGGCTGAACTGACCTCGGGGGATTCGGGATGGGGCCCCCACCCCTCACTGACCTCCTGTCCCCCCCCAGAGATCGACGAGGACCGGCTGCCCAACCCCCTGCTGAAGGTAGGTGACACTGCCCGGGGGGGCTGCAGGGACCCCCCCAGAGCCGGGAGAGCCCCCCTGAGCCGGGAGAGCCCCCCAGAGCCGGGAGAGCCCCCCTGAGCCGGGAGAGCCCCCCAGAGCCGGGAGAGCCCCCCTGAGCCGGGAGAGCCCCCCTGAGCCGCGCCCATGTCCCCCCAGTCCGGCCTGGCCATGTCCCCCCGGCAGAGGAAGAAAGTGTCCCGCAGCACCCCCACCATGAAAGGTACAGGGGGACACTGGGGACACGGAGGACATGGGGGGGGACATGGGGGGGACACTGGGGACACGGGGGGGGACTCGGGGGGACATGAGGGGACACGGGAGGGACATGGGGGGACATGGTGGGGGGCACTGGGGGGACACGGGGAGATACGGGGGGACACAAGGGGACACAGAGGGGCATGAGGGGACACGGGGAGGGCACAGGGGGCACATGGGGGGACACGAGGGGTCACGGGGGGGACCCAAGAGGGACATGAGGGGATACGGGGGGATCACAGGGGGGTGACACCCCCCCGGCACCGCGGGGACCTGTGGCTGGGTGTCCCCTCCCCGCTCCCCGCCACCACGAGGCCACCCCGGCGGTGTCGCCGGGAGGGTGGGGACGGTCACCAGGGCCCCCCCCGCGCCCCCCCAGCGCCGCTCCCTGCCCGGCAGAGCTGCAGATGATGGTGGAGCATCACCTGTGCAAGCAGGCGCAGGGCGGCGACGACGACGAAGAGGTGGCGGCCACCGCCCGCTGCCACCACGGCGGTGACACCGAGCCCGAGCACCGGCACAGCCCCGGCCCGGCCCCGGGCGGCCACCGTGAGTGGGGGGCACTGGGGGGCACTGGGGGGGCTGCTGGGGGGCACTGGGGGGCACTGAGGGGCTCTGAGGTCACCCCCTGTGCTGTGACACCCGCAGGGACCCCCGGGGATGGGACACCCCAGGCCGGGACACCCCAAGCGGGGACCCCCCAGCCTGGGACCCCCCCGAGCCGGGACCCCCCGAGCCGGGACCCCCGGGGCCGTGCGGCGCAGCCGGGCTGAGGACGGGACCCATATAGAGCCTGGGGACAGCGCGGGCAGCGGCCACTAGGTACGGCCTGGGGACACCGGGGACACTGGGGACACTGGGGACACTGGGGACGCTGTGCTCGGAGCACTGGGGGCACTGGGGGCACTGTGCTGGGAGCACTGGGGACACTGGGGGCATTGGGGACACTGGGGACACTGGGGACACTGGGGACACCGGGGACACTGGGGGCACTGGGGGCACTGGGGGCATTGGGGACACTGGGGACACTGGGGGGCATTGGGGGCACTGGGGGCATTGGGGACACTGGGGGCACGGGGGGCATTGGGGGCTCTGGGGGACTGGGTATGCTGGGGATACTGGGGTTCCTGGGGGTACTGGAGGGTACTGGGTACACTGGGGACATTGGGGACATTGGGGGGCATTGGGAGTACTAGGGGTGCTGGGGACACTGGGGTCATTGGGGACATTGGGGGCACTGGGGTTACTGGGAGTGCTCGGGCCAGTGGGGGCACTGGGGGCACTGGGGGCATTGGGGACACTGGGCTGGGACATTGGAGGGCACTGGGACATGGTACTGGGACATGGTGCTGGGGATACTGGGGTTACTGGGGGTACTGGGGACATTGGGGACATTGGGGGGCATTGGGAGTACAAGGGGTGCTGGGGACACTGGAGGCATTGGGGACATTGGGGGCACTGGGGGTGCTCGGGACACTGGTGGGCACTGGGGGCACTGGGGGCATTGGGGACATTAGGGACACTGGGCTGGGACATTGGAGGGCACTGGGACATGGTACTGGGACACGAGGGTGGCACTGGGACACCAGACTGGGGCAGTGCCACACGAGGCTGGGACACTGGAGGGGCACTGGGACACCTGGGGGGCGCTGGGACATGGTACTGGGGCACTATGGTGGCACTGGGACACTGGGATGTCACTGAGGTGGCACTGGGACACCGGGATGTCACTAGGGTGGCACTGGGATGCCACTGGGACAGTGCCAGGGCCAGGGTGGCCCTGCTGGCACAAGGACGGGGTGTCCCCTCTGCCGGTCCCCAGTGCTGTCCTGTCCCTTGTCCCCAGGTGCGGCCGCCGGACGCCAGCGCAGATTTTTTTTATTGCGTTTTCTAAGATTTTGGGGCTGCCCAGAATTCTTTTGGGATTTTTTTATTTATTTTATTTTATTTTATTTTATTTTATTCCCATGGGCAGGTCCCCACTGGGGGGGGTGTCCTGGGCTGTCCCCTCTCTCCCCCTGGGGACCTCAGACCAGGTGACACGTGCCACACACCCCCCACCCCCCCACTGCCACCCCTGGGTGACACCGGGGACACCGAGGGTCACCCTGAGTGCCCCCACTCACACTGCCACCCCCCCGCGTCCCCAGGGCGGGTGACAAGTGCCACTCACCCCCACGGTGACACTGGGGACACTGAGCCAACACCCCCCCATCACTGCCACCCTCGGGTGTCCCCTGGGCCCCCCCCCCACCTGTGCGCACCGGGGGGGGGACACCTGGGCACGGGGAGGGGACAGGGAGGGGCCAGGGAGGGGCCAGGGAGGGGACAGGGAGGGGACAGGGACACTCGCGTGCACACGGACACGGGTGGGGGGGGACAGGGACACGGGGCGGGGGGCGCGGGACCCCCCCCCCAGCCGGAATTAAAGGGATCCTTTCCCCCCCCGCCTCCTGCTTGGGCCGCGCCGGGGGGGGGGGGGGGGGGGTGGGACCCCCTTTTGGGTGGGGGGGGCTCCAGGACCCCCTTTGGATGCTGGGGGGACCCCAGACCCCCGTTGGGTGCTGGGGTGGGGGTCGGGACCCCCCTTTTGGATACCGGGGGGGGCTCCAGGACCCCCTTGGGGCCGCCCCCCATGCCCGGGTTCCGCCCCCTCCCCAAATTCCGCCCCCCCCCTCATTTCCCCCCCTCCAAGGGCCGGAGCGCGGCCGTGGTGGCGGCGGCGGCGTTTATTAATTAACTCATTAATTAATAATTAATTGCTCGTTAGCGGCGGCGCGGGGGGGACACATGCGGGCGGGGGGGGCGGAGCTCTGCCAGCGGTGACCGAGGGGGGGACACGGAGGGGACACGGAGGGGACACGGGGGGGGGCACGGGGGGGACACGGGGGGACACGGGGGGGGGGACACGGGGGGGGACACGGGGGGGACACGGGGGGGACACGGGGGGACACGGGGGGGACACGGGGTACAAAAATACAAACACGGGGGGGGGCGCGGGGCCGGGGCCGGAGCGGGGGGGGCTGGGGGGGGTCGGGGCGTTCCCGAACATTCCTGAGCATTCCCGGGGGGGGCGGGGGGTGCTCGGGGGGCAGCGGGTCTGGGATTCTGGAAGGTTCCCGAGGGTGGATCCGGGATCCTGGAACATTCCCAGATCCGGGGTTCTGGAACATTCCCGAGGGTGGATCCGGGATCCTGGAACATTCCCAGATCCGGGGTTCTGGAACATTCACGAGGGTGGATCCACAGTTCTGGAACATTCCTGGGGCCGGATCCGGGGTTCTGGAACATTCCCAGATCCGGGATTCTGGAACATTCCCGAGGTTGGATCCATGGATTCCCCAAACATTCCGAGACTCTCAAGAGTGCCCCAAACATGCCCGAGGCTCTCTGGGGTTGGAGGAGGCGGCTGGACCGGGGTGTGAGAGCGTTCCGGAACATTCCCGAACATTCCCGAACATTCCGGAACATTCCCGGACATTCACGAACATTCCCGAACATTCCTGGCATTCCCCGGATGTCGCAGGCACCGGGGACATTCCAGGGACGCACCAGAGCCTGGGGACACCAGAGCGGGATCCGTCCCTGTCCCCACCGGTCCCTGTCCCCAGTGCCACCCGCGCCGCGCCAGTGGGACCACATCCCTGTCCCTGTCTCTTCTATGTCCCCATCCCTGTCCCCTCTCCTGTCCCTGTCCCTGTCCTCGAGCAGGATGGGGACAGCGCACAGTGCCACCCTCACAGTGTCACCAGCCAGACACCAAAGGGAGCGCGGTGGTCCTAGCAGTGACAGTGTGTCCCCCCCAGCTGTCCCCAGCGTGGCTGTCCCCACCGTGTCCCCCCTGGCTGTCCCCAGCGTGGCTGTCCCCAGCGTGGCTGTCCCCACCGTGTCCCCCCCTGGCTGTCCCCAGCGTGGCTGTCCCCAGCGTGTCCCCCCTGGCTGTCCCCAGCGTGTCCCCCCCGGCTGTCCCCAGTGCCACCGTCCCCGCCCCAGCCCCTCCCGAGCAGGAAAAGCGTTTTTAAAAATCCCAAAGGACCGAGCCCGGCAGGGCGCCGGGGGTGGCAGTGAGGGACCGGTGACACCGGGACAGAGGGGACAGCCCGGGGGGCTGCTGGCACAGCAGTGACACCGGGCCTGGCACAGGGGTGACACCAGGCTTGGCACAGCGGTGACACCGGGCCTGGCACAGAGGTGACACCGGCCTGGCACAGGGGTGACACCAGGCCTGGCATGGTGGTGACACCGGGCCTGGCACAGGGGTGACACCAGGCCTGGCACAGGGGTGACACCAATCCTGGCACAGAGGTGACACCAGGCCTGGCACAGGGGTGACACCGGGCCTGGCACAGGGGTGACACCGGGCCTGGCACAGCGGTGACACCAATCCTGGCCCGGTGGTGACACCCGCCTGGCACAGGGGTGACACCGGCCTGGCACAGGGGTGACACCAGGCCCGACACAGGGGTGACACCAGGCCTGGCACAGCGGTGACACCGGGCCTGGCACAGAGGTGACACCGGCCTGGCACGGCGGTGACACCAATCCTGGCCCGGTGGTGACACCAATCCTGGCCCAGCGGTGACACCAGGCCTGGCACAGAGGTGACACCGGGCCTGGCCCAGCGGTGACACCGATCCGAGCCCGGCCCCGGGGGCTCCTGGCACAGATGGTTCTGAACTCGATGACATCGAAGACAAGACGGTGTCACTCGGCTGGACAGGGACCTGCCGAGAGGGGACAGTCACCGCCGTGTTCCCGCCCCTTTTTTTATGTCCCAGCCGATTTCCCGGTGTCCCCGCCCCTGCAGGTGTCCCCGCCCCTTTCCCAGTGTCCCCGCCCCCTTTCCCAGTGTCCCCGCTCCCTTTCCTGGTGTCCCCGCCTCTTTTCCCAGTGACCCCGCCCCTTTCCCAGTGTCCCCGCCTCCTTTCCCGGTGTCCCCGCCCCCTTTCCCAGTGTCCCAGCCCCTTTTCCCAGTGTCCCCGCCCCCTTTCCCGGTGTCCCCGCCCCTGCCGGTGTCCCCACCTGGCTCCTCCCCCGCTATTCCACGTCCCCGTTCTCGCTGTGGGTGGCGGTGGCCGCGGGCTCCTCGCACGGGGACAGCTCATCGATGGACGCCTGGTTGGTGATGCCTGGGGGGACACGGCCCGAGGTCACCGGGGACACCCCGGAACTTCTGTCCCCCCCTGGGCCACCTGCCCATGCAGCCCAGGTTGTGCCACCTGCACCACCCTTGTGCCACCTCCCTGTCTGGGGACACTGGGACAGAACTGGCCCTGAGCAGTTCGTGGTGGTCCCCAGCCCCTCCTCGGTGGCCATGGTGGTCATTGGTGGTCATAGTGACTGTAGTGACCATGGTGGCTGTGGTGGCCATGGTGGCTGTGGTGGCCATGGTGGCTCTAGTGACCATGATGGCTGTGGTGACCATGGTGGCTGTGGTGGCCATGGTGGCTATGATGGCCATGGTGGCTGTAGTGACCATGGTGGCTGTAGTGACCATGGTGGCTGTGGTGGCCATGGTGGCTCTAGTGACCATGGTGGCTGTAGTGACCATGGTGGCCATGGTGGTTGTGATGGCCATGGTGGCTGTGGTGGCCATGGTGGCCATGGTGGCTGTCCCCTACCGCTGGCCGCCCTCTCCTTCCACTTCTGCTTGTTCTCCTGGATGTGCTTGGTCCAGGTGGAGCGGAACCCAGCCAGGTCGGCTTTGATGTCCTCCAGGTGCTCATCCAGGGACGGCTGCCGCCACTGCGAGCTGGGGGACAACGGGGACAGCTGGCAGCAGGCCAGGGCCGCCGCTGCCACCACAGGGCACGAACCTCGGGGACAGGGACGCCCACCTGGGCTGCTGGGTGGCCGCGGGGTTGCCCTTGGCCTTGGAGCCGTCCTCGGGCAGCGGCGTCACCAACTTCTCAGCCACGTCGGTGAGCACCGAGAACGTCGGCTCCACGATGAAGTCGATGAACCCTGGGGACAGGAGGGGACACGGCGCTGCTGGGGACACGCCGGGGACAACGAGGGGACAGCGAGGGGACGGGACGGGGACGGGACCTCTCCCGGACTCACCGATCTGCGACTGGGCCACCAGCGTGGAGGTGCGGTCGCAGAGGGGCGAGAAGGGCAGCCCCAGCTCGGCCTCCTTGTCCCCCTGGCAAGGCAAGGGACGTCCGTGGTGTCCCCACGGGGTGTCCCCCGCGCCCCCCCGCCCGGCCCCGGCCCTACCTGCCGGAAGAACTCCTCCATGAGGGCCTTGGTCCAGCGGCTGTGCACCGCCCACTGCTTGGTGGGGTGGCTGATGTCGGCCGCGTGCAGCAGCAGCGACAGCACCTTGGACTTGTCCAGCCTGGGGACAACGGCCCGGCGCTCAGACTGTCCCCAAAGCCACCCCGCCACCCCTGGGGACACACCTGGGCGCTGGCCGCCGCCCCCACCCACCTCTCCAGCTGCTGCAGCGCCGTCTTCATGGACTTGACCTGCTGGAAGTGGCAGGACATGTCGGTGGCCAGGACCATCTCGATGACCAGCGCCCGCAGCTCGCTGCGGGGACAGAGGGGACACGGTCAGGGGACAGAGCGGGGACAGCGAGGGGACAGCGAGGGGACAGCGAGGGGACAGTGAGGGGACAGCGAGAGGACAGCGAGGGGACAGTGAGGGGACAGTGAGGGGACCTTACACGAACTCGTCCTTGGTGAGGTTGACGAAGATGTTGAGCTCCTCGTCCTGCATCAGGCGGAACACGGCGCTGATGTGGTGATTCTCCAGCACCGAGCGGTCGTTGTACAGGATGGCCGTGTCCGACCTGGGGACACCATGGGCACGCCATGGGGACACCAAGGGGACACTGGGCATGGGAACGGGGCCCCCGCAGCGAGGGGTGGCCCCGGGTGGCAGCACGGCTGTGTCCCGGCTGTGTTGGTGGCCCTGAGCGTTCCCCAGGTGTCCCCAAGGTGCCCCATGGTGTCCCCAGGGTGGGTCTGCAGCCCTGCCTGGGACACCCCGTGCCACCCACACCGTGCTGTGCCACCCAAGCCATGCCGTGTCACCTGTGCTATGCCAACCATGCTGTGCTACATCTGCTGCGTCAGGTGTGCCATGCTGTGCCACCTGTGCCACCCATGCTGTGCCATGCTATGCCACATCTGTTGCACCACCTGTGCTGTGTCCCTGTGCCATGCTGTGTCCCAGTGCCATGCTGTGTTACCCATGCCATGCTGTGTCACCATGCCATGTCCCTGTCCCATGCTGTGCCACCCGTGCCACGCCGTGCCACCCGTGCCACGCTATGCCACCCGTGCCACGCTGTGCCAGCTGTGCCATGCCGTGCCACCCGTGCCATGCCGTGTCCCTGTCCCCGTGCCCTCACTTGGTCTGGATGTGGAAGCTGTTCGTTGTCCCCGTGTGCTCAAAGTCGTGGATGGCGGCAGCAAAGACGATGGCCAGGAGCTCGATCTCGGACAGGCAGTGCTGGGGACAGGGACAGGGATGGGGACAGGGCCACCCCCACCATGAGTGTGACACCCCAGGTGTGCCGTGACAGCCACGTGGGGACAACGGGCAGCACATGCACCAGGTGCCACCCTATGTGTGACAGCCAGCTGGGGACAGCTGGGCACAGACCTGTGTCAGGTGCCACCCCATTTGTGACAGCCAGCTGGGGACAGCTGGGCACAGACGTGTGCCAGGTGCCACCCCATTTGTGACAACCGTGCACAGACCCATTCCCGATGCCACCCGTGCGTGTCCCTTGTGCCCGGTGCCACCCTGGGGACATTCCCATGGCAGCGAGCAGCACCAGGCCATGGGGACAGGCGGGTGGCGCGGTGCCACCCTTGGGGCCATCCCCGTGTCCCCGTGTCCCCGTGTCCCCGTACCAGCATGCCGGTGCGCATCAGGAAGCAGTGCACGGTCTGGGTGACGTCGGCCGCGTGCACCTGGTTGTGGTAGGGGTTCCGGAACTTTCCGTAGCCGCCCTCCAGCGCGTCCAGCAGTGACGTCAGGAACGCGCCGGGGATCTGCGCGAGGGGACATCGGGGTGACAGGGGGGGACAGTCCCCGAGGGGCAGCCCGGGGGTCCTGGGGGGGAGTTCGGGGGTCCTGGGGTGGATTTTGAGAGGGTCCTGAAGGAGTCCTGGGTTGGAATTTCGGGGTCCTGGGGAGGGTTTTAGGGTTGCTTTGGTTTTTGGGGGGTGTTTTGGAGGATTTTGAATGTTGGGTCACAGCTTGAAGAGGCTGCTGAGGTTGCGGGGGGTATTTGGGGGGATTTTGGGGTCTCAGGCACACCTTGAAGTGGCTGTTGAGGTTGTGGTGGGTATGTTTGGGTATTCTGGAGTATTATGGGGTATTTTGGGGTTATTTTGGGGTTCTGTTCCCACCTTGAAGCAGCTGTTGAGGTTGTGGCGGGTATGTTCAGGTATTTTGGGGTATTTCGGGGTATTTTGGGGCTCCGTTCCCACCTTGAAGCGGCTGTTGAGGTTGTGGCGGGTGAAGAGCTCGAACACCACCGTGCGCAGCGAGTGCTCCTCGGCCGCGCGGTGCAGCGAGAACACGTCAAAGCACCACTGGTCCAACCCCTGCGGGGACACGGGGACACGCTGGGGACACTGGGGACACCGGGGACACCGGGGCGGCAGGGGGACAGGGAATTCCAGGGACAGCCGGGAATTCCAGGGGTGCCTGGGAATGCCCAGCAATTCCCAGTAAAGCCCAGTAAAACCCCAGCGAAGTCCGAAATTCCCAGTTGTTCCCATTGATTCCCATTGATTCCTAGTGATTCCCATTGATTCCCAGATATTCCCAGTTCTTCCCAGTTATTCCCATTGATTCCCAGTCATTCCCAGTTATTCCCAGTGATTCCCAGTCATTCCTGGTTCTTCCCAGTTATTCCCATTGATTCCCAGTTATTCCCAGTTATTCCCAGTCATTCCCAGTTACTTCCATTGATTCCCATTGATTCCCAGAGATTCCCAGTGATTCCCAGAGATTCCCATTGATTCCCAGTAAAACCCCAGTGATTCCCAGTAAATCCCAGAGACTGATTCCCATTGATTCCCAGATATTCCCAGATATCCCATGGACTCCCAGAGATTCCCAGAGACTGATTCCCACTGATTCCCAGCGTCTCCCAACGTCTCTCATTGATTCCCACTGGCTCCCAGTGGCTCCCAGCAGCCCCCCTTGATTTTGGGGTTTTTTGGGGGTTTTTTGGGGTTTTTTTGGTACCTTCAGGCAGTTGAGGACGGAGGAGGAGTAGCTCGGCCCCACGGCCGTGTACGTCCGGCGGAACATCCTGGGGGGAGGCAGGGCTGGGGGGGCTGGGGGCACCCCTGGGGACACCCCTGGGGACACCCCAGGGACCTCCCCGGGGACCCTCCTGGGTTTTGGGGACCCACCTGATGCTGGGGACAGTCCCTGGGTTTTGGGGACCGCTCTGCTCTCAGCTCACCTCCCCCACTGTCACATCCTGCCCCCTGAGCTCTGTCCCCACTGTGTCCCCTCTGTGCCCTCCTTGGGGGGTGTCTGTCCCCTCTGTGCCATGCTCAGTGTGTCCCCTGTGTCCCCCTGTGCCCACGTTGGGGTGTCCCTGTCCCCTCTGTGCCATGCTCGGTGTGTCCCTGTCCCCTCTGTGCCATCCTCGGGGTGTCCCTGTCCCCTCTGTGCCACCCTCGGGGTGTCCCTGTCCCCTCTGTGCCACCCTCGGGGTGTCCCCCACGTCCCTCTCGCTGTGTCCCCGTCCCCCCCGCACCCCCCTCGCGGTGTCCCCGCCCCGTGTCCCCTTTGTCACCTCTCCACGAAGATGCCAGCCTGCACGGCGTGCACGATGCTGCGGAATTTGGGTTTCTCCTCGGCCCGGCGGCCCTTGGCCCGCGCCTGCTGCGTGAAGGTGGCGGCGAGCCAGTCCCGCACCTCGGAGGGCACGGCCGCGTCCGAGCCCATGTCCCGCAGCTCGTCCTCCGTGTCCAGCACCTGCCTGGGGGCGCGGCGCACTCAGCGCTGCGGTGCCACCCCCGGCTGTCCCCCGCTGTCCCCGGGGTGTCCCCTGCCCACCTGGTCTCGTCGATGCACACGGCCTCGAGCAGGGAGGCCGCGTACTCCAAATTGCGCTTCAGCTCCTCCACGCTCACCTCGCCCGCCTCGAGCTGCTTGACCAGGAAACGGAGCCTGGGGGGCACCGGGGGCACCCCCGGAACGGGGGCACAGGGTTAGGGACCCCCGGAATGAGGGGACAGGGTTAGGGACAGCAGGGACAGGGGGGCACCCCTGGAATGGGGGGACAGGGTTAGGGACAGCAGGGACAGGGGGGCACCCCTGGAATGGGGGGACAGGGTTAGGGACCCCCGGAATGAGGGGGCAGGGTTAGGGACAGCCAGGGACAGAGGGGCACCCCCGGAACTGGGGGACAGGGTTGGGGACAGCAGGGACAGGGTTAGGGACCCCCAGAATGGGGGGACAGGGTTAGGGACAGCCAGGGACAGAGGGGCACCCCCGGAACTGGGGGACAAGGTTAGGGACAGTAGGGGACAGCAGGGGACAGAGGGGCACCCCTGGAATGGGGGGACAGGGTTAGGGACCCCCGGAATGGGGGGACAGGGTTAGGGACAGCCAGGGACAGCCCCGGGGGGACAGGGTGGCATTGACCCCCCCAGGAGAGCGGGGACAGCCCCTCCAGGTTGGGGACAGGGAACTGGGGGATTCCTGTCTGGGGAGTGCCACCCCCGTGGCACCACGAGATGGGGTGGCACAGGTGGCAGAGGGTGATACAGGTGGCACAGCGTGGTACAGGTGGCAGAAGGTGGCACAGGTGGCACGGGGGGGGTCCCACGGTGGTGACAGCGTGGGGACACGGGCGCTGCCCCCCTGCCCACGCCGGTGCCAGCACAAGGACAGCGCTGTGGCCGCCGCGGTCACCGGAGCCACGCGCTGGGGAGGGGCCACCGCGTCCCCCGGTCACGGCGACAGTGACGGTGACAGTGACAGCGAGGGGGGCCTGGGGGAGCGGGGGGGGACACAGACGTCACCAGCGCTGCTGTGACCTTGGGGACGGCATTGTCACCTTCCCGCGCCCGGCCACCCCCGTGGGGACCCTCAGGGACCCCCCCCCGGGGACAGCCACCCCCCGGGCCCCCCGCCCTGGTGACCCCCGTGTCACTCGTGGGGACAGGGGGACAAGGGACGGGGTCGGGCTGTGCCACCCTGCCGGGTGCCACCCCCTGAGCCACCTGCCATGGCCATGTCCCCTGCCGGTGACCCCCGTGTCCCCAGGGCCACCCCACGGGTGACAGGGTGGCCTCAGGGACCCTCGGGACTGTCACCCCCGGGTGCTGGGGGGGGATACCGGGGGGGCTCAGGAGAGGACAACCCCCACTTTGGGGACACACGGTCACCCACCTGCGGGAGCGACACGTGGGGACACACGTGTGACACCCCCGGAGTGCCACAACCCCCCGTGCACACGCGTGTGACACCCCCGCAGTGTCCCCTCAATGTGACACCCCCGCAGTGTCCCCCCCGTGTCCCCCCAATGTGACACCCCCGCAGTGTCCCCCCAATGTGACACCCCCGCAGTGTCCCCCCCGTGTCCCCCCAATGTGACACCCCCCCGTGTCGCCCCCGTGCCCCCTGCTCGCTCAGGTGTGTCACACGCAGCCCAGGTGTGTCACACGCGTGTGCCCCGCCCCGCCCGTCCCCTCCCCGTGTCCCACACGTGTCCCCACGCACGTGGAGCCCCCCGGACCGCCCCCGCCCCACGGGGACCCCCCCGGGCGCCGCACGTGCCGCAGGTGGGCGCGGGGCACGTGAGCGCCTGGCACAGGTGAGGGGGTGGCACCCCCGGCAGCCCCCCCGAGGGCAGCGCTGGCACGGAGGTGGCACCTGCGGCACCTGCGCTGTCCCCGCAGGATCGGGGACACCCCGGGCTCGCTGTCACCCCGCGGTGACACCCCCAGAGTGCCAAGCGAGGGGAGGGGACCCCAGAGTCTGTCCCCAAAGGAGGCTTGGGGACACCCCAGGGACCCCCCGAGGGGCCTTGGGGACGGCCGAGGGTCCCAGGGGCCTTTTTGGGGTGGGGGTCTTAGAGGGAGAGGGGGACCCCAAAGTGGGGGGTCAGGGGTTGGTTGGGGTGGGACCCTCGGATGAGTCAGGGGTCCGGGTTTGGGGGTCCCAGTTTGGGGTTTGGGGGTCCCAGTTTGGGGGTCCCAGTTTGGGGTTTGGGGGTCCCGGTTTGGGGGTCCCAGTTTGGGTTTGGGGGTCCTGGTTTGGGGTTTGGGGATCCCAGTTTGGGGTTTGGAGGTCCTGGTTTGGGGGTCCCACTCTGGGGGGATCTCTCTCTGTTTGGGGGTCCCCCCGGGGCTCTCTTTGGGGGGTATCTCCCTCTTTGGGGTTTGGGGTCGCTCTTTGGGGTTTGGGGTCTCTCTTTGGGTTTGGGGTCTCTCTCTGGGCTTTGAGATCTCTCTTTGGGTTTGGGGTCTCTCTTTGGGGTTGGGGTCTCTCTTTGGGGTTTGAGGTCTCTGGGGTTTCGGGTCTCTCTCTGGGGTTTGGGGTCTCTCTGGGGTTTGGGGTCTCTCTTTGGGGTCTCTCTGGGGTTTGGGGTCTCTCTGGGGTTTGGGGTCTCTCTCTGGGGTTTGGGGTCTCTCTGGGGTTTGGGGTCTCTCTTTGGGGTCTCTCTGGGGTTTGGGGTCTCTCTCTGGGGTTTGGGGTCTCCCCCTTTGGGGTTGGGGTCTCTCTGGGGTTTGGGGTCTCTCTCTGGGGTTTGGGGTCTCTCTGGGGTTTGGGGTCTCTCTCTGGGGTTTGGGGTCTCTCTGGGGTTTGGGGTCTCTCTGGGGGTTGTGGTCTCTCTCTGGGTTGGGGTCTCTCTGGGCGGGGGTCCCGCGGCCGGGGGGTCACTCACAGCGCCCGCAGCTTGACCCAGACCTTCCTGCCGGGCACGGCCCTGGCGTCCAGCGGGGACGGGCACCCCCCGGCCGCGTCCAGCGCCGGCCGCTCCCGCTCCAGCCCCGGGAGGCTCCGCGGCGGCTCCATCGCCCCTGGGCAGCGGCGGCGAGCGCGGCTCAGCCCGGCCCGGCTCCCTCCGGTATCCCCCCGGTATCCCCCGGTCCCTCCCGGAGCCCCCCGCGCCTCCCCCGGCCCCGGCTCCCGCTCCCTCCCGTAGCCCCGGAGCCCCCCCGGCCCCGTTCGCCGGTGCCTCCTGCGGGCCCCGGTAGCGGCCGCAGCCCCGGCGGGCGCCCCCCCGGCCCGGCCTCCCCCCGCCCCCCGGTAGCCGGCGGCTGCGCAGGCAGCACCGGAGCCAAGATGGATCCGGGCACCGGGGGTGGGAGCACCGGCAGGGGAGAACCGGGGAGAGCCGGGAGGAGAGGCCGGGAACGGAGAACCGGGAACCGGGAACGGGGCTGCGGGAACCGGGATGGAGAACCGGGATGGAGAACCGGGAGGGACAACGGGGAATGCGGGAACCGGGGATGGAGAACCGGGGATGGAGAACCGGGGATGGAGAACCGGGATGGAGAACCGGGATGGAGAACCGGGAGCGCGGGGCCGGAGGGAAGCGGGGGAGAAGGAGCGGGAGGGGAGCGGAGGAGCGGGGATGGCAGCGCCGGGACCGGGGATGCTGCGCGCTCCTACCGGGGGATGCTCGGCCGCTGCCGCCGCTGCCGCCGCTGTCGCCGCTGTCGCCCAGCGCCGCTGTCGCCCAGCCCCGGTCCCCGCGGCCACCGGCGCTGCCTCCGCCGCCCGGGGCTCGCCGCAACTTTCCCCGAGCCGGCCCCGGCACCGGCACCGGCACCGGCGGGCGGGGCGGGGCGGGGGGAGCCGGGGGCGGGGGCCGGGACCGGGGGGTCCGCCCAGCCCCGCGCGGCGCCGGGACCCCCAGGGGAACGCGGGGGGGAGGGGGGGCTGCCGGGACCCCCCCGGGCTGTGCCCCAACCGGGGGGACCCCAAAACCTCCCCGAGCTCCGGGGGGGGGGGGGGTCAGGACCCCCGGGATCCGCGGGGGCAAACGGGGAGGGGGAGGCGCCCCGGGACCCCCGGGGGTTGTGGGGGCGCCCCTGGGTCTGGGAGGGGTCAGAGCCCCCCGTGACCCCCCTGTGCCCCCCCCCGGTGCCCCCCAGCCCCGTCCATCCCCGACCCCCGACAGGGTCCCCTTTGTCCCCTCCCCTCGGGGGGGTCCGCAGCCCCCTCCCCGCAATTATTGTGGGTCCCACCCTGGGCTGGGGGGAGCACCTGTGGCTGTGGACCCCCCCAAACCCCTGCCCCCCACCCTGAGACCCCCCTGACCCCCCGGAGCCCCTCGGGGGCGCCGCAGGCCCGGGGGGGTCTCAGGGCTGGGCCAGGGGGGGTCTCAGGGCTGACTGAGGGGGGGTCTCAGGTAGCCCCAGGGGGGATTTGGGGTGCGGGGACCCCAATACCGGCCCGGGGGGGTCTCACAGATGGTCCCGGGGGGGTCTCAGGGATGGTCCTGGGGGAGGTTTTGGGGTTCTGGGACCCCAGGGCCCCTCCAGAGGGGACTCAGGGCTGAGCGGGGAGGTGTCTCAGAGATGGGCCTGGGGGATTTTGGGGCGGGGGGACCCCAATACCGGCCCGGGGGGGGGTCTCGGGCAGCCCCGGGGGGGTTTTGGGGCGCGGGTACCTCAGTACCGGCCCGGGGGGGTCTCACAGATGGTCCGGGGGGGTCTCGAGGCTAGCTCAGGGGGAGTTTTTGGGGTGCGAGGACCCCAATACCGGCCCGGGGAGGGGTCTCGGGCAGCCCCGGGGGGGTTTTGGGGCGCGGGGACCCCCCCGCAGCCCCCCCGGCACGCGCCGCGCGCAGCCCCCATGAACACTCATCAGCCTTTATGTAACGCCGGGGGTGGGAGCAGCGCCCACCTCGGCACCGGGGGGGGGGGGGGGGGGGGCGGCCAGGTGAGCCCCCCCCACCCACCCCTGGGTGCCCCCCCCCCCGAGCCCCCCAACCCCAACACCCCCAGGGTCCCCCCGGCGCCTCCATTGGGTGATTCTGGGGGGTGCCTCTGTTGTATCCCCCCAAAATTGGGGGGGGGGGGACACCCCCTTCCCTCCCCCCGGATTTGCAGCCGCGGGACCCCCCCGGGGACACCTGGAGGGCCGAACCCCCAAATTCGGGCTCCCCCAGCCCCTCCTGAGGGGTCCTCCCACCCATTTGGGGTCCTCAGAGTGATTTTGGGGGTCCTCAAAATGATTTTGGGGGTCTTCAGAGTGAGTTTGGGTTTCTCGAACTGATTTTGGGGGTGTCAAACTCATTTCGGGGGTCTCAAACTCCTTTCAGGGGTCTCAAACTCATTTCGGGGGTCTCAAACTCATTTCGGGGGTATCAAACTCATTTCGGGGGTCTCAAACTCATTTCAGGGGTCTCAAACTCATTTCGGGGGTCTCAAAGTCGTTTTGCGCTCTTCAAATAAACCCGGGGGTCCTCACAGTGATGTTGGAGATCCTCAAACTCATTTTGGGGGTCCCAAACTGATTTGGGGATCCTCGAACTGATTTTGGGGGTCTCAGACTCATTTTGGGGGTCCCAAACTCATTTTGGGGGGGGTCTCCCCCTCATTTTGGGGCCGCTCAAACCAATCTCAGCGCCCCGAAATCGCTTTTGGGCTCCTCGAGCTGCTCCTTTGGGGTTCCTCCCGCTCCTTTTGGGGCTCCCCGGTCGCATTTCGGGGTTTATTTTAATAAAACCCCAAATTTTGGCTTTTGTGGAACTTTGGGGGGGGAGGGGCAGAGTTTTGGGGTGGGGGCGGCCCCGGGGGGGTCCGTGGGCGGGGCCGGGTGGGCGCGCGCGAGACAAAAGCGGGAAAAGGGGGGGGGGGGGGGAGGGAACGCTCCGGGCTCGTGATTGACGAGCCTGAAATAAATGGGAATAAATGGAATTAAACGGAATTAAATCCGTGCCGGGAGCGGGGAGGGGGCGGCCGAGCCCCTCGGGAGCGCGGGGGGGGCGCTCCGGGGTCGTTCCGCACCTCCCGATGCTCGGGGGGGTCTGATTTTCATTTTTGGGGCTTTTTTCCTTTTGTTTTGGGGTTTTTGGCGGGGGGGTCGCTTCGGGGTCGTTCCCCCCTCTCCCTGCTCAGGGGGGCTGATTTGGATTTTTTGGGGTTTTTTTCCTTTTATTTTTGGGATTTTTGGCGGGGGGGGGTCGCTCTGGAGTCCTTCCCCCCTCCCTGCTCAGGGGGGTTTGATTTTCATTTTTGGGGTTTTTTCCTTTTGTTTTTTGGGGGTTTTTTTGCTTTAACGCGATTTTTACCGGGCGCTTTTCATGCCGGGTTTTTGGGGGGGTCTCGGTCACGGGGGGGTCTCGGTCACGGGGGGGGCTCGGCGGGCGCTGCCGCCGCTGCCGGTGACTCATCCCGGAGCAGCCGCCGTGCGCGGAATGGCAACGGCCGCGGCCGCCGAGCCCCGATAGCGCTGCCCCGAGCGGGAACCGGACCGGGACCGGGACCGGGGGCGAGCGGGAACGGGAACGGGACCGGGACCGGGGCTGGGGGACAGCGGGAACGGGAACGGGACCGGGGCTGGGGGGCTCGGGGAGAGCGGGAACCGGACCGGGAACGGGAATGGAACCGGGAACGGGACCGGGGGCTTGGGGACAGCGGGAACGGGACCGGAACCGGCCCCGGGGGCGAGCGGGAGCGGGAACGGGACCGGAACCGGGACCGGGGCTCGGGGAGAGTGGGAAAGGGAACGGGAACGGGAACGGAGGCTCGGGGAGAGCGGGACCGGGAACGGGAACGAGAACGGGACTGGAACCGGGGGCTTGGGGAGAGCGGGAACGGGACCGGAACCGGCCCCGGGGCTCGGGGAGAGCGGGAACGGGAGCGGGACCGGGACTGGAACCGGCCCCGCCGGGAGGGGGTGGGAGCGAAACGGGGGGAAAATCCCGAGGGGAGCGCGGGGGGGGGCGAAGCGTCCTGAGACCCCCCAGGACACCCCCAGGGCACCCCCCGGACACCCCCGGACACCCTCGGGCCCTCCCAAACCCCCCGGAGGGTCCCGGAACGCCCCCGGGGGGAGGGGGGGGCCCTGCGGACCCCAATAATGGCCGAGAGGTGAATTTGGGGTGAAAAGAGAATTTTAGTGACAGCGGCTGCAGCGGGGGGCACCGGGGGACATTTGGGGACATTTGGGGACAGTTGGGGACAGTTGGGGACATTTGGGGACAGCCAGGGGTGGGGGGTGCAGTGAGGGGAGGGTTGGGGGGCGCGGGGGGTCGCGGGGGTGCGGGGTGGGGAAATTGAGGAGGGGATCTGGGGGTCCTGAGGGGGCCAGGGAGGGGATTTGGGGGGTCAGGGAGGGGATTTGGGGTCGGGGGTCCTGGGGCTGGGTGGGTTGAGGAATTTGGGGAGGGGGCGCGGGGGTCTCGGGGGTGGGACACAGGGGTCCCGGTGCGGCTCCAGCAGGGGTCCAGGGGGGTCTCGTTCAGTGCGGGGGTGCGGTCAGTGCGGGGGGGGTCCCGGCACGGCTCGGGTAGGGTCCGGGGGTCCCGGGGGTCCCGTCAGTGCGGGGGGGACGCGGCCGGGGGGGTCCTGGCACACCTGGCGGGGTCCGGGGGTCTCGGGGGTCCCATCAGTGAGGGGGGTGCGGTCAGTGCGGGGGGGGTCCCGGCACATTTGGCGGGGTCCGGGGGGTCCCGGGGGTCCCGTTCAGTGCGGGGGGGGGCCCGGCCGGGGGTCTCGGGGGTCCCGTCAGTGCGGGGGCCCGGGCGGGGGTCTCGGGGGTCCCGTTCAGTGCGGGGGGCCCGGCCGGGGGTCCCGGGGGTCCCGTCAGTGCGGGGGGGCCGGGCGGGGGTCCCGGCACACCTGGCGGAAGGCGTTGCGCAGCAGCACGTAGGGGAAGCAGCTCTCCAGCATGTCCAGCGTCAGGAAGGACGATTCGGCCACAATCTTTGGGGAGGGGGCGCCCGTCATGACCCATCAGCGCCCCCCCCATCCTCCCGCAGACCCCCAAGCCCCCGCAGCAGCTCCCCCGGCCCGGCGCAGGGTGAAATATTTGAAATATTTGCATTGGAATTGCTCCAGGTGTCTCACGCATCCTCATGTCCCCCCGAGGTGTCACCGGTGTCCCCACCAGGTGTCCTCATGTCCCTCCCCAGGTGTTCCCATGTCCCCCCCAGGTGTTCCCATGTCCTCCCCAGGTGTTCCCATGTCCCCCCCAGGTGTCCCCGGTGTCCCCCCCAGGTGTCCCCACCAGGTGCAGCAGCAGCACGATCGAGTCCTGGTTCCGCAGCCGCGCCTTGTCCGGCTCCTGGGCCAGCTGCAGGAGGCTGCTGGAGGCCAGCTGGGGACAGAGGGGACAGGGACAGAGGGGACAGCCACAGGGACAGTGAGGGACAGAGGGGACAGGGGGACAGGGACAGAGGGGACAGGGGGGACAGGGACAGTGAGGGACAGAGGGGACAGGGACAGTGAGGGACAGAGGGGACAGTGACAGGGACAGTCAGCAACAGGGACAGGGTCAGGGAGCCCGCAGGCCCAGGGCCAGCCCAGAGGGGACAGTGCCAACCCCAGAGGGGACAGGGACAGGGACAGCCCCAGGAGGGGACAGGGACAGGGACAGTGCCAGCCCCAGGAGGGGACAGGGACAGTGCCAGCCCCAGGAGGGGACAGGGACAGCCCCAGGAGCAGACAGGGACAGTGCCAGCCCCAGGAGGGGACAGGGACAGGGACAGTGCCAGCCCAGGGGTGCCAGGGCCGTGCCCGGCTCACCAGCAGGAACTCCTTGAGGTGCGTCTCGATGTTCTTGCTGTGCACGGTGAAGAGCGCGGCCGAGAGCTGCACGATGGCCTTGGCCAGGCAGTGCACGTTGTTGTTGTGGCCTGGGGACACGGGGACACAATGGGGACACAATGGGGACACCGGGGACACAGGGACATACATGGGGACACAGGGGACATGGGGACACACATGGGAACACAGGGACACACATGGGGACACAGGGACACAATGGGGACACGGGGGACATGAGGACACGGGGACACAGGGGACATAGGGACACAGGGGACATGGGGACACGGGGGACATGGGGACACAGGGACACACATGGGGACACTGGGGACACAGGAACATACATGGGGACACAGGGACACACATGGGGACACTGGGGACATGGGGACACAGGGACATACATGGGGACACGGGGACACACATGGGGACACCAGGGACATGGGGACACGGGGACACAGGGCACAGGGGACACGGCGCCCTCACCGTCCAGCTCGGGGTTGTAGAGGGACGCGGGGTCAGCGGCCAGCAGGGGCAGGGACACGGCCACGAACACCAGGAGCAGGCAGGACACCTTGTAATCCTCCTCGGGGGACCAGCCCTCTGCACAGGGGACAGCGCGGTGACAGCGCCACCCGGGCCGTGACAGTGCCACCCGGGCGGTGACAGCGCCACCCGGGCCGTGACAGCGCCACCCGGGCAGTGACAGCGCCACCCGGGAGGAGACAGCGCCACCCGGGCAGTGACAGCACCACCCGGACAGTGACAGTGCCACCCGGGAGGTGACAGCGCCACCCGGGCAGTGACAGCGCCACCCGGGAGGTGACAGTGCCACCCGGGAGGAGACAGCGCCACCCGGGAGGTGACAGTGCCACCCGGGAGGTGACAGCGCCACCCGGGCAGTGACAGCGCCACCCGGGAGGTGACAGTGCCACCCGGGCCTTGACAGCGCTACTCGGGAGGTGACAGTGCCACCCGGGAGGTGACAGTGCCACCCGGGCAGTGACAGCGCCACCCGGGCAGTGACAGCGCCACCCGGGCGGTGACAGTGCCACCCGGACAGTGACAGCGCCACCCGGGCCGTGACAGCGCCACCCGGGCCGTGACAGTGCCACACGGACAGTGACAGCGCCACCCGGGAGGTCACAGCGCCACCCGGGAGGTGACAGCGCCACCCGCGGTGTCCCCAGAGCCCCCGCACCTGTCCTGTGCCCCGCCAGGGCCGTGACCAGCGCCGGGTCCACCTCGCACGGGACCCCCGCGGCCGAGGCCAGCTCGAAGATGCTCAGGGTGACCTGGGGACAGGTGTCACAGGTGTCACAGGTGTCACACGGGTCACAGGTGTCACAGGGGACACGCGGTGTCACAGGTGTCACAGGTGTCACACGGCCCGGCGGGCACCCCCCGTGTCCCTGTCCCCACCTGGATGTCGGTGTCGGGGGTCACCACGTCCGCCAGGCACTCGATGGGGCCCATCAGGAACGGGCAGTGCTGGGAGAACACCTGGGGGGGCGGGAGGGGGGTCAGGGGGTCCTGAGCCCCAAAATGGGGGGGGTCCCGTGTCCCCAGATGGGGGTCAGGGGGTCCTGGGCCCCAAAATGGGGGGGGGGTCATGTGTCCCCAGATGGGGGTCAGGGGGTCCTGGGCCTCAAAATGGGGAGGGGGGGGTCATGTGTCCCCAAATGGGGAGGCTGGGGTGCCCTCGGGGGGTCCCAGAGGTGTCCCAGGGTCTGGGGGGTTCTGGGTGGGTCCCAGGGGGTCCCGAGGGGGTCCCAGGGTTTGGCGATGTTCCGGGGGGATCCCAGAGGTGTCCCAGGGTCTGGGGGGTTCCGGGGGGGTCCCAGGGAGTCCCGGGGTCTGGGGGGTCCCGGGGGGGTCCCAGGGTTTGGCGATGCCCCGGGGGGATCCCAGGGGTGTCCCAGGGTCTGGGGGGGTCCCGGGGGGGGTCCCGAGGGGGTCCCACCTCCCGCAGGCCCTGCTGGGCCATGGCGCGGAAGCTCAGGATCTCCCCGATGATGGTCATGCGCTTCAGGACGTTCTCGGCCGCTGCGGGGACAGCGGGGTGACACGTGTGACACCCCCGTGTGCCGTTCTGTGTGTCACCCCCTGTGCCACCCCCCCGTGCCACTCACAGCTCAGGCGGGGCAGCAGCGCCGGCCTCTGCTCGGCCCTGCAGCAGCGCAGCTGCACCAGCGGGGAAAACAAAAAAAAAAAAATATATTATATTATTTTAATATATATATAATGGATGAGGGACACTGGGGACACTGGGGACACTGGGGACACTGGGGACGCTGGGGACACTGGGGGACACTGGGGACACCGGGGGACACTGGGGACACTGGGGACACTGGGGGACACTGGGGACACTGGGGGACACTGGGGACACTGGGGACACCGGGGACACCGGGGACACTGGGGACACTGGGGACACTGGGGGACACTGGGGACACTGGGGACACTGGGGGACACTGGGGAACACTGGGGACACTGCGGGACACCGGGGACACTGGGGACACTGGGGACACTGGGGACACTGGGGGACACTGGGGACACTGGGGGACACCGGGGACACTGGGGACACTGGGGACACTGGGGACACTGGGGGACACTGGGGGACACTGAGGGACACTGGGGGACACTGGGGACACTGGGGGACACTGGGGACACTGGGGACACTGGGGACACTGCGGGACACTGGGGGACACTGGGGGACACTGGGGACACTGCGGGACACTGGGGGACACTGGGGGACCTGGCATCTCCCACCATCCCAAGGGGCAGGCAGGGACAGGGTTGGGGTGGCACCAGGATGTGTCCCCTGTCCCTGTCCCCTGTCCCTGTCCTTGTCCCTGTCTGTCCCTGTCCCTGTCCCTGTTCCTGTCCCCATCTCCTGTCCCCTGTTCCCTGTCCCCGGCCCCTGTCCCTGCCCCTGTCCCTGTCCCTGTTCCTGTCCCCTGTCCCTGTCCCTGTCCCCTGTCCCCTGTCCCTGTCCCCTGTCCCCTGTTCCTGTCCCTGTCCCTGTCCCTGTCCCTGTCCCCTGTCCCTGTCCCCTGTCCCTGTCCCTGTCCCTGTCCCTGTCCCCTGTCCCTGTCCCTGTCCCTGTCCCTGTCCCCGTACCTTCAGCTCTGTCACCTGGGACCGCACGTGCCACATCAGGTTCTCGCCCAGGAACCGCATCCCGTAGGGCCCGATGAGCTCGGCCAGCGCCCGCATCTCTGTGGGAGGGACAGAGGGGACAGGTGGGGACAGGAGGGGACAGGAGGGGACAGGAGGTGACAGGAGGGGACAGGAGGTGACAGTCCCCCGCCCCGAGCCCCCCCAGCCCACCTGAGATGTCGGAGAACTCGGCGGCGCTGAACGGGGGCTGCTCCTCGCGGGGCACCGTGGTGAAGGCCTGGAGGGCCGGGGACAGGAGCACGGCCCCGGTGCTGGCCTGGCGCAGCAGCGCCTCCAGGTACCTGTGGGGACACCTCTGTCACCTGTGGGGACACCACTGTCACCTGTCACCTATGGCCCTGTCACCCATGGCACTGTCACCCATGGCACTGCCACCCACGGCCCCAGTGCTGGCCTGGCGCAGCAGCACCTCCAGGTACCTGTGGGGACACCTCTGTCACCTGTGGGGACACCACTGTCACCTGTCACCTATGGCCCTGTCACCCATGGCACTGTCACCCATGGCACTGTCACCCACAGCCCCAGTGCTGGCCTGGCGCAGCAGCGCCTCCAGGTACCTGTGGGGACATGGTCCTGTCACCTGTCACCTGTGGCCGTGTCAGCCATGGCAAGGTCACCCACGGCAATTCCACCCATGTCCCTGCTGCCATCCCATGACATCTTCATGTCCCCACCCCATGCAGTGACCCTGTCACCCCGTCCCCATGTCCCCGTTGGTGGCACTGACCAGTCGCTGTAGATGGCGGTCACAGTGACCTGTCCCCACCCGCTATGGGTGACCCCGTCCCCTGTCCCCATGTCCCCAGCCCTGGTGGCACTGACCAGTCAGTGTAGATGGCGGTCAGCGTGGGCTGCCCCTGTCCCCATGTCCCCAGCCCTGGTGGCACTGACCAGTCTGTGTAGATGGCGGTCAGCGTGGGCTGCCCCTGTCCCCATGTCCCCAGCCCCTGGGCACTGACCAGTCGGTGTAGATGGCGGTCAGCGTGGGGTGCCCCTGTCCCCATGTCCCCATGTCCCCGTTGGTGGCACTGACCAGTCGGTGTAGATGGCGGTCAGCGTGGGCTGACCCTGTCCCCATGTCCCCAGCCCCACGGTGACCCTGGTGGCACTGACCAGTCTGTGTAGATGGCGGTCAGCGTGGGCTGCCCCTGTCCCCATGTCCCCAGCCCCACGGTGACCCTGGTGGCACTGACCAGTCGGTGTAGATGGCGGTCAGCGTGGGCTGACCCTGTCCCCATGTCCCCAGCCCCACGGTGACCCTGGTGGCACTGACCAGTCGGTGTAGATGGCGGTCAGCGTGGGCTGCCCGCTGCCGTCGCGGGGGTGGCTCTGCTGCAGCAGCACCGCCCGCAGCAGCCGCGCCGTGTCCAGGGCCACCAGGTGTCCCAGGCGCTGCAGCAGCCCCATGTAGGCGCCCAGCCCCGCCAGCACCTCCGAGGGCCGCGCCACCTCCTGCGAGGCCTGGCTGTACCCGGCCATGGCCACGATGGCCCTGCGGGGACACGGGGCCGGTGAGGGACGCGCCGGGTGTCCCCTCGGCCCTGCGTGTCCCTGGCATGTCCCCGGCGTGTCCCCTCAGCCCCCCATGTCCCCTCGGTTCTGTGTGTCCCTGGCATGTCCCCAGCGTGTCCCCTCAGCCCCCCCATGTCCCCTCGCTCCTGCGTGTCCCCGGCATATCCCTGGCATGTCCCCTCGGCCCCCCGTGTCCCCTCGCTCCTGTGTGTCCCCGGCGTGTCCCCTCAGCCCCCCGTATCCCCTCGGTCCTGCGTGTCCCCAGCGCATCCCCAGCGTGTCCCCAGCATGTCCCCTCAGTCCCCCTATGTCCCCTCAGCCCCACGTGTCCCCAGCGTGTCCCTTCAGCCCCATGTGTCCCCAACACATCCCCAGTGCGTCTCCTCAGCCCCGCATTGTCCCCTCAGCCCCACGTGTCCCCTCGTGTCCCCACTTGGTCAGGCGCGCCTCCAGGTGGCTGCTCAGGTACTCGGCCGGTGTCACCGTGTGCCCGAACACGGTGAAGTTGGGGACGTGGTTCAGGCTCAGGGACAGCTCGGCCAGGGTCAGGTGCAGCTTGTCCAGGCTGGGGGACAGTCACGGTGTGACCCCAGGGGGACAGTCACGGTGTGACCCCGTGGGGACAATCACACTGTGACCCCATGGGGACAGTCACACCATGTCCCCACGCCACACCCAAGCTCTGGTAGCTTCAGGTGAACTCCTGAAGCCCCCAAAGGCCACCAAGACCCCAAACATTCTGGAGCTCCCAAAAGCCACTGAGCCCCCCGATGTTCTGGAGACCACCAAAGTCCCCAGAACCGTGACCCCATGGGGACAATCCTCCCCTGGGTGGCGCTCACTTGGTGGTCAGGGTCCGGTCCCGCCGCTGGCTCTCTGTCCCCGGTTTGTCCCTTTGGGGGTCCCCCTTGCGGGGCGGCTGCTTCGGGGTCTTCTTGACGCGGGCTCTGCTGATGGTGGCTGCACAGTGCTTGGGGAGGAGCTGCAGGGAGGGACAGGGTCGTGGGGACATGGGGACAGGGCCGTGGGGACATGGGGACACAGTCATGGGGACATGGGGACACCCCAAACGGGGCCACCATGACCACAGGCCACCATCCCCCAGGGTTGGGTTGGGGGACGTCCCCATGGAGGAACTTCCCCATCCCAAGGGTTTGGTGGGGACAGGGGGACGAGGGGACAGAGAGGCCATGGGGACCTTGATGGCCACAGAGACCCCAGAGGTTCTGGAGACCCCAAAGGTCCTGAAAGCCCCAAAAGTCCTGGAGACCTCAAAAGTCCTGGAGGCCGCAAAGGTCCTGGAGACCCCAAGGGTCACCAATCCCTCCAGAAGCCCCAGACCCCCTGGACTCCCCCAGGCCCCCCAAATGTCCCAGACCCCCCAGAGCCCCCCAGAGCCCCAGACCTGCTGGCTCAGGTTGTGCTGCTCGGCGCAGGCATCCAGGACGCAGCTGCTGCCCACCCGCGCCAGCTCCTCCAGGAACCTGCGGCACAGCCCCAGCGCCGCCGCCTCCAGCTGGGGGTACTGGGGGCACACGGGACCCCTCAGAGCCGGGCTCGGGGCTGGGGGACCCCCGGACCCCCCCCCGGGTGTCACCCACCTCCTCGGGGCACATGGGGTGCTGGCAGCGCGAGAAGTGGGCGCAGAGCAGGGGGAAGGCGATGGCGAAACGCAGCATGGACGGCTCGTCCAGGGTCAGCGAGAACATCCGCTCCAGGGGACGGGGATGGAAACTGGGGACAGGAGGGGACAGGGACAGGGACAGGGACAGGGACAGGGACAGGGACAGGGACAGGGACAGGGACAGGACAGCAGGGTCAGGGGACACCGAGAACATCCGCTCCAGGGGACGGGGATAGAAACTGGGGACAGGGACAGGGACAGGGACAGGGACAGGGACAGGGACAGGGACAGGACAGCAGGGTCAGGGGACACTGAGAACATCTGCTCCAGGGGACGGGGATGGAAACTGGGGACAGGGACAGGGACAGGGACAGGACAGGGACAGCAGGGTCAGGCGACACCGAGAACAGAGAACATCTGCTCCAGGGGACAGGGATAGAAACTGGGGGACAAGAGGGGACAGGGATGGGGACAGGGACAGCAGGGTCAGGGGACACTGAGAACATCCGCTCCAGGGGATGGGGGTGGAAACTGGGGGACAGGAGGGGACAGGGACAGGGACAGGGACAGGGACAGGGACAGGGACAGGGACAGGGACAGGACAGCAGGATCAGGGGACACTGAGAACAGAGAACATCTGCTCCAGGGGACAGGGACAGAAACTGGGGGACAAGAGGGGACAGGGATGGGGACAGGGACAGCAGGGTCAGGGGACACCGAGAACATCCGCTCCAGGGGACAGGGATAGAAACTGGGGACAGGAGGGGACAGGGATGGGGACAGGGACAGGGGACACCGAGAACATCCGCTCCAGAGGACAGGGGTGGAAACTGTGGGACAGGAGGGGACAGGGACAGGGACAGGGCCAGGGGCTCACCAGAGGTGGGACAGGTCGGAGGTCTCGTCCAGCAGCTCCTCGGGCCGGTCCAGCAGGCGCGTGTGGAACACCACCAGGCTCATGGCACGGCCAACGTCCCCGTTGGAGCTCAACGGCAGCGCGGCCTTGGCCACACTGGTGTAGGCCTGGGGACAGCCAGGGGGACATGGGGACATGGGGACAGACATGGGGACATGGGGACATGGGGACAGCCAGGGGGACAGGGGACATGGGGACAGACATGGGGACAGCCAGGGGGACAGACATGGGGACATGGGACATGGGGACAGCCAGGGGGACATGGGGACATGGGGACAGCCAGGGGACAGGGTCAGGGTCAGGAGGACAAAGATGGGGACAGGAAAAGGGACAGCAGGGACAGGATCAGGGACAGGGACAGGACAGGGACAGGACACGGACACGGGGACAGGGACAGGGACATGGGGACAGGGACAGGGACAGGGACAGGACAGGGACAGGGACAGGGACAGGGACAGGGACACGGGGACAGGGACACGGGGACAGGGACAGGACAGGGACAGGGACAGGGACAGGGACAGGGACAGGGACACGGGGACAGGGACAGGGACAGGACAGGGACAGGGACAGGGACAGGGACAGGGACACGGGGACAGGGACAGGACAGAGACAGGGACAGGACAGGGACATGGGGACAGGGACAGGGACAGGGACATGGGGACAGGGACAGGGACAGGGACACGGGGACAGGGACAGGACAGGGACAGGGACAGGGACAGGGACAGGACAGGGACAGGGACAGGGACAGGGACAGGGACAGGGACAGGGACAGGGACAGTGTCAGCACCTGCAGCCGGAACCAGTCCAGGCGCAGCGCGGTGAAGTCAAACTGCTCCTGCTCATCCACTGCGGGGACAGAGGGACACCCGGACACGGCTGGGGGTGGCAGTGCCACCACAGGGGACCCCCGGGAGCCGCCACCCTTCGGGGTGCCCGGGATTGTCCCAGATCACCCAGGATTGTCCCAGAGCTCCCGGGACAAGGGGGACACGGAGCTGGGGGGGCACCCGCGACACGGCGAGGGGACATCCCGAGCTGGGAGGGGACAGTCCAGGCTGGGAGGGGACAGTCCAGGCTGGGAGGGGACACTCCGCGCCGGGAGGCGACACTCGCGCACCTTCCTTGGCCGCCAGGGCCGCGAGGGAGCTGACGAAGGACGAGAGGATCACGGACTCCTCCTCGGGACACACCGAGAGGTTCTGCGGGCACAGCGCGGGCTCAGGGGGCTCAGGGGGCTCAGGGGGCTCAGGGGGCCCGCGGGGGGCTCAGGGCGCGGCGCCGCCCCCCCGGGGGTACCTGGATGACGTCGCTGAGCACGAGGGCGTCGAAGCGGGCCAGGTACTGCCGGTGGTAGCGGCGCAGGAGCCGCAGGTGCCGCCGCACCAGGGCCCGCAGCTGCTCCAGCGCGAACAGCAGCTCCGCCAGGCGGCTGCGCCGGGGGGGCGCTCAGAGACCCCCCCCGAAACACCCCCGGGGTGCGGCAGGGACCCCCCCAGGCACCCCGAGAGTCCCGAACCCCCCCAGTGACCCCCGAACCTCCTGAACCAGCCCAGTGACCCCCCGAGACTCTCGAACCCCCCCAGTGACCCCCGAACCCACCCGAGTCACCTGAACCCCGCCCAGTGTCCCCCCGAACCTCCTGAACCCCCCCAGTGTCCCCCCGAACCCACTCGAATCTCCCGAACCCCCCAAATCACCGCAAAACTTCTGAAAACGCCCGAATCTCCCGAACCCCCCCAAAACCTCTGAACGCCCTCAGAGCCCCACCCTGACCCCCCCCTGTGCCCCCCGAACCCCCCAAAAACCGCTGAACCCCCCCAAACCCGGGGGGTCCCCACCAATGTCCCCTCCTGTTCCTCCCTGTCCCCTCCTGTCCCTCCCTGTCCCTCCCTGTCCCCTCCCTGTCCCCTCCTGTCCCCTCCTGTCCCTCCCTGTCCCCTCCTGTCCCTCCCTGTCCCCTCCTGTCCCCTCCTGTCCCCTCCTGTCCCCTCCCTGTCCCCTCCTGTCCCCTCCTGTCCCCTCCTGTCCCTCCCTGTCCCCTCCTGTCCCTCCCTGTCCCCTCCTGTCCCCTCCTGTCCCCTCCTGTCCCCTCCCTGTCCCCTCCTGTCCCCTCCTGTCCCCTCCTGTCCCTCCCTGTCCCCTCCTGTCCCTCCCTGTCCCCTCCTGTCCCCTCCTGTCCCCTCCTGTCCCTCCTGTCCCCTCCTGTCCCCTCCTGTCCCCTCCTGTCCCTCCTGTCCCCTCCTGTCACCTCCTGTCCCCTCCTGTCCCTCCTGTCCCCTCCCTGTCCCCTCCTGTCCCTCCTGTCCCCTCCTGTCCCCACCTGTCGCTGAAGTCCTCGGGGTTCTTGCTCTTGGTCACGTGCTCGGCATGTCGCGACAGCCAGCTCACCTCGTCGCGACACAGCGACAGCGCCACGAACACCAGCAGGGCCTGAGGAGGGGGCGACAGGGGGTCGGGACCCCCCCAAAATCTCCCAGAATCCCCCACACACAAATCTCCCAAAATTCCCCCCAAAATCTCCCCGAATCCCCTCTAAATCCCTCAAATCCCCCAAAAATCTCACAAAATCCTGCAAAATCTCTCTAATGCCCCTCAAAACCGCCAAAAATCCCCCAAAACCTCTCAAAATCCCCCCAAAACCTCCCAAAATACCCCCAAAATCCCCCCAAAGCCTCCCAAAATCTCCCATAAATCCACCCCAAATCCTCCCAAAACGCCCCCAAAATTTCCCCAAATCCTGCCCAAAACCTCTCAAAATGCCCCCAAAATTTCCTCAAATCCCCTCAAACCCCCTCAGCCCCCCCCGAGCCCCCCGAAGCCCCCAGCCCCACCTTGGGTCCGAGCAGCCCGGGCTGATCCTCCAGCAGCGCCGCGAGCTCCCGCACGGCCCCGCGCAGGAACGAGCGGCGGGCCCCGGTGCAGCGCCGGGCTGGGGGGCACGGGGGCGTTTGGGGGGGCCCCGGGGGTCCCCGGGGTCGGGGGGACACGGGGGGGACAGGAGGGGACAGGAGGAGGGGGCAGGACCCCTTGCAGGAATCAGGGGTGGCCCCGGTGCAGCGCCGGGCTGGGGGGTCCCCGGTGGTCCCTGGGGGTCCCTGGAGATTCTTGGGGGTCCCTGGGGGTCCCTGGGGGTCCCTGGGGTCGGGGGGGACACGGGGGGCACAGGAGGGGACAGGAGGAGGGGGCAGGACCCCGCGCAGGAATCTGGGGTGGTCCCATGGGGATAGGGGAGGGCTGAGGGGATTTGGGGGGTCAGGATGGGGTCAAGGGGGGGTCAGGATGGGGACAGCGGGGGTCACGGCCAGGGTCACCCCCGAGACCCCCCCGGGCACCCCCAGGGGACAGCAAAGGGCGAAGGGGGCGGTGGGGGGTGAAACAGGGCAGGGAACCCCCAGGACCCCCCCGGCTTTGGGTGCGCTGGGACCTCCCCGGGCCCCAAAGCCCCCGGGACCCCCCAAACCCCCCCGAACCCCCCCCAAACCCCCCCAAACCCCCCCGGCCCCCGCACCTGTGCGCCGCCGCGTGCTCCCGGCACTCCCTGACATCGGCCACGCGCTTCCCGTACCTGGCGAGGGGCACCTGCAGCTGGCACCGCCCCCTGGGCACCGCCCCAGCCCCTGGCACCGCCCCCTGGGCTCCGCCCCTGCACCTGGCACCGCCCCCTGGGCACCGCCCCAACCCCTGGCACCGCCCCCTGGGCACCGCCCCTGCCCCGGGCACCGCCCCCTGGGCTCCGCCCCTGCACCTGGCACCGCCCCCTGGGCACCGCCCCTGCCCCGGGCACCGCCCCCTGGGCACCGCCCCAGCCCCTGGCACCGCCCCCTGGGCACCGCCCCAGCCCCTGGCACCGCCCCCTGGGCACCGGCACCGCCCCTGGCACCGCCCCCTGGGCACCGCCCCAGCACCTGGCACCGCCCCCTGGCACCGCCCCAGCCCCTGGCACCGCCCCAGCCCCTGGCACCGCCCCCGGGCACCCCCGAGCACCCCCAAATCCCCTGAAGACCCCCCCTGGCACCTCCTGACATCCCCAAACCCCCTGACCAGCCCCCAGCCCCACCCTGGCACCCTCAGAGTCCCCAGTGAAGCCCCCAGACCCTGGCACGGGCTGTGCCACCTCCTGCACGGGCAGTGCCACCCCCGGTGTCACCATCCCTCCCTGGCAGTGCCACCCCCGGTGTCACCATCCCTCCCTGGAAGTGCCACCCACGATGTTCCTGTCCCCACCCGTGGTAGTGCCACCTACGGTGTCACCATCCCTCCCCGGCAGTGCCACCCCCGGTGTCCCTGTCCCCACCCCCCGATGTCCCCTCCCTCCCCGGCAGTGTCCCCGCTCACCCCTTGAGCCCCCCCAGCAGCTCCTCGGTGACCTTGTGCACCGCGATGGCCTCGTCGCGCACCAGGGGCACAAAGAGGGACCCGCGCAGGGCCTGGCGCCACAGCTCCTGGCACGGGGGGGTGCCCAGGGCCCCCGGGCACACCAGAAACCCCACTGGGGGGGACACGGGGTCAGGGACCCCGAAACGGGGACAGGGACACCGAAATGGGGTCAGGGACACCGAAATGGGGACAGGGACACCGAAATGGGGACAGGGACACCGAAATGGGGACAGAGACCCCGAAATGGGGTCAGGGACCCCGAAACGGGGACAGGGACCCCGAAATGGGGACAGGGACACCAGAAAGGGGTCAGGGACACCGAAATGGGGACAGGGACCCCATAATGGGGACAGGGACCCCAAAATGGGGACAGGGACCCCAAAATGGGGACAGAGACACTGAAATGGGGACAGAGACCCCAAAACGGGGACAACCAGGGCACCAGGACACACCTGGAACCCCACTGGGGGGGACACGGGGTCAGGGACCCCGAAATGGGGACAGGGACACCGAAATGGGGACAGGGACCCCAAAATGGGGTCAGGGACACCGAAATGGGGACAGGGACCCCGAAATGGGGACAGGGACACCGAAATGGGGACAGGGACCCCGAAATGGGGACAGGGACACCGAAATGGGGACAGCCAGGGCACCCGGGCACACCAGGAACCCCCACTGGGGGGACACGGGGTCAGGGACACTGAAACGGGGACAGGGACACCGAAATGGGGACAGCCCCGTGACAGGGACGCCAGGGACCCCAAAATGGGCGCCAGGGGTTGGGGACACGGCCAGGAGGCGTTGGGGACACGGCCAGGAGGGGTTGGGGACACTGGGGCACTGGCAGCACTCACGGATGATCCAGCGCTCCATCACCTCCAGGGACAGGTACTCACAGGCCATCTGGGGACAGCAGCGCCACCAAGTCACTGTCCCCTGAGCCCCCAGTGCCCGCGTCCCTGTGTCACCACAACCCTGTCCCTGTGTCACCACACCCCTGTCCCTGTGTCACCAACCCCTGTCCCTGTGTCACCACACCCCTGTCCCTGTGTCACCAACCCCTGTCCCTGTGTCACCACACTGTCCCTGTGTCACCAACCCCTGTCCCTGTGTCACCACACCCCTGTCCCTGTGTCACCACACCCCTGTCCCTGTGTCACTCACACTGTCCCTGTGTCACCAATCCCTGTCCCTGTGTCACCAATCCCTGTCCCTGTGTCACTCACACTGTCACTGACGGCCGTGCTCAGCAGTCCCCATGTCCCCATGTCCCCATGTCCCCGTGTCCCCATGTCCCCACTCACGCTGTCGCTGGTGACCGGGCTCAGCCTGTCCCCATGTCCCCATGTCCCCGTGTCCCCACTCACGCTGTCGCTGGTGACAGGGCTCAGCCTGTCCCCGTGTCCCCATGTCCCCATGTCCCCATGTCCCCACTCACGCTGTCACTGGTGACCGGGCTCAGCCTGTCCCCATGTCCCCCTGTCCCCATGTCCCCCTGTCCCCATGTCCCCATGTCCCCAGGTGTGTCACTCACGCTGTCGCTGGTGACCGGGCTCAGCCTGTCCCCATGTCCCCATGTCCCCATGTCCCCATGTCCCCACTCACGCTGTCGCTGGTGACAGGGCTCAGCCTGTCCCCATGTCCCCAGGTGTGTCACTCACGCTGTCGCTGGTGACAGGGCTCAGCATGTCCCCATGTCCCCATGTCCCCGTGTCCCCACTCACGCTGTCGCTGGTGACCGGGCTCAGCCTGTCCCCGTGTCCCCATGTCCCCACTCACGCTGTCGCTGGTGACAGGGCTCAGCCTGTCCCCATGTCCCCATGTCCCCATGTCCCCATGTCCCCACTCACGCTGTCGCTGGTGACAGGGCTCAGCATGTCCCCCGCGGGTCCCAGCAGGCTCAGCAGCTGCTCCTGCCGCCACAGCTCCGCGTCCCGGCAGCGCCGCGCGAACGGAGCCCGCAGGGACAGCAGCGCGCTGCTCACGGCCTGGGGACAGCAGAGCCACACTGGGGACACCGCCCGGACACACCGGGGACAGCAGAGCCACACCGGGGACACTGTCCGGACACACCGGGGACACCGCCCGGACACACCAGGGACAGCAGAGCCACACTGGGGACATCGCCCGGACACAGTGGGGACAGCAGAGCCACACTGGGGACACCGGCCGGACACAGTGGGGACAGCAGAGCCACACCGGGGACATCGCCCGGACACACCGGGGACACCGCCCGGACACGCGGGGGGGCCCTGCTGGGCACCGGGACCCCCGACCCACCTTGGTGTGGGGCCCGAACTCCTCGGGCAGCTTCTTCAGGGGGTGCTCGTACTCCAGCACCATCTGCGCCAGGCGGGGGAAGGCGGGCTCGCTGCGGGGACACGGCGTTGGGGACACGTTGGGGACAGCCCTGATGCCAGCTCTGGCATTGGGAACAGCTCTGGGGCCAGTTCTGGCATTGGGGACACGCTGGGGACACATTGGGAACAGCCCTGGGGCCAGTACTGGCATTGGGGACACACTGGGAACAGCCCTGGGGCCAGTTCTGGCATTGGGGACACGCTGGGGACACACTGGGAACAGTCCTGATGCCGGTTATGGCATTGGGGACATGCTGGGGACACATTGGGAACAGCCCTGGGGCCAGTTCTGCCATTGGGGACATGCTGGGGACCAGTTCTGGCATTGGGGACACGGCGTTGGGGACTCATTGGGGACAGTCCTGATGCCAGTTCTGCCATTGGGGACACGCTGGGGACACGCTGGGGACAGCCCTGGGGCCAGTTCTGTCATTGGGGACACTCTGGGGACACACTGGGGAAGGCACCAGGGCTGGCCCCAGCATTGGGGACAGCAGGGGATGGGGGACAGCACAGCCCTGGGGACAGCCTGGGGGTACTCCCAGTGGGGACACGGCCCCGGGGACAGCAGGGTGGCCCTGGGGACAGCGTGGGGACAGCCGGTGGCACCTGGCGCCGTGGCTCATCTCGTGCGCGCACTGGTAGAGCCCCAGCAGCAGGCGCCGCTCCTCGGCGCGCGCCAGCAGCAGCACCAGCGACACGTAGGTGACAACCAGGTCCAGGTAGCCCTTGGTGAGGTCGTAGTTGATGTGCTGCAGGGGAGGGGACAGCGTGAGGGCGCGGCGGCAGCGGGGACAGCGCGGGGGTGGCACTCGGGGACAGCGCTCACGATGTCGAAGAAGCACTGGCTGGCGTCGATGGTGTTGAGCAGCTCGTACACGTGGTCCTGGGGACAAGGGGACAGCGCCGCGTGTCACCGCCGTGTCCCCGGCCCTGAGGGACCCTGCCTGTCCCCTGTGTGCCCTGTGTGCCCCTGTCCCCAGCTCTGAGGGACCCTGCCTGTCCCTGTGTCCGCCGTGTGCCCCTGTCACCGGCCCTGAGGGACCCTGCCTGTCCCCCGTGTCCCCCTGTCCCCAGCTCTGAGGGACCCTGCCTGTTCCCCTGTGTCCCCTGTGTCCCCCTGTCCCCCCCTGTCCCCCCCTGTCCCCGTGTCCCCCCCGGCTCACCCGGAACTCCAGCACGTCCAGGAAGGTTTGGTAGAACGGCGCCAGCGCCCGCACGATGTCCCCTCTGTCCCTGTGCACCGGGCCCAGGTGCTGCTGCGGGGACACGGGGACAGAGCGGTGGGTGGCACCCGGGGACAGAGCGGTGGGTGGCACCCAGGGACAGAGCGGTGGGTGACACCCGGGGACAGGGGGGTGGGTGGCACCCAGGGACAGAGCGGTGGGTGACACCCGGGGACAGGGGGGTGGGTGGCACCCAGGGACAGAGCGGTGGGTGACACCCGGGGACAGGGGGGTGGGTGACACCCGGGGACAGAGCGGTGGGTGGCACCCGGGGACAGGGGGGTGGGTGGCACCCGGGGACAGGGGGGTGGGTGGCACCCAGGGACAGAGCGGTGGGTGGCACCCAGGGACAGAGCGGTGGGTGGCACCCGGGGACAGGGGGGGTGGGTGGCACCCGGGGACAGAGCGGTGGGTGGCACCCGGGGACAGCGGCACGGGTGACACCCGGGGACAGCGGCACGGGTGGCACCCGGGGACAGGGGGGTGACAGGGACACGGGGGGACAGAGGGGAGGGGTGAGAAAAGGGGACACGCAGGGTGAGGTGACACAGGGGACACACAGGCTGGGGGTGGCACATCCCACAGGGGGTGGGGACATTGGGGACACGGGGGCAGGGGGGACGCGGGGGGTGAGAACAAGGGGGTGGTGACACAGGGGTGGGGACAGCAGGGACACAGGGACAGCGGGGACATGGGTGGGAACACAGGGGTGGGGACACGGGGACAGCAGGGACACGGGGACAGCGGGGACACGGGGACAGCGCCTCACGGTGCTGCTGCGCACGTCCAGGTGCGGGAATTTCTTCAGGATGAACTTGGCCGAGGCCTCCATGGCCTTGTCCCCGAGGAAGGGCGGCCGCGTGCGGGGGTCCGAGCATGTCTGGGGGACCCCCGGGTCAGAACCCCCGGAAATGACCCCAAAACCCCCCCTAAGGGCTGGGACACCCCAAAAAACCCCAAAACTCATCCTCCCTCCCTCCTCAGACCCCCCCCAAATTCCCTCTCAAGGCTGGGACCCCCCCAAACCCCCCTGTCCAAGCCCCTCCCTGACCAGGACCCCCCAAAATCCCCCCCAAATCCCATCCTGGGCTGTGCCCCCTCCCCAAATCCCCCAAATCCCCCCCTCCCTGTCTCCCCCCGATCCCCTGGGCTGCCCCCCATGGCCGGGGGGGTTTGGGGACCCCCAGTGCCCCTCCCAGACCTTTTTGAGGTTGTAGACCCTCACGAGGACCCCCCGGCCCCGCTCGTTGAGCAGCGTCAGCTTCTCGGCCAGCTTGTCCCCGTACACCGAGGGCAGGGACATGGTGGCACCTCGGTGGCACCCCCCAGAGTCCCCAAAAAGGCCCCAAACCCCAACTTCCCCTTCCTGGGCTGGGCCCGGCGGCGCTGGGGCCACCGGGGCCACGTGACGGAGCTGCCACCGCCCCGTGACAGCGCGGGTGGGGACAGTGACAATGGAGACAGCACCAATGGGGACACCGTGGATGGGGACAGTGACAATGGGGACACCGCGAATGGGGACAGTGACAATGGGGACAGTGACAATGGGGACAGCGCCAATGGGGACAGTGCCAATGGGGACACTGGCAATGGGGACACCGCGGATGGGGACACCGCGGATGGGGACAGTGACAATGGGGACAGCGCCAATGGGGACAGTGGCAATGGGGACACCGCGGATGGGGACACCGCGGATGGGGACAGTGACAATGGGTGCAGCAGTAATGGGGACAGCACCGATGGGGACACGGGTGGTGGCCAATGCCACCATCGACCCCATCTGGGGGTCTGACAGCCCCAGCTCAGGGCCCTAAATCGGGGTCTGGGCCCTATATTGGGGTCTGGGCCCTAAATCGGGGTCTGGGCCCTACATCGGGGTCTGAGCCCTATATGGAACCAATTTGGGCCCATGGGACCCAAACTCACTCCCATTTCTGCCCCTTTTTGAGTCCCATTTATCCCCAAATGGGTCTCATTTATCCCTGATCAGGGGACCCCAATCTAGGCCCATTTTACCCCAATCAGGGCCCTATATCGGGGTCATGGCCCTATATGGGGTCACGGCCCTATATAGAACCAATTTGAGCCTATGGAACCCAAATTCACTCTCATTTCTGCCCCTTTTTGGGTCCCATTTCTGCCCCTTTTTGGGTCTCTTTTATCCCCAAACGAGTCTCATTTATCCCCAATCATGGGACCCCCAATCTGGGCCTTTTTTACCCCAATCTTGGCTCATTTAACCCCAAACTGTGCCCTGGGCTGGAAGTCACACAGGTTTGAATGGTGTAATAGTAAAATGACCACAGGGCGAAAATGCAGATTTTAGGATTTTTGGAATGGGGGTTTTGGGGACAAGATGGAGGAACTTGGGCACGTCCAACCTTTCTTCTTCTTCTCCTTGTTCTCCATTTCCTGCAGTGATGGTGGCACTTTGGGATGGGTTTAGAGTAGAGGTGCACTGTCTAACACAGGTGATGGGTATTGGGAATTAAGTGTAAATATGTTATATGTAGTTTGTAGCATAAAAGGACAACACACAGAGCGCCTGTGGCTGCCCTGCTGAGCAGATCTCGGCTGGGCAGAAAGAAAATTTTATAAATAAGAATTAAAAACAACCTCAAGACCGAAAAGTGAAGCGTCCAGACTCGTTCTTCAGCCGCGCAGAGCTACTCGCACATCCCGGGGCAGCGATTCACAACAAAAACCCGAGAAATTCCCGATTCGGTTTTTAGCGCGCTCCAGGCGGGGCCGCAGCGCCCCCCAGCGGCTCGGAGGACCCGGGAGCGGCGCCCGTTGCCGCGGTAACGGCGGCGCTGCCGTAAAGCAAAACCGGCACTGGTGAGACCGGACCGGCACGGAACCAACCCTGGTGGGACCGGAACGGCACCGGTGGCACCGAACCGGGACCGAACCGGGACCAGCCCGGACTGCTGGGACCGAACCGGGACAGAACCGGGACCGAACCGGGACGGCTGGGACCGAACCGGGACCGAACCGGGACCAAACCGGGACCAACCCGGACTGCTGGGACCGAACCGGGACCGAACCGGGACCAACCCGGATTGCTGGGACCGAACCGGGACCGAACCGGGAGTGGTGGGACCGAACCGGGACTGCTGGGACCGAACCGGGACCGAACCGGGACCAACCCGGACTAGTGGGACCAAACCGGAGCAGAACCGGGACCGAACCGGGACCGCTAGGACCAAACTGAGGCCGGTGAGACCGAACCGGGACTAAACCGTGCCCGTTGGGACATAACCGGTACCGAACGGTGCCCGGCGGTACCGAACGGTGCCCGGTGGGACATAACCGGTACCGAGCCCGGTACCGTCGGGCCGCTCGGGCCCGCATGGAGCCCGACGCGCTCGTGCAGTGCCCGTACGACCGGAGCCACCAGGTGCGCGTGTCCCGCCTGCCCTATCACCTGGTGCGCTGCCAGCAGGTGCGCACCCAGCGGGACACAGGGACGGGGGACAGGGGGACAGACGGACAGCGAGGGGGACAGCGGGACAGAGGAACGGGATGGGGGACAGGGGGACAGAGGGACAGCGGGACAGCGAGGGGGACAACGGGACAGAGGGACGGGGTGGGGGGCAGCGGGACAGCGGGACGGGATGGGGACAGTGGGACGGGATGGGGACAGTGGGACAGAGGGACAGACGGACAGCGGGACAGGGGGACAGTGGGACAGAGGGGGGACCTGTGAGGGGTCGGTTTTGGGGTCCAGGACCTGCTGGGGGGAGGCTGTGAGGATCTGGGGTCTGCGTGAATTGGGGTCTGGGGTCCGCAGGGGTTTGGGGTCGGGAGGATTGGGGTCGGGGTCTGGGGTCTGCGGGAATTGGGGTCTGGGGTCCGCAGGGGTTTGGGGTTGGGGTCTGGGCGGGGGCTCAGGTTTGGGGTGCAGGGCGGGGCTCGGTGTCCCTCCCCCCCCCCCCCTTAGCCCCGCCCCCCGTGTCCCTGTCCCCAGAACAACCCGCAGGTGTCGCGCACCTTGGCCACGTGTCCCTTCAACGCGCGCCACCGCGTCCCGCGCGCGCTCCTGCGCGCCCACGTCACCACGTGCCCCGACAAACTGCCGCTCGAGCTGCCCCCAGGTACGGCCGGGACCCCCAGGTGTGCCCCAGGTGTGTCCAGGTGTGCCCAGGTGTGTCCAGGTGTGCCCCCCAGG
This sequence comes from Setophaga petechia, assembly GCA_024362935.1. Classification (NCBI taxonomy): domain Eukaryota; kingdom Metazoa; phylum Chordata; class Aves; order Passeriformes; family Parulidae; genus Setophaga; species Setophaga petechia. Next base: position 561,300 of record JANCRA010000173.1, read on the forward strand.
TGTGTGCCCAGGTGTGTCCAGGTGTGTTCCCAGTGTGCTCCCAGGTGTGTGCCCAGGTGTGCCCTCAGGTGTGTGCCCAGTGTGCCCCCAGGTGTGTCCAGATGTGCCCCCCATGTACCCCCAGGTGTGTGCCCAGGTGTGCCCAGGTGTGCCCAGGTGTGTCCCCTCACCGCTGTCCCCCGTGTCCCCGCAGACCCCGAGGACATGGCCAAGGCAGCGCACACCTGGCAGCCCCCCCCCGTGCCAGGAGGACTGGGACGCAGGTGAGGGTCCCACGGTGTCCCCACGGGCTGGCACCGTGTCCCTGTCGTGTCCTCATGATGTCCCCCGTCGTGTCCCTGCCGTGTCCCCATCCTGTCCCCATCCTGTCCCCACTTTGTCCCGCGCTGTCCCCGTGCAGAGCTGAGTGAGCTGGAGCTGGAGGAGCCGCCCCCGTTCATCCTCCAGGTCACCAAGGGGGGACCTGCCCGTCCCCTGCCACAGGTAGGACCTGGGGACAGGGCTGGCACTGCCACTCGGGGGGGGTGGGAGTGTCCCCAGTGTCACACTCAGGGCAGGGAGTGTCCCCAGTGCCACACTTGGGTGTGGGAGTGTCCCCAGTGTCACACTCAGGGGTGGGAGTGTCCCCAGTGTCACACTTGGGTGTGGGAGTGTCCCCAAGTGCCACACTCAGGTGTGCGAGTGTCCCCAAGTGCCACAGCTGTGTCTGTGTGTCCCCAAGTGCCAAACTCGGGTGTGGGAGTGTCCCCAAATGTCACACTCAGGGGTGGGAGTGTCCCCAGTGCCACACTCAGGGCTGGGAGTGTCCCCAAGTGTCACAGCTGTGTCTGTGTGTCCCCAAGTGCCACACTCAGGTGTGCGAGTGTCCCCAGTGCCACACTCAGGGCTGGGAGTGTCCCCAGGTGTCACACTCAGGTGTGCGAGTGTCCCCAAGTGCCACACTTGGGTGTGTGACTGTCCCCTGAGTGTCACAGCTGTGTCTGTGTGTCCCCAATGCCACACTCAGGTGTGTGAATGTCCCCAAGTGTCACAGCTGTGTCTGTGTGTCCCCAGTGTCACACTCAGGTGTGCGAGTGTCCCCGAGTGCCACACTCGGGTGTGAATGTCCCCAAGTGTCACAGCTGTGTCTGTGTGCCCCCAAGTGCCAAACTCAGGTGTGGGAGTGTCCCCAAGTGTCACACTCAGGGGTGGGAGTGTCCCCAAGTGTCACAGCTGTGTCTGTGTGTCCCCGAGTGTCACAGCTGTGTCTGTGTGTCCCCAATGCCACACTCAGGTGTACGAGTGTCCCCGAGTGTCACAGTTGTGTCTGTGTGTCCCCAAGTGTCACAGCTGTGTCTGTGTGTCCCCAGTGTCACACTCAGGTGTGTGAGTGTCCCCAAGTGCCACAGCTGTGTCTGTGTGTCCCCCAAGTGCCACACTGGGCTGTCCCCCACCAAGGACACCCGAAGTGACCCCCCCCGCCCCCTGTGTCCCCCAGCCCCGACCCCCGCCGCCCCCCCGGAGGGGCTGGCGCTGAGGAAGCCGCGGCCGGCGACAGCGGGACCGCGCTTGGGGGACAGCGGGACAGCGCCGGGGGACAGCCGGGCCCCGCTCGGGGACAGCGCGGCCCCGGCCGGTGACGGCGGGGGGGGCCCGGGGGGTCGCGGGGCGCGGGGGGGGCCCCCCCGGCCGTGCGACATTTCCGGAAATAAAATCGGCTGCGGGAGCTGCGGCTGGCCCGGGGGGGCGACACCGCGGGCGGCGACAGCGCCACCCCCCGTGCGGGGACAATGCGGGGACCGGCGGTGTCCCCCCCCCCGCGTGCTGGTCACTGCGGGCTGGGCGTGTCACCTTCCCGATGTCCCTGTCACCTCCCGATGTCCCTGTCACCCCGCCTTGATGTGTCCCTGTCACCTCCCGATGTCCCTGTCACCTCCCGATGTCCCTGTCACCCCTCCTTGATGTGTCCCTGTCACCTCCCGATGTCCCTGTCACCCCTCCTTGATATGTCCCTGTCACCTCCCGATGTCCCTGTCACCTCCCGATGTCCCTGTCACCCCCCCTTGATGTGTCCCTGTCACCTCCCGATGTCCCTGTCACCCCCCCTTGATGTGTCCCCACACATGATGTGTCCCCTGTCACCCCCCCGCCCCGTGTCCCTGTCCCCTCCCCTTCATGTGTCCCTGTCACCGCCCCCCGTGTCCCTGTCACCTTCTGGTGTCCCCTGCCACCCTCCCCGATGTGTCCCTGTCACCCCTCTGGTGTCCCTGTCCCACCTCCTGTCCTGTCCCCCCCGCCCCGCCCCGTGTCCCTGTCCCCCTCTGTCCTGTCCCCACGCCCCGCCCCGTGTCCCTGTCACCCCCCCGGTGTCCCCCTGCCACCCTCCTCGATGTGTCCCTGTCACCCCCCCGGTGTCCCCCTACCACTCTCGTGGACGTGTCCCTGCCACCCATGCGGTGTCCCTGTCCCCCCCCCCCGTGTCCCTGTCACCCCTGCGGTGTCCCTGCCACCCCTGCGGTGTCCCCCTGCCACCCTCCTCGATGTGTCCCTGTCCCCCCCCCCATGTCCCTGTCCCCCCCTGTCCCCTCCCGTCCCCTCCCCCCGTTCCCTTTGCCCCGATCCGGCGCTCCCGGGAGCGATTTTGGGCTCGGGGGGGGCAATTTTGGGGCATCTTGCGCAAGGTCCCCCCCCCGCCCCGTGTCCGGGGTACTGGGACAGGGGGACCCCGCCCTGGGGGGGGGGGGGGGGGGGGCAATGGGGGGGTCCCCATCCCACCCTGGGGGGGCAATGGGGGGGTCCCTATCCCATCCTGGGGGGACAAAGCGGGGGTCCCCATCCCATCCTGGGGGGATAAAGGGGGGTCCCCATCCCATCCTGGAGGGGACAAGGGGGGGGTCCCCATCCCATCCTGGGGGACACAAGGGGGGGTCCCCATCCCATCCTGGGGGGACAAGGGGGGGTCCCGATCCCATCCTGGGGGGACAAGGGGGGGGGGGTCCCCATCCCATCCTGGGGGGGACAAAGGAGGGGTCACGATCCTGGGGGGGGAGGGGCACTCCACCTTGACCCCCCCCCACACCTGGAAATCCTTCCCAAAAATTGTCCCAGGGCGTCCCCACCCCCGGGACACCCCCGGGACCCCCCCCAGGACCCCCCCGGGACCCCCAGGAGGGGGGAGATCCTCACGCCCCCCCTCCCCAAATTCCTCCTCCCCTCCGCCCCCCCCCGCGTCGGGAGCTGCCTCCGCTCGGAGCCGCCGGATTTGGGGCGGAAAAAGTGGAAATGGGAATTTCTGTGTCACCGCCGCCTCCGGTGCCGCCACCCCCCGCTCCCCGCCCGCATTTTGGGGCAAAAAAAAATCTCCTTTCTATCCCTTTTTATCCCTTTTTATCCCTTTTTATCCCTTCCCCCCCTTTCCCAGGGGTTCGCCCCGCTGGGTCCGGCCGGGGGGGGTGTCTGGAATGTTCTGGAATTGTGGAAATTCCGGGATCGCAGCTGCGGGGCGGGATCGGGATCGGGATCGCCACCCCCGCCCCGATCCCAACATCTGCTGCGGGCCCGGCCTCTCCCTGCCCGACCCCCGCTGCGTTTCCCCCAAAATCCCCTGGAAATCCTTTTTGGGGGGGGATTTTCCACTCCCACAGCTCCACCAGGACCCTCCCCGCGGGATTCATCCGCCCACCCCATCCCAAATCCCACCCTACACCCCAAGTGGGACCCCCAAAAATCCCACCCAGATCCAGGCGGGATTTTTCCCTTTTTTTTTCCCCCCATTTTTCCCCAATTTTTCTCCTATTTTTTCCAACTTTTTCCAAATTTTTTTCCTATTTTTTTCCCATTTTTCCCTATTCACTTTTCCCAGCTCTGCCCCCTCTCCGTGCGTGTCCCGGGCCTGGCCCGGGAGTTTTTCCTGCCAGGGCGGATCCGGGCGGGGGTTGGAAAATCGGGATCGCCGTCCCCGCCTGGGAACAAACAGGCGGCTCCCGCTTTTCCACCCATTTTTTAATGGCGATTTTTGTTTTCCCTCTCTCCCCCGGGCCGGGAATTCCCTGGGCACGGAGGCTCTGGAATGTTCCGGGGCCGTCCCAAATCTCTGTCACCTCCCCTTTGTCACCTTTGTTGTCCCCAAATCCCCGAGGGGATTCTGCCCCTGGCGCTTTTGGGGGCATTTCTGGGGTTTTTTGGGGGTTTTGGTGGATTCTCCCGGGTTTTGGGGCTGCTGGGACCCCCCCCCAAAAAAGGGCCTGAGACAGGAATTTGTGGGGAAAACAGGGAACACCCCAAAACTCAACATTTCACCCCAAAAAAGAGGAGGGGGGGAGCGCCCCCAAATCCCCTCCTGCTGCCCCAGCAGGAAAATCCCGGATTTGGCCCCAAAATGCCCCATTGGATCACGGGGGTGACCCCAAATGGGGCGGTGGGAAGGGTCACAAGAGGGGTGACCCCAAAATGAGGATTTGGGGACATGGGGACGCGGGGACACGGGAATTAGGGGACATGGGGACACAAGGATATGGGGACACGGGGACACTGGGATTTGGGGTTACAGGGACACAAGGATATGGGGACACAGGGACACAGGGATTTGGGGACATGGGGACACAAGGATATGGGGACACAGGGACACTGGGATTTGGGGTTACAGGGACACAAGGATATGGGGTTACAGGGACATGGGGATTTGGGGACATGGGGACACAAGGATATGGGGGACACGGGGACACTGGGATTTGGGGTTACAGGGACACAGGGACATGGGGATTTGGGGACATGGGGGACACAGGAATATGGGATTATGGGGACACAGGGACTTGGGGTTATGGGGACACGGGTAAATGGGGTTATGGGGACATGGGGATTTGGGGACACAGGCACATGGTGACACAGGGATTTGGGGACACAGAGATTTGGGGACACAGGCACATGGTGACACCGGTGCCGCGGTGTCCCCCCGTGTCCCCCCCGTGTCCCCCCGTGTCCCCCCCCGGGCTGGCCCCGCTCCCGCCCCCCGGGTTCTCCAGCGCCTTTTTGGGAAGCGCCGGTGCCGGGGCCCCCCCCGCGCCCCCCCCCGCGCCCGCCCGGGCTCCGGGCCAGCCCCGACCCCCCCCGCGCCCCCCGGGGACGGAGAGGGGACACCGGGGGGACACCGGGGGGGACACCGGGGGGACACGGCGGGGACACCGCGGCACCGGCCGCTCTGGGGGGGTCACGGCGCCCCGGGGCCCCCCAGGAGCGGCCCGGGGGGGGGCCCGGGGGGGGCGCGGGGGGTGACGTGTCCCCGCCGCCGGCCGGGCTGCGCTCGGGGCTATATACGGGGCTGTGCACCGGGCTATATACGGGGCTGTGCTCGGGGCTGAGGCCGCCGTGAGTCAGGCCCGGCCCCCCCCGGGCCCCCCTCGGTGACTCAGGGGCGCGTCGGGACCGGGACGGGCACGGGGGGGTCACCACGGCGGGGAGGGGGCACTGGGGACACCCCCCGGGGGTGGGGCTGGGGGTGTGTCCCCCTAAAATGGGGCTGGGGGACACTGGGGGACACTGGGGACACCCCCGGGGGTGGAGGGGGGGTCTGGGGGACATCCCTGGGGTGGGGGGACAATGAGGGGGCAGAGCAGGAGGGGAAATGGGGATTCGGGGATTCTGGAATTTGGGGATTTGGGGACACAGGGATTGGGGAATTTGGGAATTTGGGGAATTTGGGAATTTGGGGATTCAGGAATTCGGGGATTTGGGGGTTTGGGGATGTGGGGACATGGGGACTCAGGGATGTGGGTGTGATGGGGACAGGGGGACAGAGCCAGGCCACGCTCCTGCCCACGGTCACCGTGTCACCGAAAACACGGACACCGTGTCACCAAACATACGGTCCCGGTGTCACCACACGCGTGTTCACACAGTCCCGGTGTCACCACACGCGTGTTCGCACGGTCCCGGTGTCACCGCCCGCGGTCCCGGTGCCACCCTGCGCGTGCCCGGGCCCGGTGCGGGGCAGGAAAGGCCCCGGCGCCGGCTCATTGTTCCCCCCTCCCGCCCGCCACTTCCCCCCCGGGCACGGAAACGTCCCCATTGTCCCCAGAGGGGCACAGCGGGCACACGGCACAGCGGGCACAGCGGGGACAGCGGGGACAAACCCACCCCCACCCCCGCCGTGCCACCACCCGCGCCCCCGCCCCTGGCACGGCCGGTGCTGCCGCGGTGGTGTCCCCGTGGGTGTCCCCGTGGGTGTCCCCGGGTGTCCCCACGGTCCCCTGGGTGTCCCCCCCCGGAGCCCCCCGGAGCCCCCCGAGCCCGGCCCAGCTGCGCGGCCGCCGTTGCATCAGCGGCGCTGGAATGCGGCGGCTGCCGGGCGAGGCCCCCGACCCCGGCCCCTGCACGCCCCCTTTGCACGCCCCCAGCCCCTTGCACGCCCCCAGCCCCCTTTGCACGCCCCCAGCCCCCTTTGCACGCCCCCGGCCCCCTTTGCACGCCGAAGCCCCCTTGCACGCCCCCAGCCCCCTTTGCACGCCCCCAGCCCCCTTTGCACGTTCCCGGCCCCCCTTGCACGCCCCCCACCCCCTTGCACGCCCCCTTTGCACGCCCCCGGCCCCCTCCCCTTGCACACGCGGCCACGCGCCCCGCTCGGGGCCGGGGGTGTCCCCGCGTGTCCCCCCAGGGGGTCCCACTGTCCCCTCATGTGTCCCCACGGAGCTGCCAGCGCCGTGTCCCCCCCCGGGGGTCCTGTCCCCCCTCCCGTGTCCCCCCAGGGGGGTCCCACCCCTCCGTGGGAACGGCTCCAGCCCCGGCCCCGTTTCCGCTCTTCCCTTCCAGGAAGCGGCGCCGGGATCCGGCCCCCCCCGTCCCCCGCGGTGTCCCCTTCCTCCTTCAGTGTCCCCTTCCTCCCTCGATGTCCCCTTCTCCCCTCCGTGTCCCCTTCCTCCTTCAGTGTCCCCTTCCTCCTTCAGTGTCCCTTTCCTCCGGCCCTGTCCCCTTCTCCCCTCCGTGTCCCCTTCCTCCCTCGATGTCCCCTTCGTCCTTCAGTGTCCCCTTCCTCCTTCAGTGTCCCCTTCCTCCTTCAGTGTCCCCTTCCTCCCTCCGTGTCCCCTTCCTCCGGCCCTGTCCCCTTCCCCCCCTCGATGTCCCCTTCCTCCGGCCCTGTCCCCTTCCTCCCTCGGTGTCCCCGGCCCTGCCACCCCCTGGCCTGGCCCGCTCCTGTCCCCCGTGTCCTGTCCTGCAGCGTCACCCGTGTCCCCCCATGTCCCCTGTGCCTGTCCCGCTCTGTGTTCCAGCGTCCCCAGATGTCCCAGTACCCGCAGTGTCCCGGTGTCCCGGTGTCCCTGTCCCTCACGTCCCGCTGTCCCAAGGTGTCCCCGTGCCTTTCGGGTGTCCCCGTCCCCGCTGTCCCATTGCCCTCAGGGAGTCCCTGGGATGTCCCTCAGGTGTCCCCATCCCTGATGTCCCCATGGCCTCGGGCTGTCCCAGGGTGTCCCGGTGTCCTTGGAGTGTCCCGGTGTCCCTGGAACGTCGCTGTCCTTTGTGTCCCGGTGTCCCTGGGGTGTCCCTGTCCCTTCTGTGCCGGTGTCCCCGCGGTATCCCGGTGTCCCCGGGTGTCCCTGTCCCTGCAGCCCCGCTGTCCCCGGGGTGTCCCGGTGTCCCGGGGGTGTCCCGCTGTCCCCCAGTGTCCCATTCCCTGATGTCCCGGTGTCCCCGTGCTGTCCCCGTGCTGTCCCCGGGCTGTCCCCGGGCCGCCCCGCTCCCCCCGGCGTGTCTCGCTCCCCGGGGCCGCCCGTGCCGGTGCCGGTGCCGGTGCCCGGCGGGGCTCAGGCTCCTCCCCCGGTGAGTCACGGCGGGGCGGGGCGGCCCCGGGCCCCCCCCGGGCACTTTCCGAGGGGACTCGGGAGCGGGAGCAGCGCCGAGCCCGGGCAGCCCCGACCGCCATGGCCCCGGCCCCGGCCCCGCCGCGCCGCCCCCGGCCCCGCCGCCGCCGCGGGCCCCGGATGGCGCTGCCGGTGCCGCTGCCGGTGCCGCTGCTGCTGCCGCTGCTGCTCCCGCCGGTCGCCGCCTTCAACCTGGAGGCGTCGCGGCCCGCGGTGCTCCGCGGGGCCCCCGGCTCCTTCTTCGGCTTCGCGCTGGACTTTTACCTGCCCGAGCCCCGCAGGTACCGGGAACCGGGCCGGGAACCGAGCCGGGAACCGCGCCGGGAGCGGCACCGCCGGGACGGGAACCGCGCCGGGAACCGGGACCGCCCACGGGGAACCGGGACGGGACGGGGCGGGGGCGGCGGCGGCGCCGGGGCGGGAGCGGCCGCGGGGAGCGGGGAGGGCGGCGGGACGGGAACGGAGGGACCGAGGCACGGAGGGACCGAGGCACGGAGGGACCGAGGCACGGAGGGACCGAGGGACGGCGCCGGGAGAGGGACGGGAAGCGGCACCGGGAGCGGGAGCGGCCCGGTGGGACGGGGAGCGGCCGCAGAGCGGGGCGGGGCGAGCAGGGCCGGCCCCGGAGCGGGATAACGGGAACGGGACAGCGGCACCGGGAATGGGAAGGGCCTCCGGGAACGGGCGGGGGCGGCGGGAACCGGGAACGGGAAGTGCGAACCGGGACCGAAAGCGTGATCGGGAGAGGGACGGGGCAGAGGGAGCCGGAGCCCGGGAGCGGAGCGGGATCCGGGACCGGGCCGGGGCGGCGGGGACGGGAACGGGACACCGGGAATCGGAACCGGGAATGGGAGGCAGGAAGCGGGGGCCGGGGAACGGGAACCGGGAGGGTCCGGCCCGTCCGGGGGTCCCGAGCGGGGCCGAGCCCCGGTCCCCCCGTGTCCCCCCGTGTCCCCCGGTGTTCCCCGGTGTCCCCCCCCGCGCCGGCCCCGCCGGGGGTCCCGGGGCCCCCCTGCCCCGGGCCCGGAGCGTTTCCTGTAACCGGAGCCGGGAGCTGCCCCCGGGGGGCTCGTGGGGGGGGGGCTCGGGGGGTCCCGAACATCGGGGGGGGGGTCCCGAACATCTGGGGGGGGTCCCGAACATCTGGGGGGCCCCACGCGCGGCCTCGCCGCCCCCCAACCCCCCACGTGTGACCCACCGGGGGGCCCGGGGCAAACCGGGGAGCGCCCCCCGGGACCCCCCCCCCACCCCGAGGCTGAGCCCTGGGACCCCCCCGGACCCCCCCGGTGCCCCGCGGGTGACAAGCGCGGTGTCCCCCCCCCGTGTCCCCCCCAGTGTCAGCATCCTGGTGGGCGCCCCCAAGGCCAACACGAGCCAGCCCAACGTCACCCAGGGGGGCGCCGTGTTCCACTGCCCCTGGCCCCCCGAGGGCGGCGGCTGCGCCCCCATCGACTTCGACCACATCGGTGAGGGGACACCGGGGGGACACCGGGGGGACACGGGGGGACACGGGGGGACATGAGGGGGGACAGGGACATGGGGGGACACCGGGGGGACATGGGGGGGACAGGGACATGGGGCAGGAAGGGGACACACCTGGAACAGAGACGTGTTGGGGGACAGGACCCCCAGGACAGGGGGACAGGGACAAACCCCCCCAGAAATGGGGACAGGGACACCGTGGGGACAAGCCCCCCCAGGAACGGGGACTGGAGCAGGGACAGGGACAGGGACAAACCCCCAGAAATGGGGACAGGGACACCGTGGGGACAAGCCCCCCAGGAACGGGGACTGGAGCAGGGACAGGGACAATCCCCAGGAACGGGGACAGAGCCAGGCCATGGGCGGGGACAGGGATGGGGACAAAAGGGGGGCCAGACCCCACCCCAGGCATGTGGGGACAGGGTTGGGGACACCCCAGGGGACAGATCCACAGCGGTGGCACCCAGCGGCCCCCAGGACCCCCCCAGGGCTGCTCGGTGTCACCGTGCCACCGTCCCCTGCCACCGTCCCCTGTCCCTGTCCCCACCCCCCGCTGGCCTTGGCCCCGTTAATGATCAACCCGGGGCCGGGGGGGGCCGGGGGGGGCTCGGGGGATTCGGGGGGTGCCCTGACCCCTGACCCCTGACACCCCCCCCCCCCAGGGACCCGCACCCACGACTTTGGGGGCAACAGCAGCGACGGCGCCGAGCCCGTGGAGTTCAAATCCCTGCAGTGGTTCGGGGCCACCGTGAGGGCCCACAACGGCTCCATCCTGGTATGGGGACATTGGGGACATGGGGACATTGGGGGGACACAACGGCTCCATCCTGGTATGGGGACATTGGGACATCGGGGACATGGGGGGACACTGGGGGGACACTGTAAGGGCCCACAACGGCTCCATCCTGGTACCTTGGGGACATTGGGGACATGGGGGACATGGGGGGACACTGGGGGAACATTGAGGACATTGGGGGGACACAATGGCTCCATCCTGGTATGGGGACACCAATGGGGACACTGGGGACATTGGGGGAACACTGGGGACATTGGGGACATGGGGGACACTGTGGGGACATTGGGGGGACACCGTGAGGGCCCACAACGGCTCCATCCTGGTACCTTGGGGACACTGGGGACACTGGGGACACTGTGGGGACACAACGGCTCCATCCTGGTATGGGGACACTGGGGACATGGGGGACATTGGGGACACTGTGGGGACACTGGGGGGACATTGGGGACACTATGGGGACATTGAGGGGGACACTGTGAGGGCTCACAACGGCTCCATCCTGGTATGGGGACATTGGGGGGACATTGGGGACACTATGGGGACATTGGGGACCCACAACGGCTCCATCCTGGTATGGGGACACTGGGGACATTGGGGACATTGGGGGGACACCATGAGGGCTCACAACGGCTCCATCCTGCTATGGGGACACCCGTGGGGACATTGGGGACACTAGGAGGGACATTGGGGGGACACTGGGGGGCCCACAATGGTTCCATCCTGGTACCTTGGGGATATTGGGGACATTGGGGACATTGGGGGCCCACAACGGCTCCATCCTGGTGTGGGGACACCAATGGGGACACTGGGGACATTCTGGGGGGACACTGGGGACATTGGGGACACTGGGGACATTCTGGGGGGACACTGGGGACATTCTGGGGGGACACTGGGGACATTGGGGACACTGGGGACATTCTGGGGGGACACTGGGGACATTCTGGGGGGACACTGGGGACATTGGGGACACTGGGGACATTCTGGGGGGACACTGGGGACACTGGGGACCCTATGGGGACACTCCATGCGGTGACCCCGCGGTGCCCGTGTCCCCCCCAGGCCTGCGCCCCCCTGTACAGCTGGAGCCCCCCGAAGGAGGAGGGGGGGGCGCGGGAGCCGGTGGGCTCCTGCTTCCTGTCCCTGCACAACTTCTCCAAGTTCGTGGAGTACGCGCCCTGCCGCTCAGGTGGGACCCAAAAACACCCCAAAACAGCTCAAAAACACCCAAAAACACCCCTGAAACACCCCAAACCACCCCAAAACCACCCCATCATCCCTGCCGCTCAGGTGGGACCCCAAAACACCCAAAAACACCCAAAAACACCCAAAAACATCCCAAAACCACCCCATCATCCCTGCCGCTCAGGTGGGACCCCAAAAACACCCAAAAACATCCCAAAACCACCCCGTCATCCCTGCCGCTCAGGTGGGGACCCCAAAACACCCCAAAAACACCCCAGAAACACCCCTGAAACCCCCAAAAATACCCCAAAACACCCCAGAAACAGCCCAAAACCCCCCCATCATCCCTGCTGCTCAGGTGGGACCCCAAAACACCCAAAAACCCTCCAAAAACCCTCCAAAAACCCACTGTCATCCCTGCTGCTCAGGTGGCACCCAAAACCCCCCAAAACCACCCCAGAAAACCCCAAAACCCCCCAGGACCCCGTGCCCTCCCTGCCGCTCAGGTGGCACCCAAAACCCCCCAAAACCACCCAAAACCACCCCAAAACCCCCCCAGGACCCCGTGCCCTCCCTGCCGCTCAGGTGGGACCCCCTCAAACCCGCCAGGGACCCCCAACGACCGCCCCCGTGACCCCCCCAAACCCCGCCTGCTCTTTGGGGGGGGTGGGGACCCCCCTGACCCCCCCCGTGTCCCCCCAGACCTGAACTCGGCGGCCGGGCAGGGCTACTGCCAGGGGGGCTTCAGCGCCGAGTTCACACAGGTGACAGGGGGTCCGGGGGGGATTTGGGGGGCTGGGGGGTCTTGGGGGGCTGGGGGGAGTCAAGAGAGGGGCGTCCTGGGGGGGTTTTGGGGGTCCTGGGGGGTCCTGGGGGTTTGGGGGGAGTCAAGAGAGGGGGGGTCCTGGGGGGGGTCCTGGGGGGTTTGGGGGGAGTCCTGGGAGGGGTCCTGGGGGGGGGGGTCCTGGGGCGTTTTTGGGGGTCCTGGGGGTATTTGGGGGTCATGGGGGGTCCTGGGGGGAGTCAAGAGAGGGGGGTCCTGGGGGGGGTCCTGGGGGGTTTGGGGGGGGTCCTGGGGGGGGTCCTGGGGGGGGTCCTTGGGGAGTTTTGGGGGTCCTGGGGTGTGTTCGGGAGTTCAGGGGTGGTCCCGGGGGGTTTTGGGGAGGGTTGGGGTTTTTGGGGGGTCCCGGGAGGATTTGGAGGGATCCAGGGGGGTTTATGGGGGGGTTTGGGGGTCCAGCCCCGCTGAGGGGGGGTCCCGGGGGGTTTTGGGGGTCCTGGGGGGGTTTGTGGGGTCCCGGGGAGGTTTTGGGGGGGTCCTGTGGGGTTTTGGGGGTCCCGGGGGGGTTTTGCGGGGTCCTGGGGGGGGTTTTTGGGGGTCCCGGGGTGTTTTGGGGGGTCCTGGGGATGTTTTGGGGTCCATCCCCGCTGAAGGGGGGGTCCCGGGGGGGTTTTGGGGGGTCTCGGGGGGTTTTGGGGGTCCTGGGGGATCCCGGGGGGGTTCAGGGGTCCATCCCCGCTGAGGGGGGGTCGCGCTGTCTCTGCAGACGGGGCGGGTGCTCCTGGGGGGGCCCGGCAGCTTCTTCTGGCAAGGTGAGACCCCCGCCCGCCTGGTGTCCCCATTGTCCCCTGGGTGTCCCCTGGGTGTCCCCTGGGTGTCCCCACTGTCCCCTGGGTGTCCCCTGGGTGTCCCCTGGGTGTCCCCCATTGTCCCCTGGGTGTCCCCATTGTCCCCTGGGTGTCCCCTGGGTGTCCCCTGGGTGTCCCCATTGTCCCCTGGGTGTCCCCTGGGTGTCCCTTGTGTGTCCCCATTGTCCCCTGGGTGTCCCCTGGGTGTCCCTTGTGTGTCCCCATTGTCCCCTGGGTGTCCCCTGGGTGTCCCCTGGGTGTCCCCATTGTCCCCTGGGTGTCCCCTGGGTGTCCCTTGTGTGTCCCCATTGTCCCCTGGGTGTCCCCTGGGTGTCCCCTGGGTGTCCCCATTGTCCCCTGGGTGTCCCCTGGGTGTCCCTTGTGTGTCCCCATTGTCCCCTGGGTGTCCCCTGGGTGTCCCCTGGGTGTCCCCCGGGTGTCCCCATTGTCCCCTGGGTGTCCCCTGGGTGTCCCTTGTGTGTCCCCATTGTCCCCTGGGTGTCCCCTAGCTGTCCCTCCCCTCCCTGCCAGCCCTGTCCCCTGTCCCCTCCCTGTCCCCTGCCTGTCCCCTGCCTGTTTTCCCTGTCCCTGTCCATGTCCCCAGGGTGCTGAGGTGTCCCCTGTCCCCAGGGCAGGTGATGGGGTGTCCCCAGTGTCCCCAGGGTGCTGAGGTGTCCCCTGTCCCCAGGGCAGGTGATGTGTGAGGTGTCCCCATGTGAGGTGTCCCCTGTCCCCAGGGCAGGTGATGTGTGAGGTGTCCCTGGGCAGTGTGAGGTGTCCCCGGGCAGTGTCCCCTGTCCCCGGGCAGTGTCCCCAGTGTCCCCAGTGTCCCCATGCTGAGGTGTCCCCTGTCCCCAGGGCAGGTGATGTCGGCCACCCAGGAGCAGATCACGGCCGGGAACTTCCCCGAGTACCTGATCCAGGAGGTGCCGGGACAGCTCCAGACGCGCCAGGCGGAGCCCAGCCACGACGACAGCTACATGGGTGACACGGGGACATGGGGACATCATTGGGGACATTGGGGACATCATTGGGGACAGCTACATGGGTGACATGGGGACATTGGGGACACGGGGACAGCTACATGGGTGACACGGGGACATGGGTGACATGGGGACAGCTACATGGGTGACACTTGGGGACATTGGGGACACGGGGACAGCTACATGGGTGACATGGGGACATTGGGGACACGGGGACAGCTACATGGGTGACATGGGGACACGACATGGGTGACACTTGGGGACATTGGGGACATCATTGGGGACATTGGGGACATCATTGGGGACAGCTACATGGGTGACATGGGGGACACTACATGGGTGACACGGGGACAGCTACATGGGTGACATGGGGACATTGGGGACACGGGGACAGCTACATGGGTGACACTTGGGGACACCATTGGAGACAGCTACATGGGTGACATGGGGACACTACATGGGTGACATGGGGACACGGGGACAGCTACATGGGTGACACTTGGGGACATTGGGGACACCGGGGGGGTGTGGAGACACACAGGTGACACACAGGTGACACAGGTGACACACGGGTGACACACAGGTGACACAGGTGACACAGGTGACACACAGGTGACACACAGGGACACAGGGTGACACACAGGTGACACAGGTGACACACAGGTGACACACAGTGACACACAGGTGACACTCTTTCCCTCTCTCTCCCCCCAGGTTACTCGGTGGCAGTCGGGGAGTTCAGCGGTGACACCACGCAAGGTGGGTGACAGCGGGTGACAGCGGGTGACACACGAGGGTGACACGGCCACCCCCGGCCACACCTGACAGTGTCCCCTTGTCCCTTTGTCCCTTTGTCCCTTTGTCCCCACAGACTTCGTGGCCGGTGTCCCCAAGGGCAACCTGACCTACGGCTACGTAAGGGGGGACATGGGGGGACACAGGGGGGACACAAAGGGGACATTGGGGACACAAAGGGGACACAAAGGGGACATTGGGGGGGACACAAAGGGGGGACACAAAGGGGACACAGAGGGGACATTGGGGGGGACACAAAGGGGGGACACAAAGGGGACACAGAGGGGACATTGGGGGGGGACACAAAGGGGACATGGAGGGAACACAAATGGGGGACATTGGGGGGACATTGGGGGGGACACAAAGGGGACATGGAGGGGACACAAAGGGGGGGCACAAAGGGGGGACACGGGGGACATGGAGGGGACACTGTGGGGGACACAAAGGGGACACAAAGGGGACATTGGGGGGACACAAAGGGAACATTGGGGGGGCACGAAGGGGACACAAAGGGGACATTGGGGGGGACACAAAGGGGACATTGGGGGGCACTGGGGGGGTCGCAGTGCCTGTGTCCCCCCCCCGCTGGCTCAGTGTCCCCTCGGTGTCCCCAGGTCACCATCCTCAATGGCACCAACATGAAGTCCCTCTACAACTTCTCGGGGGAGCAGGTGGGGACTGGGGGGTCCTGGGGGGTCCTGGGAGGGTCCTGGGGGCATTTTGGGGGAGTTTGGGGGGTCCTGGGAGGATTTTGGGGAATTTTGGGGGTCCTGGGAGGGTCTGGGGGAGTTTTGGGGGTCCTGGGAGGGTCCTGGGGGATTTGGGGGGTCTGGGAGGGTCTGGGGGAGTTTTGGGGGTCCTGGGATGGTTTTGGGGGGTCTTGGAGGGGGACCCAGAAGGGACCCGAGGTGGGGACATCCAGGGAGGGGGGTAGGGGGTCTCAGATGGGGGTGGGGAGCTCTAGAATTGGGTGGGGGGGGGGCACACGGAATTTGGGGGGGGTCGTCATGGCCCCCCCACCCCGTTTTGCCCCCCCCCCCCCCAGATGGCCTCGTACTTCGGCTACGCCGTGGCCGCCACCGACGTCAACAACGACGGGTGAGGGACCCCCGGGACCCCCCCGGGACCCCCCAGATTTGCTCAGCACCCCCCGAGGGCAGAGGGTGCCCCCCAAACTCACCCGGTGCCCCCCCCCCCAATGGTTCAGTGACCCCTCCAAGCTCACTCTGTGCCCCCCAGACTCACCCAGTGCCCCCCCAGACTCACCCTGTGCCCCCCCAAGCACACCCAGTGCCTCCCTGTGCCCCCCAGACTCACCCTGTGCCCCCTCAGACTCACTCCTGTGCCCCCCAATGGCTCAACGACCCCCCCAGACTCACCGTGTCTCCCCCATAGCCCCCCAAATGGCTCAGTGACCCCCCAGACTCACTCAGTGTCCCCCCAGCCTCACTCTGTGCCCCCCCAGACTCACCCTGTGCCCCCCCAGGCTGTCGGACCTGCTGGTGGGGGGCCCCATTAGCACACCCTGTCCCCCCCAGCCTCACCCTGTCCCCCCTGTGTCCCCCCCCTGTCCCCCCCCCAGGCTGTCGGACCTGCTGGTGGGGGCCCCATTAGCACACTCAGTGACACCCCCAGACTCACTCTGTGCCCCCAGCCTCACCCTGTCCCCCCTGTGTCCCCCCCTGTCCCCCCCAGACTCTCGGACCTGCTGGTGGGGGCGCCGCTGTTCATGGCCCGCTCGGGGGCGGGGGGCGCGCGGGAGCTGGGCCGGCTGTACCTGTACCTGCAGCGGGGGGGGGGCCGCGCCCGCCGCCCCCCGCCGCCATCACCGGCACCCACGAGTTCGGCCGGTTCGGGAGCGCCATCGCCGCGCTCGGGGACCTGGACCGGGACGGCTACAACGGTACCGGAACGGGGGGGACCGGCGGGGTACCGGGGGGGGGAACCGGGACCGGGACCGGGACGGGTACAACGGTACCGGAACGGGGGGGACCGGGGGGGGTACCGGGGGGGGGGAACCGGGACCGGGACGGGTACAACGGTACCGGCACCGGGGGGGACCGGGGGGGGGGGACCGGGACCGGGACGGGTACAATGGTACCGGAACGGGGGGGGAACGGGGGGGGTACCGGGGGGGGGAACCGGGACCGGGACCGGGACGGGTACAATGGTACCGGCACCGGGCTGGGGAACGGAACCGGGGGAGGGACCGGGACGGATACAGCGGGTACCGGGAACGGGGAATTGGGACCGGGGGGAGTACAGGGGGGGGCACCGGGACCGGGGGGGAACCGGGGGTACAGGGGGAACGGGAGGAGTTATGGGGGATTTATGGGGGCACACGGGGGGGGGGTTATGGGGGGTTTATGGGGTCCATGAGGGGTTATGGGGGTGACGGGCACGGAGGGGTTTATGGGGGGTTATGGGGGGGCTCACAGGGGGGGCTATGGTAGGTTTATGGGGTCCATGACGGGGTTATGGGGGATTTATGGGGGGTTTATGAGGGGGCACGGGGGTTATGGGGTCCATGACGGGGTTATGGGGGGTTATGGGGGGCTCACAGCGGGGGGCTATGGGAGGTTTATGGGGTCCATGAGGGGGCACGGGGGGTTATGGGGTCCATGACGGGGTTATGGGGGGTTATGGGGGGCTCACAGGGGGGGGCTATGGGAGGTTTATGGGGTCCATGAGGGGGTTATGGGGGGTTTATGGGGGGGCACGGGGGGTTATGGGGTCCATGACGGGGTTATGGGGGTGCCCCCCCGTGCCCCCCACCCCTGACCCCCCCTTTCTCCCCCCCCCATGCGCAGACGTGGCCGTGGGGGCCCCGCTGGGGGCCGAGGGGCGCCGGGGGCTCGTGTTCATCTTCCGGGGGGGGGGGCGCGGGGCTGCGGCCCCGGCCCGCGCAGGTGCTGCGGGGAGCGGGCGCGCCCCGGGGCCAGCCCGACTTCTTCGGGGCCGCCCTGCGCGGGGCCGCCGACCTGGACGGCAACGGCTACCCGGGTGAGGGACGGGGGACACCTGTGTCACCACCCCTGTCACCCCTGTGTCACCCTCTGTGTCACACCCCCACAACGGCTACCCGGGTGAGGGACGGTGTCACCACCCCTGTGTCACCTGTGTGTCACCCCTGTGTCACCCTCTGTGTCACACCCCCACAACGGCTACCTGGGTGAGGGACGGGGGACACCTGTGTCACCACCCCTGTCACCCCTGTGTCACCCCCATGGTGAGGGCCAGCCCTGCCATGGCCCGGTGTCCCCCTGTCCCTGTCCCCATTCTCAGTGACACCCTCGTGTCCCTGCCCCTGTCCCCATGTCCCCACAATGTCCCCCGTGTCCCCACAATGTCCCCCTGTCCCCTGTGTGTCCCCGTGTCCCCTCGATGACCCCCCTGTCCCCGCAGACCTCCTGGTTGGCGCCTTCGGGGCGGACACGGTCGTGGTTTACCGGTGAGTGTCACCCGTGTCCCCACTGTCCCCACTGTCCCCATTGTCCCCATTGTCCCCACTGTCCCCACTGTCCCCACTGTCCCCATTGTCCCCACTGTCCCCACTGTCCCCACTGTCCCCACTGTCCCCATGTCCCCATTGTCCCCATTGTCCCCATTGTCCCCACTGTCCCCACTGTCCCCATTGTCCCCATTGTCCCCACTGTCCCCACTGCCCCCATTGTCCCCACTGTCCCCACTGTCCCCATTGTCCCCACTGTCCCCACTGTCCCCACTGTCCCCATTGTCCCCAATGTCCCCACTGTCCCCACTGTCCCCACTGTCCCCACTGTCCCCATTGTCCCCATTGTCCCCATTGTCCCCATTGTCCCCACTGTCCCCATTGTCCCTACTGTCCCCATTATCCCCACTGTCCCCACTGTCCCCACTGCCCCCACTGTCCCCACTGTCCCCACTGTCCCCACTGTCCCCACTGTCCCCACTGTCCCCGGTTGTCCCGGCCGTGCCGGTCCCTGAGCCCGTGTCCCCCCAGGGGCCGCCCCATCGTCCACGCCAGCGCCACCCTGGCCATTGTCCCCTCCATGTTCAACCCCGAGGAGCGCGGCTGCGCCCTGGCCAGCGGCCACCACGTGTCCTGGTGGGTGACAGCGGGGACAGGAGGGGACAGCGAGGGGACAGAGAGGGGACAGAGAGAGGACAGAGAGGGGACAGAGAGGGGACAGAGAGGGGGACGGGGTGGGGGACAGAGAGAGGACAGAGAGGGGACAGAGAGGGGACAGAGAGGGGACAGAGAGGGGACAGGGGAGAGACAGTGCGGGGGACACTGGGGGACAACAGGGGGACAGTGGGGACAGAGAGGGGACACAGTGGGGGACAGGGTGGGGACAGGGTGGGGACAGTGTGGGGGACACTGTCGGGGCAACAACGGGGACAGAGAGGGGACAGGGCAGAGGGACAGCGGGGGACACTGCAGGGGACAGGGGGGACAGGGTGGGGACACTGGAGAGGGGATGGGGGACACTGGGAGGGGACACTGGGAGGGGGACAGCAGGGGCTCCCAGGAACACGGGGACAGAGCGCTGGGGACACTGCGGGGGGAACTGGGGACACTGCGGGGGTCCTTGGGTGGGGGAACCCTGAGGGGAACATCGAGGGGACACTGAGGGGACACTGAGGGGACACACGGTGCCACCCCTGTGTGTCCCCTCCCAGCATCAATGTCACCTTCTGCCTCAACGCCTCCGGACGTCACCTGCCCGGGCCCATCGGTGAGGGGACAGGGGGACACTGGGGGGACAGGGGGACACTGGGGGGACAGGGGGACAGTGGGGGGGGGGACAGGGGGACACTGGGGGGGGACAGTGGAGGGGGACATGAGGACATGGAGGGAACAAAGGGGACATCGTGGGGACCAATGGAGGGGACACCGCGGTGGTCGTGTCCCCGTGTCCCCGCGGTGTCCCCGTGTCCCCAAGGGTGGCTCAGCTGCCATGGGGACAGGACGGGGGCACCAGGGCTGTCCGTGCCGTGTCCCCGCGGTGTCCCCATGGTGTCCCTGTGCTGTCGCTGTCCCCAGGGCTGGCGCTGGAGCTGAGCGTGGACGGGGCCAAGGCGGGGGGGGCGCGGCGGGCGCTGTTCCTGGGGGGGGGGCGCGGGGGGGGCGCCCCCCTCCCCCTGGCGGAACCTGAGCCTGGCGGTGCCCAACGGGGGCGGCCCCCGGTGCCACACGCTGCCCGTGTTCCTCAGGGTAAGGCCCAAACACCCCGAAACTGACCCAAAATAACCCAAAAATAACCCAAAACTGCCCCAAAAACTGCCCCAAAAACTGACCAAAAACTGCCCCAAAAACTGCCCCGAAATAAACACCCCGAAACTGACCAAAATACCCCAAAAACTGCCCAAAAAACTGCCCCAAAACTGCCCCAAAATACCCCAAAAAATGCCCAAAATAAACACCCCGAAACTGCCCCAAAATACCCCAAAAACCGGCCCAAAATAAACACCCCGGAACTGCCCAAAAACTGCCCCAAAACCGCCCCAAACACCCCAAAACTGCCCCAAAACTGCCCAAAATACCCCAAAAACTGCCCCAAATACCCCGAAACTGCCCCAGGACCCCAAAGCCAGCCCCAGGTCCCCTCATGTCACCCCCGTGTCACTCTGGGTCCCCCGGTGTCACCTCCCTGTCACACCTGGGATCCCCCCCGTGCTGTCCCCTTGTGCCCAGAATGAGTCTGAGTCCGGGACAAGCTGTCCCCCCTCAGTGTCCCCGTGTCCCCGTGTCCCTGTCCCCGCGGTGTCCCCGTGTCCCCAGAACGAGTCCGAGTTCCGGGACAAGCTGTCGCCTCTCAGTGTCCCCATGTCCCCCGGTGTCCCCATGTCCCCCGGTGTCCCCCAGTGTCCCCATGTCCCCCCATGTGTCCCCAGAACGAGTCCGAGTTCCGGGACAAGCTGTCGCCCATCCCGGTGTCGCTGAGCCTGGCCCTGGACCCGGCCGTGTCCCCTCCCCCGCCGGGGCTGTCCCCGCTGCTGTCCCCGAGCACGCGCACGCGCCTGGAGGCCAAGGTACGGCTGGGTCACCTGTGTCACCTGTGTCACTGTGTGTCACTGTGTCACTGTGTGTCACCTGTGTCACCTGTGTGCCACCTGTGTGTCACCTGTTTCACCTGTGTGTCACCTGTGTCACCTGTGTCACCTCTGTGTCTTCTTGTGTCCCTGTGTCTCCCGTGTCCCCCATCACCCCAATGTCCCCATTGTCCCATCACCCCATTGCTGATGTCCCTGTGTCCCCCATGCTGTCCCCATTGTCCCTGCTGTCCCCATGCTGTCCCTGCTGTCCCCATGCTGTCCCCCTGTCCCCTCTGATGTCCCTGTGCTGTCCCCTGTGCTGTCCCTGCTGTCCCCATGCTGTCCCCCTGTCCCCTCTGATGTCCCCATGCTGTCCCCTGTGCTGTTCCTAATGTCCCCGTGCTGTCCCTGATGTCCCCATGCTGTCCCCGTGCTGTCCCCCATGCTGTCCCCATGCTGTCCCTGATGTCCCCATGCTGTCCCCGTGCTGTCCCCATGCTGTCCCTGCTGTCCCCGTGCTGTCCCTGATGTCCCCGTGCTGTCCCCAGGCCCACATCCAGCTGGACTGTGAGGACAACGTCTGTGTGCCCGACCTGCAGCTCGAGGCCAGCGCGTAAGGGGGACACCGGGGACACTGGGGACACTGGGGACATGAGGGGGACACTGGGGACATGGGGGGACATGGGGGGGGACACTGGGGACCCTGGGGCACAAAGAGACTGGGAGGACACGGGGGGACTGGGAAGGGGGGGCTGTGCCCAGGGTGGCCCTGGGGGGTTCTGGGGGTGTCCGTGGCCATGTCCCCCATGTCCCCAATGTCCCCAATGTCCCCAATGTCCCACTGATCCCCAATATCCCCAATGTCCCCAATGTCCCCAATGTCCCCATGTCCCCAATGTCCCCAATGTCTCCAATGTCCCCAATGTCCCCATGTCCCCAATGTCCCCCATGTCCCCAGTGTCCCCCCATGTCCCCAATGTCCCCAATGTCCCCAGTGTCCCCATGTCCCCAGTGTCCCCAATGTCCCCAGTGTCCCCAATGTCCCCAATGTCCCCATGTCCCCAATGTCCCCAAT
Source organism: Setophaga petechia (assembly GCA_024362935.1). Classification (NCBI taxonomy): domain Eukaryota; kingdom Metazoa; phylum Chordata; class Aves; order Passeriformes; family Parulidae; genus Setophaga; species Setophaga petechia. The sequence continues at coordinate 583,089 of JANCRA010000173.1, forward strand.
GTCCCCAATGTCCCCATGTCCCCAATATCCCCAACGTCCCCAATGTCCCCATGTCCCCAATATCCCCAATGTCCCCAATGCCCCCAGTGTCCCCATGTCCCCCATGTCCCCATGTCCCCATGTCCCCCATGTCCCCAGTGTCCCCCATGTCCCCATGTCCCCAGTGTCCCCAGTGTCCCCAATGTCCCCAATGTCCCCATGTCCCCAATATCCCCAACGTCCCCAATGTCCCCAGTGTCCCCAGTGTCCCCAATGTCCCCATGTCCCCATGTCCCAATGTCCCCATGTCCCCATGTCCCCCATGTCCCCGTGTCCCAGGGACCGCCGGGCGGTGTTCCTGGGGGACAGGAACAGTCTGAACGTGACGTTCCTGGCTCGGAACGTGGGCGAGGGCGGCGCCTACGAGGCCGAGCTGCACCTGCGGCCCCCCCCCGGGCGCGCTCTACACCGGGGTGCTGCGGCCGCACGGGGTGAGGGGCACGGGGCACCGGGGGGCACCGGGGGGGGGCACCGGGGGGCACTCGGGACTGGGCAGGGGGCTGCAGGCATTGGGGAGGGGGCTTGGGGGCACTGGGTTGATACCCGGGGGCAGGGAGGGGGATTGGGGGGCTGGGGGAGCGCCCCTAGGGTGGGGAGGGGGTCACAGGTATTGGGGGGTGGGAGTCTGGGGGGGATGGGGGGCACCGCTGGGGTGGGGAGGGGGTCGCTGCTATTGGGGGGAGAGGGTCTAGGGATGCTGGGGGGCACCTCGGCAGTGGGGAGGGGGTCACAGGCATTGGGGGGTGGGAGTCTGGGGGGGATCGGGGGCACCGCTGGGGTGGGGAGGGGGTCTGCTATTAGGGCAGGGGGTTTGGGGGGGCTGCGTTGATACCCCGGGGGTGGGGAGGGGGCTGCAGGCATTGGGGGGTGGGAGTTTGGGGGGGCTGGAGGGGCTGGGGGGGCACCCCTGGGGTGCGGAGGGGGTCACAGGTATTGAGGGGAGGGGGCTTGGGGGGCTCGAAAGTGCCTGGGGGGGGCTCAGGGGGCGCCCCCAAACACGGCGGGGTCACTGGGGGGGGGGTCAAGGGAACGCCCTGGGGGTCAGGGGGGTCTGGGGGGGTCAATCAGCCCCCTGACCCCCCCTCCCCAATTTCCCTCTGTCTCCCCCTCCCCAGAATTTCTCGGCGCTGAGCTGCGAGCTGGGGGGGGGCAACGGCTCGAGCCCCCTGGTCTGCGACCTCGGCAACCCCATGAAGGCGGGGGGCGAGCGTGAGTGGGCGGGGGGCGCCGGGGGGGGGCTGGGGAGGGGTCTGGGGGGGATTTTGGGGAGCTTGAGGAGGGTCTGAGGGGTTTTGGGGGGGATTTGGGGGGATCTAGGGGGCCTTGAGGAGGGGCTGGGGGGATTTTGGGGGCTCTGGGGGGGGTCTGGGGGGGATTTTGGGGGTGTCTGGGGGGGTCTGGGCAGATTTACGGGGGGATTTGTGGGATCGGGGGGAGCTTGAGGAGGGTCTGGGGGTTTTGGGGGGATCTGGGGGGTTTGGGGGGTCTGGGGGGGATTTGTGGGGATCGGGGGCAGCTTGAGGAGGGTCTGGAGGGTTTTGGGGGGTCTTTGGAGGGGTTTGGGGGGATTTGGGGAGTTGTGTGGGGCTCTGAGGGGTTCAAGACGGTTCATGGAGGGTTTTGAGGGGATTTCTGGGGATTTGGGGGGTCTGGGGAGTTACAGGGGGTTCTGGGGTCTCTGGGGGGCTATGGGGAGTTATGGGGGCTCTGGGGGGCTCTGGGGGTTATGGGGGGCTCTGGGGGGCTCTGGGAGGTTATGGGGGGTTATGGAGGGGTTATGGGGATTTTGGGGGGGGTCCCGGCTGACCCCTCCCCCGCCCGCAGATCTGGGGGGGGGCTGCGCTTCACCCTCCCCCAGCTGAGCGACGGCAGCAGCAGCGTCCGGTTCGAGCTGCAGATCCGCAGGTGGGGCGGGGGCGACCCCCGGAACGGGGGCACGGGGAGGGGGGCGACCCCCGGAACGGGGGCACGGGGGGGGAAAGCGACCCCCGGAATGGGGGCACGGGGCCTGGGGAGACACCCCAAAACAGGGACACCCTGAAATGGGGGCACGGGGCTGGGGGGGGACACCCCGAAACAGGGACACCCCAAAACGGGGGCACGGGGAGGGGGGCACACCCCGAATTCGGGGGTCCGGGGGGGGCCGCGGGGCGCGGAGGCGTTCCCCGTTTTGGGGAGGGGGCACCGAAGGGTGGCCCCCCCGTTTTGGGGGGTCAGGGGGGTCCCAGGAGCTGCAGTTTGGGGTTTGGGGGGGGTCGTGGGGGTGGTGGCGCCCCAGATTTGGGGCTGGGGGTGTCAGGGGTCCTGGCACCCCCGGTTTGGGGGGGCAGGGGGGGCACCCGGGGTGGGGGACCCAGAGGTTCTTGGGGGGGATCGTGACCCTGGGGGTGTCCCCAAGGTGGGCGGGGGTCCCTGGGGGTGTCCCCAATATGGGGGGTGTCCCCAATATGACCCCCCCCCCTTGCCCCCCCCAGCAAGAACGCCAACAACTCGCAGAGCGCCGTGGTGCCCGTGGCGCTGGCAGTGAGGGCGGCCACCAGGGTGTCCGTGCTGGGGTGAGTGACACTGGGGACACACAGGGGACAGGGGGACACTGGGGACAGTGACAGGGGACACTGGGGACAGTGACAGGGCCACCAGGGTGTCCGTGCTGGGGTGAGTGACAGCGGGGACATTGGGGACAATGGGGACATTGGGGACACTGACAGGGCCACCAGGGTGTCCGTGCTGGGGTGAGTGACAGCGGGGACATGGGGACACTGGGGACATTGGGGACAGTGGGACACACAGGGACAATGACAGGGCCACCAGGGTGTCCGTGCTGAGGTGAGTGACACTGGGGACATTGGGGACACTGGGGACACTGACAGGGGACACACAGGGTGTCCGTGCTGGGGTGAGTGACAGAGGGGACAAGGAGGGGACACAAGGGGACCTGAGACCGGCCAGAGCCTCTGAGTGTCCCCTCCTTGTCCACCGTGGGCTGGGTGACACAGAGGAGACAGGAGGGGACAGGAGGTGACACCGAGGGGATGGGAGGGGACACAGGGGACACAGAGGGGACAGGAGGTGACACGGAAGGGATGGGAGAGGACACAGATGGGACACAGAGGGGACACGGAGGGGACAGGAGGTGACAGGAGGTGACAGGAGGTGACAGGAGCTGCCGCTCAGCGCTGTCCCCCCCGCTGTCCCCTCAGGGTGTCCCGGCCCGACGTTGTCACCGTCCCCGAGGGGGGGTGGGGACCCGACCCCCCCCAGCGGCTGCAGGACCTGGGGCCACCCGTGGAGCACGTGTACGAGGTGGGGACACTGGGACAGCTGTGTCCCCAACCCTGGGCCACCAAACCTGGGCTGGGAACACCATGGGACAGCTGTGTCCCCAACCCTGGGCCACCAAACCTGGGCTGGGAACACCATGGGACACCTGTGTCCCCAATCCTGGGTCACAATGTCGCTAATCCTGGGGGTTACAATGTCCCCAATCCTGGGGGTCACACTGTCCCCAACCTGGGGTCCTGTGTCCCTAACCCGGGGTCCCCATGTCCCCAACCCTGAGGGGGGTCCCCGTGTCCCCAAATCGGGGCTGTCACCCCATCCCTGTGCCCTGGGGGTCCCTGTGTCCCCACCCTGGGGGTCCCTGTGTCCCCCCCATGTCCCCCTGTCCTGACCCGTGTCCCCCCCATGCCCCCGTGTCCCCCCGTGTCCCCCCATGTCCCCGTGTCCCCGTGTCCCCCCATGTCCCCGTGTCCCCGTGTCCTGAGCCGTGTCCCCCCGTGTCCCCAGGTGGTGAACGAGGGTCCCAGTGCCATCAGCCAGGGCACGCTGGAGCTCAGCTGTCCCCTGGGCCACCGCGGCCACCCCCTGCTCTACGTCACCGGCCACGAGGGGATGCACAACTGCACGGCCAGCCACAGCCCGGACCCGCTGGGGCTGGTAGGGGACAGTGGGGACAATGGGGACAGTGGGGACAGCGGGGACAGCAGGGACAATGGGGACAGCAGGGACAGCGGGGACAATGGGGTGATGGGGACAATGGGGACAATGGGGACAGCGGGGACAGCGGGGACAATGGGGACAATGGGGACAATGGGGACAGCGGGGACAATGGGGACAATGGGGACAGTGGGGACAGCGGGGACAATGGGGGTGATGGGGACAGCGGGGACAGCGGGGACAGTGGGGTGATGGGGACAATGGGGTGATGGGGACAGCGGGGACAGTGGGGGTGATGGGGGTAATGGGGACAGTGGGGACAATGGGGACAGTGGGGTAATGGGGACAGTGGGGACAATGGGGACAGCGGGGACAGTGGGGACAATGGGGGTGATGGGGGCAGTGGGGGTGATGGGGGCAGTGGGGGTGATGGGGGTGATGGGGACAAAGGAACAGGGGGACAGTGGGGACAATGGGGACAGTAAGAAGATTGGGGATAATGAGGATAATGGGGACATTGGGGACATCAGGTCCTGCAGGAGGTGCCAGCCCTGTCCCCTGTCCCCAGTGCTGTCCCCTGTCCCCAGCGCTGTTCCCTGTCCCCAGCCCTGTCCCCTGTCCCCTGTCCCCAGCCCTGTCCCCAGCCCTGTCCCCTGTCCCCTGTCCCCTGTCCCTTGTCCCCAGCCCTGTCCCCTGTCCCCTGTCCCCTGTCCCCTGTCCCCTGTCCCCAGCGCTGTCCCCTGTCCCCTGTCCCCTGTCCCCTGTCCCCAGCGCTGTCCCCTGTCCCCTGTCCCCAGCCCTGTCCCCTGTCCCCTGTCCCCTGTCCCCAGCACTGTCCCCATGTCCCCAGCGCTGTCCCCTGTCCCCTGTCCCCTGTCCCCTGTCCCCAGCGCTGTCCCCTGTCCCCTGTCCCCTGTCCCCTGTCCCCTGTCCCCTGTCCCCTGTCCCCAGCACTGTCCCCATGTCCCCAGCCCTGTCCCCTGTCCCCAGCCCTGTCCCCTGTCCCCTGTCCCCAGCGCTGTCCCCTGTCCCCAGCAGGAGCAGGGCTCAGGTCCCTACGTGCTGCAGCGCCGGGACAGCGGGGACAGCCCTGGGGACAGCGGGGACAGCCTGGTGAGTGCCACCGTCCCCTCGTCCCACGGTGCCCATTGGTGCCCGTTGGTGCCTCATGGTGCCCTGTGGTGACCGTTGATGACTGTTGGTGTCCTGTGGTGACCAATGGTGACCGATGGTGCCCCATGGTACCCGTCAGTGCCCGTTGGTGCCCCGTGGTGACCAATGGTGACCAATGGTGACCGATGGTGACCAATGGTGACCGATGGTGACCTGTGGTGACCGATGGTGACCATTGGTGCCCCATGGTGACCAATGGTGACCGATGGTGTCCCGTGGTGCCCATCGGTAACCGTTGGTGCCCCATGGTGACCAATGGTGACCATTGGTGACCGTGGGTGCTTCATTGTGCCCCATGGTGCCCCGTGGTGCCCGTTGGTGACCAATGGTGACCGATGGTGCCCGTGGGTGCCCGTTGGTGACCGCGGGTGCCCGCTGTGCCAGGGCTGTGCCGAGGCCGAGTGTTTCCGCCTGAGCTGCCCCTCGGGGCCGCTGCAGCGGCAGCAGCGCGTCAGCCTGCGCCTGAGCTTCCGCGCCAGGAGCCCCCCGCGCACACAGGTGACACCCCCGGCCCAAAACAGCCCCGGGACCCCAAAACAGCCCCTAGGACCCACCCCCGGGACCCCAAAACAGCCCCGGGACCCCACCAGGGACCCCACCGGGACTCCCAAAACAGCCCCTGGGACGCTAAAACACTCCTGGGACCCCAAAACAGCCCCGGGACCCCACCAGGGACCCCAAAACAGCCCCCAGGAACACCCTGGGACCCCAAAATAGCCCCTGGGACCCCAAAACAGCCCCTGGGACCCCAAAACAGCCCCAGGACCCCAAAACGCTCCTGGAACCCAGCCCAGGACCCCAAAACAGCCCTGGGACCCTAAAACACTCCTGGGACCCCACCAGGGACCCCCAAAACAGCCCCAAGACCCCAAAACAGCCCCGGGACCCCCCCAGAGACACCACCAGGGACCCCAAAACAGCCCCGGGACCCCTTGGGATTCCCCAGGAGTGGCCCTGGGGTGTCCCCGGTGTCCTGGTGGCACTGAGGGGATGTTCCCTGTGTGTCCCCTGTGTGTCCCCTGTGTGTCCTGCTGGCACTGACGGTGGCACTGACGGGCTGTCCCCCGCGTGTCCCCCGTGTGTCCCAGCGGGAGCTGTGGCCGCTGTCCCTGCGCTGTGACGCCGAGTTCCGCGTGCTGCAGCTGCCGTACAGAGTGCGGCCCGACAGCTACCCCCGGCACCGGCTGCAGGTGACACTGGGGACACCGGGGACATGGGGACACTGGGACATTGGGACATTGGGGACACTGGGGACACTGGGGACACTGGGGACATTGGGGACATTGGGGACACTGGGGACATTGGGACATTGGGGACACTGGGGACATTGGGGACATTGGGGACATTGGGGACACTGGGGACATTGGGACATTGGGGACATTGGGGACATTGGGGACATTGGGGACATTGGGGACACTGGGGACACTGGGGACATTGGGGGGACATGGTGTCACAGCTGCCGTACAGAGTGCGGCCTGACAGCTACCCCCGGCACCGGCTGCAGGTGACACTGAGGGGACACCGGGGACATGGGGGGGACATGGGGACATTGGGGACACTGGGGACATGGGGACACTGGGGACATTGGGGACACTGGGGACATGGGGACACTGGGGACATTGGGGACACTGGGGACATGGGGACACTGGGGACATTGGGGACACTGGGGACATGGGGACACTGGGGACACTGGGGGGGACTGGGGACATTGGGGACACTGGGGACACTGGGGACATTGGGGACACTGGGGACATGGGGACACTGGGGACACTGGGGGGGGACTGGGGACATGGGGACATTGGGGACATTGGGGACACTGGGGACACCGGGGACATTGGGGACATTGGGGACACTGGGGACACTGGGGACACTGGGGGACACTGGGGACACTGGGGATATGGGGGGGACATGGCAGCAATACCGTGGGTGACACTGAGGTCTGGGGTGGCAGGAGGTGACAACTCGGGTGAGGCCCTGCCCCGAGGCGGGCGGGGGGGTCCCGGTGTGGGTGGTGGCACTGTGTGACACCGTGTGACACTGTGTGACACTGTGTGACGCTGTGGGTGACACTGTGGGTGACACTGTGGGTGACACTGTGGGTGACGCTGTGGGTGACACTGTGGGTGACACTGTGTGCCCCTGTGTGCCCCTGTGTGTCCCTGTGTGTCCCTGTGTGTCGCTGTCCCCAGGTGGTGACGGCGCTGTCGCGGTCGCGGCCCGAGGCGGGCGGGGGGGTCCCGGTGTGGGCGGTGGTCCTGGCCGTGCTCCTGGGGCTGCTCCTGCTCGGCCTCCTCTGCTACGGCCTCTACAAGGTGGGGCTGGGGGCTCCGGGGGGATTTGGGGGGTCTGGGGGGGATTTGGGGGGGTCAAAGGGGTCTGGGGGCCTCTGCAAGGTGGGGATGAGGAGTTCGGGGGGCTGGGGGGGCATTGGGGGACACTGGGGGGCATTGGGGGGCACTGGGGGGCACTGGGGGGACACTGGGGGTGTTTGGGGGGGACACTGGGGGCACTGGGGGCGTTGGGGGGGACACAGGGAGCACGGGGAGATGGGGACACTCAGGGAGCTCAGGGGACACTGCGGGCGGGCACAGGGACACGGGGGGCGCTGGGGGGGGCACGGGGGGCATTTGGGGTCCCCCTGACCCCCCTGTCCCCCCCTTGTGACCCCCCCTGTCCCCTCTGTCCCCCAGCTCGGGTTCTTCAAGCGCTCGGGGCCCTACGGCACCGCCATGGAGAAGGCGCAGCTCAAACCGCAGGCGGCCTCCGAGGCCTGAGGGGACCCTGCGGTGACAGGGACACCCTGCGGTGACAGGGACACCCTGCGGTGACAGGGACACCCCGGCATGGGGACCCTGCGGTGACAGGGACACCCTGCGGTGACAGGGACACCCCGGCATGGGGACACCCCGGCATGGGGACGCCCCGGCATGGGGGACCCTGCGGTGACAGGGACACCCTGCGGTGACAGGGACACCCTGCGGTGACAGGGACACCCCGGCATGGGGACACCCCGGCATGGGGACCCTGCGGTGACAGGGACACCCCGGCATGGGGACATCCATGACCTGGGACACCCTCGGCTTGGGACATTCATGACCTGGGGACACCTCATGGCTGGGGACACCCATGGCTTCAGGACATCCCACGGCTTGGGGACACCCACAGCCAGGGGACCCCTGTGAGGACAGTGTCACCTGCACACCTGGGGACCCCCCCACTGCTGGGGCCACCCCACAGCGCCAGTGGTGTCACCTGCACAGCCAGGGACCCCCGCGAGGACAGCGTCACCTGCAGCAGCGGTGTCACCTGCACGGCCAGGGGTGTCCCCGCACGGCCAATGTCACCCGCACGGCCAATGTCACCCGCATCGGTGACATCCCTGGCTGGGGACACCCACAGCACCCACCCCCACGCTGGCACGGCCACCACGGGCTGGGGACACTCACAGAACTGTCACCAGGCTCAGGACAGTCACTGAACTGCCACCGGGCTGGGGACACTGTCACACAACTGCCACCGCACTGAGGACACTGTCACACAACTGTCACCACATTGGGGACGCTGTCCCATGAACCGTCACCGCACTGAGGACACTGTCCCAGAACTGTCACCGAGGTGGGGACACTGTCCCAGAACTGTCACCAGGCTCAGGACGCTGTCACAGAACTGTCACCACATTGGGGACACTGTCCCATGAACCGTCACCACACTGAGGACACTGTCACACAACTGTCACCGAGGTGGGGACACTGTCCCATGAACCGTCACCACACTGAGGACACTGTCACACAACTGTCACCGAGGTGGGGACACTGTCCCAGAACTGTCACCAGGCTCAGGACGCTGTCACAGAACTGTCACCACATTGGGGACATTGTCCCAGGAGCTGTCACCGGGCTGGGGACACTGTCCCAAAGTGTCACCGCGCTGCACCAGGACGTGTCCCCAGGCACAGCTGCCACCACCGGCTTGGGGACACCAAACTGGGAACAACCAGGAACTGTCACCAGCGGGGAGTGTCACCTGTCACCACCAGACCAGGAACTGTCACCACTGGACCTGGAATTGTCACCAGTGGGAACTGTCACCATTGGCCTGGGAATTGTCACCACAGGACTGGGAACTGGTGGCACACGGGTGACACCGAGCTGGCACTGACACGGACACTGCAGGGGACACCGTGGGGACACCGTGGGGACACCGTGGGGACACCAGGACACCCGTGGGACACCCGTGGGACGCTGGGATGTGTCCCCAGCGCTGTCACCTCCCTGTCCCAGTGTGACCCGGGGACACTGCCACCCAATGCCACCCGCTGTCCCCTGGTGCCACCCTCTGCCACCCGCTGTCCCCTGGTGCCACCCAGTGCCACCCGCTGTCCCCCGCTGTCCCCTCCCTGCACTGCCCCGCCCCCCCGGGCACCTCACTTTGCACTGACCCCGAGTTGGGGGCGCAGCCCCGGCCCCCCCGGCCCCGGGGTGTCCCCAGGGTGTCCCCGGTGTCCCCACGGTGTCCCCGGGGTGTCCCCGGTGTCACGGGGGGTTTGCACTATGGCGGGGGGGGGGGGGCCGGGGGGGCTTCGGTTTGTATTTAATGATGGGGGGGGCGGCCTCGGGACCCCCCAATAAACGAGTCTGACCCAGAGGGACCCTGGGGACACGGGGGGACACTCGGGGACGGGGGGGGACAGAGGAAAAGGGGGGCACAGGGGACACAGGGACACGGTGACAGTGGGACACACACAGGGACACACAGAGGGACACGGGGACACACACGGGGACACACAGAGGGACACACAGAGGGACATGGGGACACAGGGACACGCATGGGGACACACACGGGGACACACACGGGGACACAGGGACACGGGGACAGTGGGACACGCACAGGGACAGACACGGGGACACACAGAGGGACACCGGGACACACTCGGGGACACACACGGGGACACGGGGACACAGGGACACGCTCAGGGACACAGGGACACTCATGGGGACACACAGAGGGACACAGGGCACACTCGGGGACACAGGGACGCTCATGGGGACACGCACAGGGACACGGGGACACACACGGGGACACAGGGACATACACAGGGACACGGGGACACGGTGACAGTGGGACACGCATGGGGACACACACGGGACACACTCGGGGACACAGGGACACACACAGGGACACACTCGGGGACACGGGGACACGGTGACAGTGGGACACGCTCAGGGACACGGGGACACACACAGGGACACACTCGGGGACACGGGACACGGTGCCACCCCGGCGGTCACGGCCCGCTGCCCCCGGACACTGCCGGGGCTCAATTACACCTCATTAGCAGCCGGGCCTCGTCCGGTGTCAATAATTAATTATCGATTCATCAATAATTCATTAATAATTCATCAATAATTCAGCGATCGTTCCTCAGTAATTCACGGGTAATTCACCGATATTTCATCAATAATTTACTGATCATTCATCAATAATTCACCGATCATCCACCCCCCCCCGGCCCCCAAATGGCACCGAGCTGCCGGGGGGGGCAGCGCCTGCAGCACCCCCAGAGACCCCAAAATCAGAGACCCCAAAATCAGAGACCCCTGAGAGACCCCGAAACCCAGGAACCCAAAATCCAGGAACCTCAAAATCCAGAGACCCCGAAACCCAGGAACCCCAAAACTCAGAGAATCCAAAATTCAGAGAATCCAAAATTCAGAGACCCCGAAATCCAGGAACTCAAAATTCAGAGAACCCAAAATCCAGAGAACCGAAAATTCAGAGACCCCAAAATTCAGAGAATCCAAAATTCAGGGACCCCGAAATCCAGGAACCCCAAAATCCAGAGAACACAAAATTCAGAGACCCCAAAATCCAGAGAACGCAAAATTCAGGGACCCTGAAATCCAGGAAACCGAAAATTCAGAGACCCCCAAAATTCAGAGAACCCAAAGTCCAGGGCCCCCAAAACCCAGAGACCCCTCTGAGAGATCCCACAGAGACCCCAAAATCCAGAGCAGGATGGGGGTCCCTGATTTTGGTTCTCTGAATTTTTGGGGTCTCTCAGAGGGGGTTTCTGGATTTTTAGACCCCTGGATTTTGGGTTCTCTGAAATTTGGGGTTTCTGGATTTTGGGTTCTTTGAATTTTGGGGGTCTCTGGATTTTGGAGTCCCTGGGTTTTGTGGTCTCTGGGTCTGGGGTCTCTGATTTTGGGGTTTCTGCAGTTTCGGTTCTCTGCATTTTGGGGTCTCTCAGGAGGGATCTCTGAATTTTGTGTTCTCTAAATTTTGTGTTCTCTGCATTTTGGATTCTCTGAATTTTGGGATCTCAGAATTTTGGGGTGCCTGGATTTTGTGTTCTCTAGATTTTGGGTTCTCTGAATTTTGGGGTCTCAGAATTTTGGGGTCCCTGGATTTTGTGTTCTCTACATTTTGTGTTCTCGGGATTTTTGGGGTCTCAGAATTTTGGGTTGTCTGAATTTCGGGGTCTCAGAATTTTGTGTTCCCGGGATTTTTGGGGTTCCCTGGATTTTCGGGGGTCTCAGAATTTTGGGGTTCCCGGGATTTTTGGGGTCCCCGCCCCCTCGGTTCCCACGCTCCCGGGGTGTGTCCCCCCCCCCCCCCCTCCCCGCCCCTCCCCCCGCCCCCGCACGCGCGTGTCCCGACACGTGCGCGACCCCCGCCCGGCGCGCGCACGCGCACGGGGAGGGGGGGCGCGGGACGGACGGACGGACGCGGGGACGCGCGCGCGTGGACGTGAGCGAGCGCGGGGGGAGGGGAGGGGAAAGGGGGGGGGGACAGAAGGGGGATCGGGGGGGGGGGGAGGGTCCGGGGGATGGGGGAGGGGAGGGGACAGCGCGGGGGGGGGAGGGGACGGCGCGGGGGGGGGGAGGGGACACGCGTGGGGCGCGACACGCGCGGGGAGGACCCGCCCCCTCCCCTCCCCCCCCGTGCCCCAGTTCCGAGCGCCGCCATTGGCTGAGCCCCCGAGGGGGGAGGGGACACGGGGGGGGGGGACACCGAGGGGGGGGACACGGGGAGGGGGGGGACGCGGGCAGGGGGGGGACACGCAGGGACAGCCCCGCAGGGCGCGCGACAGCGGCCGGGGGGGCCCGCAGGTAACGGAGACCCCCCCCAAATCCCACACGGAGGGGGCGGTGGGGCTGGGGTTTGGGGTCTGGGGTCTTTGGGGTTCGGGGTCTTTGGGGTTTGGGATCCTCGGGATTTGAGGGTTTGGGGTTTGGGGTCTTTGGGGTTCGGGATCCTCCGGATTTGAGGGTTTGGGGTTTGGGATTTGAGGGTTTGGGGTCTGGGGTCTTTGGGGTTTGGGATCCTCGGTATTTGAGGGTTCGGGGTCTGGGGTCTTTGGGGTTTGGGGCTTTGCCGTTCGGGCTTTGGGGTTTCGCATTTTCGGGGTTTGGGATCTTCAGCCTTTGGCCGATTTGGGGGTCTCGGTTTGGGGGTCCAGGCCCGCGGGGGGGGGGGGGGCACCGAGGGGGTCCCGAGGAGCTCAAACCCCCCCACCCCCCCCATTCTGCCCCGGCGCGGGGACCCCCGGGAGGGACCGGGAACGCGCGGGGGCGGCGGGAGGGGGGTCCGGGGGTCCTGAGGGAACCTGGGGGGTTCTGGGGGTCCCGGGGGGGTTCTGGGGGTCCCGGGGCGGTCCCGGGGGGGTCCCGGTGTCCCCGCAGCTCTCCCAGCGCCCCCCCCGCATCCCCCGGTGCGGGCCGGGGACCCCTCGGGAGAACCGGGACCGGCCCTGGGGGGGGCCGGGGGTGCCCCGAGGGTCCCGGGGGGGGCCATGGCGGGGGTCCCGCGCCCCCCCGTGACCCCCCCCCGGCGCAGGGCGATGCTGCGGGCCCCGGGGCCGCCGCTGGGGCCGCCCCCCGGCCGCCTCCTCCTGCCCGACGCCGCCGCCGCCGCCGCCGCCGCGCTCCGGCTGCTGCCGCCGCTGCCCGCGGTGAGCGGGGAACCGGGAACGGGGGGAACCGGGGGAACCGGGGCCGGGAACCGGGGGCGCTGCGGGCAGCGGAGCGGGCCCGGGAGCCGCGGAGGGCCGGGGAGGGCCGGGCGGGCCGGGGGGTCCCGGTAGCGGCGGGGCCGGGGGAGCTGCGGGGCTGAGCCCGGCCGGGGCTCGGGGGTGCCGGAACCGGAGGGCTCGGGGGTGCCGCTGCTCGGGGTGGGAGGGGGGCCCGTGGCAGTCCCGGGGGGGTTCCGAGGGGGTCCCGGGGGTGTTTCGGGGGGTCCCGGGGGTGGTTTTGGGGGTCCCGGGCCCTGGAGGTTCAGGGGTCCCGGTACCGGGGGGTTCGGGGGGTGTCGCTGCTCGGGATGTGGGGGGTGGTCCCGGGGTGGTCCCGGGTTGGTTCTGGGGGGTGTCCCGGGGGGGTCCCGGGGGTGTTTTTGGGATCCCGGGCCCGGGGGGTGTTCGGGGGTCCCGGTACCGGAGGGTTCGGGGGTGCCGGTGCTCGGGATGTGGGGGGGTGGTACCGGGTTGGTTCTGGGGGGATCCCGGGGTGGTCCCGGGGGTGTTTGGGGGTCCCGGCCCGGGGGGGTTCGGGGGTTTCGCTCCGGTGGCCGCGAGGGGCGCGCGGGGGTCCCGGGGGGGGGGGGCGGAGCGGCCCCGCCCCCTCCCGGCCGCCGTACCGGGACCCCCCCCCCCCGGACCGGGACCGGAACCGGGACCGCCCCTGGGGGATCCCCGAACCCCCCCGGGACCCCCGAAGCCCCCGGGACCTTCGAACAACCCCGGGACCCCCCGAACACACCCAGAACCCCCCCGGGACTCCCAAACACCCCCGGGACTCCCAAACACCCCCCCAGGACCCCCGAACAACCCCGGGATCCCCAAACACCCCCGGGACCCCCCACACAGCCCCGGTACCCCCCGAAACTCCCGGGACACCCCCCGGGACCCCCGAAATCACCCGGGGGGGACCCCGGGACCCCCAGAACCTCTCGGGGGGGACCCTGGGACCCCCAAATTTCCCCCCGGGACTGGGGGCGGTCCCGGACCCCTCCCGGTCCCTCCCGGTCCCCCGGGCTTGGGCAGGGCCGGGATTCCTGAGGCGCTACGGAACGGGCCGGGCCGGGCGGGGGATTTGGGGGTGTTTGGGGTTATTTTGGGGTGTTTCGGTTATTTTGGGGGTGTTTTGGGGTGGTTTTGGGGTGGTTTTGGGGTGTTTCGGTTATTTTGGGGTGCTGACCCCCCCTCTGCTGCCCCCCCCCAGATGGAGCCCCTGCCCAAGGGGGGGCTGGGGGCAGTTTTTGGGGTGTTTGGGGGATTTATGGTATATAATCTGTTTTGGGTGGGATTTGTGTGGGGTTTTTGGGTTATTTTGGTTTTTTTGGGTTATTTTGGGGCTCTGACCCCCCCTCTGCCCCCCCCCCAGATGGAGGCCCTGCCCAAGGGGGGGTTGGGGGCTCTGGCCAAGCCCCGGCGCCCGGTGATCGCCTGCAGCGTCTGCCAGATCCGCTTCAACTCCGAGGTGGGACCCGGGACCCCCCCCAAAACCAGGGACCCCCCCCATAACCAGGACAGACCCCCGGGACCACCCCCCCATAACCAGGACAGACCCCCGGGACCCTCCCCAAAAACCAGGGACCACCCTCCAAAACCAGGGACCACCCCCCAAAACCAGGGACCACCCCCCCAAAACCAGGACCCCCCCCCAAAACCAGGACAGACCTCCGGGACCCCCCCAAAACCAGGGACCCCCCAAAACTGGGACACAGCCCAGGACCCCCGTCCTGAGCACCGGGACTGGGGGTCCCCAGGGTGTCCCCAAGGGATGGCACAGGGGCTGAGGGGGTGACACAGACCGGGGTGTGACAGTGACCAGGGTGTCACAGTGTCCTTTAGGGGTGACACTGACCGGGGGTGTCACAGTGTCCCAGGGCTGTCACAGTGTCCCCAGGGGTGTCACAGTGTCCTTTAGGGGTGTCACAGTGTCCCCAGGGGTGTCACAGTGTCCTTTAGGGGTGTCACAGTGTCCCCTGGGGTGTCACAGTGTCCCCAGGGGTGTCACAGTGTCCTTTAGGGGTGTGACAGTGTCCCCTGGTGTGTCACAGTGTCCCTGGGCTGTGACAGTGTCCCCAGGGGTGTCACAGTGTCCCCTGGTGTTGTCACAGTGTCCCGGGGCTGTCACAGTGTCCCGGGCTGTCCCCGTGCTGTCCAGGGCTGTGTCCCCACACTGTCCCCATGTCCTGGGGTTGTGGCAATGTCCCCCACGCTGTCCTGGCCAGTGTCCTCGTGGTGTCCCCATGTCCCCAGGCTGTCCCCTGTCCCTGTGTGTGGCTGTCCCTGGGCTGTGTGTCACTGTCACTGTCACTGTCCCCATGTCCCCAGAGCCAGGCTGCCCACTCACTACCAGGGCCATGGGGCAGTGTGTCACTGTCCCCATGCTGTCACTGTCACTGTCCCCCTCAGAGCCAGGCCGCCGCTCACTACCAGGGCCATGGGGCTGTGTGTCACTGTCCCCAGGCTGTCCCCGGGCAGTGTGTCACTGTCACTGTCCCCATGCTGTCCCCATGTCCCCAGAGCCAGGCCGCCGCTCACTACCAGGGCAATGGGGCTGTGTCACACTGTCCCTGGGCTGTCCCTGGGCAGTGGTGTCACTGTCCCTGTCACTGTCACTGTCACTGTCCCCATGCTGTCCCCATCAGAGCCAGGCCACCGCTCACTACCAGGGCAATGTCGTTGTGTGTGGCTGTCCCCAGGCTGTCCCCGGGCAGTGTATCACTGTTCCTGTCACTGTCCCCATGCTGTCCCCACCAGAGCCAGGCCGCCGCCCATTACCAGGGCAATGGGGCTGTCCCCGGGCAGTGTGTCACTGTCCCTGTCCCTGTCACTGTCACACTGTCCCCATGCTGTCCCCATGTCCCCAGAGCCAGGCCGCCGCCCATTACCAGGGCAATGGGGCTGTCCCCGGGCAGTGTGTCACTGTCCCCTGTCCCTGTCTGTGTCACACTGTCCCCATGCTGTCCCCATGTCCCCATCAGAGCCAGGCCGCCGCCCATTACCAGGGCAATCGCCACGCCCGCCGCCTCAAGGGCCTCGAGGCCGCCCGCGCCCGCCGGGGGGGGGACCCCGGGGACCCCCCGGAGCCGCCCGCGGCCCCCCCCGAGCGGGGACCCCCCCGAGCGCACAGGTGGGTGATGGGACCCCCCCCAAAAATCCCCAAAATCCCCCCCAAAATCCCCCCAATTCCCTATAGACCTCCCCAAAATCCCCCAAATTCCCCAATAACCCCCCAAAACCCCCCCAAATTCCCGGCTGATCCCCTGTAACCCCCCATGACCCCTCTGCAACCCCCTTTCTCCCCCTAAGGGGACCAGCCCCCCATAACCCCCCAAATTCCTGTTTTACCCCCCAAATCTCCCCCAAATTCCCCCATAACCCCCTTTCCCTCCCAGGGGAGCAGCCCCCCCATAACCCCCCCAAATTCCTGTATAACCCCTCCCCAAATCCCTCCTCAAAGCCCCCCATAACCCAATTCCCCCCCCCAGGGGAGCAGCCCCCCATAAACCCCCCCAAATCCCCCAAATTTCCCCCAATTTCGCCCCCCCCCCAGGGGAGCAGCCCCCCATAACCCCCCAAATTCCTGTTTTACCCCCCAAATCCCCCCATAACCCCAATTTTCCCCAAATTTCCCCCATTCCCCCCCCCCCAGGGGAGCAGCCCCCCCAATAAACCCCCCCAAATCCCCCCATAAACCCCGATTTCCCCCAATTCCCCCCCCAGGGGAGCAGCCCCCCCGCCCCCCGCCGCCCCCGGAGCCCCCGGGCCGCCCTCGCCCCCCGCCCCTCCCCCCGCGGGGGGGGCAGAGCCGGGGGGGGCCGCGGGAGGAGGAGGAGGAGGAGGAGAGGGCGAAGGCCAAGCGGCTCCTGTACTGCGGGCTCTGCAAGGTGGCCGTGAACTCACTCAGCCAGCTCGAGGCCCACAACAAAGGTGGGACCTGGGGGGACATTGGGGACATTGGGGACACTGGGACATTGGGGACATCGGGGGGATTGGGGATATTGGGGACAATTGGGGGGATTGGGGGGATTTGGGACACTGGGGACATTGGGGACATTGGGGACATTGGGGACACTGGGGGGACATTGGGGACATTGGGGGGACTGGGGACATCGGGGACATTGGGGACATTGGGGACACTGGGGGGACATTGGGGACATTGGGGGGACTGGGGACATCGGGGACATTGGGGACATTGGGGACACTGGGGGGATTGGGGACATCGGGGACATTTGGGACATTGGGGACACTGGGGACAGGAGCGACAGGGGGGACATGGGGGTGTCTTGGGGAAGATCCCTGTGGGTTTGGGGGGGGTCCCGGGGCAGTTTTTGGGTCCCGGGGATGGTTTGGGGGTCCCGGGGATGGTTTGGGGGATCCCTGGGCAGTTTTGGGGGTCCCGGGGGTCCCGGGGCAGTTTTGGGGTCTCAGGGCTGTGTCCCCCCCAGGCACGAAGCACAAGACCCTGCTCGAGGCCCGCTCGGGGCTGGGGTCTCAGGGATGGTTTGGGGGTCTCAGGGATGGTTTTTGGGGGTCCCGGGGCAGTTTTGGGGTCTCAGCCCTGTCCCCCCCAGGCACGAAGCACAAGACCCTGCTCGAGGCCCGCTCGGGGCTGGGGCCCATCCGCGCCTTCCCGGCGGGGGGGGGGGCTCGGGGGGCGCCCCCCCGGCCGAGGGTCCCGAGCGCTCCTTCCACTGCCAGATCTGCAACGTGCGCCTCAACTCCGAGCTGCAGCTCAAACAGGTCAGGGGGGGGCCCAGGGGCACCCCAGAGGGACCCCCGATCCTGGGGGGATCCCAAACTGACCCCCGATCCCCAAACCGACCCCAAATCCCCCCTGGAAGCCCCCAGACTGACCCCAAATCCTCACTAGGACCCTAAACTTGACCCCAAAGGGACCTCAGAGGGACCCCAGAGTGACCCTGCAGGGCCCCCACACCCCAAATTGACCCCAGAGTGACCCCCAATCCTGGGGGGGGTCCCAGACTGACCCCAGATCCCCAAACTGACCTCAGATCTCAAACTGACCCCACACTGACCCCAAATCCCATCTGGAATCCTAAACTGACCCTGGGACCCCCAAATTGACCCCAAACCCTGCTGGAACCGCAGCGTGACCCCAGATCCACACTGGGACCCGAAACTGACCCCAAATTGACCCTGGGAGCCCCCAGGGACCCCAAACCGACCCCAAATCCCCAAACTGACCCCAAAGTGACCCCAATCCTTGGGGGGAACCCAAACTGACCCCAGATCCCCAAACTGACCCCAAAGTGACCCCAAATCCCAGAGGGGCTCCCAGACTGACCCCCGGGATCCCCCCCCTGCCCCCGAACCACCCCAGGGACCCCCCAGACCCCCCCATCCCCATCCTGGGGTCCCCCCGGTGTTCGGGGGTCTCTGACCCCCCCGTGCCCCCCCCTGGTGTTTCGGGGGTCTCTGACCCCCCCCGTGCCCCCCCGTGCCCCCCCCGGTGTTTGGGGGTCTCTGACCCCCCCGTGCCCCCCCGTGCCCCCCCGTGCCCCCCCCGGTGTTCGGGGGTCTCTGACCCCCCCGTGCCCCCCCAGCACATCTCGAGCCGCCGGCACCGGGACGGGGTGGCCGGGAAGCCGAACCCGCTGCTGGGGCGGCACAAGAAACCCAGGAGCCCCCCCGAGATGGTGAGGGGGGGGTGGGAGGGGGGGGGGCCCTGGGGGGGTCTGGGGAGAGAGGTTGGGGGGGGTCCTGGGGGTCTATAATGGGTTTGGGGGGCAATGGGGGGTCTATAATGGGTTTTGGGAGGGTCATTTTGGGGTTTGGGGGGTTCTTTATGGGGTTTGGGGGGCTTTTGGGGGAGAGGTGGGGGGGTCTGGGGGGTCTGTAATGGGGTTTGGGGGGCAATGGGGGGTCCTGGGATGTGCGTATGGGGAGTGGGGGGGGGGGGTCTTGAGGCAGAGGTTGGGGGGTCTGGGGGGTGTTTATGGGTTTTGGGGGGCAATGGGGGATCTATGATGGGGTTTGGGGGATACCCTGGGGGGTCTCTGGGGTGTCACCGGGGGCTCCCCCAGGACTGGGGGGTTTGGGGGAGCTCTGGGAGTTTGGGGGGGTCTCTGGGGTATCACTGGGGGCTGCCCCCGGACCGGGAGGGTTTGGGGATGCCCTGGGGGATTTGGGGATGCCCTGGGGGGTCTCTGGGGGGGGTCTCCGGGGTGTCACCGGGGGCTCCCCCCTCAGTGGGGCCGTTCCCGACCCCGCCGTGCCCCCCCAGGCGCCGCTGCCGTTCCCGAAGGAGCTGCCCAAGGCCCTGGCGGGGGGGGGGGCTCCTCCCCGCCCCCCCTGGCGCTCGCGGCCCGCCGCCGCCGCCATCGCCGCCCCCCCCCTGGCCCTGCGCCCCCCCGGGCCCCCCCTCCTGCCCGGGCCCCCCCTGGCCCCGGCCCTGCTGCGACCGGCGCCGGGCCCGCTGCGGCCGGGACACGCCCCGCTGCTCTTCACACCGTACTGACAGACAGACGGACATGGGACAGACTGACAGACACCGGGCCCGCTGCGGCCGGGACAACGCCCCCCTGCTGTTCACACCCTATTGACGGACAGACTGACAGACTGACAGACACCGGGCCCGCTGCGGCCGGGACACGCCCCCCTGCTCTTCACACCGTACTGACGGACAGACAGACTGACAGACTGACAGACACACTGACCGCTGCGGCCGGGACACGCCCCGCTGCTCTTCACACCGTACTGACCGACCGGACAGACTGACAGACACACTGACCGCTGCGGCCGGGACACGCCCCCCTGCTCTTCACACCGTACTGACGGACAGACGGACAGACAGACAGACAGACTGACCCGCGCCGGGGCCCGCTGCGGGCCGGGACAACGCCCCCGCTGCTGTTCACAACCCTATTGACGGACAGACGGACAGACAGACACCGGGCCCGCTGCGGCCGGGACACGCCCCGCTGCTCTTCACACCCTATTGACGGACGGACAGACGGACAGACTGACACAGGGCCCACTGCGGCCGGGACACGCCCCGCTGCTGTTCACACCCTATTGACGGACAGACAGACTGACTGACAGACTGACAGACAGACACCGAGCCCCCTGCGGCCGGGACACGCCCCGCTGCTCTTCACACCGTACTGACCGACAGACAGACAGACAGACACACTGACACCGGGGCCCGCTGCGGCCGGGACACGCCCCGCTGCTCTTCACACCCTATTGACGGACAGACAGACTGACAGACTGACAGACACCGGGCCCGCTGCGGCCGGGACACGCCCCCCTGCTCTTCACACCGTACTGACCGACGGACAGACTGACAGACACACTGACCGCTGCGGCCGGGACACGCCCCCCTGCTCTTCACACCGTACTGACAGACAGACTGACAGACGGACAGACGGACTGACACCGGGCCCGCTGCGGCCGGGACACGCCCCGCTGCTGTTCACACCGTACTGACCGACAGACTGACATGGGACAGGACTGACAGACTGACAGACTGACAGACACACTGACCGCTGCGGCCGGGACACGCCCCCCTGCTGTTCACACCCTACTGACAGACAGACGGACAGACAGACTGGCCCCAGGACCGCTGCTCTTCACACCCCACTGACCAACAGACAGACAGACAGACAGACACAGGGACGGACAGACGGACACAGACCCAGACACAGGGACAGAACGCCCCCCCCCCCCAAAGCCTGGAACATTCCTTGGGACAATCCTGGAACCCCCCCCCCACCCGGGGACACCCTGGGGACAACGGGACAACAGCCGGCGCCTGGCAACGGTCACCGGGCAACCGGGAACCGCCTGGCAACGGTTGCCTGGCAACGGCTAGCGAGCAACTGCCCGGTGACGTCACCTGGCAACGGTTACCTGGCAACGGTCACCTGGCAACCGGGGCTGCCCGTGGCAACCATTCCCTGACAACGGTTGCCTGGCAACCGCCTGCACCCAGAGCCGCACGTGGAAACAGTCTCCTAGCAACCGTCTCCTAGCAACCGTCTCCTAGCAACCGTCTCCTAGCAACGCCCCCCGCC